>JAHZTW010000002.1:23548140-23864254 GCA_020283515.1 Alliaria petiolata
TTTGGGGACTCGTCGAGCTTTGAATTTGTAGGACCCTAAGCTGCAAGTGCACAGTGTGCGTTGTAGTACTTAGGGTATCGAACCACAGGGAGGAGGTCAACTGCAAAACAGAGAATCAGGGCAACCAATGACGCAGGGAACTGGGGTTTTAGGGTAAGTGTCACGGTTTTTGCAAGATATAAAGAATGCAGTATCACGCCTTATATAGAGAAGGTTGTCAATCTCTTCTATAGCCGACGGGAAAAGGAAAATAAATTTAAAGACTTGTAAAAAGGAAATTAGATGAGCAGTGCAGAAAAAGTAAATATTGAAGTGCGTAAATCTTGATTTAAAAACAGATGGGGTAAAACACGTTGGGGATCTTCTCGGTAAATCTATGGGGTTCTAACTAGAAATCAAACTCACAAAAGTCAGGCTAACGAGACTAGGCGATTTTTCCTAAACTGATTCACTGGTTTTAACAACCTAACTTTGTAAAGCAAGGTCGATCTGTGAACATCTATTTCGCAGGTATACTGTCGTATCATGTGTCCTAGACGAACACACAATAAGATCGGGATGATAAACATTCATACATCTTTTAAAAAATGCTCTCTACCCTATTTTGGTCTAGATCTGAGATTCAGGACATTCGTCGCTCTCAAGATCCTGCGATCAGAATATAGTTCATGACGTTAGACTCATGCAATAAGAACGAATATGGTGAGACAGAAAACCCTAATCTCCGGCCTAAACAATCGGTTTAAAACCAGTTAATGAAATTCCCCATAGATCCCCTTAAAGAACACCCAACAAAAATAAACTACTCAGACATGAAAGAAGAAGCAGAAAACGTGTGATGAATGCATAACTTATATAAATCGATGAGAAAGAAAGAAGGTTCAAGAACAAATCAATCTTCGTTAAGAATAAGGTGAAAACCACGAATCAGAGATTCGCAGCCACCAAAAGAAATCTATAACTTAGAGTATTTCGTGATGCTTAGAAAAACCATAGACAATGAGTATAAATAGCTCTTCAAGTGCCCTAGGTCGTGGATTAGGTCTTGACTTGCATAAGACGGCTGCGGGTTTAAGTTTGGGTCTATGCTGGCCTATCCGGTGATGTGTTCGGGATCCCGGAAGACAGGTGTTGCTAGTATGAACTTCAATGCCATATGAAATCCTTAGTTGTCTTCGGTAAAGGTCTTGGTCGCGCAAGAGAGAAGCTAGTCTTCGGGAATTTTTCTCTTCGCGGTTTGGTGAAGGAAGTTGCATCTTCTTCCTTCTGGAGCTTGCATAACGGTTTCCATCCTCTAGAACCGTTGTATTCTTCCTCGTCTTTGTGGATACAGGTCCGTTGATAGTCCAGGATGAAGTAGAATGAGATGGATCATTGACTTAACTTGACTTGGATGGAGTCTTGTCTTGTCTCGCCATTTTTGATGCAACAGCAGTATGCCGCGGTTGTGAAAGTTGTATTTGCGGTTTTTAGGACGTGTTCAAGCCTTGGATCAAGGAGGATGCTTGAAAGGCTTGACACAGATTGAAGGAGATCCGGTTTGGTGAAGTTCGGGATGGAAAACGTCTCAAAGGAGGGCCGACCGCGCGACGGGTTGTCACGGCAGCGGCCGGGCACGTCCTTTCCGCGCCATCGTGGCTCGTGGCGCGGCCATGCTTCTTCTGGCCGGCCCACGGGCGGTTCGTCGCCCGGTGAAAATGCTGTAAACTAAGAAGAAACAAAAACTAAAGATCAGTATGGTTAAGGAGATGAGAAAGAGAATACCTAAAATGGGTTGTCTCCCATTGAGCCGCTCTTGTTTAGAGTCTTTTAGCTAGACTTTGGTAGTTTGGGAGCTTAGTTGGAGATGGAACTCGACCTTAGGCAACGTCTCTTTGCCTTTTGTGCGGCCTCTCCTGCTGAAGGCTCCTCGAGTCTCTCCATGATTGCATCTTCATCCCTCTCAAGAAGATGCTTCTCCATGGTGTATGGTATTGCGGGATAGAACTTTTTCCCGTCGATGTTTGCGAATGAGACTCACCTATTGGGCCAATCCATGATGGCTCCTGCAGTGGCTAAAAATGGCCATCCCAAGATGAGAGGTGCAGCTTCTTCTTACCGTATTTTGTCTATGTAGAAGTCTACTGGGATTCTACAATCGCCAATGATGACCGGGAGATCGTAGACGACTCCTATCGGGGTTGTGAAGGATTGGTCTGCCAATCCAATCTTGATCTCAGTTGGGAAGACGCATTTCACACCAAGTTTCCGCGCTACACTGGCTGGCATGATATTTATGCATGACCCCGAATCGCATAGGGCAGTACTGAAGGTGTCCCCTCGGATGCTGCAAGTCGTGAGATACTGTTTGTGGCCTTGGATCTTGTGGAGGTTCCTAATCTGCTTTCTGGTTCTAGCGAGGTTGAAAAGGACTTGAATGTCGGATACCGTTTCTCTACTTTCGCAGAAAAGATGCCCGATTAGGTGATCTCTCCATGCCTCTACGAAATCCACTTCCTGAGGGAGATTCTGGACCACCGCGTTGAATTCTTCAAGTGCCAACGGCTCGATCCTGTTTTGATGCTGCTCGTACCTCTTTGTTGGTGGCATTATGATAGCGCCCTCGGTGGCTGAATGTCTTGCTTGGTTAAAGTAGACCTCTATGTCGACTTTGTTTTCCATGCTATCTTGAAAGAAATCGGCCAAACCCTGATTTTTCCAGGCGTCCTCGAATGACATCTCTGTAGGGAGTTCCTTGATTTTGGCGTTAAACTCCATAAGCCTCCTTCTCTGGATGTGTATCGTGATGGGTCTTGCATGGCCGGCCTTGCTCCCTCCAGTCGAACGGACAGAGGTCTCTTCCTCAAGAAGTTCTCTAGACGAACGCCTTGACGACCCGGTCGAATACGTCTCTTCGAACTCGTAGTTTGAATCACTCGAGCAGCTGGCAGTGAAGCTCGTTTCAGGACTTGAGAACCTTTTTCGGTGATGGGTTCGACCGCATTGCATGGTGTAAACGTGGCATGGCTTGGGTAGTGACTTGGTGCAGCCGGCGTGTCTCCTCGAGTTGTTTTGCGGATCGAGAGTTTGGAAACTCTTTTCGCCTAAGCTGATCGAAGATTCCATCTTGCCAAGCCTCCCTTGTTCTTTGGTCAGCTGATCTACCGCCGCCTCCTTCCTTTTCAAACAGTTGAAGATGCATTCGATCCTATCGTCGATCGCCGCGGCCTTGTCCTCGGATCGTCGTTGGTCTTCTACCAATTGAAGGATGTCAGCTTCGGCTCGATCTCAGTTGACATAGAAAGAGTCGTTGGTCTCCTCGAGTTTTTCATTCAAGGTACGAATGTGTCTTATGCTTTGCTCGAGGATGGGTCTGCGATGTTCGAGTGCATCGTAGATTCTCTTCAGCTGGATTGCATTGCTGGCTGCTTGCTCTTTATGTAGCCTCATCTCTTCAGAAAGAGCTTCTAGCTTCGTGAGGAGTTCGGCTCGAACTTCGTCTATATGCCCATAGACAGCTTTGGTGCAATCTGCCTGATATCTCACCATGTCATTGACCAAGTCTATGAGTTTGTCGACCTGGCGGGCTTGTTCGACCTCTGCGTGGCAGCATAGTTGAGAGACTTCCAGTGCGTCCAGGTGATTGACTCTCAGGGCTAGTCTTTGGTCAGCAAGTTTGCGTGGGACGCGAGCTTCGGAAGCAATATCAGCTTCTGGGGGTCCAGGGTCGTGTTGTTCTTGGTTCGTGGGGATCTCCACGGTTTTAGGGTTTCTGAAACTCATAGAAAGAAATCTAGAAGTTAGAGAAAAAGAATGTTTTTGAGTTGTGATCCTGACCTTTGCTTTGGACAGCGAAACGCAACCTCCCCGGCAACGGCGCCAAAAGCTTGATGGGGTCTAAATAGTCGTCCGAGATTGGAGGATTTCCTTGGGGACTCGTCGAGCTTTGAATTTGTAGGACCCTAAGCTGCAACTGCACAGCGTGCGTTGTAGTACTTAGGGTATCGAACCACATGGAGTAGGTCAACTGCAAAACAGAGAATCAATGCAACCAAAGACGCAGTGAACTGGGGTTTTGGGGTAAGTGTCATAGTTTTTGCAAGAAATAAAGAAAGCAGTATCACGCCTTATATAGAGAAGGTTGTCAATCTCTTCTATAGCCGACGGGAATAGGAAAATAAATTTAAAGACTTGTAAAAAGGAAATTAGATGAGCAGTGCAGAAAAAGTAAATATTGAAGTGCGTAAATCTCGATTTAAAAATAGATGGGGTAAAACACGTTGGGGATCTTCTCGGAAAATCTATGGGGTTCTAACTAGAAATCAAACTCACAAAAGTCAGGCAAACGAGACTAGGCGATTTTCCCTAAACTGATTCACTGGTTTTAACAACCTAACTTTGTCAAGCAAGGTCGATCTGTGAACATCTATTTCGTAGGTATACTGTTGTATCCTGCATCCTAGACGAACACGCAATAAGATCGGGACGATAAACATTCAGACATCTTTTAAAGGATGCAGCGCGACCGATCGGCCGTGGCGCAGCCAGCTCGTCATTCCGGGTGCCTGATGGACCTTCTTGCTTCTTCCATAACTTGAGATCCAACCGTGGGATTGTTCTCAAACCACTTCGAGGTGAAAGGCAGCTGATAAGGCTATCTTGTCTCCAAATATGAGCTTGATCTCGTGGTGGGAAGGCCTTCGTTTGATGTTGAACTTTTGTCCTCGAACACTGTTTCCGGAAATGTCCTTTTGGCTCCAAAATAAGCGTCTTTTGCTAAGTTTACCTGAAAAGAGTCTTGAACAAGCAAATACTCGAAATCTAGTGTTTATGCATTAAAACATTATTGAAATGCTTATTAAAGCACTCACTTATGATAGTAAAAATGGGTAAAATATGCATGTTATCACTATGTATCGACCTACATAGCTCGATACGCTCCATTTCCAGGTAAGTAAACAGTGGATTAAACCGGTTATCTCCCCTTATTCTTTCCCAAACACGAAAATTGCCCCATTCACACACACACTTGCGATTTTTTTGGTCTCTCTCTCTCAATTTTCAAGCAATTTTCGTGATTCCAAGTGCCTCTTGCTCGATTTATTATGCTCATCTTGATTCTAAGTCAATTTCGTTCACCCCTTCGCTCTTTAACGAGGTAAACAATCCCAAAAACCGAGTTTTCATCTTTTACTCTAATGGTGGAAAATTTGGGGAATTTTGTATTGGGGTGTTCGAATTGATTGTTTATGGCTTGGGCATTGCTTGACTATGGTTAGGGAGTAGATTTCGAGTGCTATACTAGGATTTCCATGGTTAATTTTCGAAAATTTGACACTTAGGGTTCATGGTGCGAAATTTAAATTATTCTCTTGAACCTTGTTAGATTTTACGGCTTCTACTTGCATTAGTTTGCATTGACCATGCTTATGGATCGCCAATAGATAGCACTCGAATTTGGACAACTTGAAAATTTTGTATTTAACAAAATTTTGCTAAGTGTGGAAATGGTGGAAATTCGAAAATGTGGGATTGATTCTTGCTATTGGCTTGCTTGATGCGTTGTTCGCTTGATCAAAATTAGTTGCTAATGCCATATCCGAGCTTTGGTTGTTTTAAAGGTACAATGGTATCAAGAAGTGGAGTTGGGTATTTCGGGCAACAAGGAGCAAGATTGGTGGGTTGGAGTGCCGAAAAGAGAAAAGGACAAAACAAAGGCTTGAGAGAATGCATTTCGAGCCCACCCGGTTTGCTAGCCGAGCCTTCTTGCAAGAGGTTGGGATGTTGAGCGCCTTTGACGAGCTACTCGGGAAAATGGAGCTACCGTGCTTGGCAACCATGGACTGTCCCACATACCCGGAGGCAACCTTGCACTTTCTCTCTACGGTGGACTTCTCCAATGAATATCCAAGCTCTCCATCGCCTTCATCGGGGCGTTTGACTTTCAAGATCCGGGGAACCACCTTCGACCTTTACAATCAAGAATTGTGCCAAGCCTATAACTTGAATGATGAAGCACCACTCGTAGAGTTCCCCCAATTCGAGTCAGCGCATTCTCTATGGGGTCTCATAGGGGAAGGCAACTTTAGGAGCAACAAGGTCAAGATCACAAGGGTGAGGAACCCTTTGCTAAGATACACGCTCCAACTCCTTGCAAACACCTTCTCGGGAAGAATCACGTCTGCCACGGTGCCAGAGAATGAACTCTCCTTCCTTTTTCAAGGAGTGAAGGAAACCATTTGGGATGAGGAATGGCTCACGGCTAATGAAGAAGATCCAGTGGATGACAACTTTGGGGAGGATGTGAATTATGGATGCATTTTGGCTTCTTCATTGATGAAGTACAAGGCTTGGGCGCTAATGGCAAGGCCATGTGCAATCTACATAGGAGGTTTTCTCACTCCTCTATTCACCAAAGCCGGGATTGACTTATCATCATTTGAAGCTTGCATGGATCAGGCTTACATGGACCACAACTACATGGGAGCCATGGGCTTCTGCGGATCTCCTCTAGCTCCGGGCACTTACGCCCATCACTTCATCGATAAAGAGAATGAGAGAAAAGCCTTGATCCTCCCAAATCCGAATGTGGAGCTAGAGGGAAGCATCAAAAGCTTGGAGTTCTTACCATCCGATGAGAAGTGCTATATGGCCATAGGAAGCACGGCGGCAATCCCAATTTCCATAGACTCCTCCTCTTCACAATTTTGAGGCACCTCCACCTCCCTTGTATATATGCCTTCTAGTTTTTTTTTTCATTTTCTTTTTATGTCATGTTGATTGAGGTCTCCTCTAGACTTTTATTAGACAAGGGACTGTGTAATTTAAGTTTGGGGGAGAGGTTAAGAGATTTGACATGTGTTTTGTGAGTCTTACTTTTCTTTCATGCATTTTGAGTCTCATGCATACACTTAAGGCATAGAAAAAAACAAAAAAAATTTTAAAAATTTGAAAATTTACACAAAAAAAAAATAAAGTCATTTAGATGTTGCGTTTGCATTTTAGGATTTAGTCTAGTTGCATTTCATATAGGGTTGCATTCATTTGCATTGGGAGCAATGATGAGCTTATCCTTGTAGAGTGTCAACTCATGTAATCAATTCAATGCCCTAGTTCTTAATTCTTTGATGCATTTGATCAAGTCTTGAAAGTAAGGAAGAACCATGCTTGGATCATTTCACTTGTCACCTAGAACTTGGTCGAAATAGAGTCTTGAATTTGATAACCAACTCTAATCACTTGAACCGAATTTTGACATCTAATTATCATGTCTTGCATTGAAAGTGAATTCATGGATTACATACATATTTGAGCCTTCTTACTCACTTTACCACTCTCTTGTTGGCTCAAGTAGTTACCCCCCACCTTACCTTACCTCCTTTGAAGCCAATTGTTCTAGTGAGAATATTTGTGAGGCCTTATTTTGATTGAACTTAGCATAAAGTGTTAGGTTTGAGACGACAAGTTTAGGCTCTCATGTAGATTCTAGTCTCACATATCGAGGCTAGCTTTAGGCTTAGGAATTTGGGTTTTGGGGCGCGGTATTACTTGGTGTTGTGGAATGGATTGTATGCTTGTATTTTAGCATGATGAGTTGTGGAAAGATATTAGAAAGAAAGGGAATGAAAGAGGCTTGGAAGGAGAATAAGGGAAGCATAGTTTGAAATGGTGGATCTTATGTTTGAAAAGAAAAAGTATAGCTCTAAGTGTTAAAAGGAATTAGGTACCCTTAAGAAAATAAAAAGAAAATCAAAAGAGGCCAAAGGGCCAAAGAAAGAGAAAAGGGCTACCTAGGAATGAAAAGAAGAGCTAAGTTATAAAAAGATCACACCATTCACTATGAGTTAAAGGATGAAGAAGTTTCCCCTTAAGTGTTATAAGAAGAAGAAGTGGTTTGTGAGATTTATGGGTTTAGCAAGGCACAAAGAGCCTTGAGAGAAAAGGGTAGCTTTAGAGGGTTGAGTGAGCTTAAAAAAAAAGAATGAGAGGGGTTTAGGATCATTGATAGCATTATGGGTAGATGAGAGTCTAGTCTTGTATGCATCACTTGTCTTTTACCTTTAGCATTATGCATGAAGTTCAATCCTCTTTGAGTGAAAACCCTTATGCGAATTGGAAGCCACATGAATTGAGATCATTCTTATCTCAAAGCCTAGTCCCTTAGCCAAATGAATTCACTTGCATTGCATTGTCATGATTCACGGTTTGCAACTTAATGAATGTTAAAGGGTTGGTTGGATAGGGAGACTTATCTAGATTGAGTTCTTTGTGCATTTGATTGTTGTGATGAGCATGACTAACTCTTTTTGAGTATGATGAATTCAAGTGCATCTTAGAATTAAGAACTAGGACATTGAGTTGATTATGTTTGTTGGCATTCTTGGATATTGAGCTCCCACTTTCAAACCTCTCTCTTAGATTTGTCATGTTTGTTTGCTTGAAGGCAAGCAAAAAGCAAGTTTGGGGGAGTTGATATACTCATAAATTAGCATATCTTAGCATTCATTTCTGATAGCTTTGCATGTTCTTTTGCATTCATTTAGCCACTTTTAGTCCCATTTTCATCCATATTAGAGTCTAGTGAGTTTTAGCTTAAGGTGTTGCATATTTGTACATATTAAGTCCTTATTAGGTGTCTTGGAGGCTTGGAGGGCCTTATGGAGTGATGGATGACAAGGAGGAAGAATAGAAGATGGCCAAACAAGAAGCAGACGAGTTTTAGAAGTGTATCGACCTTGGTGTTGAGCTACCAAGGTCGATATGGCCTGCCAGGAAGGACGAGAGGAGCGTATCGGACGTTTGTATCGACCTACTAAGGTTGATACAAGGCTCATCCGTAGAAAAGTCGCGTGCATATCGGGCATTTGTGTCGAGCTAGCAAGCTCGATACAAACCTCAGCCGAAGACCAAGCCTGGCGTATCGAGCTTCATGTCGAGCTACCAAGCTCGACACGGTCCTTGAAGAGAGTTTTTAGCAGCGTATCGAGCTGCATATCGACCTAGCAAGCTCGATACGCTGTCCGATTTTCAGACTTAAACCGGGTCAATACCCGGTTTGTTCCGGGTTGACCCGGTTCGTCCACTGTTCATTATAAATAGTAAATGACCTAAATTTTCCTAAGTATCTTTAATCCTTTTGTTCTTGCTTAGAAAACCTTCCTTTTTGGTTTCTAAGTGATTTTGTAAGACATTTATTTAAGTTTATGCAATTTAGTACTTGCCTTTCTTAATCTTTCTTATCTATCTCTCTAATCATGTTTATCTTCATCTCTTTCATAGGATTTGAGGGTCTAATCATGATTAGTGAGAAGTTTCCTTAGGATCTAGAGATGGGTTAGATTTAGGGTGTTTCATGAGTTGATCTTGATGTCTAGGATTAGATTCTTTCATTTCCCTCCTTCTTTAGTGTTCTAAATGCTAGTTTAGCTTTGATCAAGCCAAAACTAGGCCTTAGGGAATTTCCCACCCACATGGTGTTTGTAGAAATTCCCCAACTAACTAAACAAGGGATTTACATTCGTAACTCATGAGAGTGATTGTCTAGGGTGTTTATTGGCATTTTAGAATTGTTTCATAATGCTTGTTAGCTTCCTTATCACTAATGAGAGTTAGTTCTTGATTAGGGTTATTAATAAAGGAATTAGTGCCATGGAAGTGGATTAGTCTTGCTTTTGAGTTCTAAGCTTAGGGATTAGCATATATTGTGATTGATTGACATCAAAGATTGATTCTTGGAACACCTTAGATTGATAACCCCACCCTTGGATTCGTTTTAGTCATTTGATAATCTTGCTTAGTAGTTAATTACTCTTTGTTTACTTGGTTTGATCACTTAGGTTGATAGTTAACAACAAACCCTTTTATGCTTGCTTAGATTAAGGAGTTTTATGCATTCCTATTGTCACAATCACACCCAATTTGATTGATCCTCAAAGACCTACAATGACATGAGTGGGCTTGAGTAATTGCTTTGTTAGGCTCAAAAACCTACTTATCAATGTTGCTTGGTGTTTTGAAAAGTAATTGTATGCTTGCATTTTGGCATGTTGAGTTGTGGGAAAGGAGTAGAAAGAAAGGGATGATTAGAGGCTTTGTGGAAAGAAAGGGAAGCATAGTTTGAAATGGTGGGTCTTGTGTGTTTAAAAGGTATAGCTCAAGGTTTGAAAAAAAATGTATTAGGTAGCCTTAAGAAAAGAAGAAAAGAAAATCAAAAGAGCCAAAAGGGCCAAAGAAAAGAAAGGCTACCTAGAAATAAAAATATGAGCTAAGTTATTGAAAGACCACACCATTCGCTATGAGTTAAAGGTTGAAGAAGATTTCCCTTAGAGCCTTAAAAGAAGAAGTGATTTATGCAATTCATGGGTTTAGCAAGGCACAAAGAGCCTTGGGAGATAAAGGGTAGCTCTAGAGGGTTGAGTGAGCTTGAAAAGAATCAATGAGAGGGGTTTAAGATCATTGATAGCATTCCGGGTAGATAAGAGTCTAGTCTTGTATGCATCACTTGTCTTTTACCTTTAGCATTATGCATAAAGTTCAATCTTCTTTGAGTGAAACCCGCATTTGAAATGAAAACCGCTTGAGTTGATTATTTTTGTTGCATTTGATTGTTGAGATGAGCATGGCTAAATCTTTTGGAGTAAGACGAGTTCAAATGCATCTTAGAACTAAGAACTAAGACATTGAGTTGATTATTTTTGTTGGCATTCTTGGATATTGAGCTCCCACTTTCAGACCTGTCTCTTAGATTTGTCATGTTTGTTTGCTTGAGGGCAAGCAAAAGGAAAGTTTGGGGGAGTTGATAGACTCATAATTTAGCATGTTTTAGCATTCATTTTAGGTAGTTTTGCATTCACCTGTGCATTCATTTAGTCACTTTTAGTCCCTTTTGCATTCATATTAGAGTTTAGTGAGTCTTAGCATAGACTGTTGCATATTTGTACATATGGAGTCTTTATTAGGTGTTTTGGAGGCTTGGAGGACCTTATGGAGTTCATGGGTGAGCAAGAGGAGGAAGAGAAGTGGCCAAATGAGAAGGAGAGAAGTTGTAGCAGCATATCGAGCTTGGTATCGAGCTACCAAGCTCGATACACACCAACCGAGAAGATGGAGGCCACGTATCGAGCATATGTATCGAGCTACTAAGCTCGATACAAGGCTATCCGGGGTTTCGAAGGAGACGTGTCGACCATCTGTATCGCCGCCAACCGGGAAGCTGAAGACGGCGCATCGAGCATCTGTATCGAGCTATCAAGCTCGATACAGTCCTTGAAGACAGTTTTTAGAAGCGTATCGAGCTGCATATCGACCTAGCAAGCTCGATACGCTGCCCGATCAAAAGCTGTAAACCGAGTCAATACCCGATTTGTTCCGGGTTGACCCGGTACGACCACTGTTCACTATAAATATATTTTACCTAATTTTTCTTAAGTATCTTTTGTTCTTACTTAGAAAACCTTCTATTTTGGGTTTTAAGTGATTTTGTAAGATCTTTTTAAGAGTTTATGCAATTTAGAGTTTACCTTTCTTAATCTTTTATCTTCTTCTTCTCTAATCATGATTACTAAAAGTTTCTACTTAGGATTTGTTGGTTTTCAAATGATTAGTGAGTAGTTCTCTTATAATCCTAGAGATGAGGTAGATTAGGGTGAGATTAGAGTTGATCTATGATGTTTAGGGCTTAATTTCTATAAATCCTTTCTTGTTTAGTGATCCTAATGCTATATTAGCTTTAACCAAGTTGATTTAGATCCTAAGACATTTCCCACCCACAAGGTGTTTGATGAAATGTCTCAACCAACTAAATCAAGAGATTACATTCCTAGCTCATGAGAATGATTGTCTAGAGTGTTTATCGGTAGATTATAACTGTTCTTAATGCTTATTGATTGCCTTTTCACTAATGATTATTATTTCTTGATTAGGTAATTAATAAAGAGATTAGTACCATGAGAGTGGATTAGTCTTGTTTGGAGTTCTAAACCTAAGGATTAGCATTTGTTTGATTGTTTCAACATCATAGGTTAGCTCTAGGATCACCCAAAGTAAATAACATCATCCTTGGATTCGATTTTAGTCTTTGTTTATCTTGATTAGTAGTTTTGCTTAGTTTCTTGACTTGCTTTAGTTTCTTATTTTCATATGCTTAAGTTGTTAGTTACCTTTTGAGTTTGCTTGTTTGCTTCATTTCATTTAGGTTGTTAGATAAAAAATCTCATCTTATTGATTTTGCTTAGCTTAAATAGTTTCATGTATTCCTAGTGTTGTTAATTTTAACCCCTATTGATTGATCCTCAAATACTACAATGACATGAGTAGGTTTGAGTAATTGATAGCTAAAAAATCGAGTATCAAAAACAGAGGAAGTGATTTTTGTAACTTTCTGAATGAATCATTGACAAGAGCTATTACAAGGATATATACCCAATCACACGTATCTACTTTCCTAAACATAGAATCATCACAATTACTACACATTGAGAGTAGAAAGGGAAAGGAATGATTTGCTAGAGAAACACAAGGGATACGATATGTTGAGATCGTATCCTAATATATTCATCTAAGTAACATTATCCAACTCAATTTTATTCAATTCATTATTATTCCTCTTATTCGACTTATTCCTTTCATGTACAACAGTACAACCATTTGCATCCTTAGAGAAATAAGAGGCGACTATTTCTTCTAATGTGATGTATGCACGTTCAAACTTTTTTCTTACAGGGCCAACTTGAAAAAATCAACTGAAACTATACTTGACGAAATGGTTCAAAAAAGAAAAAAAAACCTATACTTGGCGAATATATATGTTTACAGTTTTATGTTATGAATGTCTTATTAGACGAAAAGGTCTGCAAATGCATGTGCCTTTGCTTCGTTTGTGAAATCAATAATTCTTGATTTTAATTTTTATCACCGTCTCTTAAATTCATATTTTCCTGAGACTACCGCAAAAGTAACTTCACTAGCACAAGATTACAATAGTCGAAAGAGAATTGTCCTCTTCGTGATGGTTAATTATAAATATTATTTTGTGGATATGAAACTTCTGAGTTCTGACTTTCCTGGAGCTGCCACTTTTGATAAACTGGTTAATTAACATTTAATCAATTATTGGTGTCGGATGCAATGGCATCAGAAAGCTGCCACTTTCAATAAACTAATTGAATTTTCAGTCTGACTTTTAATTTTCTGATCATATCAGGAGGGTATGATTGTGCATTCTTCTTTCACGCCCCCATTCACCAACTTGTCACGTTTTGTTTCCTTCATCATCCTCTTGGTGCTAATCCTGGTTGTTTTTTTTTCTGAAAGTCTTAGCAAAATGGGTATCACATTTTCCTGTGAACAAGTCTTGATTGCTGCTTGGGGCTGCTTTTGCGGCGATGGAAACTACATTCGCAAGATGGAGACAAATCTCGAGGCTCTGGAGAAAGCTATGAGAGCACTTGAAGGGAGACGAAAGGATCTGTTAAGAAGAGTTGACAAAGAAGAAGACAAAGGTTTGCAACGGCTTTGTGTAATCCAAGAATGGTTTTCAAGGGTAGGAGATCTTGGATCCCAAGTCAACGTTCTATTTGAGGCTAGGTCAACTGAAACTAAAAAATTGTGCCTGCTTAATTACTTTTCAGAAGATTGCGAGTCAAGCGACGAGTATGGTGAAAAGGTATGGAAGAAGTTGGAGGAAGCTGAAAGACTTTTTACTGAAGGAGTTTTTGAATTTTTGGCGGGGGAAGCTCCTGTACCTAAAGTGGAGAAGAAGCATATTCAAACCACAGTTGGTTTGGATGAAATGGTCAAAAGGGTATGGAACCACCTCATGAAAGATGGACGAAGAACGTTGGGGCTTTATGGTATGGGGGGAGTTGGATAAACCACCCTCTTATCTCGTATCAACGACGAATTGTTTGAAGAAGACAAAGAATATTGTTATGTGATTTGGGTTGTGGTCTCTAAAGATTTTCAAAATAAGGGCATTCAGGATCAGATTTTGCAAAGACTACATCTTGACAAGGAGTTCGAACAAAAAACAGAGAAAGAGAGAGGCTCTTTGATATACAATCTCCTTAGCAGAAAGAAATTCGTGCTGTTGTTAGATGATCTATGGAGCGAGGTAGATCTGAACAAGATAGGGATTCCTCCTGTAACCAAAGAAAATGGATCCAAAATAGTTTTCACCACTCGTTCAAAAGATGTTTGCAAAGACATGAAAGCTGACGAAGCGATGCAAGTGGATTGTTTGTCACGGGATGAAGCGTGGGAATTGTTTCAAAAGGAAGTCGGAGAAACCACATTAAAAAGCCATGAGGATATTCCTCAACTTGGAAGAAAAGTTGCAAAGAGGTGTCGTGGTTTGCCACTTGCACTCTGTGTCATTGGAAAAACCATGGCATGTTATTGGGATAAGTAAAGGTTAATGGGCCATGAAGTCTTAATCTCTAGAGAGTGTATCAGATATATCCCACATCGGAAGTTGGGAGGGACCTTGACTAATATATAAGAGACTTGGGCCAATCCACTCATTGCCAATTGGTTTTGGGTTGGAAGCTCAGAAAACTTAACATGGTATCAGAGCCCGATCCGCACACTCTCGTAATCCGGCCCAATTGATGATCATGGCGAGATTAATGGCTAGAGGGCCATTATCTCGAGGGGGGGTATTGGGATAAGTAGAGGTTAATGGGCCATGAAGCCTTAATCTCTAGAGAGTGTATCAGATATATCTCACATCGGAAGTTGGGAGGGACCTTGACTAATATATAAGAGACTTGGGCCAATCTACTCATTGCCAATTGGTTTTAGGTTGGAAGCTCAGGAAACTTAACACATGTAAAGAGACTGCACAAGAATGGTATCATGCAATTAGAGTTCTGAACTCGTCTCGCCGCGAGTTTCCAGGTATGGAAGAAAATATTCTTCTCATTTTGAAGTTCAGTTATGATGGGTTAAAGGATGAAAATATCAAATTGTGCTTCCTTTATTATTCTCTGTTTCCGGAAGATTACGTAATGAAAAAGGACGAGCTAATAGAGTATTGGATATGCGAAAAGTTTATAGATGGAAACAGAGATGAATATGGGGTAAATAACCAAGGCCATGATATAATTGGATCGTTAGTTCGTACACATTTGTTGATGGATGGTAAATTGACATCGTATGTCAGAATGCATGATGTTATACGCGAGATGGCTCTTTGGATTGTGTCTAACTTTGGGAAACAGAAAGAAACACTTTGTGTGAAAACTGGAGAGCAGTCGCACGAGATACCAAAGGACATCCATTGGGAAGTCGTGAGAAGGATGTCTTTAATAAGTAATCAGGTTACAAAAAATTATTGCAGTTCCAACCTTTCGACTATGTTGCTCAAGAAAAAGAAGTTGGCAAACATTTCAGGTGAATTCTTTCTGTCTATGCCATCACTTGTGGTCTTGGATCTTTCTGAGAACGAGAGTCTTTCCGGATTGCCAGAAGAAATTTCTACGTTAGGTTCATTGCAATATCTCAACTTATGTCTGACGAGAATAAAATCGTTACCAGTATGTTTGAAGGAGCTGAGGAAACTAATCTACTTGAATGTGGAGTATAGTGACCTTCAAACTATTGATGGGATAGTACCAAGTTTGCTTAATCTGCAAGTGTTGAAATTATCTCATTCTGGTATTTATGTTGATGACACACTACTAAAAGAGATGCAATTCTTGGAGCACTTGAAGATTTTAACAGTAGGCATAGACGATGCCAAGATTTTGGAAAGTATACAAGGAGTTGCCCGATTGGCGAAAAGTATTCAAACTTTATCTCTCTCCCGTATATCAGCACCTATTGTAACATTTAACACGATAGCTCTGAGTGGTCTTCAATGCCTTGAAATCCGTTGGTCCAAAATCTCAAAGATAAAGATAGATTGGGGAAGCAAAGAAATGGGAAAGTGTTATCCATGCTTCAAGCAACTCTCCCATGTTTTAATAAGCAAGTTGGAAGGTCCAAGGCATTTGACATGGTTGTTGTTTGCTCAAAAACTCAGGGTTCTAAGTGTTATTCAATCATCAAGCATAGAAAACATCATAAATAAGAATAAAGGTATGAAGATTACCAGTGTAAATCCAAATATTGTTGTCCCCTTAGGAAATCTGGAATTCCTTGAAGTGAGAGGTATGGTTGAACTAAGGAGTATCTGCGTGAATTCACCGGCTTTTCCAAAGCTGAGACATCTTGAAGTCTCTATGTGTCGAAAGCTGCCCCGAGCTGCCATTGAGTTTCTTGGAAATGTGGACACCAAGAAAATTTTCGTAAAACATTGAACTGTCACCTTTCATCTTCATACTCTGGAGTGAGGTTCTCTCCTGGCTATGTATCAAAGCTCAAACTGAAGGGAGACTACCAGGCATTCGAGTGGCAAAAGGCAGTCCTAGAATTAATCATCTTCTTTTTGCTGACGATATAATGTTCTTTTGTAGGTCTGACACCTTAGGCTGTCAAGAACTAATGTCCATTACCCATAGATACGAAGCGGCGTCAAGTCAACTGATCAATCAAGATAAATCGTCTATCAACTTCTCAGCTAAAACGCCTCAACAAGCAAGGGAAAGAATAAAGCGTGATCTGGGTATTCAAAAAGAGGGAGGTCTTGGAAAATATTTAGGATTATCTGAGAATTTCAGTAGAAAGAAGAAAAAAAATTTCAGCTCCATAGTTGACCGCATAAAACAAAGAAGCATCAGTTGGTCCTCTCCATTTCTATCCACCGCCGGAAAACTCACATTGTTGAAGTCGGTCCTTGCATCCTTACCAACTTACACAAGGTCATGCTTTAAGCTACATGTCTCACTCTGCAAAAGAATTCAAAGTGCTTTAACAAGATACTGCTGGGACTCCAACAGGGATGACAAGAAAATGTCATGGAACTCATGGACAAAGCTAGCCCTGGGCATCCGACCCAGACCCGGTGGACCCGAACCGACCGATTGGTTTCGGTTCGGGTATTGAAGAAAACCCGATTGGTTCTAGCCAAATTTTACTTCGGGTTCCGGTTCGGTTAGGATAAAATCCGAGAACCGATCGATTACCCGAAATACCCAACCAAACGGTTACCCTTGTTCGAACATCAGATCTTCCTCTTTCGGCTATGCCGAATCTCTTTTGTGCTCCAAGTATGGTTGCTGTAAAACCTCGCCGTAGACGTCAAGTTTCATCCTGTAATGCTTAGGGTTTTCCTGAGACGGTGAAGCGACGACGGCTCAACTGCCGTAACTCTCTGACTCGTCAGTGATCGTCATGGGTACCAAATCCACGACGGCAGATCGAAAAAATGGTAACTCAGAAATCAAAGAGACGATCTAGAAGATTGATTCAAGATTCAGGTGAGGTTAATTGCTAAAACCAAAGCCATGAATTAAAGCTTCACAGTCGTTGTCGTGGCGGTTGAAGGTTTTCTGGTGTGAAGCGCAATAGCGGCGATGGATCGATGTTAGAGACTTAGAGATGCTTCGTCTAAGGCTGCCACGTCATTAGGTTTTAGTTGCTAAATGATCCACACCTATTTTGGGCCTTATTTTATTGGTCCAAAATAAACTATTTATTGGTCATAGTACAAATGGTTAATGGACTTATTAATAAAAACGTTTGTTGACCCAAAAATAAAAAACCACAAATTTTTATCTAGGGTTCGAGCTCTTAGGTTCTCACCCAAAGGTATGGCCTCGAGAACCTGAGAGCTCGAACCCATGATACACAAGAACTTTGTCCCCTCTGTGGCGAAGCCAAAACTACATCCCACCTCTTCTTCACATGTCCGTTTGCATCCGAAATCTGAACTCAAGCGCCCTTTCAGGCCTCGTTTATGCATAGTCAAATCACAAGCATTCGTAAGGGAATCGAAATTTCAAAATTCTTCACCAGCCTCCCTCCTACAAGCATTGGTAGTACCCACCTGTTCCCTTGGATAATTAAGACAATTTGGGTTGCTAGAGACAAAAAAAACTCTCCGAAAATCAGCAGATCTCGCCCTCAGAATGTCTGTTGTAGGCGATTATTAATGCACGCGAGTGGCATGAGGTTCAACTCAACATTGGAAACGACCGAGGGGTCACCATTCCGCAACCTCCTCCGATCGATCGATTTCGAGACTATCAGGTGAAATACAGATGCAACATGGAGAGAAGACCAAAAGACAGCAGGATTTGGTTGGATCTTCAAGAGTAACTCAAGACCTTGGCTACAAAAAGGATCCGCTACTTCCAGAAACATCCGATCTCTCCTTATGGCGGAAACATCGGCTATCCTCCTTGCGATTCAACAAGCCATCGATCTGGGCTTCAAAAAGATTCGTATAACTTCTGATTCGCTTCTTCCGGTCAAAGCCATCAATTCGGAGACTCACCCTACCAAGCTCCACGGTATCATCCATGATATCCACTCTCTATCTCTTAATTTCGATGTAATCTCCTTTATGTTTGTACCGCGAGAAAAAAATTTGTCGGCTGATTTTCTTGTCAAGAGTGCTTTAAGCTCTGTAGCTCTTTCGGGTTAAGTCTTTTAATGAAATCCCCTTTAAACAGGAAAAAAAAATTGAATACTGACATAATTAATTATTGTGCCAAAATGAGATCATGGTACAATTGACCTTAATATATACTATTACCTAGTTTGTAGAGACCATATCTCTATCTACCGCCATCTCATTGAATATCTCTTCAAAAACCTCATAAATCTGATTGGATTAGCAAAATCCATCCAGTAGAGTCTTGTAAGTATAGCAACATTCTCCTCCATTTGTTTAAGCATATTGAGATTTTCACTTGGCCTTAGCAAACCTTTGCTTAAAAAGACAACAGTGTATGTTAGAGGCGGGATTCGTATCCCCTCTAGAAAGCTCGACGTAAATTGAACTCGACCCATTAAGAAACCCAAAAATGTCCCTTGACTATTTTAGGTCGGCGAAGTTAAATGGAAATATTCCATTACCCTTATCAGATGCCAGATCGGCATAGATAAGAGGAAATATTCCATTTAAACCTTTGCTAGATCCAGAGAAAGCGCCAAGTCGGCTTAATCTCTCGGGAAATTTTCCTTTTCCAAAAAGGAAAGAGCAAGCCATGAAGACCGACTTGAAGAAACTATAAATATAGAGGACTTCTCAACCTTGGATTCATTCAAAAATCGAGAGGGAAAACCCTAGGGCAAACTTAGCAATTCATCGCTTATTGTCTTAGAAATCTCTTTCCTTAAGTTTAGGTCAGCGTTCTTATTCCGACGACCTAGACTCACCGTGTATCTCTCGAGCTCCGGCTATTTTCAATAAAGATCTCTCTTAAAAAACCTATTAACTCTTATTTCTTTCAAAGAACCGATTTGAGTTATAACATTTGGCGCCGTCTGTGGGGAATAAGAGACTCAGTCTTTAAGAAAAGCCTCGGAGCTCGAAGATGGTTGACAATTCTACACCGACCGACCCGAAGGCTACAAACACCGGCGAAGGCCGATTTGGAGATCAAACAACAGATCAGCCCGAAGGCGTCAACACCTCAGATCGGCTCACCAATCCAGTATAAGGTCAGCCAGTCGATCCTGCAACAGGCTTGCCCGCTACGGAAGGAGCCGACCAGCGTCAAACTGACGACACGATGCGCACCGACCCGCTGCCAGGAGCGCAGAATCTGCCAGAACCGCCACCGGTCAACATGACCGACATGATGAAGATCTTCACAGCCCAGATCCAGAAGGGAATGGACGATCGTCTCGATCTACTCAGAGCCGAGCAGGTCGCGTATCCCGACGATGTGGACCGTATCCTCAAAACTCACCTCGCTTCTGACGACATCGAGGACATAGATGGGGAAACAACACCACGGAAAAACCCTAACACCGATCGAGTAATCAACAACCTTTTCGAGGTCACCCCAACGACCGACCTGCGGAGAGGTCAGGACAGATCTAACGCCCGCTCGAGAGTCACCGCCCAGACCTCAACCCTTACAGCATCTGAAGCAGATCTGATTCACAAGCGACTCGACAACATGGATTCCAAGGTCCACAACGCGATTACAACGACCCCCGAATTGGAGAAGCTACTCAGACCAAACTCCATTCACGTCGGCTATCAAGAGCGCCTCCATGAAGGACCTCGGCAAGATTAAGCTGCTGCCCAGCTACAACGGGAACACCAACCCAGAGAGACATCTAGCGACATTCAAGGTCGCCATGGGCAGAGCGCGTGTACCCGAATACGAGCAGGACGCCTGTTTCTGCAAATACTTCGTCGAATCGTTTTCTCTGAACGCCCTCACCTGGTTCTCACGATTGCCCCCAAATTCAATTGGCTCATTCAAAGAACTACGGAAGAAGTTTCTCACTCACTACTCGCTCTACATCGACACGTCAACGTCGGAACTCGATCTCTGGTCTTGCGTACAGGGTGACACCGAATCACTCTGCAGCTATTTAGATCGGTTCAGGGCCATCGTCTCTCGTTGCAGACTCCCGGACGAGATTACTCTCGGGATCTTGATCAAAAACATGCGAGACGACCAAACATTCTGCGATAAGCTAAAAACCGGAAAGACAAAGACCTTAGAGGATGCTTTACACAAATCATCCGGCTACATAAGAATCGAAGAAGATAAGGCCGCCAAACCCAAGTCACTAGCAGACGACAAAACAGCACGAGACAAGAAGTCCCGACCCGCCACCCAGTACGGCCACCAAGAGCCCCGTCAACACCAGGACGGGGGCGACAAAAACCGACGCAGCGTGAACACCGCATCTCGTCCACCATGCTGAAACAAGTACGACAGGAACGACCCGAAAACTCCGGAAGCAAAGGGTCCATATTGCAAATATCACAACTCTTACAGCCACGACATTGACGAATGTCGGATCTTCTATAGCCTCCTCAAGAAAAAGTGGGAGGACGGCGAATGCAAGCTCCCTGAGCTACGTAGCCATGATCGACGACCCAACAATAACAACGCTCCGAATAGACGAAGCGGAGACGACGACAAGAGAGAGCAGGACGATGATAAAACACCGCCTCCCTCGCCCATCCGACGAAGAATCAACATGATCATGGGCGTTCTCCTATCTTATTCGGACTCCATCAACTCCATCAAACGACACGAACGTAAGGCTGCAAACGCACCCGCCGACTCGCCCGCCCTCTTTTCCAATGATGTTCCCATCACATTTACCGAAAGGGATGCACGCGGCATCGACCGACCTCACAATGACCCTCTTGTCATATCCCTAGTAATTGGCGACGACGAGGTGTTAAAGATTCTTGTCGACACAGGTAGTTCGGTCAACCTGATCTTCAGGAACACTCTCCGAAAGATGGGCATCAAAGACAAGGAGATCGAGGTCGCACCAACACCCCTCACTGGCTTCACAGGAGACTCCATCTCAACGATAGGGACCATACAACTCCCCGTTCGGGTTAGAGGAAAAATCTCCACTGTCAAGTTCGACGTCATCGATAAACATGCAATCTACAACGTCATCCTCGGTACACCATGGATCAACTCCATGCGAGCCATACCATCCTCTTACCATCAGTGCGTCAAGATGCCAATCAAAGGAAGCATTTTCACTATCTGTGGTGACCAAACGAAAACTTGGACCTGAACGCGTCCAGGCCGTCCACGACGAAGTTGAAATATTGCTGCAAGCCGGATCTATTACCAAAGTTAAGTACCCCGATTGGCTCGCTAATCCCGTCGTGGTTAAGAAGAAGAACGGCAAATGGCCAGTCTGTGTTGACTTTACCGACCTGAACAAAGCCTGCCCAAAGGACAGCTTCCCACTTCCTCGAATCGATCAGCTCCTCGAGGCGACGGCAGGAAACGAACTTCTCTCCTTCTTGGACGCCTTCTCAGGCTACAACCAGATCCTCATGCATCCAGAAGACAGTGAGAAGACGGTATTCATTACGGATCGCGGGACATATTGCTACAAGGTCATGCCTTTCGGTTTGAAGAACGCAGGAGCCACCTATCAATGTCTCGTCAACAAGATGTTTCGCAATCAACTGGACAAGACGATGGAAGTCTACATCGACGACATGCTCGTCAAGTCAATGAAGGCCGACGACCACATCTCCCATCTACGAGAATGCTTTCGCATACTCAATAAGTACGGGATGAAACTCAATCCAGCAAAATGCACATTCGCGGTCACTTCAGGCGAGTTCCTTGGATACCTAGTCACCCAGCGCGGCATCGAAGCCAATCTGAAGTAGATTTCAGCAATCCTGGAACTACCGTCTCCACGAAACACTCGTGAAGTCCAACGTCTCACAGGCCGAATCGCCTCTCTAAACCGATTTATCTCCAGATCTACAGACAAGTGTCTGCCTTTCTCTAACTCCTCCGCGGCAATAAACGGTTCGAGTGGGACGACAAGTGCGAAGAAGCCTTCAAACAACTCAAATCCTACTTGTCCACGCCACCGATCCTAACAAAACCAAAACATGGCGACATCTTACTCCTATACATCACCGTTTCCAGTGCGGCAGTCAGCGGAGTTCTAGTTCGGGAAGATCGGGGCGAACAGAAGCCGTTCTTCTACATCAGCAAAACATTGGATGGTGTTGAATCACGCTATTCGACCTTGGAGAAATTAGCACTAGCCGTCGTCGTCGCGTCTCGCAAACTACGCCCGTACTTCCAGTCACATTCAATCGTCGTACTCACCAGTCAGCCACTCCGAACTATCCTCCAGAGTCCAACACAGTCTCGACGGATGGCGAATGGGCGATCGAACTATCTGAGTTTGACATCAAATACCGGAATCGTACCAGCGCTAAGTCACAAGTCTTGGCCGACTTTCTCATCGAGTTAGCACATGAACTCATCCACGACGACTCACCAACCACCGAACCCTGGGATCTATACGTCGACGGCGTGTCATCACGCCTCGGCTGTGGCATCGGCATTCAACTACATTCACCAACTGGAGAAGTGCTCGAACAATCCATTCGTCTTGAGTTCACAGCGTCCAACAACGAAGCCGAGTACGAATCGTTACTAGCTGGACTTCGTTTAGCTCGAGGCATGAACATCGAACACATCCGAGCTCACAGCGACTCTCAGCTTGTCGCAAAACAATTCAGCGGCGAATACGAAGTCAAAGACGAACGAATGGGAGCCTACCTCGCCTTAGTGCAAAATCTAGCAAAGGAATTCAAGACTTTCGAACTTCTCCAGATCAACCGATCCGATAACAAAGGAGCCGACGCTATAGCCGCTTTAGCGTCCGACAAAGACTCCGCCTTACGACGCACGATCCCACTTGAAGGCATCACATCACCAAGCATCGCATCGGCACAAGTCGTCCTTGCCATCGAACCAGCAGAAGTCGAAGCCGACCCCACTCCAACCCCATATACAACCGACGTACCAGATTGGCGGATCGAGATCCGACACTTCCTTAAAACTGGCGAGTTACCTGCAGAAAAATGGTCTGCTCGGCGACTACGCGCCCGCAGTGCAAAATACACTATTGCCAACAACACCCTATGCCGCTGGACAGCTTCTGGAACACTCCTCACTTGCATACACGGAGACAAAGTATACCGCGCTATAGAAAAACCCACGATGGAGCTGGAGGAAATCATTCAAGTGGACGCGCACTCGCCCTCAAAATCAAGAAACACGGGCTTTTCTGGCCGACCATGCAGGAGGAGTGCGAAAAGTACGCACGCAAGTGCGAATACTGCCAACGCCACACCCCAATGATACATCAACCAACCGAGCTACTGACATCGGCTATTCCCCCTTATCCCTTCATGCGCTGGGCAATGGACACCGTCGGTCCAATGCCATCTTCCCGCCAACGCAAGTACATGCTCATCATGACGGATTACTTCACTAAGTGGGTTGAAGCCAAAGCCTTCGCCAGCATCAATGATAAAGAGGTCCAAAACTTCGTCTGGAAATACATCATCTGCCGCCACGGCCTACCTCACGAAATCGTCACTGACAACGGTTCACAGTTCATTTCCAAAAACTTTGAGGGCTTCTGCGAACGCTGGAAGATCCGCCTCACCTGGATGGCATCAAGAAACGTCTTGACGCGAAGAAGGGTCTCTGAGCCGACGAGCTCAACGGAGTTCTTTGGTCTCAGCGTACAACACCGAGAACTGCCACGGGAAAGACTCTGTTCTCTTTAGCCTACGGATGCGAAGCAATGGTGCTCGGCTCGAAATCACCGCAGGCGATGAGGTTCCTCGCGCTTGGAACTAAATGAGCCTCAAACGCTATTATTATTGAGGTCGGCATCAACAAGCCTTGCGCAAAAAAAAAAAAAAACAAACAAAAAAGAAATACATGCTCATATGAGCACTATGAACTGCGGAGCGGTTTGATCCCCGAAAGGGGAACGTAGGCAACCCGTCTTAGGACGGGTACAACTGCTCCCCCCAATCAAAAAAAGGGGGGAGTTATTTATTTTACTATGTAAAGCCTGTTCGGCTATTCTTTTATGAATAAAACCAAGTTTTACTTCAAATTTTTCTCATCTTTTCATATCGTCATCTTGGCCAGATGTCCGATTCGCCTAAAGCTGGATCTGATCCACCCAGTTCGGCACAAAAAGCCAAGTCCGCTTGCACGCGTTCTAACGCCGCGCGTTGCCGCATATAAAGCCGACCTGATTCACAATACCTAAGCTATATAGTACATAAGCCGATCAGACTCGCAATCTCTATTCGACTTAGATTTTTCTAAATGGTATCAATAAGGACGCCGACCTGTTTCGCAGTTGGTATTCACACTTAGAAAATTAAGTGGTACAAAACAACTTAAGCCGAGCTACTCGCATGTTTTGTATTCACACTTACTTTTAAAGCCGGATTCTGTTCCGCGATCTTAAGTCCTGTAATATTATTTAGCCGACCAGGTCGCATCTTACAGTCGACTTAAGAATATTTCTAAGTGTTCAAAATACTGCCGACCCGATTCGCATATTCTACACTTAAAGTTTTAGTCGCATGATTGTTAAAGCCGATATCGCATCGCAATATCATGTTCGTACTCCAAAATAAGCACGATCATTTGCTTAAAACAAAAAACTGCATTCATTGATACTTCGAAGATTACATTCCACGTCGGTTACACAAAATACAAAAAACAAAATCACAATTTAAGGGATGATTAGTCCCCCGTCTTTTCGATCGTTTCGTCGACCGTTTCTTCGGTCCTTTCTGCATCAGGCGCATCCGTCTTAGCTGCATCCTGATCGGCATCCACGGGACGGAGATCGCCACCATCTTTTTCGAGGATCATTTGCCCGGCAAGAGGAGTCACCTCCTCCGTCGAAACTAGAGCAGGCGTCACGACCACGGACGCGGCAATCTCTCTCGGAGCAGCTGGTCTTTTCTCTCTAAACAGCTCATCGAGTGTACGGATTTTCAGCTCACCGGGTTCAAAACTTATTTCCTCGAAGGAAGCTTTCTTGGCCTCCGACTTTCAGACATTTTCGACCACCTTGTCTTTCACAAAACGTGAAACCTTGTTTCTCAAAGATCTCGTTCGCCTGCTCAGCTCCTTTTCACTGAGCCGTGGTGGTGATAATCTTGTCGGCCTCTTCCCTTTGGGCCAAGTGCTTCTTCATCTTTTGGATGAGACCGGCGTAATGATTACCCGCCTCATCGCGTCCCTAGCTTCCTCGCACACCTTTTCCTTGGCGTTTTTCTCTTGCTGAAACTTTTTGGTGGCGCGACTCGCGGCCGCTCGCCACTTTTCGACCTCCGCTTGGGTCGTCTTCACAGCCTCTTCAGCCGCTTGAGCCCTTTTCCTCTCCAAGTCGACCCCTTGTGCCGCAATTTACAGCTCGTCACTCTTCTTCTTTTCGGCCTCAAGGGCCTCTTTGAGAGATTCCAGCTCTGCCTGATTATCCGGTTGCCTCTTGACGTCCTGATCATAGCCACACACAGCATGGAATATGGTGCTAAGGGCCTGCAAGGACGGCATTCTAGCTATAAGAGCACATCGACAAAATAAACAAAAACCAAGCGATGATCGACTAAGACTTACCCGGGCCTGGTCCATCGCAAAGCGCGCAGCCTCCTCCTTTCGGATAAGACTAGAAGCGTCAGTAGACGAACCCGCTGGATGATCCTTAAGCTTAAGGAAGAAGTCCAGACACGCCATCGGGTCGTTGGTAATTGGACCGGATCCTCGATAATCGTAGGAGAACCCGAACGGATGGAGAGCTTTCTCGTGCCGAGACCTCTTTGACACAGATGGCCTCTCTTCCAGGCCAGATACCTAGACATTCTCGTTGACCGACCCGCCAACGTTAAGGTCGGTCGCCTCAATTTCTTCACCCATTTTTGGGGCTTTCTTGCGCTTTCTTTCAGCGGCCTTCTTATTGGCCTTAGCAACCTTTTTATCGGCCGCCTTCTTGGTCGGGTTCTCAGCAAGATTCTCAGCTGGCCTAGTTACCTCGTCCTCTTCTCGGACGATGTCTAAAGTTTTCGCGGGAGCCATCTCATTCCCAGCCGGAATTCCCTGGTCTTGGCTAGTCGGCGGACGAGGATTGGGAGAATTCAGAACGCTCTCCAAATCACCCAAGGCGTCTAACGGGCGAGCCTTCAATTTTCTACGATGAGTTCGGGCTAACGAAGCTGCAAAAAAAAAAAACAACTCACTGTCAGGTCGGCAACAAACTTAAAACATTCGGCATAACCATATCAATCGCTAACCTTGAGTCCTCGCAAGTTTCTCCTCCGTAATTCTCGACCAAGTTATTGCAGAGAGCGCCGCGAACCGTTCCAGTAATCTCAAAAATATCCTTCGGATCGTCGACAAAGGCGATGGAGTTATAACCTGCGAAGCAAAAGAAGACAATTAGAAATGATATTGGTCTTTGTTTGAAAAACACAAGCGAAGATTTCTACCGGTAATCTCTCCCCATTTCGTCCTAATCGGTATATCCCGGTCAACGATGAAGAATTCGTTGATCAATACAAACAAGTAGTGATCACGCCAGTTCAACACCTTGGAGGATTGTCCGCTAGTAACGACGTTAAATCGACTTTTCATGCTCGTATAATACGAGCCTCGATTCTTCAGATCCTCTTTATTCTTCCTCGTCAACGTCATCGCGTGAAACGCGGCATAACTCAGAGGAATTTTGTGTTTAACCGAAACGACCAGGAGACTGACGATCAGGCGGATGGTAGCATGTGAGAGTTGTGAGATCGGCAACCCCCTCTTATCGGCATACTCCAGCAGTAAACGAGAAAGAGGGAACCACAGATGAAACCTCCGGAAGAAACTCTCATACATACATATCCATCCCGGCGGGGCATCCCATGGACGTTCTGATGGACTGTGGACCATGAAAATCACATTCGGGTCGATACTGCATTCTTCCTTCAGGGAAACTAGCGATTCCATGGTGGATTTCGTTGGAAAGACCCCATGGATATTGTCAGCTATTGGCTTGACTTTCGGCTCCCCTTTCTTTCGTCGTGCCTTCTTCACCTTTGGGTTCAGATCAATGATGCCGAACTGATTCGCGTACTCCTCAGCGAGTATGAGGTTCAGAACGTCGCTGGTCGCCATCTCGTTCGATCCTCCGGATCGGTCATCCTCATTAAAAACTACCATCGCATCTGATCGGTCATTCTCATCACGAGTCACCGTCGCACCAGATCCCTCTGATCGGCCATCTTCATCACAGAGTTCAGGAATCAGAAAAGGAGCACGCATCAATGCCTCGCCATCATCCCTCGCGATAACCCCAGCTTGGTCGGCGAAAAAGCGGTCCGCTGCGGCTTTCCTCACTGCAAACTCAGCTTCGCCTTCTTCGTCCGACCCAGAAGGTGATCGACTTAGAGATGAAGTAACCTTTTTCCTTTAGATCGGCCTTGAACGATCGCGTCTTCTCTCGATATTCTGAGAAACTCGTCGAGAGTGAGGCCGATCTCATCGGCTTTCTCTTGATCCGACCTTGATTTCCTGGGTTCAAATAGGCTCGTTCCAATCCTCAACATCTTCGAAGAACACGGTGGCGGACCTTGATGCTGGTCGGAGAAATCACGGCCGAGCGACAAATAAATACGGCGGAGAGAGACTACCGGAGAAATAAATAAAAATAAAGAGCAGAGAGGATCGAAGCTAACCTTTGCAATCTTTTCTCTCGCGAAGTAAGAAGTGAAGAAATGAGGCAACTTCGTCTTATTTATAGAGAAACTCAGAGCGGTTTCCAAGAGTCATCATTACATCGGCGACTGTTCGCATTTCTTCACAATATTTCTAATCGGCGGCTCATCGCATAAGTGACACATGTCAAGTCTAGGTCTATTTTCGCAGGCCTACGAAGTTAGACCTAAAAGTTCACGCGGCAAAAATTAGGGCTTCCTTCATGTGTATCTGACCAGGAATTCAAAGGCACGATTTTTTTTATAACTCGTACTTGTAATAGGGCCGACCTCATTTCACGTCGAACCATTTTCTTTCAAATTCGGTAAACTCGACACCTTCGTTTGCCGAACTGGGGGAGACTAACTGTTAGAGCTAGGATTCGTATCCCCTCTAGAAAGCCTGACGTAAACCGAACTCGGCCCATTAAGAAACCCAAAATGGCCCTTGGCTATTTTAGGTCGGCGAAGTTAAATGGAAATATTCCATTACCCTTATCAGATGCCAGATCGGCATAGATAAGAGGACATATTCCATTTAAACCTTTGCTAGATCCGGAGAAAGCGCCAAGTCGGCCTAATCTCTCGGGAAACTTTCCTTTTTCAAAAAGGAAAGAGTAAGCCATGAAGACCGACTTGAAGAAACTATAAATATAAGGGACTTCTCAGCCTTATATTCATTCAGAAATCGAGAGAGAAAACCCTAGGGCAAACTTAGCAATTCATCGCTTATCGTCTTAGAAATCTCTTTCCTTAAATTTAGGTCGGCGTTCTTATTCCGACGACCTAGACTCACCGTGTATCTCTCGAGCTCCGGCTATTTTCAATAAAGATCTTTTTTGAAAACCCATTAACTCTTATTTCTTTCAAAAAACCGATTTGAGTTATCACAATGTATCAAATGGTTTGGTTGTTTAGAGTCAACTATTATGATAGATTGAGGGAAGCTTCGAGAAGAAGAAGGGTAAAAGTGAAAATATTCTTTCT
Organism: Alliaria petiolata; assembly: GCA_020283515.1. NCBI lineage: Eukaryota > Viridiplantae > Streptophyta > Magnoliopsida > Brassicales > Brassicaceae > Alliaria > Alliaria petiolata. The sequence goes on from JAHZTW010000002.1 coordinate 23,577,245, forward strand.
CAAAATGAAAACGATTATGCTCTGTTTTTGAGCTTGTATCATGGTATTTGCTCTGTTTTGCTCTTATTTTTGAGCTTGTTTCCCGGTCTTACAAACTTCATTTTTAATAAATTTCAAATGACCAAATTATTTAAAAAAAATATGAAAACACTTACATTGTTCTCTGACATTTTGATGCATCATCTCCTATGTTTATCACTTGGTTCTCTTCTGTATTTCATTCAGCTTTCATTGGCTTTTATTTTAAATTGGGTTTTCATTAGACTTTCAACCGACTAAAAAAAAATTTTCTTTGTCGTCTTTATTGCTGGGGTTTTAAACTCTATAAGTAGTTTCTTGTACGGTAGCTTTTTAATATTCATCCTTTCGCCTCTGTTGTTGTGATCTGAAGCGACAGTTGTGCAAATCGTTTTACCCTTGGTTTCAGAATGTGCGTCAAGGAAGCAAGTCGGTTGACGAATTTTTCACCCTTGTAGCCCGTAATACATTATCAGTGAACATGTGTGTAACGATCCATACCCGACCCATTTAAATAACTTTAAATGAATTGATTTGGCTACCTATGTCATCAAAGTGCACTTACCTTTTCAGGTCACTTACCCCGAGAGAACTCCAGAGTTAAGCGTGCTTATGCTGGAGTAGGACTAGGATGGGTGACCTTCCGGTAAGTCCTCTGCGGAACCGTGTGAGTGAGGGCAAAACACGGGAAAATGTCATGTGGTGATTGCAGGGTCAGTAAATAAGTCGGCCGGGCCACCAAAAAAAATAACGTACCGACTGTCGGACAGTTACCGAAAATGAAACAATTCATTATTCTTTCTGGAGTTTTCAGAAATTATCTATAATCAAAAACTTCGATGGATTTTTATAATTACATGAGCACCCATGAATATATATAGTGGCAGCGTGTTGTAACTACTTAGAAATTTTCCATCAAAGTTAATAAGAGAAAATCAGTTACATTATACTATGATACATATGCCCAATAGTTAGGATATCTTTAATGACATCTTTATCGTGGTAGTGTGTTTTCTAATGTTTTTCCTAACTTTTTTAGATGGAATTGAAACTAGATGCATGTCTCTTTGATTTCTTGACATTAACTCTTTTTGAAATCAAGTTCAACTTAAAGAGAAGACAACTTTTTATGAGTCCTTGAACCTAGCTCTTTGTATGTTTAACTTTGTATCATGATTTTATTTTATCCATTTCTCATTTTCCATATCTACCTACCTTTATTGTGTCTTTAGGCTTTCTCAACGCTTTGATCCCAACTTCTAAGTTTCTTAGCTTTTCTGGTGAACAACAAAAAAAGTTTCTTAACTTTTCTTATGATTATTCACATTCAATTTTCTCCCTTTTATATCATGTTGTTAGACTCAAACATTTGTTGATCTCATTTCTTTGTCATATGGCATGATTCAATAGGAGATTTTCATGTGATGTAGAAAATATCATTTTCATATTTTTGGTCTCTTTGTTGTCCAACTAATTTTAATTGTAAGAAAAAAAAGAATCCATAGAAAATGAGATCGAGATATAAATATGTGTTGATGATGTTATTCATCCTCAGGTTCTGTGAAACTTTGCTCTGAGCCAAGATATTCACCCTCAAGTTACTGATAAGATTATAAATTATTCAGCAAACTTTTTGTTTAAATAGAACTGTGTGTATTTCTCTGTCTCCTATATAAGTTGCATAAGATTGAACAAAGGCCAAAGATATGTTGGTTAATTGGTAACCCGGATGATAAATTATAAACTTAGATAATGATTGAATCGCGCACGAGGACATTTTCCTTAAAAAGTATTTCGACCCTTATTAAGCATTGGGTTACACGAAATCCCTTGTAGGATAAGACAACCAAAGTTCTCTCTTGTTCTAGGTAAAGATACAAGAGACACACTAGAGTTCTAGTGTTGATATGTGTTTTTCCAAAGATCTTTAATGATCTTTTGGAACAATGAATCTCTCTCTTTCTCTCTTTCTTATTTCTCTGGTTTTGTAACTGTTTCTTGTTATTTCTGATTGTAATTTTGGCAATGCCCACAACTCCTTTTATAGGAAACCAAAGGTCACCTCGGAAGATTGCAATGGTTAGTCCAAAAGTTATAACCATAAACCCAACAGTTGTAATGATTCATTCAACAGTTGCAATGATTGATAGAGTTGCAATGGTCGGTTACCAACAGTTGCAATGGTTAGTCACCGAAGGTTGTAACCATAAACACAACAGTTGCAATGATTCATTTAAACGGTTGCAAATGTTCATTTAAGCGGTTGCAACAGTTCGTCAACGGTTACAACGATTCACTTAAATTTCCAACATTCCTCCCCCATTTAAGTGTAATCATAGATTCATTAAATTAAATAAACAACACATAAATCAAACTCATGCATAAATGAAAATGTCGTAACGATTGAATTTTCATCTTAGTGATATTACACGTTCCAAATGCCCGAGAATGAGGATGTCCTAAGGATTGAATCCTCTCAACTCATTTGGGCACATGAAGATAATACACACACAAATTTCCACACTACTCTAAGTGTTTATACTTGACACTATTATAAGCCATGTGTCCCTAACCATTCATGAGTGCATACAAAGCCAAGTCCTAGCTTCTTGAAGCGGCTGCACTTCACACTCATATAGGTAGATATTTTAATCGTGCACCTGCAAAATGCACTTTTTCAAAATACCTATTAAGAAAAAATTTCAACCTATCATTTTCTTGCAGTTCCAAGCACATTCCTTGGAATGATATAAAACATGTGCTTCAATCTTTAAGTGTGGGCTTTCCACATTGAATTCATCCTCTAACGTCGTATTAGAGGGGAATTGGGCATCCCATCACCAAAAATTTCAAATGGTCTTTAACCCCATCCCTTTAGCCGACTTAGTTACCAAGTCCCTAACTAATCCTTTTGTCAAGTGATCTGCTAGATTCTGCTGAGACCGAACAAATTCTATGGTAATCACCCCATGAGTGATCAACTCACGTACCGCGCTATGTCTAACGCCCAGATGTCGCGACTTACCATTATACACTTGGCTATAGGCCTTAGCCATTGTAGCTTGACTATCACAATGGATAGATATCGGTGATACTGGTCTCGACCATAATGGAATCTCGTAAACTAAATTTCTTAGCCATTCTGCCTCTTTACCGGCAGCCGCTAATGCTATAAATTCAGATTCCATAGTTGAACTCGTAATGCAAGTTTGCTTTTTAGAAGCCCATGAAATGGCACCTCCCCCAAGAAAAAACACCCAACCACTTGTAGAAGAATGATCTTCCACGTAGGTGATCCAACTTGCATCTGAATACCCTTCTAGGATCGAAGGAAATCCATCATAATACAAACCATAATTTATGGTTCCTTTCAACTACTTCAGCACCCGTCTTAAGGCTTGCCAATGTTGAGTACTAGGATTACTAGTGTATCTAATCAACCTTCCTACAGCATAAGCTATATATGGCCTGGTGCTCGTCATGGCATACATTAAGCAGCCAATTACTTGTGAATACTCGAGTTGTGACACTGCTTTTCCTATGTTAGGCATAAGCTTCACACTCGCATCCATGGGAGTGCTCATTGGAGAACAATTATCACAATTGAACTTCTTAAGCACTTTCTCAATGTAATGAGATTGTGTTAAAGATATTATTTTGCCTTCACGTTTGATTCGGATTCCAAGAATCACATCTGCCTCCCCCATGTCTTTCATGGCAAAACTTGATGACAAAAATACTTTTGTAAGCTCTACTTGTCTAAGGTCGGTGCCAAAGATCAACATTTCATCAACATATAAACAAATGATTACTCCATTACCGGACTCATCAAATTTGCTATATAAACACTTATCCGACTAATTTAACTTAAATCCACTTGATAAGACAACCTCATCAAACTTTTGATGCTACTACTTAGGTGTTTGCTTTAGCCCATACAATGACTTTATCAACTTACACACCTTATGCTCATTACCAGGCATAATAAAACCTTCAAGTTGCTTTATCGTCTGAACTGATACAAAATCATTAGGTTATATGATATAAAACCTATAAGCTTTTGAATGCTTAGCATGTCTAATAAAGATGCAATCAATGCCTCTTTCTCTAGAATTCTTTCTTTCAACAACAATCACTTACTGTTGTTCATACACATTCTAACCTAAATAAATTACATTCTTAATCTACTCAATTCAAAAAGAATCTAGAGAAATTTTTATTTTCAAATTTGGACATACCAAACTCATTTATTGCATAAACAAAAATGTATTTTCAGACAAATTAGAAACAGACATGTGTCGGTTACTGTTCATCTTCTTTCTAACACATTGTTTCACTACAATTCGGCCGACACTTTCGACCCATATATCTCTCTAAATACGCAACTAAATCAAGCGTTCTATATACCTATAAAAAGATAATTCCAATATCTACACAGGAACCCCAAGATCACGCAATTCTAAATTTTCTACATAGAGATATCAACGAAACAATATTACCAGTTTTCACACTCTCTATCCAATTCATGCAACATATTGCGGCTCTCTATGAGATTCTGCCTTTCCAGAAACATTTAAGCCAATATGATGAATAGTTCTCTACGATATATTTTCCAGAAATATTTTCAAGAAATAGTAAAGCCAATATGATGAACACTTATGATTAGTTTCTATTCATTTCATTTTGTATACACGGATTCACTATTTTCAATCATTCTAAGCATTAACCGTATTCTTTAGCTCACCATGAATGAGCGTGAATAACACATATCGCTTTTAATCTATGGTTACTAAGAACGTTAATATGGCAGAACCGAATCCTAAATTTCTGATACCAATGTAATAAACTTATGTGGAAGCGTGAAAACGAAACTCATACCTTAGCCCGGTTTAGCGATGAATATGGCTTGGTATCTGAGAACATACGCAGAGATCGGGGAAGAGATCATAGACAAAAATCAACCTCTTGTCACCGTTCAAGTGTCATTCTGGTTGATGTCTTCAAGTTTTCTCTCTCTAAAACTTATACAACTTTCCAAACTTTGATGTCATCTCTCGCACAAATGCACTAGCCATAGTTCACAAGAAAATAATCTTTAAGATTGTTGGTTAATTGGTAACCCGGATGAAAATTTATGAACTTGGATAATGATTGAATCGCGCACGAGTACATTTTTCTTAAAGAGTATTTCGACCCTTATTAAGCCTTGGGTTACACGAAATCCCTTGTAGGATAAGACAACCAAAGTTCTCTCTTGTTCTAGGCAAAGATACAAGAGACACACTAGAGTTCTAGTGTTGATATGTGTTTTTCCAAAGATCTTTAATGATCTTTTGGAACAATGAATCTCTCTCTTTCTCTCTTTCTTATTTCTCTGTTTTTGTAACTGTTTCTTGTAATGATTTTGGCAAAGCCAACAACTCCTTTTATAGGAAACCAAATGTTACTTCGAAAGATTGCAATGGTTGATAGAGTTGCAATTGTTGGTCACCAACAGTTGCAATGGTTAGTCACCGAAGGTTGTAACCATAAAAAAAAAACAGTTGCAATGATTCATTTAAACGGTTGCAAATGTTCATCTAAGCGATTGCAACAGTTCGTCAATGGTTACAACGATTCACTTAAATCTCCAACAAGATACACATACCCAAGATTTTTGCCTACGTTTTCTGTAATTTTACGGTTTGTAGGCCAAGCACCAACATCCACAGTATTTTGGATGAACTTCTTCTCATTCTCTCCACAACATATTGCATGTAAATCTCTTCTGGCTCGAAGGTTTGCTAATCGTAGGACCTGGATTTTCGTTTCAAGTATTCCCTTGAGGAGAAAGGAACCAGAGCTACAAGAAACTTAGACATGTGTAAGCCACCACATCACGATGTCCCCACCCTCTTCGTGACACATGATGACCTTGGGACTTGCAGTGAAGCTTCCGAGTTACAGAAATGTGCTCAGGTTACGAAAACGAATAATTCTCCATCAATGATAGTATCGCTCTCTTATTAGGCAATATAAACTTTCTGTGTCCTGTATAAGAACAAAATGATTTCAATATACATCGATTACTAACCGTCTTCCAACAAAACCATTTGGATCGAGAAATGAGACAATCTTGGTGCCGTGTCCAAGAAGAGGTATGGGTTCTCCAGCGATATTTCCTCCTAGCTTTTGGTTGACTAACTTGACAACTTCAGAGCTCTTGTACACATCATCGGTGCCTACTGCAAGCTGTTTATTACATTTAACCCATTTAATCACCAAAATAATGTACAAAAACCAGTTAAAAAGACAACAGATACATGTTTTAGCCCAGACCTGAGTATATACATTACCCTTTGTGTACTCAGTCACACGGTGTGACTCACAATGTAGTTTTAGGTCAGCTCCAAAACTATTTTCTTGCATTCTTCAGCATATCGCAACATGCCTATAGCATACTGTTTCATCCAACAACAAAACAGCACTCGGTAAGTCACATCGTAGCTCAAAAAAGTAGTTTTCAATCCCAATTATAATATTTTATAAGAATATTTTCAAAACTCTATCTTTAATGACATCTTTATCAATGTCTTTTTCCATTTCTTTTTTTTTGTTTAACGTATTTTAATTTTTAATTCAAAAATTATAGTTAATTTTTTCTTGGATAACCAAAACATTCTTGCAAATACAATAGTTTGTCTCATAGTCATATATATATATATATATATATATATATGCCGAAACAGAATATAAATTAATATTTGGTTTCTTAATTAAGCAAGTCTTAGAAGCAAAGTTGATTATCTCTTTAACAGGCGTAAACTCGTTGACATGGCCAAGGTGTTTGAAGCCGCATTTTTCTTCAGCTTATTTTGAGAGTCAAGAATAGAGGATGGCTCAAAAACAACGGAATCTCATGAATCTGTGTAGACCTTCTTTATCTCTTTTATTTCCAACCATGATCAGGACTTGGCATTTCGGAACAGGATGTGGTTGTAGAATATTATTGAATATGACTATATTATTAAATGATTGTGTTGATCATACAAGATAATAAGATTTATATATAGTGATTTAACATTAACATATTGCTAACATCAAATAATGTAAATCTTCATAATCCTTATCACAATAGGATATTTATGAGAATATTCTTCTATTGAGCTTCGCGGGCTTCACTCCATAAACGGCTTTTCACAGCCCACAATACTTGATCTGCAAGATACACATCTTGCTCCCCAAGATATCTCCAATACTCCCGCACGACAAAGGTGAGATGCAAAACACAAAATCCACAATCGCAAAGCGAAACACATTTGTCGTGGACACTTGTCGAGGACGAACAAAACATGTCAACTGACTCCTCTGGATTAAACTTCAATCTTCATAGAGATGAAACTTCAACTCGTCTTTGGTCTTGATAATAGAGGGAAAATAAAATCTCGTGGGTGCAACTGCAACTCCACAAACAATTGTCCTTATGTTGGACAGTCCATAGGATTGAAAAAGTACTTAAAGAACACGAGCGTTCTAACTATAACTCCCTAAAACCATAACCAAACTCCCCCGTAATAGGAAAAACCAAAAAAAATCTTGAGAAATTCTAAACTGTAGAATAAATCTTAGAAAATAAAAACTAATAATAACTCTTGAAAAACCATAACACTTAACCAAAAAAACTCTCTCAATAACTCTCAATTCTAGCATCGAAAAAATAAAAAAAAAACGAAAAGAAAACCCACTTAATATAAAAGAAAATCAAAGCTTGTAAGCTATAAAAGTAGAACTTCAAAATCAGAACATAAATCCCCTATATATTAATTGAGAAACATTTTAAGAGAGTAAGTTTACTTTTTGAACTATTTACAGTGGTGCCATTTTGCTGATGTGTCACCACCACACTTATTCTCCCATTATTTTAATACAAATTTCTTTTTTTGATTAGACTAATTACATTATATGCCTTTAACCATTTATTACTTTTAACATTTAATTTATTAAGATATAATTTATGACTAATTTCCTTATATCATTTATTTATACATAATTCAACATTTAATGTATGAAGATATTCTCTTTCTTTCTATTTCTTACCAAAAATATATCATACTAATTATTTTTTAAAACACTATATTTCTTCTCTTATTTTTGTTTAAATTTAGGTTTGTAAAAAAATAAATCATCACAACATTCATATAGTAAAAATATTTTTTTTTTTTATACATGTGTTATAATTCAAATTTTTTAGAATGAATATAAATTACTCAAATGATTAATAAATATGAGTATATTTTAAAAAGTCCCACATTGGAAATGGGGATGTGTAAATGGTTCAAAAATTATTATAAAAAGAACATAAATGATAAAAAAAAAACTGTAAAAGCAAGAGGCTTGATTTAATAGTCATCGATATTTATAAATATTTTTTTGGTTTAATATGTTTTGTTAATAGAACCATATAAATTAACCAAATAGTATAAATATTTAAACTTGATAACAAGTTAAAAATATTATATCAAAAAGTCGAAATATTAAAATAGTTTAATATGTTAAAAACAAATAATATTATAAATATTTTTTTTCTTTATGAAGAAAACATCATTTAATTTATGAAGATATTGTCTTTCTTTCTATTTTTTTATCAAAAATATATCATACTAATTATTTTTTAAAACACTATATTTCTTCTCATATTTTTGTTTAAACTTAGTTTTGTAAGAAAAAAAATCATTGTAACATCCATATAGTAAAAAATATATAGATTGTTTTTATACAAGTGTTATAATTCGAATTTTTTTAAAATGAATATAAATTACTCAAATGATTAATAATATGAGTATGTTTTAAAAAGTATCACATTGCAAATGAGGATGTGTAGATGGTTGAAAAATCATTATAAAAAGAAAATAAATGATAAAAAAACTGGAAAAGCAAGAAGATTGATTAAATAGCCATCCATATTTATAAATATTTTTTTTGTTTATTATAGTGTGTTAATAAAACCATATAAATTAACCAAATAATATAAATATTTAAACTTTACAACAAGTTAAAATATTATATCAAAAAGTCAAAATATTAAAAATAGTTTAATATGTTAAAAACAAATAATATTATAAATATTTTCTTTCTTTATGAAGAAAACATCATTTAATTTATGAAGATATTTTCTTTCTTTCTATTTCTTACCAAAAATATATCATACTAATTATTTTTTAAACACCATATTTCTTCTCTTATTTTTGTTTAAACTTAGTTTTGTAAAAAAAAAAAAAATCATCACAACATCCATATAGTAAAAATATATAGATTTTTTTATGCATGTGTTATAATTCGAATTTTTATCATTTATATAAATTATTCAAATGATTAATAAATATATGTATGTTTTAAAAAGTTCCACATTGAAAATGAGAATGTGTAGATAATTCAAAAATCATTATAAAAAAACATAAATGATATTAAAAACTGTAAAAGTAAGAAGGTTAATTTAATAGACATCTATACATATTATTCATATATATATATATATATATATATATATAACACATTAAGTTATTTTTATTTTAAACAATTTCAAAATCATCTTTAATAAAAAATTTTATTGATTTCTCATCCTGTGCAGGACGCAGGTTATCACGTTATCACTAGTTAAGTATAAAAACCAAAATTCTAAATTTTTTTTTTAAATTAAAACCCATACGGACAAAAAAATCCACTCCTCACGTCATCTTCATCACCATCACCTCTCTCACCATCTTCAACGCCAAAGATCATCACCTCCATCGTGAGAACTTAAAACTTGTAATGCGGAAGCTTTTAACTTTGATCCACAAGAATCGAATGCTCTGATACCATGTAGAATATCATTGAATGATTGTGTTGATTATACAAGATAATAAGACATAATGATTGTGTTGATTATACAAGATAATAAGACATATATATATAGTGATTAACATTAACATATTGTTAACACCAAATAATGTAAATCTTTCTAATCTTTATCACAATAGGATATTTATGAGAATATTCTTCGGTTTACCTTCACGGGTTTCACTCTATAAACGGCATACTTGGTCCGCAAGATATACATCTTGCTCCCCAAGATATCTCCAATGGTGGTTATGGTTATGGCTATGATGACGGTGGAGATGGAGAACATGAAGGAAACTTTAACACAGTCTTCTTTTTCTGTTATACCTCTTTAAAATTGAAATCTCAATTTTTGCCTTCCTTCAAGAGCTTGTAGCTGTTAACCACCACACACAAACCATGATCGTTCTCTGCAGAACCGAAGAGAGAATTGTTTGGGTGAATAATTAGATGTGGCCACATCCATGGATGTAAGTGGCGGAGCTAGAAAAAATATTTAGGGGGGTCATACTAATTTTTCAATATTAAAATAAAGACAAATTTTATTAAAAAATAAATAAAAATATCATCAATAATATACATCTTAAAGATGTATTCTACGCTCACTCATATTTTGGAAACGTTTTATCACTGTTTTGTTTGTCACAGTGTCAAGCACCTGTTTTTCAATAAAACAAACTAGACAATCGCTTAAAAATGCATCACCAATTCTATTACGCGAAGCCGTCTTCACAATTTTCATTGCAAAAAAGCACCTTTCAACGGTTGCGGCCGCAACAGGAAGAATCAAACATAACTTCAAAAGTCGATAAACCGAAGGATGAGAAAGATGCTTCCTTGTCTCCACCATTACCCGAGCAAGATCACCAAGACTTTCTAGATTAGTAAACCTTTCATCTTTTTGCACATTGTCAAGGTATATGTCAAGTTGATGATCAAGAGATCGTCGCTCCACAAAACTAAAATCATCTGGATAAAAGCTCAGCCAATCTCACCAGCATTGATTTATGAAATTGACGGAATGAATCTATCGGACTTAAGGATGCCATACAAACAAGTAGTTCAGAATTTACCTCTTCAAAACGATCATTGAACTCTTGAAGTTGCATATCTAAGACACTGTAGAAACAATCTATCTTGTAACGATGCAAGTTGGTTATGCCTGTTTTTTTCCTTGGCCTTCTGGAATCAACAAATTCATCCTCCATATTGAGCACTTCTGTTTTATTCTTCTCACTAAAAGAACAAACTTTAGACACAAAATCATCACATCCATCATCTCTAAGCTTATGCAACTGTCGTTTAGTAGATTCCACCAATGAAATAGCATTCAAGATCTCTTGGTCTCCTTTCTGTAGAGACTTTGATAAGTTATTAGTGAGTCCTAGAACATCAAGCATCAAATGTAGATAGAAAACAAAATCAAAGGTGTGAAAATATTTGATGAGGACATATGCTTGTTGTCTTTTGGTGCTGTATGTGCCTTCATTCTGAACATGTTCAAGAACTTCAATAATACACGAGAACATCTCAACAAGACGCAATAAGGTCTTATAATGTGAACCCCAACGAGTATTTCCAGGTCTTTTAAGAGTTTTATCCTGATTCAGCCCAGTTCCAGTCTTGATTTCACCTTTTTAATCCCTTCTTCCATTCTTTTGTGATTACTTTCAGTGAGGATATCTTTTCTCTTGCAAGAGGCTCCAACCACATTCAACAAAACATTAACCATATCAAAAAATTCTCCAACTTCAAAGTGTTTTTTTTGCAACAGCCACAACAACCAACTGAAGTTGATGAGCAAAGCAATGAACATAATATGCAGATCCACTTTCTTTCAAAATCAATGATCTCAATCCATTGAATTCTCCTTTCATATTGCTAGCTCCATCATACCTTTGTCCTCTCACCTTTTTCAAACTCAATCCATGCTTTGCAAACAAAGAATCAATAGCAGACTTCAGAGTTAAAGAAGATGTCTCTTTCACAAGACTAATGCCAACAAATCTTTCTTTTACCAACCCGAATTTATCCATGAATCGAAAAACCACAGCCATTTGCTCTTTATCTGAAACATCAGCAGACTCATCTACCAACAAGCCAAAGACATCATTATCAATTTCTTGGATAACAGAGTTAGGTACTTCCTCTGCAAAACAATGTGCAATGTCTTTCTGAATTGGAGGAGATGTCATATAATTATTTTTAGGAGCATTCTGCAACACAACTTTTCTTACACTCTCATTCTGACTAGCCGTATATTTCAGAAGCTCTAAGAAATTACCTTTGTTTGTTGACTCTTCCTTCTCAAAATGAGCACGAAAAGATAAGCCTTGGTGTAACAAGTATCTACAAACATCGATCGAAGCACTCAAACAAATTCAATAATCATTTTTCATAACATCAGTTTGCTTATGTAAAGCATGTATGATAGACTGACCTTGTCTCATCAAATCTTCGCATTTATTTTTGGCATTGATGTGAAAACTAGTATGATCACCCACATGTTTATTGAAGCTATCAGCCTTATTCCAACTAGAAAAACCCGTCGATACAAAAGCATCACTTCCACCTTGTTTTCCAACTTGAACTCTGAACAAGTAACAATACAAGCAAAAAGCCTTTTCTTCTTCCACACTATATTCTAACCAATCAGAATACTGATCAAACCAATGTGGATTAAAGCGTCGTAATATATTTCCGATTGACTTTTGTTTAAAAGTATGACCTCGAGGTTGACAACGTCTTCTACTCAAGTATTTGCGTCGTACCTCGTCTCTTTGATTAGGATGATAATCTTGAATGTTTTTTCACTTTGCTGGATCACATGGTAAATCATCCAAATCGATATTAGATGGTGGAGATTTTCTTTTTAAAAACCGATCCATTCCTTTTGACGCTACATACACAAATACAACAAACAAAAATATGCATAAAAATAATAAAGTATTCAACAAATAAAGGAAAATATATATATAGGTGAATTACTTGAAACTTTTACTTTGCAGATCGAATTACAAAGAAATACCACTTACAAGTTGAATTAGGGATTTGGAGAAAAGAGAAGAAGAGCAGATACGCTGCTGCCGTCGTATTCACAAATCACAATTGTGAATTAGAAAGAATTTTTTTTTCTTTTTTTTTTAATAATAGAAATAAACTTAGTTAGTTAATGGACTTTCTTATTAAAATTATTTGTGATGTTTATTGTCTTATTGGGCCAACATTCTTAAATATTTTATTATACTTATTGAACTATAATTAAACTAAAATTTTATATGGGTCAATGATAATTTTAGACATGGGTCAATTAAAAGAACTTAAAAAAAAAATTAGTTATTTTTAAAAAATCCATGTGGGTCAATTGACCATCCTCCTAATACACTACCTCCGCCATTATGTCTGCATAAGACTCTCTATAAAAACAGAAAAATTATAACAATCAATGAAGGAATAAAAAACAATAATAATAATAAATATATTAATACGATATCCAACAATTTAAAAAATAGTGATTACACAAAAGCACAGACAATAGTATTAAACAATTAAAAAAAATAGTGATTACACAAAAGCACAGACAATAATATCAAACAATTAAAAAAAATAGTGATTACACAAAAGCATACACAAAAGCATAGACAATAATATCAAACTGTGAGAGTATGAAAGACAAAAAATTGAGATAGTATAACCGAGTACCGCCGACCTCTGTAGCTACAATCTCGAAAGTATCGATGTGCGTAACTTCGAGTCAAAGAAGAAGAAACAAATCCATAACAGAGTAATCTAAACTGATCGTGTACGAACCGTTGAACCCTGATAAGGGTGTTGACTTGTGTTTTTGAGCCAAATTACTGTCCCAAACATTCAGAACAATTATCAAGAATAAAGAAATATAAGTTTCAAAGCAGAGACTTAAAACAAGCAACAAATAACAAACAGCGATCCATGTATGGTTCAAGGACATTCGCCATCTTACGTGGCACAATTTCATTACCAACCCAAGCAAGAAATTGAGCAGTTTCAGGAACTGGAAGACTGGGAGGAGTTAAGTGTGCTGGTCAAGAGAGATGACTTTTGCTCCGTGTAGCGCCTGAGAATGTTGTATAGTAAACCCGGGACCATACATGAGGATATTTCCTCGGAGATTAAAATTTAGTTGATTTGTGAAGAGTCTTGTACCACCATGTAGCACATTGTCCGTCTTCTAGTATAGCCAGCCTCCCATCTTTAAGAAAACACAACAATGAGTCATGGTTTTTATGTTTATAGTCAAATCCAAGATAATGCTAAGGTTTTTATGTGAGGTTTGATTTCCGCGCATAACTTGGAAGATCGTACTGGTTAATTCCACAACAAGTGGTATCAGAGGCAGGTTCTCTGAATCGGAGAAGATGGCAACGACAAGAATCGAGATAGATCGATTCGACGGGAATGGAGATTTCTCCATGTGGAAGAAGAGGATGTATGCGAACCTTGGGGTTCTCGGATTGAAGGATGTTCTATCGGAAGCACCTCTGATGTCGTCTTTGCTCGGAGCCGACGAAGCGACGTTAAAGAAACGGCGTGAAGACGAAGCAGCGAGATTGGAGAGGTGTGAGAAGGCGATGAACATGATATTCCTCAACATCTCAGATCAGGTTCTGAGGAAGCTCGATGCGTGTACAACAGCTGCATCTGTGTGGTCTACACTGGACAGGTTGTATCTTTCTAAAACTCTACCTAATCGAATTCACCTCCAGCACAAATTCTATACGTTTAGGATGAATGATTCTAGGGCCATATATGAGAACATTGATGATTTCTTAAAGATTGTATATGCACTAAGTAGTCTCAATGTTTATGTTTCAGAGGAGGTGCAAGCGATACTACTGTTAAAAGCGTTGCCGGCACAGTACAACAAATTCAAAGAAACACTCAAGTATGGCCGTGAGTCACTGACTCTAGAGGACGTGATGCAAGCCGCAAGATCAAAAGAAAGTGATCTAAGGGAAGCTGGTGTAGCTCAGAAAGGTGGAGAGGCTTACATCGCACGAGGAAGGTCTGAGAAGAAAGAACCATACAAAAAGAGGAACAACATGAACCGGTCTAGGTCCAAGTCTGGATCAAAAGTTACTTGTTGGTATTGCAAGAAAAAAAGATACGTCAAGAAGGACTGTTACGTGCGAAAGAGGAAGATGGAAAGCGAAAACCATGGCGAAGCCGCTGTAATGGTGGACAAGTTACAGGAAGTCGATGCTTTGACCATTTCAGATAAGACTCCAAGAGATCGTTGGGTGATCGACTCTGGATGTTCATATCACATGACGTCCAGAAGAGATTGGTTCGTTGATTTCTCGGACTTCACAGGAGGTCAAGTTCTTCTGGTTGATGATCGATCAGCTTCAGTGCAAGGCATTGGTTCATTCAGAATCAATGCAAAAGGAGGAACTGTCAAGCAACTACATAACGTCAGGTATGTTCCTAACCTTAAAAGGAATCTAATCTCAGTTAGTACTCTTGATTTACAGGGATTCAAGCATGAGGGAAGCAATGGGAAGACCAAATTCTACAAGAACGGGAAGTTGGCTCTTCAGGGAACATTGGACGGTGAGACTGTAATCAGTGAGTCTAATGCCGCAGTGTCAAAGGATGACACTGCACTATGGCATAGTAGGCTCGGGCACATGAGTGTGAAGAACTTGAAGATTCTAGTCGAGAAAGGACTTCTAGACAAGAAGAAGATAAGCGACATGGAATTCTGTGAAAGCTATGTCATGGGAAAGAATAAGAGGGTCAGTTTCAACATTGGGAAGCACACTACAGAAGAAGTTCTCAAGTACATACACGCAAACCTCTGGGGTTCCCCGAATGTTCATCCATCTCTATCAAGGAAACACTACTTCCTGTCAATAATTGATGATCATTCGAGGAAGGTATGGGTCTACTTTCTATCATCCAAAGATGAAGCATTCAGAAATTTTTGTGACTGGAAGATGCTTGTTGAGAATCAAGTGAACAAGAAAGTGAAGTGTCTGAGAACCGACAATGGCCTAAAGTTATGCAACTCGAAGTTTGATGGATTCTGCAAGAGACATGGAATAGAGAGGCACAAAATGATTGCCTATACACCACATCATAACGGAGTGGCAGAACGCATGAACATAACCATAATGGAGAAGGTGAGATGTCTTCTAGATGAATCGGGTTTAGAAGAAAGATTTTGGGTAGAGACAGTTGCTACATCAGTATATATCTCCTCAACAGAACACCATCGTCCGCAAATGATGGGAACATTCCTGAACAAGTCTGGCTTGGAAAGGAACCAGGGTACTCTCATCTTCGGAGGTTCGGCTTTGTGGTATACGTACAGATCAAGGCAAGTTAAAACCAAGAGTACTGAAAGGGATATTCATTGGATATCCTCAAGGAGTGAAGGGGTACAAGGTCTGGCTCGTAGAAGAAAAGAAGTGTGTATTACGCAGAAATGCTTTGTTCACCGAAGATAAGCTCTACAAGAATCTGTGTGAAGAAAAGAAGTCTCTAAGGGATCAAACAAAAATTGGTGAAACTTCAGGGTTTGATGTGATCATTCAAGCTAAAGGAAACTTGGAAGCTACTGAAGAACAACAGACAGAACAGGAAGATGAAAGTTGTCAAGAAGATTCAGAAAATGAGTCTACAGGTGGAGCTATTACAGAGGGCAACACTGAAGGTGGAGTTACTAAGGGAGAAGCTGAAGTAGCCCCAGACAGTAAAGAAGAGTCAGAGGATGACCAGGCAGAAGGTCAAGATGATCTCGAGAATTATCTGCTGACAAGAGATAGGTATATAAAGGAAATAAAGCTACATGCGAGGTACAGAAAAGACGACTTCGTAGCTTTTGCACTGTCCGTAGCCGAAGACATTGGTTCTGAAGATCCAAGAGACTATCAAGAAGCAATGAGATGCAAAGACAAAGTGAAATGGAAAGGAGCTGCAGATGATGAAATGGATTCTCTCTTGAAGAACCATACATGGGACTTGAAGAAGAAACCTGACAAACAAAAGATCATCGAATGCAAGTGGGTTATGAAACTGAAGCCAGGATTACCTGGGGTTGAGAAACCAAGATACAAGGCGAGGCTGGTGGCTAAGGGGTACTCTCATAGAGAGGGTATTGATTACCAAGAGATATTCTCTCCGGTTGTCAAACACGTTTCAATAAGGTTTATATTGTCGGTAACAGTCAACTTAAACATGGAATTGGAGCAACTTGATGTGAAGACAACATTTCTTCACGGAGACATAGAGGAAGATATCTATATGAGCCAGCCAGAAGGATACATTAAAATCTCTATAAATTAATAATGTTAGGACCATGAAGTTTTCTAAAAATTTATTAATTTATAGTGATTATTAATTTATAGATATATTATTTGGTTGATAAACTAATTTTGAGACTAAAAAAATATTAATTTAACGAGGTATTAATGAATCGAGTATTAATTTATAAAGGTTCTATTGTATGTAGTTAAGGGAAAGGAAGACTACATATGTCATTTGAGGAAGTCGTTGTATGGGCTAAAGCAAGCGCCGAGGCAGTGGAACAAGTGTTTTCACAAGTACGTGGTTCAACATGGGTTCAAGAAAAGCAACTTTGATAGTTGTGTCTACTTTAGAGAATATGAGGAAGGTAACTACATCTACTTGATGTTATATGTGGACGATATGCTCCTAGCAGCCAGAGATATGTCAGAGATACAAGAGGTGAAGGATCTGCTGAGTAGTAGGTTCGAAATGAAGGATCTAGGTCTTGCAAAGAGGATACTAGGCATGGACATAGAGAGAGATCGAGAAGGTGGAGTTCTCACTTTATCTCAGTCAAGCTACATTAAGAAGATTCTTCAGGTTTTCAGAATGGATGAAGCAAGATCAGTGTCAACACCGATAGGAGCTCATTTCAAGCTAGCAGTAGTTAAAGAAGAAGAAGAATGAGCTGGAGAAGTTTCGTATTGCAATGCGGTGGGTAGCATCATGTATGCTATGATAGGGACGGGACCAGACATTGCTTATGCAGTAGGATTGGTAAGTCGGTTCATGAGTAATCTGGGAGTGCTACATTGGTCCGTAGTTCAGTGGATACTGAGGTATCTAAAGGGTACTCAAGATAAGAAGTTGGTATTCACCAAGAGTTCAGATTTCAGGATCGACGATTATACAGATTCTGACTTTAGAGCGATTTAGATCGTAAAAGATCTATCAAAGGATATGTATTTACAGCGGGTGGTAATACGGTGAGTTGGAAGTCAAATCTGCAACAGATGGTGGCGTTATCTACGACCAAGGTGGAATACATTGCCTTCGTTGAAGCTGTCAAGGAGGGAATTTGGTCAAGAGGTTTGGCAGAAGAACTTGGGTTCAAGCAAGACGCAACAGATGTGTGGTGTGACTCGCAAAGTTCTATATGTCTCGCGAAGAATAATGTATTTCACAAAACACGTAGCATTGAAGTATCACTTCATCAGAGACAAGATCGAGCATGAAACGATAAAGGTGCAAAAGATTCCTACAGCTCTAAATCATGCTGACATGCTCACCAAGGTGATTCCTGTCCAAAAGTTTGAGGAGGCTTTGGCCTTACTCAAAGTGACCAGGTGATAGAAAGGTCAAGCTCGGTGGTATTCAAGGTGCAACAAGCCCAAATAAGTTATGCATTGTTGAAGTCGGTATGTCATTTAAATACATATTTGTTAGCTTAGCTAGAACCGGTTATAGGTTTAGTTGAGCTGGTACAAGTGTTAATTGATAATCAATTGTTTTGGTTAGTTAGCTGGTTAATATATGGTTTGTATCGGTTTTCCGTATATAAGGCAAAGGGCTAAGGGTTTGCTTTAACAATCGTGATTTAGATCGGATAGCGAGAGAGACGAGAGATTGTAGAATAGGCTGAGCGATTTTGAGCTTATGTTCTTGAAGATCTGTATCGTGTAACTCTTCTCAAAGATCTAGTGGATTTGCTTGGGTACCACCGAGCCCCAGACGTAGGATTCTCTCGCGAGATCCGAACTGGGTAAACAAACTCTGTGCATTTCTTCTTTCCTCTAATCTTTTCTTTGATTCTGTAAACGAGTGGTTTTTGTGCGATTGAGAGTTGTGAGGTTTGATTCCGCGCATATCTTAGAAGATCGTACTGGTTGATTCCACAACAAAGTTATTGCAAAGACCAAGTAATGTAGCCTGAAAATAGATAAATGATACAGAAATTAAGCATCGTCTTACATAAGAGAATTGAGTTTCTTATCAAGATTTCATAATACAGAAATGAACCTCAGCTCCCGCTGAAGCTCATCTGCATCAATGATTGCTGGATCCCAATTCGAGAATCGATAAAGGGTGTATATATCTTCTCAAAGGAGGGCTGCAAGAAAACACAGACAAACCAATATAGAAGAATTTCCAAGAAAACATAATACCATAAGTAAATTGGATAAGCTTACCAATATGTTAAGGGGATTGCGTATCAATAAAAAGCGCTTCCTTTACTCATTAGTTCACTTGGCAAACCAAGAAGTCGTTGTTTCGATATATGTTGTGCATAGAAGGGCCAGCAAGCCAGAAACATAATAAGATTCACAACTTTTATGCCAAACACAATGTGATACAGAACGAAATTGAAGTCTCTAAATGAGAAAGAGAAGTGAGTATAACCTTAGAAAACCTCTATTTCTTCTTACATGGACCATAAATGATGTCCTCAACCACTTTCTCCCATCATACTCCTATCAGAAAATCCTACGATTATAATGCTTTCACCTCAACAAATAGACTGTGTTTAATACCTCGAGACCTAAATCGATTAGAGAGAAGCTCAACTCTGGTCCGCAGCGTATAATAGCTTGTCGAGCACCTCAATGTCATCTCCCCGAGTGATTTAAACCAAAACATCTTTCAAGATACATCTTAATATCTTATAACTTTTGTTCATAACTTTTCAACATTGGGGACCCATAAAAACAAAATATGATCCCTTTTTCCGTCAATTCACAGAGAACTGTTTCTATCATAAATAATAATTTATTTTATCACATTCACCAGAGAAACCAAAAGTTAGAAGTGCAGGGATCTGTTGCTTTTGTTTTCTGTTCCACTTCTTTTCCGAAAAGATCTTTGCATAAAGTAAGAAAAAGTACCCGAGCAAAGGAGTACATGAGAGTGGTGCTGAATGATCACGGAGCTGACCAAATCTGCCAATAATATATACTGACCAGCACAAACACATTGAAACACAAGAATACAAATTAAATTAGGACCAAACAAAAGCAATGAAGAAAAACATAGCAAAACAAAACACATACTAAACTATAACCTACACGATAAAAAAAAAAACTAAAACTAAGCGGCTTGGAAGAATGAAACTCAAGTTAGTATATATAGTTTTCTAGAATCTAGGGTTTCAATTTTTCTAATGTAACTTCGATAATTAGCCGACTTAAACAAATAATCAATAGATGTTGATTGGGTTTACGTCTTAGTGCTAGGGAAATCCGAAATCACAGATCACTAAACATCAATTTGTGATTAACTTATAAACAAAACTTAACGCATATGTTGGCTTAGAAAATGATTTAGGAAAAATCAAAAATATTTAGTAATCAAAGGACTAATGGAGGGGATGGATTAATTAATTGGGTTAAACAACGTACGTTGTAGAACGCACCCTCATGTCACATCTATACATGTCGCCCTTGCAACATAAATATATACGCACTTTGCTGAAGACGACATTATAGGGATCAAAAGACAAATATGAAATAATAAACGAAGGAGATGCAGAACTAAAATAAATAAGAAGATACACCAAAGAGAACAAAAATATTGTATGGTAGAACTCACCGTGCACAACGCACCACACCACCGATCGATCTACCATAAAAAGAGGAAAACGAAAAACGATCATAAAAAGACTAGTAGGTTAGATGGTTAAATGTCTTGTGTTTGAACCTCCAAACCTGAGATCAAGTGTCCCCCTTTACTTAAATGTTCACCAACAATCCCTCCAGGTATGCATGACTTCCAAGACACAGTATCTTATTGTTCATTAGTGGATATGAAAACCCATGGTCCAATGTTCACATGGTGCAATAAGAGGGAGGAAGGGGTGATTTGTAAGAAGCTGGATAGAGTTCTAATGAATGACCACTGGTTCATTGCATACCCTCAAGCATATTGTGTATTTGAAGCGGGGAGGCTGTTCGGATCACCAAAGATGTCGTATACATATTGAAGATTCAGTACTTAAACCAAGAAGGCCATTTAAGTTTACGAATGCTCTAACAAATTCAAAGGGTTTTCTGCCTTTAATGGAGAATCATTGGGGAGCAACGGATCCGTTATATAATTCAACCTCTGCACTACATCGGCTATCTAAGAAGCTCAAGGGACTAAAGCCAATGCTAAAGAGTTTCAGTAAGGAACAATTGAATGACTTGTCAAAGAGGACAAAGATAGCTTTTGAGGATCTATGCGAATGCCAGAAAAATACTCTATCAAACCTATGGCAATTGCTATGGGAGCAGAATCCCGAGCTTTCTTAAAATGGCAAAATCTCGCTGATCTAGAGGAGAAGTTCCTTCGCCAAATCTCGAAACTTCATTGGTTACAGGTTGGCGATGGCAACAACAAGTCCTTTCATCAGGCTGCGACAGTCAGAAAGGTCATTAATACAATTCGTGAAGTTCAAAAGGCAGATGGAACCATGGCTGACACGCAAGAGGAGATAAAAGAGGTTGCTGCAAGTTTCTTCAATGAATTCCTCTCTCGTCAGATTGCAAATTTTAAAGGTATCACAGACACCAAGCTGCAGGAGCTTCTGCAATTTGAATGTGGTATAACTGACAGTGAATTACTGGAGCGTGTAGTGACAGAGGAAGAAGTGAAAGATGTTCTCTTTGGAATGCCGGGAAATAAATCGCCAGGACCGGACGGTTACACCAGTGAATTTTTCAAAGCCTCTTGGTCAATAGTGGGCAAGGATTTTGTGGTTGCAGTAAAATCATTTTTCGACAAAGGTTTTCTGCCTAAGGGCATTAACACTACGATTCTAGCGCTTATACCAAAGACAGCATCAGCAATCGAGATGAAGGATTATCGCCCAATCTCATGTTGTAATGTCTTATATAAGGTTATTTCGAAGATATTGGCGAACCGACTCAAAGGAATACTCCCAAAATTCATTGCCCCGAACCAATCAGCTTTTGTGAAGGATCGTTTGTTGATGGAGAACGTTCTTCTCGCCTCAGAACTGGTGAAAAATTATCACAAAGAGACTGTTTCAGCAAGATGCGCGGCGAAGATAGACATGTTGGATCTTTTCTTTGAAAATGTGAAAAGAAATAATAACGATCCATGTGCAAAAGAGGAAAGCTTAATTAAGTGGAAATAATTTTTTCCACTTGTCGGCCATTCCTTCTCGCCTAACGTGGACACGGTATTTCCACAAATCTTTGGCTTCAAAAGGCCAGCTCTCCGACTATATAAGGATGAGCTCTCTATCATCCTAAAACACACTCTTACACATCAAACACTCTCAACCTTCAATCCTTTTCTTAAGTTCTAAGTAAGTCTTTGCAACGCCTTTTTGGTTTACGGTTCTTAAGTCTCGAGAGTTTAACGTAGTGTTTATTAGAGTTTGTAGATTCCGTTTTCGAGTGTTGCGAAACGGTCTCGTATCGGTTGTATCTTGGGATTCAAAAATCGTGTATATCCGTCTCACTACGGGCGATTTATTGAGTTACGGAAAGAGTTTTTCTCGCCTCCGATATTCGGATTTCTTCTCAAAGATCCGTTTTCCGTTTTCTCGTTTTTTCCCTTTTCCTTACTTGTTCGTTTATCGATTTTATTACCCTTAAAATCTTATTCCGGTTTTGCGGTTCCTACAATCGTAACTCAATAAATCCGTTCTTACTCTTTCGCTAAAAACGGATTAAGTTTCTGCGGTAATTTAAAAAAAAAAAAAAATTAAAAAAAATAAAAAATAAAAAAATTGGTTTTGCGAACGCTAATTTAGCGATTCCGCGAAACGTTTTTTTTTAAAGGAAAAAAAAAAAAAAAAAAAAAACGGTATCCGTTTCTACGAACGCTTCTAAGCGAGTTTGTAAAACGCTTTAACCGATTCTAAAGTTTCAGCGAACGCTTAAAAGCGAGTTTGCTAAACATTCATTAGCGATCTAAGATTGTTAACTAGATCCGCTATTTTCGATTTATTTTAGATAAATCTTTTATTGAACTTTCGTTCAAATCGAGTGTTTACTGATTCATTTGTTTACTTGTAAACAGATGGCTACCGGTACCTCAAACGTAATCGATCAAACACCGAATGTGTTTGGACAAGTGGGTGCAAATGATGTCAATGAGCCGACACGCCGAATCCTGTTTGGTGATAGTCTTGCAACGGCTACAACACCCAATGTTGTCCACCCTATGGTTCCGTCAATCCCTGCATCCGCGAGTCATGGACTCATGCCGGATCATTTTGACGGAAAAGGTTTCAAAACATGGCAAATGAAGATGCACTTCTACTTAACGAACATGAAGTTCGATAAGTTTCTGAAAGAGGACGCACCAATTCTTCCAGAAGGAAACACGTGTGCATACACTCTCGCTAGTGTTAAAGCATGGATCCATGGGGATTTTGTTTGCAGAGGCTGGATCTTAGGCCGCCTCAATGACCAGTTGTACCTTGTTTACAGTATGGAAAAATCCTCCAAATCACTATGGATGGCTCTGGAGAAGAAGTACAAATCAGAAGACGCTGGATGTCAGAAATATGCGGTTGCAAAATTTCTTGACTTCAAAATGGTTGATTCCAAACCGATCATGGATCAAGTGGAAGCACTCCAATTGATTTGTCATGACATAGCTGCTGAGGGAATGTCAATTTGTGAGATCTTCACCGTGAATAGCTTCATTGAGAAGTTACCTCCGAGTTGGGTGGATTTCAAGAACTACCTCAAGCACAAACGGAAGGCGATGACTCTCGAAGAAGTCATCACCAGGCTGCAAATGGAAAATAGAAACCGTCAAGCAAACGGTCTACAAATCCAGGAGCACAACGTCAATGTGGCAACCCACAAGGGAAAGTACAAGGGTGGGGCTGTGAACAAGGCATCTCCTTTCAAACCAAGGTCTTCCACGAACTTCAAAAAGCGCAACAACGCTGAAACGAAGTTCAAAGGGAAATGCCACAAATGTAACAAGATTGGTCACAAAAGTGATGTTTGTCGCAGCAAGCCCAAAGACAACGGGAAAGCTCAAGCCAATTTGACAGAAGAAGACATGTGCGCTGTGGTCTCGGAAGTCAACATGGTGGAAGGCAACCCGAAAGAGTGGTGGTACGACACTGGTGCAACAACCCACATTTGCGCTGGACGTGAAATGTTCAGCACCTGCCAGAAAAGTACATCGACCGAACAGCTGTTCATGGGAAACTCTGCATTCTCCAAGATACATGGTCGTGGAAAGGTTGTGCTGAGGATGACATCGGGGAAGGAACTCACTCTTCAGAATGTCAAACATGTGCCTGACATGAGGAAGAACCTAATTTCTGGCACTCTGATGAGCAAGGCCGGATTTGCTGCTAATCTTGAGGCAGACAAGCTCGTGCTGAAGAAATTTGGGGTGTTTGTTGGCAGGGGTTATGAGAAGAACGGGCTGATCAAGATGTGTGTCACGACAGTCATCCGCAACAAAGACGCTTCTAGCTCTAAGAATGTTGTTGCTAATAATGTTGCTTCTATTTCAAATGTTGCTGAATCTGTTTCTAAGATTTCACTCAATGAGAAAAACCTCATTGCTTACTTGCTTGAGTCATTTAATATTTGGCATGAAAGATTAGGACATGTGAATTACAAATCTATACAAAGATTAATGAACATGAACCTAATCCCGAAATGCAAAACAAGCAAAGAAAAATGTGAAGTGTGCGTACAGGCCAAACTCACAAAAACGCCATCACCTCAAGTTGAAAGAATCACCGAACCTCTAGGTTTAATACATACAGATTTATGTGATTTAATATATGCACCAACTAGAGGCGGTAAAAGGTATTTTGTAACGTTCATAGATGATCATACAAAATACTGTTACGTATATTTGTTACGTAGCAAAGATGAAACCTTGGAAAAATTCAAGAAATATAAGCGCGAAGTTGAAAATCAACTAAACAAAACTATTAAAATAGTTAGAAGTGATAGAGGAGGTGAATACGATGGACCGTTTAATGCCTTTGTCAAGAACATGGGATTATCCATCAAACCATTGCCCCTTACTCACCGGAGTCTAACGGAGTAGCGGAAAGAAAAAACCGAACTCTTAAAGAAATGATGAATGCGATGTTGCAGGAATCTGGGTTAGCCCAGGACATGTGGGGGGGAAGCATTGCTTACCACAAATTATATCCTCAATAAAATACCACACAAAGTCACGGGAAAAACTCCTTACGAGCTTTGGAAAGGTACTCCGCCATCGTATAAATACTTAAAAGTGTGGGGGTGTCTAGCAAAAGTTGCAGTCCCACCTCCGAAAAAGGTCACAATCGGACCAAAAACGGTGGATTGTATTTTCATTGGATATGCACACAACAGTAGTGCTTATCGATTTATAGTTCATCAATCAGATGTACAAGATATTCACATAAATACAACCATGGAATCAAGAAATGCGTCTTTCTTTGAACACGTTTTTCCATGCAAGGTTAAACAAAACCCAAAACGAACTCGTGAAGAAAGTGAAGCTATCACCTCCGTAAACAAGGCAAGCACTTCGGGCACATCATTTGATGATGCAGAAGATGTCGAAGATGAACCTAGACGCAGCAAAAGGGCTCGTAAGGAAAAATCTTACGGTGATGATTTCTTAATGGTCTTTCTTACAGAGAATGAACCAAGAACTTTCGCCGAAGCCATGTCCACACCAGACGCACCTTCATGGAAGGAAGCCGTTAATAACGAGTTCGACTCTATTATGCAAAATCATACATATGAGATAACAGACCTACCACAAGGGTTTAAACCATTAGGGTGTAAATGGAAATTCAAAACAAAGTTAAAAACCGATGGCTCGATAGACAAATACAAGGCTAGACTTGTAGTGCAAGGATTCCGGCAAAAAGAAGGCTTGAATTTCTTTGACAAATATTCTCCGGTAACGAGAATAACCTCTATAAGAACGCTAACAAGCATTGCTGCTTTAAGAGGCCTAGAAATCCATCAAATGGATGTTAAAACTGCTTTTCTTAACGGAGATTTAGAAGAAGAGATTTATATGAAACAACCAGAAGGTTTTGTCGTCCCAGGACAAGAACATAAAGTATGTCGACTTGTGAAGTCGTTATATGGACTTAAACAAGCTCCGAAACAATGGCACGAAAAATTTGACAACGTAATGATGTCAAACGGTTTCAACATCAATGAATGTGATAAGTGCATTTACATAAAGTGTACTCCACAAGGGTACATTTTATTATGTTTGTACGTGGATGACATGCTTATTCTCGGAAGTACAAAAGATCTAATCAATCAAACTAAACAACTGCTAAAAAGCAAGTTTGATATGAAAGATATGGGACTCGCAGATGTAATTCTAGGGATCCAAATCACTAGAAATTCTGACGGAATTATCCTGTCTCAAACTCATTATGCTGAAAAGATACTTGAGAGGTTTAAAAAATACTCAAACGGGACAGCGAAAACTCCAATAGATTCTCAACTTCACCTTCAAAAGAATTCGGGTGAAGCTGTGTCACAACTGGAATATGCAAGAGTGATCGGAAGTCTGATGTACTTGACAAATTGTACTAGACCCGATCTAGCGCATGCAGTAAATGTACTAAGCCGCTACACAAGCAATCCAGGACATAAACATTGGAAAGCTATAACTAGAGTATTAAATTACATACGTTATACCAAAAATTATGGTCTTCACTACGGTAAAGAACCCGCAGTTTTAGAAGGATACAGTGATGCAAACTGGATTTCCGATTCTAAGAACTCAAAATCCACGAGTGGATATGTCTTTACGCTTGGAGGTGGAGCGGTGTCCTGGAAATCTTCCAAACAAACTCTGTTAGCCAGATCAACCATGGAATCTGAGTTTATAGCGCTAGATAAAGCCGCAGAGGAAGCAGAGTGGCTTCGAAATTTTTTGGAAGACATTCCTATGTGGGAGAAACCAGTGCCAGCATTACGTGTACACTGCGATAGTCAATCGGCTATAGCTCGGGCATTGAATAATCTCTACAATGGTAAATCTCGTCATATTAGGAGACGACATAAAACCATTAGACATTTGATCTCAAGTGGTGTAATCACGATTGATTATATCAAATCGGCTGACAACCTAGCGGATCCATTTACTAAAGGTTTGTCACGAGATCAAGTTGAAAAATCATCAAGAGGAATGGGTTTAAAGCCTATGAATTAAGACGAAGTTTGATGGAAACCCCACCTAAGTGACTGGAGATCCCAAGATCTAGGCTTAAAGGGAAAACTAAATCAAACGGAATATGTAAAAAGCACTGTGAGATTTATATCTCTACCCAGTTCCCAGGATGATAAACAGTGCTATAAACCTGTACGTGATAAGGTTAAGCGTTAGCTTCTAATGATTCCATAACTTTGTAATAGTGGAGTATGACAGGATACTTCTGAATAAGTTATTGGAAGATCACCTAGTGAGTGTGAAATACGGCCGTTTCTAGGAGAATAAAGTAAGGCTATATTCTCCAAGTTCACTCACGAATAACCAAGCAAGTTCAAGGCCAAAATGAACACAATAGAGAACTCAGTTCTACGAGAAATGAAGCTGTATTATAGCTGTTGTCTCGGTTTACATCAAAATCCGGGTGGTTCAAGACATCAAGTTCACCTCCTGGCCAAGTAAACCCGACAGATATAAAAATGAGTAGTTCAAAGCTGAAAAATGCTACTAACTCAAACACAGTGAATTTTCGTTTAAACTCTCGAAAAGTCCGTCTGTCTAGTAGTAGAGTCAGTCGAGTCGTCATTTGTTTAGCGTAATTTCTTTTCATGTGGGGGATTGTTGGATCCATTTATTGGAAGAGTGAAAAGAATCTTGATGATATGTTTTCTGCTCCATGTGCAAAGTAAGCAAAAATGGGAAATGATTTTTTTCCACCTTGTCGGCCAATCACAAAAGGAGATTGTGGCCAACTTTGCAAGAAAATTATTTGGTTTAAAAAACCCATCCTTCCTCTCGCCTATATAAGGAAGTCATTCCTCTCATTTTACACTCACCCCAAAAAATCATCAAACACTCTCTAACTCACCAAATAATCTTCCTTCGATCCCCTCTTAGTTCTAAATAAGTCTCGTATACGTTTTTTCTTTCGTTTACGGTTCTAAGTCTCGAGAGTTTAACGTAGCGTTTCATAGAGTTCGTAGATTCTGTTTTCGAGTGTTGCGAAACGGTCTCGTCGTATCGGTTGTATCTTGGGATTCAAAAATCGTGTATATCCGTCTCACTACGGGCGATTTATTGAGTTACGGAAAGAGTTTTTCTCGCCTCCGATATTCGGATTTCTTCTCAAAGATCCGTTTTCCGTTTTCTCGTTTTTTTTTTCCCTTTTCCTTACTTGTTCGTTTATCGATTTTATTACCCTTAAAATCTTATTCCGGTTTTGCGGTTCCTACAAGACATCTCAAAGGTGTTTGATTCTGTACAATGGCCTTTCCTAATCAACACCTTAAAGGCACTGAAACTCCCTGAGAGGTTTATACACTGGATCAAACTCTGCGTTACTACGGCAACTTTCTTAGTTCAGGTGAATGGTGAACTTGCAGGTTTTTTCAGAAGCAAGAGAGGACTGCGCCAAGGTTGTTCGCTATCCCCGTATCTGTTTGTGATATGTATGCACGTCCTATCAAAAATGCTGGACAAGGCTGCAAATGACAGGAAAATAGGGTACCACCCATATTGCCAAAATCTGAAACTAACACATTTGTGCTTTGCGGATGATTTACTGGTGTTTGCGGATGGGAAGAAGGGGTCAATTGAAGGGATTCTAGAGGTCTTCAAAGAATTTGCAGAGATCTCAGGCTTGAACATCAGTCTTGAGAAGTTTACCTTATTCCTTGCGGGAGTTTCAGCAGAAAACAGAGAAGCTATACTCGACCAATTCCCATTTGATTCAGGGGCTCTTCCGGTGAGATATTTGGGGCTTCCACTATTGACAAAAAGAATGACATGTCATGACTATACTCCACTGATTGAGAAGGTTTGAAGCCGTATAAGTACCTGGACAGCAAGATACCTTTCATTTGCAGGACGGCTTCAGTTGATAACATCGGTGATCCAGAGCCTGGCAAACTTTTGGATCTCTGCATCCCGATTGCCTAAAGCTTGTATAAAAGAAATAGATCAAATATGTGCGGCTTTTCTCTGGTCTGGTCCGGATTTAAACATAAAGAAGGCGAAAGTTGCATGGATTGATGTGTGTTTACCAAAGGAAGAAGGAGGACTGGGTCTAAGATCTCTAAGAGAGGCGAATAAGGTAAGCTGTCTGAAGCTTATATGGCGCATTCTGTCTGCACATTCATCGCTCTGGGTTAATTGGATACGATGGTTCCTCATTCGAGAAGGTTCATTCTGGTCCGTCAAGGAGACATCAACTCTCGGTTCGTGGACTTGGAAAAAGTTGCTAAAGTATAGAGACATTGCGAGAGCTTTTGTTAAGGTGGAAATACGAAATGGGGTCTCAACTTCCTTTTGGTATGACGATTGGAGCCCTCTAGGGAGAATCCACGATCTAACAGGGAGTCGGGGCTGTGTGGATCTCGGTATACCAATCAATGCAAAGGTGGTAACAGTTTTAGGATCTCACCGCCGACGTCGTCATAGAGTCAGCGTGCTGAACCAGATAGAGGAGATCATAGAGGCTTCTCATGGTAAGGTAATGACACATAGCGATGACGTGGTGTTATGGAAAAACAGAGGTGATAAATTCAAAGCCAAATTCAACTCCAAAGACACATGGAAGCTTACAAGGGTAGCGAAAGAGACAAATGAATGGTACAAGGGTGTGTGGTTTACACACGCAACACCTAAGTACTCGTTCATCACCTGGCTCGCTACACTAAATCGGCTATCCACGAGAGACATGATGATCTGATGGAACGCAGCTGCGAACGTTTCATGTGTCTTCTGCCATGACCCACTCGAAACTCGAAACCATTTGTTCTTTGCTTGCAGCTGGTCCGCAGAAATCTGGAATGCGCTCACAGGCAAGATGCTTGGCTCGAGATACACCACTCAATGGGAGAGCATCCTCGACATATTGATTGATGAATCGCAAGCTACCATTCTTTTATTCCTTCTTAGATACGTGTTCCAGAACACAATTCACTCGATATGGCGGGAGAGGAATGGAAGGAGACATGGGGAACCAGCTACGCTTCCGAGGCAATTGGTACAACAGATCGACAAACAAGTTCGAAACCGGTTGACCACAATACCGAGACTAGGTGACGCCCGCTACGAGGAGGGGTTCGAGATCTGGTTTTCGAATCATTGATGTTATTGTCGTAGTTATCATTAGCTAAATTTCTCTACAAATTTTAAAACAACTCGGCCACTTCTTTGTACAAATGTTGTTTGGTTGAATAAATTTTACATTCATTCAAAAAAAAAAAAAAAAAAAAAACGATCATACATGCACACGATAATAACAAAGTAACAACATGGATCGAGACGTAGTTACATAAAGAGTCAAAACAGTAGAGAGACACTAAACAAGAGTTAACGATGCTAAAATATAAAATAATTGAGAGGAAGCAAGTAATATGTATAGCATAATTGATTAGGGTTTTCACTAACTAAATTAGGTTTGGCCGAAAGTTAAAGGGGTGTATTGGATTATGAATTATAAAAGATTTGGTGGTTCTTTTAAAATCTCCTGTTATTGAACAAATGATTTCTAAATGTTTTACCAAATCCTATGTTATTCAATCAAGAATTTATAAAAAGTAAATCAAATTCACTGTTATTGGAAATATTTTAAGTAGTGAATTTTAATAGATTTGGAATGATTTTATGATGTTTTGATGAGTTTTCTAGTTAAAAATATAAAATTTCAAATCTCATGGTTTTAAGTGAGATTGATATACATACTTCAATAACAAATCATAACAACTTCCATAATTCAACTAAATCATATAAAAACTCATTAAAATTCAAATCATTCCAAATCACTTCAAATGTTAAGTTGAATACATCCCAAAAAGTAGGTTTAGCCGTAAGTAACTATATCAAATGGCGACTAATTAAAATCGGATTATAAAAAATTGTTAGAGCTTTTCATTAAGGATAATTAAATAATATTTAGTGAGAGTGAATGAAAGAGTTTCACCAAAATCACTTCTCAAATATAGATATAGTAGATACATACTTAAAAATATTAATTATATTTAAATTTGAAATAACCAAAATTAACCGGATATTATCCAAAAACCCGAATTATCCAAATTACCCGAATATTTTTACCCAAAATTATCTCAATAACTCGAATTACCCGATATTTTTATCCGAATTATAAGATATTTTTACTCGAATTATCCGAATTACCTGCTATTTTTATCTGAATTTTCCTAAATTAACCAAAAAACCGAACCAAATCGAATCCGAATTTTTTTCGGTTATTAGCCGGTTCCTATCTGAATTGAACCAAAAACCGAAAGAACTGAACCGAAATCAAATCAAATTTGATAAATACTTGAACGGTTCCTGTGCAATTACCCAAAAACCGAAAAATCTAAATCAAACCGAACTGAATATCGGAATGCCCAGACCTTTAGATAACGATGAGCAACATGTAATAGGCGACATATTAAAAAAAAAAATCCAAGAAACTCCAAAAACGTATTTGCTTCTGAAAAAATATTATCTTAAGCCCATATAAATTGGGCTTGAAAAATAACTGGGCCGAATGAAAGTAAACCGGCAATATGGTTTTAACAAAACCGGAGACATTGATAGAGAGAACAACAAACGACGTAAAACCCTAATTGTATATAAATCATATACTTTCCTTATTTCCTCAACTTCTTCATCGCCGTCTGCAAGAACTCTAACTTTCCTCCTCCTGCGAGATCCATCAGCTTCTGCAGTAAGCTCCTCATATCCATTTCAACTTCTCCTTCTTCTTCTTCTCCGTACTCTTCTCGATTTTTAAATCTGTTGAATTTTTTTTCTCACTCACTCTTCTCTTTTTTTTTTCTCAGAAAATGAAGGTTGTCGCCGCTTTCTTACTCGCCGTTCTGAGCGGAAAAGCTTCCCCAACCTCCGGCGATATCAAAACTATCCTCGGATCAGGTTCGTTCTTGCTTCTTCTTCTTTAGTCAAAATTTTCATGTCCTTTAGAAAAACCACATCGATTTGACTGCAACTGTCTAAGATTCTTTGCAAGAGTGGGTGTTGTATTCGATGTTGAGATAGGCTTTGATGTGTATATACTTGATTTGAAGGATAGTTAGCGTCTGTGAGAACTTACTCAACCTAGAAATGATTCGTTTTAATGTGTATATACATGATTCGAAGGATAATTAATGTCTGTGAGAACTTTACTCAACCTGAAATGATTCGTTTTCCAAATACTTAACTAACTTATGCATGAGGAACTTCTTTTTTCAGCTTGTATACTTCTTTGGTGATATGTCATATACATACTTGTAGTAATGAATAGAAACATTTGATGAACATTGTGATCCAATAAGCTACATTTGTATTGTGAGAATCTGTGAGTATATCAATGTAGCAATTAATTTGGTATGTTTGTAAATGGGAATGAACAATTGATGGAATGTGGTGGTTTTTATTTTTTGTTTGTGTAGTTGGTGCTGAATCAGAGGATTCTCAGATTGAGCTTTTGCTTAAGGAAGTGAAAGGGAAAGATGTGGCTGAGCTAATTGCTGCCGGAAGGGAGAAATTGGCCTCCGTGCCATCAGGTGGCGGTGGTGTTGCCATGGCTTCTGCTCCATCTGCTGGCGGAGGAGGTGGTGCTGCTCCTGCTGCTGAGGCCAAGAAAGAAGAGAAGAAAGAAGAGAAGGAAGAATCCGATGATGTAAGTTTTTTACTTTTCGTTCTAGCAAAAGTCTTGGATCTTTAACATTGCTTGAAACGATATGAAAAATGATGCTAATTTGTGTTTTACATGTGTTATAATTTGCAGGACATGGGTTTCAGTCTGTTCGAGTAAGGCTTTCCGGTTTTGTTGTCAACTTTTTTCATATTGTAACCTTTTGTTGTTGTTTAGTTTGTATTCGGTCATCTTTTTAGATGTTGCTGAAATTTTTCATGAGACTTTTACTCGACACATCATCCGCATTTTGTATTTCAAGTTCTTTCTTTTTGCTACGTTACCCATCAACGAGACGATCCTCACTAACTATGTTTACAAAAAAACAATCAGCACGATCTAAAGATAATGAAAAGTGAGGAGTTTTGTGATTTTAGTATTTCGAATCAATTCATTTTCTATGTACTGAAACGCAATTAGTGTTTTGTGTTAGTCCAATTTCACTTATGTTGCCTTTGTTGCGGCACAATCAATTTTGCAACTGTTCTTAAGATTTTATCAATTCAACTGTTGGCTTCTATGCATCTTTTGCGTTCTTTAGTCCGAGAATTTCAGTTATTCTGATCAAAAGAGAGCAGAAGAGTTCTATGGAGTTAAAAGATTCCGAAACCAAACAAAACCGAAAAAAAAAGTAACCCGTTTCAAGATTTATAAACCAAAAGAAAAGAGAGTAGCAACTTTGATGTTCGATTCCAAAGTTTTCTCATAAAGAGAGGAATGAGTAAAAAGCCCACTCTCTATTTTATTCACTCACTTAGTACCATCAAATTTTCTACCTTTCACTCTTGAGCCTCTGGCTGCTTCTTTCCACCTGATTTCATGTACCAACCGATCGCACCGACGACAGTCACCACACCAGCCACAACAGCGTAGTTTCTGTACTTGTCTTCCGACACTTTCGGGCCCGACTCAGCAGACGCTGAAGATGCTGCACCACTAGCATTGGCTTCACTTGCTGACCCTGCTGCTGCTTGTTCTCCCGGACCCTAGTAGTTTCATTAGAAGTTGAATGTGAATCATCTAAATGAGCTATTTCTAGTTTCAACTACTTTAGTTTACAGGAATCATTACCTGTCGTGCTATCTTCTCGAGCTTCTCCTGCTCCATTTTCTGCAGTAACAATGTAGGTAGTTAAGAGATTAATTTCCACCAAAAGCATTTAGAGAACCCATAAGCTCATAACCAAACTAAAGAGAAACAGAATATGACTCTTAAACAGAAAGAAAGAGAAAGTATCTAACGTGTTTATTATAGTTCAAGTTGGATGCTATAAGGTTTAGATAACAAATATATTTCACTTTCTACAATTAGACATGAGATACTTTCCTTCAAAGCAAAACCAAATATTTTCTGATAGTTCACAAGAGAGACAGATAGAATCAAGAAAGGATTGATAAATAGTTTTCATCATCATCATAAAAAGGAAAGCAGATAAACTTTTGTAGCTTTGGGATTCCAAGTCTAATAGTTCAGAAGAGAGACAGATAGAATCAGGAAAAGATCTATAAAAAAATTTCATAATCATTCATAAAAGGGAAGTAGAAGGACATTTAGCTTTGAGGATTCTAAGTCTAATAGTTCACGAGAGAGACAGATAGAATCAAGAAGGGATCGATAAAAGTTTTCATCATCATCATAAAAGGAAAGTGGATAGACTTTAAGCTTTGGGGATTCTTAGTCAAATCGTTTCACAACAGAGACAGAGAGATAGAATCAAGAAGGGATCGATAAATAGTTTTCATCATTATCATAAAAGGAAAGTAGATAGACTTTTTGCTTTGAGGATTCTTAGTCAAATAGTTTCACAACAGAGACAGAGACAGATAGAATCAAGAAAGGATCTCGATACATAAGTTTTCATCATCATCATAATAAAAGGAAAGTAGATAGAGAAATTTACCTTAATGAAAACATTCTCGGCAGCTTTTTCCTCCTCGCTAAGAACTTTTCCACTGGAGAACCTGCGAGCCACAACTCTGATAGCGTTTCTTGTTGTCATGGTAATGAAAAAGTATCCTGTTGATACAAAAAAAAAACATGGAAATTATAACATCTATGAGGGGAAACATCTCACACATAAACACTTGTGTCTCTCACAATCCTTTTCGTCATTGTCACTCATACTAAGCAAGCGACTATATGTTTGAATCACTTAACCAAAACATCCACTACTGTATATGTATCAAGTATCAGCTACAACTCTATACGATATATATTCTGAAGCAGAAAAGCCAAAACAAGGCTCTGACACTTGTGGATCCTCATGGAGGCTGTAAACGCAAGTGTTCGTTACCAGAAACAGCATAAGAAACACAGTTTCTCATGTACCAAATCCATCAAATCTAGGGTTAGAAAAAGCATAGATGAAGCACAATGAACTCAGAACCAATCCATCAGGGAAGGTTACAAGCTAAAGAAACAAGAAGCATAAGCTGAATGGATCATCCACCGAACGGCTAATTTCACACCGGAAAATCCGAGAACCGAAGATACAAACACGCAGCTAAAAACAAATCAAAGAACGGATATAGCAAATAGAAGCAGAGAAGCGAAAACCTAATCCTGATCTAAACCTGAGAAGCGAAAACCTATCTCTAAAGCCATACGACCCTCGAAATGATGGTATCGCGAAGGATATACCAAATGTAAGCAGATAAGCAAAACCTAATCCCGATAAAAATACAGAGAAACGAAAAAGAAAACTCTAAAAACCATGCGACCTCTAAATGCTGGTATCGCGACAGAAAAATCGAGGCTGTTAGATCGAGAGAGATGAAAAACGTCAAACGAGAACGAAGGATTCGAAAACGAGAAAGAAGAAAGCGAAATCGGAGAAGATGATCGGAAGGGAAGAGAACCTCGTCGATGGTAGATCGTTAAATTCGTCGAATGGCTGCTGATGAAAACCGCTTACAGAAGAAAATGGTAGAGTGACAGAGAGGAAGAGGTGGAAGCAAAGGGAAGGAGAGACTTGTACGGAGTGAAATGGGCTGAGATATAGCAATTGGGCCCAAAAGTCTTGTTGCCAATTGTATGCGCGTTAAAAAATAATTATGTGATTTAAATATTTTTAGACGATTTGTTTTTCATTTAACTTTTACTGGAAACATGATTTTTTTTTTTTTAAACATGTTATGAATTAGGATTTCAGATTTAGCTTTGTTAGGATTTCATCTGATGAATCAAATGTACACAACAAAAATAATATGTTACCGAATCAATTAACATATTTCTAAAAAAGTCACGTTTTCTGATACATAAAAAATATTTCCTCTGTCCCATTTCTAAATATACAGAATCATTTCTTGTGTAATTTTTTATAACCGTGGTAGGTATTTGCATTGAACTCACACTCCCCACATTGCTTTGGAGTTTATTTCATTTGCTTTTCATCTTATTTGCAATGGAAGGGAAGCTTTTCTTGAGCCAATACTTGATATTGGTGCTGTTACTGATGGATACATGGATACGAAAGTTGTATTGAGAATGAAAGGATGGCTTTGTTGGAGCTCAAGAAATTCGTGATCTCAAGGATTGAAGAATGGGCCATCGACTCGGTTTTCCCTACTTGGACTAATGGCACAAAGAGCGATTGATGTACGTGGAAAGGAGTCGATTGTAGTCTTACAAGCGGACATGTGACCGAGATTGTCTTTGGTACACTGAACCTCAAAGAGAATTCTCTCCTAAATCTTTCTTTGTTGCATCCCTTTGAAGATGTTCGGAGTCTCGGGACCCGTTTATCGGATTCAATGGCTTGTTTGATGATGTGGAAGGTACACCACGTACGCTTTCCCTCTTGTGGTTAGGTTTTGTTAATTAAGATAATATTGTTTGTATATATTTTCCTTGTGTAAAGGTGTCTTCGTTCGTTTATGCCTTTGGATGCAGTATGTACTGATGCAAATGCACCAAATATTGTTCGTTTGACTAATTTGGTATTTACGTTAAGTTGTTGTGCTCGTATGCAAAACCAATTGTAATAAAAAAAAAATTCTAAATATTTTGGATACAAAAATATAGAGTTTGCATCCAAACTTGACAAACTGAGCTGCTTACCTTTACAAAATCTTGCTTACAGTTGATTCTCACAACGTGGGTCCGATTCTCCAAAAGTGGTGCTTAGGGCATCAGTATTGGAGAGATCGATAGAGGTCTCTTAAGATTTTTTTAATATTAAAAAAATTATTTTTTTTTTAAAAAAAAATTGATTTCGAATGAAAAAAAAAAAAAAAAAAATTCAGACGAATCGGAACGTGACACGTGGCTTGAGAACCGTTTCTAACGTCTCTGCGCAGAGAATCGTCTCTCGGCCAAAAGCTTACCAAGTCATTAATTTTTTTTTTTCATTTTTTTTTCTAAAGAACCGTGCCTAGTCTCTCCGATAATGATGCTTGGTGAGCTTTACCAAGGTTCTACAATTAAAAAAAAAGAAAAAATACGTGGCAGAGAGAGGGAAGGAGAGTCGGTTCTGCGCAGAGTACTTAGGCATCTGCATTGGAGAGTTTTTACACAGCTCTTAACAAAAAAATAATAATAAAAAAAGATGTGTCAGAGTTTTTGGAGAGAATCGTCTCTCTGAGAACCGATTCTGAAGTGAGTTCACCACGTGTCGAGATTTGATTCGTCGACTTATTTTTTATTTTTATTTTTTAAATCTGTTTGGAAAAAAAAATTAATAATAAAATAAAGGGGAAGAGGCGTCTTACCATTGCTGATGCCCTTAGAGAGACGGTTCTACGCCACGTGTTACCATAGGATTGTTCAAATTTTTTTTTTTTTTTTATTATGAAAATCGTTTTTTTTTTTTATTAATAAAAAAAGTTAAAGAGCCTCAGAGCGAGCTCTCTGATAATGATGCTCTTAGGCCATCTCCAACGCTGAGTTTCTAAAAATGAGTCTCTAATTTTTAATTAATAATATTTTAATATAATGATATTATTTATTTAATTTTTATTTTCGTTTTAAAAGGCAAACT
This sequence comes from Alliaria petiolata, assembly GCA_020283515.1. Taxonomy (NCBI): domain Eukaryota; kingdom Viridiplantae; phylum Streptophyta; class Magnoliopsida; order Brassicales; family Brassicaceae; genus Alliaria; species Alliaria petiolata. The sequence goes on from JAHZTW010000002.1 coordinate 23,615,209, forward strand.
AATCAGATGGTGACATCTGGCTAGAGACAGATTCTAAGGGCATCTGCATTGCAGAGCTTTTACACAGCTCTTAGCAAAAAAAAAAAAAAAAGATGTGTCAGAGTTTTTGGAGAGAATCGTCTCTCCTCAGAGAGACTGATGAACCGATTCTGAAGTGAGTTCGCCACATGTCGAGATTTGATTCATCGACTTTTTTTTTTTTTAAATCTGTTTGGAAAAAAAAAAAAAATAATAAAATAAAGGGGAAGAGGCGTCTTACCATTGCTGATGCCCTAAAACCTCTATAATCAGAATCGGTTATGTTCTCTCTCTCATCCTTTTTGATTTTTTATTGTTTAGAACCTGTGTTTAAAACCCTCCATTGGAGGTGGTCTTATTTATTAATTAGTTAGCAGCGTTGACGAAAATCCACTAAATCTTTATAAACTTAATGTTCAACATGTAGAGTAGTAGATCCAGATCTGAACCTATTATTTTCCTATACTCTATAAATATATTAGCAAGCATTAGCCTTAAAAAGCTCAACACAACACAAACCAAGTAAACAACAACAAAAAAAAAAAAAAAAAAATTCTACGATGAAAAAAGGTGCAGTCGCTTTCGGGTTGATGATCACCATGATCATGCTTGGTGCAATGGCAGTATCCAAATTTACTGATCCGAATGAAGCACGTGAAGCAGTGCTTGATGTCAATGGGAAGCCAGTTACCACCAACACTTCATATTACCTCAAAACCATGCATTATAGAAGACGACGCCCAACATGGATTTCTCATCTCAGCCGGAGCCTAACCCCACGAATTAACTCATGCCCAAAAGGCCCCGTTATGGCTGGTGAGGATTCACGTTCACCAATTTCATTTATATCATCATCGGATAATGTCTTGCGCCTAACCGTCGAAATTCGCATTAAGTTCGATCTAAGCGATCACTGCAATGAGTCCGGGATTTGGAGCAAGATAGGAAGGGATGACATAGCCCTTACGGGCTCAATCAATGACAGAAGGAGCATGTTCCATTTTGCCGAAAATAACGGTCATTACTTCCTCTATTCCCGCCCTTATACGCCTAACTACTACAAAAGCATGGTCGGTTATCGAGTTGACTCATTACTTGGCGTAATGCGCATGCACACGTTTAGGGATGAGCATCTCGTAATGTTCTTTTTCGTGCCAGTGTGAAGCATGTTTCGGGACTTTAGGTTTTTATTGGCGAGCCTTGTCCTTTTCTTATGTAATCTTTTCATTAAAAAAAATAAAATACTACGTACCCTCTGTTTTTTTTTTCTTCTTCTTCTTTTGATGTAATGTTTCATTAAAAACTAAATAAAACTTGTTCTTTGTATTTTTCTTTGATGTAGCTTTTCATTACAAATTGAAAACTTTTTTTTGCTTGACTACTATTCATAATATGAAAATAAAATAATCAAAAAAATTAATCACAAATCTTTGGCTTGCCGGAGCTCTCTCTCTTTTATCTCTCTAAATTTGGGCTTTGATTTTGGCTTAGTGTTAACATGTAATGGGTTATAAACACTGCTTCGATTTTCGCTAGTAACAGTTGCCCCATTTGGGTTTAATAATAATATGGTCGACAACCAAAAAAATAATACAAAACTTTTAAGCCTAATTTAATTGTATGAGAAATACAAAGTTTGAATTATATTTTATTTTATTATAACAGTACTAGATCCTTTTATTTTCTAGTTACTTTTATAATTACTAGAGTTTAGTCCGCGCTACGCACGGATTTTGATCATAAAATTAAATTATCAATAAAATATAGAAAATTTTAATTTATTAGAAACTTGCATTTTGTTTTTTGAATTGTCATAGTAATAATACATTTGTTTAAAAGTTTGGCAAAAGATTGTAACGTACATAAAGCCTCTACAATTGGCCATAATTTTATTGTGTGTCCTATTGTTTGATTCTATATAGTTGCTGACTTATGTGCTATTGTTATTATTCTCTGTTCGAAAAATCAGTCATGTATCTTGTTATATATGTAGGCCTGATAGAGCTTCTCTACTATCGTCACCAAGCTTTCAATGCAACTGTTAAGAGTCAATATCAAAAAACATGTTATAAACTCATTAACTCTCTTGTCAATCGCTTACAACAATAGCAAAGCCGGAAAGCTAAAGGGAGAAATTAAACTTTGGTATTCGGTACAGCTAAGCTAACCCAAATTGTTGAATATTCTGCATAATAAATATGGTATTTTTATTTTGAATGTCAAATCTGCTCTCAGAGATTTTTGTTGCACCGGAGGATTTTGGTATATTTGCGTTGAACCATATAGTTGATTATTATGTGAGAAAGTTTTTTACAAAACATTCAATATGCATATGTTTTAAGCTACATTCCTTGAACTTTGCGTTTGCCCACAATACATAAAATGCAAGATAAGAAAACTAAAAAATTAACTTCAAAACCATTGAGGTCTCCTTTTGAAGCTGAAAACAAACGGATTATCATAGGTACTTCGGAAAGAACAGCTTCATGTACTACTCATTACGCCTACATCTTTCTTTTTCATCGTGCACTCAGATTGAAAACCCTCAGGTTGTTCATGTAAAGATGATGAGTAGAATTAGAAAAGATTGGAATAGTTACAAATCTTAGCTACCAAGTAGAATAGAGAGAACTTTTGATATAGAAATATACCATTTAAAATATTATTTGTCGTTTTCTTCGTCTCTCACTCCCTGAAAATTGTGTGGAAAAAATAGAAGCAGGTATGATGAATCGAGAATAGATGGCACTTCAAAAAACAATTAAACTATATAGAAGGGTAAGTCTCTTGTTCCATATATGATGAAATCTTACTTATACATCACATCAATTTCGTTCTTTTATTTATACATATACCAATGACTTACAAATTTCTGTATGGAAGTTGAAGTGGAAGCTAATATGATCTACCTCACTCCTCTTGTAGCAACGATGATGATAATATAGTATTTCCTGACGTACAGAAAGAGGGAAAATGGTTAAAAATGCTTTAAATAGCTTTAATTATTGAACTATTACTATATGAAATAGTGATAAATTAATCCTTGTCACAATTGTAGTGAAACATGTTTTGAAAGCTTAAGTAATCATCAAACACGATATAAACCTGATCTAGTATTTACCCATCTGCATATTTGTGTCTTGCCAATTGCCATCACTCTTCAAGACTTGAGAATTGAAAGCGACGAAGAGATTTAGGTTTAGGATAATTTTAAACACGGGATTTTGAAACCTACTTCAGATTTAGAACACAGGATTGAGAGGAAAGATTGATAAAAAACACATGAATACATTTTTGATCTACTTAGCTTTTTGACACCGCTGAAACTTGAAGTGACCAGTTTTAAGCGACTAAGCGTGATGGAAAATCAGTGGCGACACCACTGCGAGACTTGAGGCTGCCGTGAAGCAAGGAGGGTGTAGAGGTTCCATCTCTGTCTCACATGTGACCGGTTAATTAATAAGTTCTCGCAAAGATAAAGGGAGGAGAATCACCGATCTGAATTGGGGTTAAGAGTATATTTTTTATGTTGAAGCACGAAACCTCATGGGCATATTTATAGGTACATACAAATTTAGAAAATCAATAGTCATAAACGTTTACATGGTTAGCGAACAGTTCTTCTTTTATTATTTGTACCCTTCATGATTTCATGATGTGGCAAAACTTTGATATGGCTTAATGTGATTGGTTGATTATGTTTCTAATTTTTTTTTGCCTACGTGGCACCCCTTAGAGGCCTAGAAGAAATCTATCCTTTTTATATAAACTAGGAGAGAACCCGTGCGATGCGCAGATTTTATTTTAATTTTAGTTTAAATAATATGTTTTTAGATCTATATTTTGACTATTTATTTTATATTCTTTTTAAAATAAATTACTTTTCTATTTTTTTTAATGATCTGTACAATCTCATATATTATTTAACGAATCTTTATTTATTAATTAATTTTCATACTCTTTTCATTTGTCTAAATCTTAATATTATAATAATTTTTATATTTTCAATTTACTGTTTTAAAGATTTTTTTACATATCTTGCATTGAATCCATGTCTTTGTCCATGTTTTAAATTTTTGTATATTTTTGTATCCATTCTTTTTTTTATATCATTTGTTCTCTTCTCAAATTTTTATTCAATATTTTGTTGTGTCTCAAAATTTTATAGGTTGGAGTTAACTTCTCAATTTATTTAATATCATAATTTTTTTTTCATTTTTACCAAAGTTTGATAAAGCAAATATAATAATATATTTAAAATTACGTATTATATTAAATTTATTTATTTATTATTTTAAAATTAAATTTGAATTTCCTCTACTTATAATAGTTTTTAAATAGTTTAATTCAAATTTAATGTTTTATGTATATTTAATTGTACATATGTTAGTATTTTTTTGTTACTTGATGTTTAAGAAAAATGAATTAATTGCTTTTTTAATTTATCATTTTTAGAATTTTTTTATTTATGCATTTTGCGCATTCTACGAAGTATGTAATTGATATTCATATAATAGTTTTTTAAAAGTACACTCAATTTAATATGTGAAATATAGGGAGAATATCACAAGTTTTTAGAAATAATTGTCAAAGAATACTCATGGCATAATGAAAAAAGATTGTCTTTTATTGAGAGGGTTATCTGTTCGAATCCCCATAAGAAAATAAGAAAATAAAAATATTTTATTTGGTTCAGTTTTAATACAAATAAAATAATTTTTTGAAAATAAAATAATGAATGACACGTGTCACATTCTGAGATGCTGACGTGGCAGAAGCAGGAGACTCCCCTTGCTCTTTCATATAGTAGATGAGATCTTCAAACTTTTATGTTTACTAGGTATTGGAGTACAAAATCACCAAACGTTTAAAGAAACAAAACTGAGATTGATGTGCTTAATGAACATGACTTATGCCACGAGGATATTTTCGGCCAAATCTTTCCGCGAACCATTTGTGGTTGTGTGAAATGAATATATGTCCGATCACCAACCCACAGAACACACCAGGTACATAGGCTATCGCAGCTGCTATCCAGTTGATCAACACTTCTTCCCGCTCAGACGAAAAATCGTCAAGTTGTTGTGATGTTTTCTTCGGAACATGGATGTTTCCACAGATTTCCTCGAGGCCGATGAGTCCGAGGTTGTCCTCGAATGAAGAACAACTCTGCCTTTGAAACTGTGTGCCTCGTGGCACTAGACCTTCTAAAAGATTGTGAGAAAAGTCCAAGTATGACAGGAAGGAGAGATTGCCAAGATCACGAGGAATATGACCCGAAAGCTTGTTGCGAGAAAGGTCTAATGCCTCGAGATTTGTGATATTTGCCAAGGATGATGGGATATTGCCAGTGAATGCATTACCTGACAAGTTGAGAAAACGCAAGCCCTTCAACAAGCCAATTGATTTAGGGATCCTTCCTATGAATTTATTTCCAGAAAAATCGATGGCTTTGTAGCCAAGGAAGATCCGTGAAAACTCTGTTTCTACACCTTTATAAATCATATCCATCGAAACTTCATAACTGTTTACTCTGTAGCCCATGTATGGCGCATCTGGGTCAGGTACATCTACCCACACCAATGACATTTCAAGCCATTTCACAAAATAATCTTGTGGCAATGTTCCACTGAAGTTATTATGCGATATGTCAATGACTCGCAGAGTTGGAAACCCAAAATATGCAGAGGGGATATAGATTGGACCATAAAATGCATTTGATCGGAGCAACAGAACACGTAGTGACTCCAAAGATTCCAGCCAAAAAGGAAACGTATCTTTGATCTTGTTTCCTTTCAGATTTAGAAATCCCATATCGTGGCAATTGATCAAAGATTTTGGAAGCTTTCCCACCAGCTGGTTGTGGCTAACGTCTAGTGAACGTAATCCGGTAGCATTGATAAAGATATCTGGAAGAACTCCGCTGATGTTGTTGTTTCTTAGATTTATATATCTAAGAGAAGTAGGGGGATTCATCAAACATGAAGGAACGGAACCAGTGAGATGGTTGTTCGACAAATCTAAAAAGTCTAATGATCTGAAGTTACAGATCCATCGAGGAAATAACCCTTGGAGTGAATTTGAACCAAGATCAACGTAACCTAAATTGAAGACTTCCAGTGATTTCTCGAGGCTAGTGAAAGAATTATGAGAAAGCACCAACGAATATAGTCCCCATAAGAAACTCGGTACTTGACCTTCCAACTCATTTGAAGAGAGATCAAGATAAGAGAGTGAGATTAATTTGGACATAGACCTAGGGATTGGCCCAATGAAACTGTTATGGCTAAGATCTAAATCCGAGAGATTCAGAAATCCAGATATAGATTCTGGGAATGGTTCATAGAAGTTGTTGTGAGCAAGGTTAATAGAAACTATAGACGATGACGATGTATTCCAAAACTCTAAAGGTCCCTCAAATTGGTTTTCCTTCAAAGAAACCCATCGTAACGAAGGAATTGTGAACAAGGAAGTAGGAATTTTCCCAAAAAACGAGTTTCCACTCGCATCAAAATATTCCAATTTCTGGACTCTATTCATGTCAGAAGGAAATGCGGATTTGAAGTGATTATTGCTAAGGTCTAATTTGGACAAGCTGGTTAAATTTGGTAGTATACGAGGGAAATCTACACTGCTGAATTGATTTCGATAGAGGAGTAAAGAGGACAGCTTGTTGAAATTGGCAAATGAAATAGGAATGTTACCACTCAAGTTGTTTGAGGAAAAGCTCAGGAGTGTTAGCTGGTTCAGGTTGCCGATTGAAGATGGAACTTCACCTATCAAGTGATTATTATCAAGGTCAAGACTTGTGAGACGAGACAAGTTTCCTAGTGAAGATGGAATTTTCCCTATAAGATCATTGGCCCTAAGACTCAAGAAGCTTAGCTGCTTAAGGTTGCCGATTGAAGGCGGAATTTCACCTACCAAGTAATTTATAGAAAGATCTAAATTTGTGAGCTGAGACAGGTTTCCTAGTGAAGAAGGGATTTCTCCTATGAGATTGCAAAAGGAAAGGGTTAGGTGACTAAGATGTTGGAGTTTAAAAAGGCTACTGTTTGATTTCAAAGAGCTATTGAGAGAGATCTTATCAAGAACGAGAGTTATCACCTCACCGGACTTAGCATCGCATGTGACACCTTCCCAAGAACAGCAATCACTGGTTGTGTTCCATGAACTTAAAGATCGACCATACCTAGGATTTGGGTCCGATGCACTGATCGGAAATTCGTTTTTGAACTCCAAAAGTGCATCTCTTTGTAGCGTAGGAGAAGCAAGAGTGTATAATATAAAGGAAGCAAAGAAGAAGAAAAAAGATTGGCTTGGAATCATCATATCCTTTTCTTTTCTTTTCTTTTTGAGTGTTTGTGGTAAGTAGTAAGTTGTGTAGTGCTTATCGGTCCCTTTATAGAGAGCTTTGGTTTCTCAAGTCAACTCTGCTGAATTTTCAAGTCTTCTATGAGTAATTGTATCGATCCACTTGGCTCAAAACCGATATTATTAGCTCATTTCGTCTCCCTTGCGGCACAGCATTGTAATAAATGCTAATAAGTCCATATGACGACCATTATTTCTTTCTTATTTGCTTTCTATTATTTTTGTTCTGTTTTTATTTTTTAATGCTTAAAAAAATAAATCTCAAATTCCTGTTTATGTTTTAACTTAATTTATAAATCCAACCAGAAGATTTTTTTTATATGTACGCGCGGGTTTTTTTATGTTTACAAATTGTAATTTGTAGTTTTTGAAATGAATTTTTAAATTATTATTTTATAAATATTTTTTATTTTTGTGGTGTGCCTTTCAATTTTATCTTGCTACTGACTATTGATTTTGAATAATTTATTCCATTCTAAGTGTCTTTTAAATTGGTTATGTTATTATTTTATAATTATGTTTCTTCATTTGGCTATATTTTAAAATATATTATTAAATCTTCACCTTAATTTCCATTAAATAAAAAGGTACCAACAATGATTATAATGTTATGACCTTGTAAAACAAAAACCGTGAACCTCTTTTATGAAACAAAATTCATAACCCTAATTATTTTTAAAAGTAGTTTCAGGAAATTGCCTTCTCCACTTTCCATAAAGCACATATCTCTTGACGCTTGATGAATGTGTATTATGATAATAAAATAAGTAATTTATATTTTCTTTTTAAATTTAGAATTCAATATTGCTCATACCTAGATCCATTTAGTGTGCATTCATCACTCATTCGTTGTAGTTGATAATTTCTTCTGGGACTTATATGTAATTAGAATGGAAATTAGATTTGAAAGAATGTATTTTAATCGTAATGTATTATATACCTTTCTCTCTGGATCTTAGATTGTTAAAAATATCTTTATTGTAAACAATGTTTGTCACACATTTGTTTGATCTTCCATCAGATCTCTTTCTCCATACTTTAAGTCCTTCTTTTGATGTCACCCTTGAGAAAGCAACATACCGTAGAACCTCTATAAATTAATACTCGATAAATTAATAATCACTATAAATTAATAAATTTTGTTGGTCCTGAGTCGGACCAGTGTAAAAATTAACAAAATTCGATAAGATAATAAGATAATAATTTTTTTGAACTCTTATCTAAATATATGGTCCCAATAATAAGTTAAATTAATAATTATACATATAAGCATATATATCTACATATATAACTAAGGTAATATAGTAAAATATAATTAAATTATTGTTTTAAGTTTATAAACATTGTTGATTTATCTTTAAATTCTTTGATATGATATTTTCTAAATGAATTTTATAATTTCGAAAACATTTTTGTATTGTTTCTTGGTGAACGTTAAAAGTTCAAATCGAAAATATCTCTATAAATTAATAAATTATTAATTTTATCGATAAATTAATAATAAAATCTTCAAGTCCCAACATTATTCATTTATAGAGGTTTTACTGTATTAGCCATGAGTGAAAACTGATTTTGGTAGATATAATCCAGTTTGTTCCAAACTTTGCCCTTGACTTTAAACATTATGGGAATGATGGTAAAAGTATACAGACATATACTCACTTCTATTTGAAGATACTGTTTATCATTTAATATTTTGAACATCTATTATCATCAGTTTCATCTTTGATGCGTAGGTCAAAATCTGATTTTGACTACAACACAAATTGAAGGTTGGTGCTTGTAGTGATAAGATAAGTGACAATAGAGGTAAATCGTGTTTTGTAAAATCATGTAATTAGATTTCTCATACCTCATACGAAAAGCAAGAAGCAACCCTGGGGTAGAATTGAATGAATTCTTCAACAGAGAAACTTATCTAGGCTTACCAACATATTCAATGACGGGGGAGGTCTGATGCACACCACCGAGCAAATTAATGCGCAGCTGATTAGTAATGTTCCCTGAAGTGAAGTCTTTTAAAGGACTTGAACTATATAAGCAAAAAAGATGTTTATATGAGGCATACCTTGTTGCAATACTTGAACGATATGGCATCTGCAGAAGTGATGCCAAGCTTCCTAAATTCAGTGCCAACATTTCTTTTGTGTTTTTTTAGTCTTTACCTAAACAAAGGAAGATCAACATAGAATTAACCCCAAAACAATTGAGTATATAAAACTATTCAACCTTCAATCTTTGAAGCTTTAACACATTGAAATCTTTCATTTAAGATCTTCATCAACTAAAAATAGAATAACCACAAGGTCCACAACTCTAGCTTATCTCGTATTTTCATATTGGGAAACTCTATGTTTAATCCAAATATCCGACACGCCAAATCTAAATGGGGTCATTCATCCATCAAAGAATTGGTAAATTTAGGGGGGGTTATTGGGAGATGAATTTTAAAGAATTTTTAAAATTTTAAGATTCCATCATTATTGGTTTATAGATTCTTAAAATCCTAATAGAATCCATTGTTATTGGTTTAAAGATTTTAAAATTCTATCCAAAATCCTTGTTATTCAAAAAGTTTGGGTTTTAAATACATAAATCGTTTCTTCAAAAAATCTCAAAATCAGTTAACACAATCGGTGTTTGAAAATTCAACATAATGTCTCATTCTAAAATTATTCTACGAACAACCAAACCTTTTAGATTGCGGAAGGACAACGCGGAGGTATGTGGATGGAGTTAGAACATCTCCAACCCATATTGCATTTTTCATTGCAAAATGCAATTGGATTTCTCTCCATCCCATAATTGCATTTTTCATTTTAAAAGGAATATTTTAAGTATATTCTTCTTTTTCTATTTTATTAATTGCTAATTATGCACATTTAAAAAAAAATACACATTGACCCATTTATTTAATTTCTTTCAAAAATTCCATAAATTATGATATTCTTGAAATTTAATTATTATAATATAAAAAAAAACACATTACACTACATAGAAATGATAAAACAAAGTAGATTTTTATTTTCTGTTATTTTTAATTTCAGTATTATGTTATTATATTTTCTATTAAATAATGTTATTTGCATTTTTATTTTAGACATTAAAGTGTTTTAATATTTATAACCATAAAAAAAAATTATCAACAAAATAATTATTTATAACTCTAAAAGTTAAAGTATCTAAAATTTGAAGGACTACTTTATAAATAAAAAAATTCAATTGCATTTATAAAGTATCTAAAATTTTTCTTTATAAAATTTTTATTCTTACAAGCGGGCATGTGACCGAGATTGTCTTTGGTACACTGAACCACTTGTAAGACTATAAATTTTATAAAGACAATCTCGGTCACATGCCCGCTTGTAAGAATAAAAATTTTATAAAGAAAAATTTAATCGTTCGTGTGAGAACTAAAATCCGATCTAACGAAAGAATAAGAGTTTGTGGGGGAAAAGAGTAAGTCTTTATTGATTTAAGCCGGAGCTCGGAAAGATACAACGGTGGTTAGGTCGTCGGAATAAGAACGCCGACCTAAACCTTTTTAACGGTGAATCGAGATCTAAAGCTTATGCCGTAGCGGAGTTTGCCGTAGGTCTCGAGAGAAGAATTGCAGATCCTTTGAATGGGCGAGGTTGCCACCTATTTATAATAGGTCTAAGTCGGCCAACCGAACTCCTTCCTTTTCGGGAAAAAAGGAAATCTTCCCCCTTTCTTCGGGAAACTAACCTTATCGTCGGATTCCTTCTGAGGACGGCGCCGACCTAAACTGTTTGTCATCTAATGGGCCCGACGTCTTCTGTTTAATGGGCCGAGCTGGATTTAAGAAGGGCTTTTTAGAAGGGTGCTAAACCCATCTCTAACAATTAGTCCCCCCCCAGTTCGGCGAGCATTGAGCAATGAGCTTGGGGAACTCAAAGAAAGAGATCAGTTCGGCGTGAATCCAGGTCGGGATATTCTCAACCTTTGTGATTACTTCAAGGTGGAATCTTTATTCGGGAAAATATCGCTAAAAACCCGGGCTCAATGATAACATTTTGTCACTCAAAAATACGGGCCCACAGATTCTAGGGTTTCCTTGTGCGAAGAGCGGGAAAATTTCCGAATAGATTTAATTCGGGAAATATGAAGAGTCTCCGAAGTAATGATGAACCTCGATAACCGTTCTCAATTCTCTATAAATTGATGAAGCCGCTCTCATTTCTTCATTTCTCCAATTCGCGAAAGAAAACAAAGGTTCACTCTCTATCCCTCTTAATTTATTTTCTCCGCTCTAGATAATCAAAACGCCGTAGTTTTAGGGATTTCGGCGTGATTTTGCCGATCTGCTTCAGATCCGCTGTCCGTGTTGTTCGTGTTCTTCGTGTTCCTCGTGTTCTTCGTGTGAATTAATCAAAACGAAATGGGTTTGATCCAAAAAAATTCGAGAGTGAAGGCGCGACTTGTTTCCCCGAGCTCAGAAGAAGAGACGTCTCCGAGGGTATTAGATCGAATTTTGTCCGATAGTTCTTCGGATTTCGACCAGGAGTTTGCGAACGAAACAGGGTATACCCGTGCTCAGTTGAGGCTTCTGAATCAGCAAGCTGCGGCCGAACGATTCGAAGCGGCGCATCTCGGCGCGACCCATTGTGGCGACACCGAAGCATCCTCAGCTCGGCGAACTTTCGTCATTCCTCAGTTAATTGATGAAAATGAGGGGGCTGATGGTGGTAACGATCTGAATCCTGTCGACGAAGCCCTAGTTTCGGAGACAGAAACCCGAGCTATGGCCGATTCCAGTTTCGACACGGAGTTCGGCGATTATGGGATCGTCGATCCCTGTACTAAGTCAGAGACCGTTTCGGAGAAAGGTGGGCCCAAGAAGAAGAAAATTCTTCATGCTTTAGATAATCGTTGGGGAGTGATTCCGACCCAATTGACGGGAAAATCCCTGCTCGCGCTGAAGAAACAGCGCGGGATCGGCCCCGAGGTGAAGTTCTTTGTTCCAGCTCTCTTTGAACATCCCTGGAACGTTCCTTCGGGCTGGGTCTGCCTTTACGAGTGCTTTTTTACGCACTGTCACCTTTGGTTTCCGCTTCCTCGACTCTTGTTCGAGTTCTGCAACGCCAGGGGGATGTCGATTTCCCAAATGGGTCACGGCGGTATTAAGAACTTGGTTGCGCTCTGGGTGATGGCATTCGAGCACGGGATTACATTCAACTGCCATGTATTCGAGGAGTTGACCACCCTCAAGCGGATGCCCGGGAAGAGGTCGTGCGGGTCGTTCTACGCGGCTATGAGGCCGAAATATAATATCCTGTCTGGGTGATTTATCAGTAAAATCGAACACTGGAGAAATAACTATTTATACGTCTACATTGATGAACATTCGATGGCCGATCCCAACATCTTTGTTGAGAGCCGTTGGAAATTAGAGCTCGGTAGAATTTTAGTTCGTCTTTGTTTCTTTGATTTCCATGTCTTAGTTGGTGACCGGCCTTGTTTCCTCTTTACGCCGGTCAATATGCTCCAATCGGTCCACTTCCCGAGGACTTCGAAGAGAGCAGAGACGCGTTTCTAAAACTTAGCCGTCTGTATTGGCCGGAGCTCACACTTCGCAGAATAGATCGAGCTGCCCATTCTCGCACGAAATCATCTCGTAAGAAGGAGAAAATGCCGCTTGCTCCTCGGGATATTTCTGACTACTCCGCGGACCTAGAGAAGGTCATCAAGAAATCGGGCGCGAAGTCGCCAAGAAAGGCATCGGGTTCTGGTGCTGATAAAGGGAAGGGTCCCGTAAGGCACGAGTTCAAACAAGCGAGCGACGCCAAGAAGTCGTCTCGGGGACCAAGAAAAAGGTCTCTAAAAAGAATGAAGAGGTTTCCCGTCCATCTGCTAAGGACAGGGATTCGAGCTCGGGTCAACTCTCGCTTACCGAGCGTAAAGTTGCCGCAGAGGCGAAGGAGACGGCTGCCGAAGAGCAGAAGGTTGCCGAGAAGGCAAAGAAAAACAAGTCGGCTAGCAAGAGAAAAGCCGCCGAGGTGCCTGCCGAGACACCCGATGAGGCCACGAAGAAGGCCAGGACGGATTCTGTCGTGAATACGTCCGCTTTTAGTTTTGATTATCGCGGGCAAGTGCCGCTCTAGGCGGATCGTCCCGCCTGTTCCCGATTGGTGTGGAATCTCAGGGCTAGGCCGACGGCTAGCCCTCCCGTGGAAGAGTTTCTCCATCAGGATGAGGTTCAGCAGTGGGCTGCGGACGAGATCCGGGTAAGATATTCATGTATATTTCTCCTTTGTTCTTTTAAAATAATTTCGGGAATGGATTATGACGTCGTGTGTGCAGGCAAAAAGCAGCGCGACTCGCCTGCTCGGTCTCCTTGACCATGATGCCAAGAAGGCCAAGACGGCCGAAAAGGAGAGAGCGGCAGCGGAGAAGAAGTTCCACGAGGCTTCGCTGAGCCTCGAGATCGAGAAGCTCAAATCGGAGCAGCTTGAGAAGGAGATTGTCGAGCTTAAAACTCAGCTCGGGGAATCGGAGGCTAACAACTCTGAAGTCTCCTCGGCTCTCATCAGGTCGACGAAGCAAGTTGAACACTTCCGGTCGGAGACCGCCCGGTTGAGGAAGTCTCGTGACGAGATAGGCGTCTTCGCCCAGAATCAGGTCGTTAGCTTTTAAGGCGGCCTGGTAAAGAAGTTGAAGAAAAGCCTGGAACAACGCAAGGAGGTCGAGACGATCGTGTCGTCTCTTACTCAAGCTCGTGGAGCCCGCTCTATTGCGGATCTTATTGCTAAGTTAGGACTGGATTTTCCTAAAGCGGTTGTTGACAAGATTGACGAGGACGTTGCCAAATGGGAAGCTAAGGCTAATGCTTTCGACGAGATCGTCTTCACCGAGGACGAATTTGACGCTCCCGCGTTGGCTCTGCGCCATCCTCGCGATGATCCGAACGCTCAGCCTATAGGAATCAATGAGTTCGGCTCGAATGCGTCTGTCGTAACTCCTGCTGTGGCTTCCCGGCTTAAATCTCCCGAGCTTCAGGTCGAGAACACGGTTATTGCGAAGGTGGTCGCTCAAGCTGATGCTCCATTAATGATTCGATCTGCCAATCCAGTAAAGGATATAGCTGCGAGGACAGGCGACGCGCAGCTTGAGATTCAAACGGCGGTTGATCCCTCCATGGTTGATCCCGCTGTGGTTGATTCTAACGACTCGTCTGCGAGACTTGAGCCGGAGGGAGGGCTTTCTTAGACCGGTGATCAAATGGAAGACACGGAGGAAAAAGGTCAAGAGCCCGTCTCGACTGAGCCAGAGAGGAAAGAGGCCGAGCTGGAAGGCGATAACCAACTGATCGATGTTGTCGGGGATTGATCACCCCTTGTTGTATTTTTCTTTTGTTTTTGATTTTAATGACCCGAGCTGGGCATGAAAAAATTTGTTTCCTTGTGTTTGCCCGAGGGGGCTTTTGTACAAGTTTGCCGGTTTTTGGCTTTTGTGAAATGTTAACTCTGAATCGTATTTACGTTCTGAAAACTGCTTTAGTAACTACGCAAAAGTACATAGGAGTTCGAATACAAACGTACGATGCGATATCGGCTTTAAGTTGTTTGTATGACTCGGATTTTCCTAAGTGCGAATGTAAACGTGCGAGAGTTTGAACAACTCGGCTTATTTAATGTTTACATGACTTAGGAATTTGCGAAACGGATTTCGACTTTAAAGATAAGTGTGAATATGATCGTGCGAGAGATTAGCTCAGCTCGGCTTATATGGATCATACGACTTATTCCTAAGTACGAATATCAATATACGATCAGGTCGGCGTTTAGTTATCGATACGACTTAGGAATTTCTAAATTCGAATGCAGAGGTGCGAGCAAGGCCCAGCTTATATGCTTTGCACGACTTAAAAAAGTGCGAGAACAGGCTCGGCTTACGGTGTGAATTATTTCACCACGGCATCCATGAGGAACGCATGCAAGACGGATCTTGGCTTTTTGGGGGTGCCGAACTAAGTTGATCAGACTTAGTTATAGGCATATCTAACGACTGGCCAGGAAGTTGATGTGTAAATAGCTCAGAAGCGTAAGAGATGGTAAAATATAAAATTTTTATTAAGTTATAGCTTGACCCAAATCGGGCTGCCTACGTACCCAAATGGGATCAAGCCATTCGTAGTTCAAATTATAAGAGAGAGAATTGCTCAGTTTACGAGCTCTTTTTTGTTTTTTTTTTTTTGGCGTAAAAGCCGGTCGAATGAATGCCGAGCTGACAGGTCGGGCTTAAGAGTAGAAGCGCTTGAGGCTCATTGAATTCCATGCCCGTGGGACTTCGTCGCCCGTAGTCATTTCGAGGCGGTAGACGCCGGGCTTGACGATCTTGGTTATGATGTAAGGGCCTTCCCATTTAGCTCCGAGCTTGCCTGCGGCCCATTCCTTCGTGTTTTTGTACACCTTGCGAAGGACGAGGTCTGCTTGGTTGAAGTGTCGATGACGGACCTTCTTGTTGTAATACT
The DNA here is from genome assembly GCA_020283515.1 of Alliaria petiolata. Lineage (NCBI taxonomy): Eukaryota > Viridiplantae > Streptophyta > Magnoliopsida > Brassicales > Brassicaceae > Alliaria > Alliaria petiolata. Next base: position 23,631,095 of record JAHZTW010000002.1, read on the forward strand.
GTGAAGCCTGACTCTGGTAGTTTTGCATTCGTAGGAGTGCCAGATCGCGCAGTTCTTCAACAATGTCGAGGTTCTCGGTGAGTACAGCGTCGTTCACCTCGGGGTTCTCGGGTATCAGAGTTCGGCGAATGCTGGAAACGTTGACTTCGGCGGGAACCATTGCTTCGCAGCCGTGGGATAAGGAGAATGGAGTCTGACCGGTTGCAATGCGAGGTGTTGTGCGATGGGACCAGAGGACGCCGTCCAGCTCATCGGCCCAAATACCCTTCTTCTTTTCGAGGCTTTTCTTGAGGCCGTCGACGATGGTTTTGTTCGTCGCTTCGGCTTGACCGTTGCCTTGAGGGTAGCGCGGGGTTGATTTACTTAGTCGGATGTTCCAGCGTTCGCAAAACCCCTCGAAGCACTTGGATATGAACTGGGATCCGTTGTCAGTGACGATCTCGTATGGAAGCCCGTGGCGGCAGATGATGTACTTCCATACGAAGTATTGTACTTCCTTGTCCTGAATCCGAACGTATGCCTTTGCTTCCACCCACTTAGTGAAATAATCGGTCATCACGAGCAGGTATTTGCGCTGTCTTGAGGACGGGAAGGGTCCGATTATGTCCATTGCCCAGCGCATGAAGGGGTATGGCGGGACTGCAGAGCTAAGCAGAATTCGCACTTCTTGGCGTATTTCTCGCAGTATCTCATCATGGAAGGCCAATAAAAGCCAGCCTTTTTTACCTTAAGAGCAAGGGCTTGGCCGCCGAAATGATTGTCCCCGGCTCCATCATGTGTCTCCTTGATAACGCGAGAAATTTCGTCGCCGTTGATGCATTTGAGCAGGACGCCTGTGCTGTGCTCCACGAGCGCGGAGTCGCCGTGCTGCCCATCTATCATTTGGTAGTTCTCCGTCTGCTAAGTATAGCATAAGCTCGACACACCAATCTTCCTCTCCGGTTCTTGGTTCGTTGAGTAGTTCTATTGGATCGTCGTACTCATCTTCTTGATAGGTCAGAGTGCAGACCTCTTTAGGTGGCATAATGCTGGAGTGTGGTATTGCTGCAACGGGAATAGTACGTCGTAGGTCGGGATCGATACAGGTGGCCAGGGCTCCTAGAGCGTCCGCGGCCGTGTTCTCCTTCCAAGGTATCTTAAGGAGCTCGAAGGTTGTAAACTCCTTTGCCAATAATTGAACGAGCTTGAGGTAGGCGTTCATCCGGTCGTCTTTGGCGTCATATTCGCCGTTGAACTGATTTGGGACGAGCTGCGAATCACAGAAGGCACGGATGTAGTTAATTTGCATTCCCCGAGCTAGTCGGAGGCCGGCGATGAGTGCTTCGTACTCGGCTTCGTTGTTGGAAGCCGGGAATTCCAGGCGAAAAGATTGTTCCAGAATTTCTCCAGTAGGGGACTCGAGTTGTATGTCAACTCCTGATCCGAGGCGTGATGAGGCGCCGTCGACGTGTAACGTCCATCGTTCTATTGGTGCTTCTTCGTGAACCAGCTCGGGTGGTAATTCGATGAGGAAGTCTGCGAGGACTTGTGCTTTCGCGCAAGTGCGAGTTCGGTATTCGATGTCGTACTCGGACAGCTCGATCGTCCATTTACCCATTCTGCCGGATTAAGTCAGACTGTGAAGTATGGTCCGAAGCGGTTTGCTTGTGAGGACGGTTATCGTGTGCGATTGGAAGTAAGGTCGAAGTCTTCGCGAGGCTACGACTAGAGCCAAAGCCAATTTTTCCTAGGTCGGGTATCTGGTCTCGGCCCGTCGAGGGATTTGCTGATGTAGAAAATCGGCTTTTGTTCCCCTCGATCTTCTCGAACGAGGACTCCACTGATCGCCGAGCTGGAGATAGCGATGTAAAGGTACAAAGTTTTGCCGTCCTCCGGTTTGGCTAAGATCGGGGGTGTTGAAAGATAGGCCTTGAGCTGCTGGAAGGCCTCTTCGCACTTCTCGTCCCATTCGAAACGCTTGTTGCCCCGAAGTAGCTGATAGAACGGGAGGCATTTTTCCGTTAATCGGGATATAAAGCGGTTTAGAGCAGCTATCCGTCCAGTAAGTCTTTGGACTTCTTTCGTGTTCGTTGGAGAGGGAAGGTTCATGAATGCGGAGATCTATTTTGGATTAGCCTCAATCCCGTGCTGTGTAACGAGATAACCGAGGAATTCTTCCGATCTGACCGCGAATGTGCATTTGGTCGGGTTGAGTTTCATGTCGTATTCGTTGAGAATAAGGAAACACTCCTCCAGATGTCGAATGTGATCTTCGGCCTTTGCTGACTTGACAAGTATATCGTCGATATATACTTCCATGGTGTTGCCGAGCTGGTTGGCGAACATTTTATTGACGAGGCGTTGGTAAGTTGCGCCCACGTTCTTTAAGCCGAAAGGCATCACCTTATAGCAATACATTCCACGATCGGTAATAAAAGCCGTCTTCTCTCGATCGTCGGGATGCATGACGATCTGGTTGTATCCCGAGAATGCGTCCATAAAGGACAAAAGTTGGTTTCCCGCGGTGGCTTCGACGAGTTGATCGATTCGGAGAAGGGGAAAACTATCCTTCGGGCAAGCCTTGTTGAGGTCGGTGAAGTCTACGCACACCCTCCATTTTCCGTTCTTCTTTTTGACCACGACAGGGTTGGCCAGCCAATCCGGATATTGCACCTCGGCTATAGATCCGGCCTTTAGTAAATTTTCCACTTCGTCGTGAACCGCTTGGGCTCGTTCTGGTCCAAGCTTTCGTCTCTTCTGCTTTATTGGCTTGAAGGTGACATCGACATTGAGCTCGTGGCTAGTTATCTTTGAGCTGATTCCCTTCATATCCTCTATGGACCAGGCGAAGGTTGCCACATTTTGACGTAGGAAAGCAACCAGCTCGTCTTTCATGCTTGGGAGCAGGTCGGTACCGATCCCGACGCAACGGTCCGGGTTGGCTTCATCGATACTAATCTGAACTACTAGATCACTTTTAGGCTTCTCGTGATGTACCACACGGGGGTCAAAGTCGTTCTTGCTGCCAATATTGAAAGCATTGTGAACGCGCTGTTTGTCAATGTAGCAATGGCGGGATTCGCGTTGGTCACCTCGGAGCGTATAAATTCCCCTTTTGGCCGGGGATATAAGGCATTGATGAGTTGACCGGTCTATCGATGACGTCGAAGTCAACGATTTTCATGACACCCCCGACTAGGGTGGGGAGCTGGATGGTCCCGATGGTAGAAATCGAATCTCCCGTGAACCCGGTTAGTGGTCTAGGTGCGATCTTGATTTCGTTATCCTTAATGCCCATTTTCTGGAGTGTCGTCTTAAAGATTACATCAACCGAGCTGCTAGTATCGATGAGAATTTTGGAGACATCGTCCTGGCCCATTCGCAACGAGACGACAAGAGGGTCGTTTTAAGGACGATCTATGTTTTTGGCGTCATTTTCAGTGAACGTTATGAGCACATCATCATCGTAGAGCGGAGTCTCATTTGTGACGTTAACAGCTCGGCGCTCATGTTTTTTGATCGAATTTATCGACTCGGTGCAGGTGAGGAGTCTGCCCATAATCATGTGGATTCTTCGTCGGGGCGATCTCGGGGGAGTTGGTCCTGACTCATCGTGTGTTCGCTTTGGTGCATCTTCTTTCGGTTTATCGTCTCTGTTGGGACGCGCGTCAGGTCGGGTTTCCCTCTCGTTCGTCTGTTTGCCACCGTTATCAGATCGGCGCTGGTCCCTTGCTGCCTGCTGTGGGCGATTGTCGAGGTTAATCTCGCCCTTCTTCCATTTCCGTATCAGCCTCCCTGTTAAGGTTCTGCATTCTTCTTCAGTGTGGCCCGATCTACCGTGCCATCTGCAGAAGAAATCTGGATTGGAGGGTTCCTCATCCGGGCGGTCAGTTCGCCGATCCCACGTGTTCCAACGGGATGATCTCGTCACCGCGGATACATTGGATTTCCGAGACTTGTCCTCCCGATCGTAGTGCTGTCTTGGTTCTTGATAAACGCCTTGTTTGTCCCGAGCTGCTTTCTTTTTATCCTTGGCGGATTCTTCGCGTTGCTCGGCGATTTTCTCGTCTTCCAAGCTCATGAAACCGGCGACCCTGTGCAATGCATCTTCCAGCGTTCTCGGCCTCCCAGTTTTCAGTCTTTCACGAAAGAGTTGATCCTTGCGAAGAATTTTGAGCAGTGCGGCTACCGCGGTATCATCGGATGCGTTTGTGCGGGTCACCATGACGCGAAAGCGGATGATAAATTCTCGAAGGATTTCGTCCTTACCTTGGACGCAAGCCCAGAGGTCGATTGTAGAGGCTTCCTGCTCAATGTAGATCGAGTAATGCTTGAGGAAAGCCTCAGACAATTGACTGTAAGTTTCTATGGAGGCAGGCTTGAGTCACGAGAACCATGTGAGAGCGCTGCCACTTAGGCTTTCGACGAAGTATTGGCAACAGCTCGCGTCGCGTTCTGTGTCGGAGAATCGTGCTCGTGCCATAGCTATGTTAAACTCCGTCAGATGCTTGTTGGGATCACTGTTCCCGGAATAGGATGTCAGATTCTTGAGTTTCCCATGGTCTCTAAGCGGGATGCTCGGGATGTTGGATGCGAAAGGGGTTTGTTGCGTGAGTTGCATCATCTTGTTAAGTTCGGGGGCAGATGATATGGCCCGGTGGACTTGCAACCCGATGTCGCTGATCTGCTTCTGCATGAGTTCTATCGATGTGGCTTCCGTGTCGTTTGTCAGGGCGGCCGGCGTAGAGTCAGGGTTGGCGATCACTGGTGGACGATTCGGGACGGTTTTGGCGTTAGAGGCTGCTGCGTCCTTTTGCCGACCTGGTAGGTCGTTGGTGGGAGTGTCGCCTAAGAGCGCTCTGTTGACCCCTGATAGGGTTTGGAAGGCGGGCTGTTGCAGGCCCGGCGTGCGAGGGTCGTTTTGAGTCCCAAGACGTCAGAGGTTGTCCATCTCGTCGCGGTGGGCGATCTGCTGGGCTTGGATCTCATTCAGGCGTTCCAGAAGGTCTGCATGAAGGCCGTCACGTCGGGAGGTGGTGGCGGTGTGTTGTTTACACCTACTGTGTCATGTGGGCGGTTCTGGCCTCCGGTTCCAGTGGTGTCCTCTGGTGGTGGTGTTCCGACCATCTTCGAGCTATCTAGCTTTTCAAAGACTTGTCTCTCTTTTCCCCACAGTCGGCGCCAATTGTGAGAACTAAAATCCGATCTAACGAAAGAATAAGAGTTTGTGGGGGAAAAGAGTAAGTCTTTATTGATTTAAGCCGGAGCTCGGAAAGATACAACGGTGGTTNCTATCTAGCTTTTCAAAGACTTGTCTCTCTTTTCCCCACAGTCGGCGCCAATTGTGAGAACTAAAATCCGATCTAACGAAAGAATAAGAGTTTGTGGGGGGGGGGGGGGAAGAGTAAGTCTTTATTGATTTAAGCCAGAGCTCGAAAGATACAACGGTGGTTAGGTCGTCGGAATAAGAACGCCGACCTAAACCTTTTTAACGGTGAATCGATATCTAAAGCTTATGCCGTAGCGGAGTTTGCCCTAGGTCTCGAGAGAAGAATTGCAGATCCTTTGAATGGGCGAGGTTGCCACCTATTTATAATAGATCTAAGTCGGCCAATCGAACTCCTTCCTTTTCAGGAAAAAAAGAAATCGTCCTTTTTATTCGGGCTAAACTCCTCATCCTCAAGGGAAAGTTTCCCCTTTTCTTCGGAAAACTAACCTTATCGTCGGATTCCTTCTGAGGGCGGCGCCGACCTAAACTGTTGGTCATCTAATGGGCCCGACGTCTTCTGTTTAATGGGCCGAGCTGGATTTAGGAAGGACTTTTTAGAAGGGTACTAAACCCATCTCTAACAGTTCGTGCTGAAACAGTTAATAAATTTAGCGTATTCTTACTAAAAATGAGAAAATCACGAGTTTATTCTGAAATTGCGGAATCCTCTTATTAGCGCCAAAACAACATATAACTCGTTTTGGGGTCAACACTGTTGATTCTTGTATATTCTGACCGGGATCGAAACCATGAAGCTTTAAGGGATCATGCCATTATTTGACTTTTTTGTAATATAGAATTTGACTATTTTTTACATGTTTACCATGCACATTAGTAATTTATAATGTCATCTAAAGGTGAGCCCAGAAAATATTTTTATTAGGGTCAAAATTTAAATTAATTATTTTATAATTATTTTAATATTTAGCCCAAACTGAAAAAAAAAAACAAAAAAAAAATCGGATTTTAAGTCTAAAACTATAAAAAAAACATAACCCAGATTTAAGCCCATATAAAAAAGGACAAAAATTTAAAACATGGTGCAGAGAGGAAATTTGAACTTGGGTTCGGGGGTTCAATAGACCAACTGAGCTGCTTACGTTTAGAAAATCTTGTTTACAAAATCTTGCTTATAGTCCCTTCCCACAACGTGCAAATGCACCAAATATTGTTCGTTTGACTAATTTTATTTACGTTAAGTTGTTGTGCTCGTATGCAAAACCAAATGTAATAAAAAAAATTATAAATATTTTAGATACAAAAATATAGAGTTTGCATCCAAACTTAACAAACTTAGGGCATGTGTATTGGAGACTTTAAAAGATTTAATAACATTATTAAAATAATAAATCTTAAGATTAAAGATCCAAAACTGATAAAAAGTGTCTAATATAGGATTTATTTTTGGGCTTTAAACATGTCTCCATAACTAAAGTGTCTTAAAACATTAAACATTAAACTTATTTAGATTTAATCAAAAAAATAATTTTTAGACACCCACTTTTAAAGTCTCCAATGCACATGCTCTTAGCTGCTTACGTTTACAAAATCTTGCTTACAGTTGATTCCCACAACGTGGGTCCGACTCTCCAAAAGCGTGCTTATTTATTAATTAGTAAGCAGCGTTGACGAAAATCCACTAAATCTTTATAAACTTAATGTTCAACATATAGAGTAGTAGATCCAGATCTGAACCTATTATTTTCCTATACTCTATAAATACATTAGCAAGCATTAGCCTTAAAGAGCTCAACACAACACAAAGCAAGTAAACAACAACATTTACAAAAAAAGAAAAAAAAATTCTACGATGAAAAAAGGTGCAGTCGCTTTCCGGTTGATGATCACCATGATGATGCTCGGTGCAATGGCAGTATCCAGAGTTACTGGTCAGAATGAAGCAGTTCTTGATGTCAATGGGAAGCCAGTTAAGACCAACACTTCATATTACCTCAAAGCCTGGCATTTTGGAAAAGCAACATGGATTTCTCGTCTCAACCGAAGCCTAAACCCATGGACTAACTAATGCCCAAAAGGCCCCATTCTGGATATTAACTCACATTTACCAACTTCATTTATATCATCATCGGATAATGTCCTGCGCCTAACCGCCGAAGTTAACATTAAGTTCGATCAAAGCGATCATTGCGATGAGTACGGGATTTGGAGACCGTTAGGAAATGGTCACATAACCCTTTCGGGCTCAAGCAATGACAGCGAGAGCATGTTCACTTTTGCCAAGAAAGACAGCGTCGGTAATTACTTCCTCTATGCCGGCTCTTATAAGCCTAACTACGTGAAAAACAGGATCGGTATTGAAAGGGACATTTTATTTAACGCAAAGCGCCTGAAAGTCCGAGATGTGAGTCCTGTAACGTTCTCTTTCGTGCCGGTGTGAATTATGTTTCAGGACTTTAAACTTTTATTGGCGAGCCTTGTCCTTTTCTTTTGTAATGTTTTCATTAAAAAATAAAATACAACGTACCCTTTTTTTTTTGTTAAAGGATTTTCATTTAAACTAGAAATTGAAAGAGATACATTAAGTAGCATTACCAGAATTAAAATACAAAAACAAAATACGAACAGAATATAAGGGAGGGAGAGCAAGGAGAAATCCCGCTAACAGAGACGGCATGCCTCATAGTTGGTGAGAAAATCAGGTATTAGAAGAGATGTCCCACAGCCAAATCATCATGTAGACGACCAGATCGCTTGGAGGTGATCTCCACATTTTAAACCCCTGAGCTTTAAAGCAACAGCTTTACAACGGACCACACTAAAAACCCGGCGGATTAGTAGAGATGGTGGAATAGTTAAATCGTAATGGTACCGTCTGTTCCGTTCAGCCCAGATCTCGCTCATACAAGCGTGCAAGCCTTGAAGAATAGCTAGAGTTGCGAATCCGTTTGATGATGATGATGAAGGGATCCACTGGACTATAGCATCCCACAAAGTAGGAGCAAGAGGCAGATTCAGTTTTTGCAAAATAGATTGCCATACTTGTTCACAATAGGAGCATTCGAAAAACAAATGGTTGCGGGTTTCGTTCAGCGCACCACAAAGGAGACATGTCAAATCCACATCCAATCCCCATGCAGAGATTCTATCCAGAGTAGGGTTACGATTTAGCATAAACAACCAAGCTGAGATAGAGTGTCTCGGAATTGCCGCTTTATGCCAAATTAAAGGATACCAGGTGACTGGAGGTTTTTTAACACGAATAGAATTCCATACCTCATTAGAGTTAAAACTACCCTTCACCGTCCACTATCCAAACCATCTTGTCGCATGCGTCAGTGGGAGTGATGGATGAGATGAAGGAGAGAAGATCTAGGTGGAGGTCTGATCGAGCTTCAGAGAGTTGCCATTCACCTGAAACGATGCAATCTTTAACCAAAGAAAAGAGAGGAATTCCCAGCCTAGCCGGTCCTTGCTCTCCCAAGTGATGATTTAGAGAACCGTATGGAGTCCAGGGATCCCACCAAAAGAAAGAATCTTCCCCGTTACCGATTTGAGTTCTTAAGAAAGACTTTGTTTTGCTCCTCAGCTTCAGCAACTTCTTAAGCATCCATGAGATCATCGGGTTGTTCTCTTTTAAAGCCCAAAAACTTCTTTTTGAGAGATATCGGTTTCTGACCCATGCTACCCAGATTGAGCCAGAACGAAAAAAGAGCATCCAAATGAGTTCAAGAGAACAAGTTTCATTCCAAGAGGTCAAGGATCTAAGGCCTAAACCCCCTTCTGTTTCTGGAAGAGAGACCTCTGACCAGGCTACTTTCGCTCCCGGTTTTTCCACGGAACCGTGCCACAAATAAGAGCTTGTGAGACTGTTTATTTTCCGTAGAACTTGCTTCGGAAGAATAAAGGCTACTGTCCAGAAACCCACTATACCAGCAATAACCGATGATATTAGCTGTAACCTTCCCGCAATACTCAGTTTACGATGCATCCAACTGTTTAGTTTCAATCTGATTTTGGATAGAAGAGGATCGCAATCCTTAACAGATAGTTTTTTTTAACACAGAGGAAGCCCCAAATAGCGAACTGGGAGGGAACAAGGCGATAGAGAAAACCTCTGAGAAATTTATAGTATCCTCGGAGAGTCCCGCACAAAACATTGACGTCTTGGAGATGTTAACTGATAGTCCTGATATCTTTTCAAATTGAGATAGCACCGAAAAAACACCAGCCAAAGACGTTTCTGACCCATCCAGAAAAATCAGGAGATCATCAGCAAATGAAAGGTGCGTTAGAGCCAAAGCCTCACATCCGGAGTGAAATTTAAATATCCCGTCAGCCGCAGCTTTGTTAAGCATCAAAGAAAGGACATTCATGGCCATCACAAATAGAATTGGGGAAAGAGGATCCCCTTGCCTAAGACCCATGTAACCCTTGAAAAAACCTGAGGATACTCCATTTATACTCAGAGAGAAAGACGGAGAACAGACACAAGCCCTTATCTAGTTATGGAAAGATATAGGAACCTGGTAAGCTTGAAGGGAGGAGAGAAGGAAATCCCATCTAACCGAGTCGAATGCCATTAGGATGTCTACTTTGAGAGTGATTCTTGGCGAGACCGATTCCAAGTGGTACCCTTGAAGGACTTCAGAAGCCACCAACACGTTCTCCATAAGTAATCGATCTTTTATGAAAGCTGTCTGATTAGGCAGAATAATACCCGGAAGGATTCTCTTTAGTCTGTCCGAAAGAATTCTGGAGATCACCTTATACATTGTATTAAGGCAGGATATTGGCCTGAAGTCCTTCAGATTATCTGCTCCTTGTCGCTTTGGGATCAAAACCAGAGATGTAGCGTTTAGAGATTCAGGCATAATCGCAGAGAAGAAGAACCTCTGCACTGCCGTGGTCATTTTAGCTCCCACAATATCCCAAGTAGCTCTGAAGATTTCGATAGGAAATCCATCCAGCCCTGGTGTTTTGTTGAGAGGCAGACGCATAAGGGCATTCTTTATTTCCTCAGTCCCAACAGGGGCAGAGAGGATTGATTTCTGAATATTCGAGCAAAACGAAGGGAATAATCTCTTTAGGAAAGCCGGCAAGAAGGGGCAAAAATCACCTTTAATTGAGCTTAAGAATTCAGAGAAGTATGATTCAGCGACCGCGTGAACCTCCTCAAGAGAGGATGTTTTGGATCCATCCGGTTTGATGAGGTACTTGATCGCATTCAAGGCGTTTCTTGCCTTGGTAAAGAATTATGATCACCTTCAGCATACCATCTTACTCGGGAGCGTTGTTTGAAGAAACTCTCCTCCGCTAAACATAGCGATTGCCAAACAAGCAGAGCTGATTTTTCTTGCACAATATTTGCTGAGCTTGGGTTGTCCAGGGTTTTAAGCTGGCAATCAGACAAATTAAGATGGGATTCAAGAACCCTTTTCTCGATATCACTGAAATTATCTTTTAATAGTGTTTTCATTGGCCTCTTGATATTCTTAAGCTTGAAACAGAACTCACTAAGAGAGGATGCCAAGTGCCCCGAGCTTTCCCAAGCCTCTTTTACCCTGGTCAAAAACTCCGGATGTTTAACCAGCAGGTTAAAGAATTTGAAGGGGCGAGAGCCAAAGGACGGAGGAGGAGTACTAAGCTTGATGTAGCACGGCGCGTGGTCTGAGAACTCTGGGGCTTCAAAGGAGCAGTGGCTAGACGGGTAAGAGATGATCCATTTTGCGTTAGCTAAACACCGGTCCAGCTTTTTCCCCACAGGGTCAATTAGGCGCTTATTTGTCCAAGTGAACCTCGGACCTTGAGAATGGAGATCGAACAGGCCCGAGTTGGATAAGCATTCACTGAAAGATCTCATAGCCGAGGTGGAAGGGGTGAAAGCCAGATTTGAAGATTTTGCTGGGAGGATTATTCCGTTAAAATCTCCACAGACTATCCACGGTCTTGAGCTCAGATTGAAAGCAATACTTGTGTCGATGATGGATAGCCATAAATTCTGTCTTTCTTCTAGATCGTTTGATGCATAGATAGCCGTATATACAAAAGCGGAGCCATCCTCCAGAATAACCTCACAGGTTATAGATTGATGATCCGAGAAAAGATGATTTATTTTTATGGAGGGCTTGAAAATAATCCAAATCCTTCCCATATCCGAATGCTGGTAATTAGATATAATAGACCAATCAGAACCAATATTAGACAAAACCTGGTTCATGTTTGGCTCCTTAACGTGCGTTTCCAAATAGGCCCCAAAAGCAACTTGCCTGGAATTTAACCAATTTGCTAGCGGGTGATGCTTAGTGGTGTCGTTAATACCTCGCACGTTCCAAAAAAACGTATTACACATAAATATTTTAGTTTTTTGTGACGACCCCCTGTAGCCAAGGGATTGCCACCGCCAGAAGACGGAGAGTTTCGGCCATTCATCTTTCTCTTTTTCATTTTTTGCTTTAGTGATGAAGAGGAAGAGGGAGACTGAGCAGCCTGGGAACCTGAGCGAGCCGACAGAACGATAATAGCTGAATCCAAATCCTCAATCTCGGATTCATGATCTTCCTGAAGCAAGTTGAAGGGGTTCAGAGAGGTTTTAAGAGCACCCTGGCTATAGCAGGCCATTAAAAGCTTTGCTGCCACTGTACGAATGGCTTTGGTAAAAGATGAAAAATCCACATCCTTAGGTCCAGCATGGATTTCCGTCGATGGCTTAACCTAAGGCAGAACCACAACCGTACCCATGGGTAAGGGAGCAACATTCTCTTCTGCTGGGGGTGAGGAAGCAGAGACCTCTGAAGCCATGACTGGAGCCTCAAATGGAGGATCATGAGTTGTCGTTGTGGTAGCGGGCTGCATTCGGATAGCAGACGGAGCAGAAGTCGGAACCTGTTCCGGATGCGAAAAAGCGATCTTTTTTCCACTGGCTTTATCGTGCCATTACCACCGACTTTGGCCTGAAATTTCCCAGCTGCTTTTCCTTGCTTTGAAAGAGACTCCTTAGTAGGGGCTTTCGGGCAGAGAGAGGCCTTGTGCCCTATATCATTGCATAAGGAGCAAAGAGGGGGAAGCCAAGGATACGTTACAATGAGTTTTTCCACCTGACCATCCTCCCTTTCAATCTCAAGAGTATCCGGAAGCGCTTTAGTCAGATCAACTATAACCTTGATTTCGGCTGAGTTTATCGATGTAAAAGGTTTTGCGTCGATGATTACTCCAAGTGGTTTAGCGATGAAACTCAGACCTTCGTCTGTGAGCAAATCAAAAGGCACTTTGTGAATGGTTGCCCATATTGGCGCCTTCTGCAAATATGGAGGATCTAAACTGAATGAAGCTTTCCACTCAGTAACAAAGAAAGGCGAGTCTCCAACTCTCCATAACTCCTGATTAAGTATTCTGTTTCTCAATTTTGTCGATGGAATGTAGAAAAAGAAAGCATTTGGTGAGAGGTTGTGGATGGTTACTCTCCTATCCTTTCCCCACAAATAGTTTAGAACCGCCCAAATTTTGCCATAAGATGGAGCGTTACCATAGAAAATCCCGACTATGTAGTCCGAGTGAGCATGAGCACCACGTTCAAACACCACATTTGGAATTTTAACCCTAGGCATCCCATCCGGAGACCGGGTTACCTCTGCCGATATCTTAGGGAATTTGTTACTCGATTTGAACCTTGTTGCCCAATTAAATTCCGAATTTGGTGGAGACGGAGAATTGGATCCATCAGCTACGCCTGATTTTGAGGAAGACTTAGCTTCAGGTAAAACCGACTGCTCTTGAGGAGTAGCCGAAGAAACAGGGACTGAGAGAGACGAGGATAAAAGAGCTTTGGAAAGGGTGACGATCCCTTTGGCATGATTCTCGGAGGACGAGCTCTGTGCAGCTGGATCTAGCATGACGGTATCAGGGGGAGAAGAGAGCGGTGAGATCTCTCGAGATGAAATTGGGTTGAGGATAAACAGATTTGGAGGAATGGGTGGCGAAGGGAGGAGAGGAACCTCCATCAGAAAACTCAACGGAAACGACGACGGAACTAGGTTGAGATGAACAGAAAAATCGCTCTTTTTTGGTCGCTCTCGAGACAAGAGCTTTTTTCTCCCTCAATACAATGTACCCTCTGTTTTTTTTTCTTCTTTTCTTCTTTCGATGTAATGTTTTATTAAAAAACTAAATAAAACTTGTTCTTTGTTTTTTTCTTTGATGAAGGTTTTCATCACAAATTGAAAACTTTTTTTTGCTCGATTAACATTCATAATATGAAAACTAGTTAAAATAAAATAATCAAAGAAATTAAACACAACTCTCTCTCTCTCAGTCTCTTATCTCTCTAAAGGCGGTGGGTATAGTGTCGTGCTCAGACTTACCTAGACTTAAGGCAAACTAAAAAAATGTGGCCCTCTTTATATATAAAAAAATTAAAGTAATAACCGTGTTGTCTTAAAAACCAAAAACACACAAAATATTGTTAATAAAAAAACAAAAAAACATAATTTTTTTTCTTTTGTTTCCTATAAAAACCATTCACCAAACTTATATATCTAATTATCTTACTGATTCTGATAACCAAATCATTCAACCAAATTTGTAATATATATATATTTATAGAAAATAATATTTTTCTTTTTTTGGGATTACTTTGACAATCTAAATTCCTTTGTACTTTGTGTCTAGGTTCTCTTTCAATTAATTTTATTACCATTTTATATTATACAATTATTTTTTTATGTTTCTTTTTTCGTTAATCATTTTTGTGTCATCAATTTTGTGTGGCTTTACTTTATTAATATGTACTTTATTATAATAAAATGTTAAACATGTACAGAATTTTATATACAAATAAAAAGGTAATAATAACAATCGGAAGGATATAAACTTATCAAGCAAAAAACCGAAACATGTTTATCAAATGAACTAAACACATACTGTAATAAGTTTTACTAAAAAAAATGTGGCCCTCTAATTTTTAAAATTTTGGTGGCCTTAGGCCAATGCCTTTTTTAAACACCATTAAGCACGGCTCTGGGTGGGTAACGGGTCATGAGTTTTGTGATGATCGGTGGCGAATCTTCACGGAGGCGAGAAGATTTTCTGACCAACGCTATGCACATGATCTTTTCTAATTCAGAGAAGGGAGTAATCAAGTGGATTTCGAAGAAAGGTGGGCTGATGATTTTCAAGCGAATTCTCCAGATATTGGCCCGTGGAACAGGAATCGGCGTTGTGTCAGTGTCGTAATCCAGTCGAAAAACACGTGTTTTGTTTGAAATCAATCTTATCTCGTTTCTGTAGTGGCCTTTGATTTGGACTTAATGTTGCTTTTTCTGTTATAAATTATTACAAATATATGATGAGATCTATATGTATTTGTATGTGTATGTATATTATGAAATATTAATCTTAGCAAAAGTTATAAAACATAGAGAGAGAGACGTGAGTAATACGAGAGAGAGAGTTTATGATTTATCTTTGTGTCTTTCTTCTTGCATATCTCATCCATTTACAAGAGAGATAGTACACATATTTATACTCAAACCAATGTCGGTTATATTAGGTTGGTGACATCATTGATGACTAAATATGGATATAAATGGATAATCAAATCCACTTCATAATATTCTCCCTTAATTATCCGATAATATATTACGTATTGTTTTATTAAAAACTTGATCAGAAAAATCCATTTATGATAAAAATTATGACAAAAGAAAAAGAGTGCAGTGACACTTTTCCTTAAATATCTATTATTGTCAAGTTGCGTGCTGTCTCGTTAAAAACATTTCCATTGAAAAACTCAGTGAGATAAAAACCATGACAAAAGAAAAAAGAGTACAGCAACAGTGAATTTCCCCTGAAAATGATGGATCTTATCTTCTCTTCACAAATCTCGTAGATGCCGCATTCCAATACTATGAACATGTTTCTTGAATGTTGTAGTAGGAAGCGATTTTGTGAAGAGATCAGCTGCGTTCACTTGAACGAACGTACTGAATATCCACTTCTTTATTTTTCTCCAGCTCTTGAGTATAAGAAAAAAATATTGGAGGGATATGTTTTGTTTTATCGCTCTTGATATAACCTTCTTTAATTTGAGCGACACAAGCATCATTGTCTTCAAACACTTTTGTTGGTTCTTTATTCGTGATTATTCCGCTTGCTTCTTGTATATGATGAGATATGGATCTCAGCCATACATATTCTTTGCATGCTTCATGAAGTGCAATAATCTCCGCATAATTTGAAGAAGTGGCGACCAAAGTTTGCTTTTAGGATCGCCAAGAGATCGCAGTTCCACCAAATGTAAAAACATATCCAGTTTGCGATCGAGCCTTATGCGGATCAGATAAATATTCTGCATCTGCAAAACCAACTAGACTAACCTCTGGGTTTCCAGAATAATATAATCCAAAATCAACCGAACCTTGAAGATAACGGAATATATGCTTTATTCCATTCCAATGCATGCGCGTCGATGATGAACTATACCTTGCAAGTAAGTTAGTAGCAAAAACAATATCTGGTCTAGTATAATTTACAAGATATAAAAGTCCACCTATAGCGCTCATATAAGGCACTTCAGGACCTAATATTTCTTCATTACCTTCACAAGGCCGAAATGGATCCTTGTCAACATCAAGTGGTCTATTGACCATTGGAATACTCAAAGGAATCGCTTTATTCATACTAAAGCGTTCGGATTGCTTTAATCCGTAAAGTGATCGATGTAGTTTGACCGAACATAGCTCTTTAGATGCTTTATGCATCTTTGATCCTTCAGGGATCTTAAATCATTCAGGGATTTTCATGTATATGTCACTATCAAGTGAACCATATAGATATGCAGTCACAACATCCATCAGGTACATCTCCAAATTTTTAGAGGCCGTTAAGCTTACTAAGTACCTGAATGTGATTGCATACATGACCGAGGAATATGTCTCTTCATAATCTATTCCCGGTCTTTGAGAAAAACCTTGCGCCACAAGGCGAGCTTTATACCTTGTGACCTCATTTTTCTCATTTCTCTCTCTTACAAAGACCCATTTGTATCCGACCGGCATTACATCTTCAGGTGTAACAACTATCGGTCTGAATACGTTCCGTTTATTAATGGATAATATTTCATTCCTCATTGCCACTTGCCATTTATCCCAGCCAGGCCTTCTCTGGCACTCTGACACGGAACTTGGATCTAGATCATCATTTTTATGATCGATCTCTTTGGACACAGAAAAAGAGAACATCCCATCATCATCTTCTATTTCACTTCTAGCCCATAATTTTCCACTATGGGCGAAGGAGATGGAAATCTTATATTTTTCTGTTCCAGATTCATCTTCAGGACGAATTTATTTACCAGGTTCTTCTGGAACCGGTTCATATATGTCTTCCGGACATATATCTTTACTTGGTTCTTCAGGACATTTGACACAAATGTCTTCCGGATATTTGGATTTATTTGGTTCTTCCAGAACCTTTGCTCCCAATTTCTTTCTTTGTCGGAGATTTCTATCTTTTGATCTCATAGGCCTCCCGCGCTTCAGCTGAACCCTCGGTTCATCAATATATTTTTCAGGAACATTTACCCTTGATGGAGCGTTAGCTGCGGGGGATATGGGACTTCGTCACCCTCCTCGTATATGTGAATGCATCAGGTAACTGGTTTGCCAAACTTTGCATATGGATAATTTTCAGAACTTTCACCTCGCGTTGATTAGTAGGAGGATCAAGATAAGGTAAAGAGTGTGTACACCAGGTGATATTATTTGGTGATTCTCTCAATCCTCCCCCTAACGCAGGGAATTCACTTTCATCAAAGTGGAAATCGGCAAACCGTGCCGTAAACATATCACCAATTGCCGGTTCAAGATACCTAATTATACTTGGTGACGAATACCCGATATAAATTCTCAATCTTTTTTGTGGTCCCATTTTTGTTCTTTGAGGTGGCGCTATAGGGACATAGACCGCACACCCAAACACACGAAGATGGGATACATCTGGCTTATGGCCAAACGCTAACTGTACGAGGGAATATTCATTATATGCACTTGGTCTTACTTGGACCAATGCCCCATCATGCAATATAGCATGTCCCCACACAGTGATTGGAAGCTTTGTTCTCAAGATTGACGGCCTTGCAATCAACTGCAACCGTTTAATCAAAGACTCAACCATGCCATTTTGTGTATGTACGTGCGGAACCGGATGCTAGATGCGTCAATCAATACCATGGAATATCTAAATGGCCCGCACAGTGGGTGAATCGGCCCACATATATCACCATGTATTCTCTCTAGAAATACAGGGGATTCATTCCCAACTTTGGCTGGCGAGGGCCTACTTATGAGTTTTCCTTGAGAACAAGCCTTACTCGAAAACTCTCCCGATTAAAAAATCTTCTGGTTTTTCAATGGGCGGCCTCTCGAATTTTGCACAATCCTTCTCATTATGATTGAACCTGGGTGGCCCATCCTTTCATGCCACACTTTAAAAGTGCTGGTAAACTTCTGGTTTACCGCAACATGTGATTCAGCCATGGTTATCTTTGTGCAATATAATTCAGAGGACATCATTGGTAATTCTTCCAACTGATGTTTCCTTTTCGTTGTAATGCACATGAATTCTATGTCATTCTTATCAATAGTCTCAATATGATATCCATTTCTCCGGATATCTCGAAAACTTAATAAGTTTCGCTTAGACTCGGGGGGAGTATAATGCATCTTGCACTACAAACTCTGTACCCCTTGGCATTGAAAAACTCGCTCTTCCGGAGCCTAGTACTCACGCTTCCGGCGGAGACTTTCATTTTGAGACAGGAAAATACTTTTTATCCCTAAGGATTGTATGTGTCGTAGCACTGTCTGCTAGACAAGTATCATCATCCTGAATCTCAAATTGTGACATCTTCTTGGCCACAATAATTCTAAGAGATGCAATAGTTAACCAAAAATATCAACTTATAAAAAGGTTAATATATTACATCAAAAGGTTAATATATTACACCTAAAACCTTTTACCAAAACGAAAATATATTATACATACTAAAAGCCAGATAAAGTGTGTTATTCTTAGGCCTTGAATGTTTGCAGTTTTTGAAATGGTTTTTGGTTTTTGTTTCTCAAAAACTATTTTTTTAGCCATTCAAGTTTTTCAACAAATAGATTTCCTAAATTATAGGAAAACTAGTTTTTCATGGTTTTTAATATCTTACAAACAAAAACCAAAAACCATATTTTGTGAATTTTTCAAAAAGTTTTGTAATCTTTTTATTTATTTACAATTTATTTATTTATTAACATTGTTATTTTATTAACTAAATACCATTTTTATATAAAAGTAAAAATTTTAATACTTTTACACACAAATCTCATCTCCATTTGTGTAAAGATCTCAACCATAGGTGCTCATAAGCTTAATGTTTTAAAAATAAAACTATGACTTTTTGTTGCTAATTTTAATATTATTTATTATAAAATTTTAAAAACTTTTTATATATATTTATGAAAAAAATCTATATATATTTTTACATTGTTTGGTATTATTTATTATTTTTATAAGAAATAGTATTTGTGTTTATTAATAGATTATATATACTTATTTTACAAATTTTAAACACTTAATACAACAAAAACTAAAAAAACACAAAATCATATCTTATAATTAAGTTAATATTATATATTAAAAATATACTTCTAAAAACCAAAAACTAAATAAATCATCATTCAAGTTTCTTTCTAAAACTAAAATCTACCACAAAATCAAAAACCTAAAATTCAAAAACCAAAATCAAAAATCAGAAACTAAAAACCAAAAACCAAAAACCAAAAACTAAAAACTACTCAAACATTCATGGCCTTAGTGTCTACAAGAAGACACTATTATCGATTTAAGTTTCTTTGACTCCGTTGATGCTTCAGGATCAACAAGGAAATCAGCAACATCAAGATGGGTGTCATCACTTAAGCCATCAAAGGAAGTTCCAGCTTCATCCAAGATGAAGTTGGTCTCTGCATCCTTTTCTTTGGTCTTCTGTGATTCTGCATACAGATCGGCTAAATATTTTGGCATACGACACGTGCGTACTCAATGTCCTTTCATGCCGCATCTGAAGCAATGGTTTTCACCTTGTCTTTTAACACCTCGACCGCGACCGCGACCGCGGCCTCTACCGCGTCTGCGTTCACGTCGTGGCTTCCTATCAGTTTGATTGGATGACGCAGCATTCGCTTCAGGGAATGGCATAGATCCAGTTGGACGAGTCGATGGTTTAACATCACGAGTTGATTATTCTGTTCAGCTACAACGATGATTTGCATCAACTCCGAGTACATGGTCAATTCTCTTGCCCGGAATTTCTGCTGCAGGATTACATTTTCAGGATGAAAAGTGGAGAGAGTTTTCTCTAACATATCATATTCACTGATATATTCTCCACACAACGTTATCCTGGAGGTGATTCCGAACAAGGCAGAATTATATTCACTCACACTTTTGTAATCCAGGAACCGGAGATTCAACCACTCGTGCCTCACTTTTGGTAAGATCACATACCTTTGGTGATCAAACCGGCTCTTAAGCGATAGGCAGAGATCTGCCGGATCTTCTTTCGTGATGTATTCGTCTTTTAAACCATCATGGATATGGTGGCGTAAAAAGATCATGGCTTTTGCCCTAGCCTCATATGATGTCTCTATCGACTTATCGATAGTACTCAAGAGACCATTTCCTTTTAGATGCAACTTTGCACCTACCGCCCAAGACATATAATTCTTTCCACACAAGTCAAGGGCGGCGATCTCGAGCTTTGACAAATTTGACATTATAACTGAATAACAAAACTTAACCCATTTAAATTAATGAAAATTTATTTATAAAAATTTGGACAAAATAACGGCATAATAAAAGACAATAATTTAAAGCAATATGAGGAGGCAGAGCCTACCATTCAATTGCTCGCGGAGGAGTTTTTAAAACTACTACTCCAGAAATAAATAAATGAATAAGAATGGGGGTTTTAACCTCCCACTTAATAAATAAATTAAGTGCATGAATATAAATTAAATAAGGAGGAAGTGTTATCCTTTCACTCCGTAAATATGATCTGAGGAGATATAGTCTACCATGTGATCATTTTTCGATCGTGAAGGCAGCGCCTATCATAATGATCGGCTCGGATAAGGCAAAGCCTATCATCCCGACATAACAATTAAACGGGGAAGGCAGAGTCTATCTTCCCATAAATAATAAAATTTAAAATAAATTGAACACAAATAAATCTCACCTTCGTAGTACACAGACGGATCTGGTATATAGATAGATCGAGAAACGGTCGTACTGATAATGTGTTATAAATTATTACAAATATATGATGAGATCTATATGTATTTATATGTATTTATATGTGTATGTATATTATAATATATTAATCTTAGCAAAAGTTATAAAACATAGAGAGAGAGAGACGTGAGTAATATGAGAGAGAGAGAGTTTATGATTTATCTTTGTGTCTTTCTTCTTGCATATCTCATCCATTTACAAGAGAAGTAGTACACATATTTATACTCAAACCAATGTCAGTTATACTATGTTGGTGATATCATTGATGACTAAATATGGATATGAATGGATAATCAAATCCACTTCATAATATTTTCTTTCTTTTTTTCAACTACTTAATGTTTGATAAGACGACTGCTATTAAGCTTTCATGATCAGTATGCGTGGCCACATTCTAACCGTGACCATCCGATTTACAGAGTTGAAGGACAAAAATACAAGATAAAAAGATAATAATAATGTAAAATAAATAAAACATGTGTGAGAATGAGTGGAGAAGTGGTTGTACCTAACTAAGGATTAAACCACATGTTATATATGTGTGATTGTAAATATCTAAGAGAATATGCCATGTAATATTCTCTAGGGTTTGTATTATAAATAGCTAGCATTGGTGAGAGTTAGAACTCAAGCCAAGTGTGAGAGAATAAGTGAGAGACAAGCTTCGAGTGTTCTTGTAATCTCTTGAGTGTTCTTGTAATAAAGATCCCCCTTTTGTATAATACATCTTTTCCTAAATACGAGTCTTATATCCTTTGATTCTGATAAACCTCCTTAGTGGTTGTACCCTACTATGTGTTTGTAAGTTGGTATCAGAGCCAGACAGTCTAAGCTTTGGTTCCTTCTTTCCTAAGAGGTAATATATGTCGTAAGCTGTTTTTCTATCATATGCTAGTGCAGAGAGTATGCTCTGTGGTTGCCATATCTATGGATCTTCCACATCATAAATCTAACTATGCTAAGAAAGATAAGAGTATAGAAAGAAAAATCTAAGAGGTTATACGGCTCGAAGTACCTTGAGACTTATTGAAGAATATTGTGTTGTCTCGGTTTGCGTAGCCTGAACCTCTCGATTGCTTTCTTTATATTCTTAGCACTTAAAAATAAAACAAAACAGCTTATTGATCTGTATTACTTCAAGGGTTAGAAACGAGTCATAGCATTCTGTCTTCGTTTCTGGTCTTTTCAAACATCATGAAAAGTACACCTTCTTTATCTATAAGTCCTTCTTTTAGAAAAACAAACTCCAAAAAAGTAGATTATCTATATGAAATAGAGTATGTAAGTGATGAAAGTAAAGTCCCTGTTACCGAACTTCCTTTTCTTAACCCCTACAATGCCTTTACAAAACCAAATTCCACTTTTCCTAAAAGTATCCGACAAGCCTTCGTTCTGAATAAGCGTATTGCTAAAGAGCTTGTTCTAGCCTCTCCGTTAGAACAACATCTAATACCGGAAACAGATTCGGAGCAGATGATTCCCCTCAATATCAATGAAGGGATAATCCACCACTGGCGAAATCTTGATTACACGCATCTACACCATGGTGCGATTCGCTTGGCGTTAACTCTACATGGAAGAAAAGGCCTCCCAGTAGTAGCAAGACTGGCGCTACTTGACACCAGATACAAAGAGTACCAGCATGCTTGCATAGCGACAATCCAGACAACATTAAATGCGGGCACCATCTTCGTCACCTTATTTCCGAATTTCAACATGGCGCTGGAAGACCCTCAAATCTACAAAAACCTGCAGATCCAGTTGCATATTACTGGCGCTCCACAAATTGGGAATACATATGCAGCAACTCTCCACCATCAAATGGCGTACAGAGTTCAAAATCATGCGATGGATCTAAGTCTCCCACGAGACACATATGACGCCCTGCTCATCCAGTTGGAATCACAACACAGTCCATCCTGCATACATATCCCTAGACAAATTCCCAAAGAAGAGTTGGTCAAACTACTTCCCGAATCATGGGTGACGAACTATGAAAAACTTCACGATCGAAGCACACCAATACAGACAGTAGAGTCCTCTATCTCCCGAAGAAAAGATGGAGCCGTAGAAATTGCTTTCAAGGCACAAGACGAAAAATCAAAGCCTACAGTTTTCTGCACGGAGAACAACATGATTTGCCCATGTGAAAAAAGCAAAGAGTGGAATATAAATTCCCCTGAGCCTAGAATTCCAATTTCATCTTTTGATCCACAAGGAAAACCAGTCTATGTGTTCATGGACGAATATGGTCACAAATTCTTTGACATTTGTGATTGCCAAAACTGCCAAGACTACAGTTCAGAAGAAAATATTCCAATAAGAAGAAGAAACAAGAAGAAGTCTTCTCAACAAATCCTAAAGAAACGTTATGAGTCTAGAGATCCACAAGTCGACCTCCTTGGAGAATCAAGCGGGAAATTTGACTACTATGTCTTATACCCAAGAGGTTCAGCTCCAACAACTCCGGACCGACAAGAGGTACCGTTGAGTTATATGTTTGGTCCTCCGTCTCCACAAGACTCACCCTTTCCGTCAAAGGAGTTTGAAGAAAACAATATCAGACATTCATGGAAGATTAAGAATCCAACTACCAAAAATCCGGACGGATCGGTAAGACAAGTCAGTGGTGCAGAAGCAACTTTGAATTGACAGTCAGAAAACGTGGCAAACCAAAACCATCTCCTCAGCCAGATCGACAAAAAGGTTACCATTTTGGACCTTTCTATTAAGGAAATCACAAACAAGATGGCCTCTCTTCACCAAGAACTTCTCCAACTAGCCACCACTGTGTCTATCAATAACCCTCTCATGGCCCAAAAGGAATCAGAACTCAAGTTCCTCAAAGCCCAGCTCAACTCCTTACAAAACCAACCCAAAACACCTCCCCTGATGCCATATCAACTTTCTCTTCTAGTTAATCAAGTTTCACTAGGAAAAATATATCAACTTTCTCTTCTAGCACTCCAAAGACTTTGGTACCCCCTCGAAAAGTCTTTCGAGTGCTAGAAGAGAAAGTTGATATATTTCTCCTAGTGAAACTTGATTCAGCGGCATATTCTTGAAAGATAGGACTTTTGATGTTTCGTTTCCAAGGGGTTTTGGAAGAGAATTCAGGTACGTCTGCTTGAAGTTAACGTCATCTATCCCATTTAGGGCATAAAATCGTTTTCACATTCTCTCATAATGTTTCTCCAGATCTTTCCTTTTGAACGAGCAGCACTTCATATTGAGATTTTCTTATCTTGCTTGAACAGTGAAATGTTTCCACGTACCAAGGAACTCGTTGTGGATGTGGCCGATTAATGCATCGATGGATGGAGATTGTCGTACTTGAAGCTGTCTGTAATCTCCTAGGCTTATCCACCATTGTCTAAGGCGTCCTTGAAATTTAGAGACCATTTTGACAATGACATTGGGCAGGGCTGCTCCTGGGTTGAGCATCTGTTCAGTCATCCAAGCATGCATCTCGTAGATTTTATCTCTCCATTTTGAAGGAGAAATATTATCAAACGAGAAACTATTATGGGGTTCTGTGCTGAACTTTGGGTTCCATTCTGGCTGAGCTCGTCTGGGTTGAGTCTCTTCTTCATAGACATGACCGTCTTCGCTTTCAATATCTTCAGTTTCTACCGTTGGTTCAACCATCAAGAAATCTGGAATCAAGACTTCATCTTCGGAATCATCATTTTGTGCTTTAGCAATTTCCTCGATTTCACCTTTTTGTTCTGATGCCTTCTCTTCGTTTGCAACTTTCTCAAGGAAAGTAGTTATTGGATTGACATGTTCTACCATTAACTGTGTCTCACTCTTCTCAGGTTGGTTTTTTGATGTAGAAGGTTGGTTGTGGGGTTTTGGTGGTGCAGTTTCTTTTTCTTTTCCAAATGGTTTTTTCTTTTTGGGGGTATGTTGTTCAGGCAGGGTTCGATTTGGTAAGAAGGAAGATGATCCAAATACACTGGGATCTTGGGAGAAAAAAAGAGGTTGTGATTGGGCTGTATATGATGGTGTATAAATAGGGTAAGGTGTGAAGATGTCGTATGGCATCGGGGGAGGTGTTTTGGGTTGGTTTTGTAAGGAGTTCAGCTGGGCTTTGAAGAACTTGAGTTCTGATTCCTTTTGGGTCATGAGAGGGTTATTGATAGACACAGTGGTGGCTAGTTGGAGAAGTTCTTGGTGAAGAGAGGCCATCTTTTTTGTGATTTCCTTAATAGAAAGGTCCAAAATGGTTACCTTTTTGTCGATCTTGCTGAGGATATGGTTTTGGTTTGCCGCGTTTTCTGACTGCCAATTCAAAGTTACTTCTGCAGCACTGACTTGTCTTACCGATCCGTCCGGATTTTTGGTAGTTGGATTCTTAATCTTCCATGAATGTCTGATATTGTTTTCTTCAAACTCTTTTGACGGAAAGGGTAAGTCTTGTGGAGTCAGAGGACCAAACATATAACTCAACGGTACCTCTTGTCGGTCCGGAGTTGTTGGAGCTGAACCTCTTGGGTATAAGACATAGTAGTCAAATTTCCCGCTTGATTCTCCAAGGAGGTCGACTTGTGGATCTCCAGACTCATAACGTTTCTTTAGGATTTGTTGAGAAGACTTCTTCTTGTTTCTTCTTCTTATTGGAATATAATCTTCTGAACTGTAGTCTTGGCAGTTTTGGCAATCACAAATGTCAAAGAATTTGTGACCAAATTCGTCCATGAACACATAGACTGGTTTTCCTTGTGGATCAAAAGATGAAATTGGAATTCAAGGCTCAGGGGAATTTATATTCCACTCTATGCTTTTATCACATGGGCAAATCATGTTGATCTCCGTGCAGAAAACTGTAGGCTTTGATTTTTCGTCTTGTGCCTTGAAAGCAATTTCTACGGCTCCATCTTTTCTTCGGGAGATAGAGGACTCTACTGTCTGTATTGGTGTGCTTCGATCGTGAAGTTTTTCATAGTTCGTCACCCATGATTCGGGAAGTAGTTTGACCAACTCTTCTTTGGGAATTTGTCTAGGGATATGTATGCAGGATGGACTGTGTTGTGATTCCAACTGGATGAGCAGGGCGTCATATGTGTCTCGTGGGAGACTTAGATCCATCGCATGATTTTGAACTCTGTACGCCATTTGATGGTGGAGAGTTGCTGCATATGTATTCCCAATTTGTGGAGCGCCAGTAATATGCAACTGGATCTGCAGGTTTTTGTAGATTTGAGGGTCTTCCAGCGCCATGTTGAAATTCGGAAATAAGGTGACGAAGATGGTGCCCGCATTTAATGTTGTCTGGATTGTCGCTATGCAAGCATGCTGGTACTCTTTGTATCTGGTGTCAAGTAGCGCCAGTCTTGCTACTACTGGGAGGCCTTTTCTTCCATGTAGAGTTAACGCCAAGCGAATCGCACCATGGTGTAGATGCGTGTAAACAAGATTTCGCCAGTGGTGGATTATCCCTTCATTGATATTGAGGGGAATCATCTGCTCCGAATCTGTTACCGGTATTAGATGTTGTTCTAACGGAGAGGCTAGAACAAGCTCTTTAGCAATACGCTTATTCAGAACGAAGGCTTGTCGGATACTTTTAGGAAAAGTGGAATTTGGTTTTGTAAAGGCATTGTAGGGGTTAAGAAAAGGAAGTTCGGTAACAGGGACTTTACTCTCATCACTTACATACTCTATTTCATATAGATAATCTACTTTTTTGGAGTTTGTTTTTCTAAAAGAAGGACTTATAGATAAAGAAGGTGTACTTTACATGATGTTTGAAAAGACCAGAAACGAAGACAGATGACTCGTTTCTAACCCTTGAAGTAATACAGATCAATAAGCTGTTTTCTTTTATTTTTAAGTGCTAAGAATATAAAGAAAGCAATCGAGAGGTTCAGGCTAGGCAAAACGAGACAACACAATATTCTTCAATAAGTCTCAAGTTACTTCGAGCCGTATAACCTCTTAGATTTTTCTTTCTATACTCTTATCTTTCTTAGCATAGTTAGATTTCTGATGTGGAAGATCCATAGATATGGCAACCACAGAGCATACTCTCTGCACTAGCATATGATAGAAAAACAGCTTCCGACATATATTACCTCTTAGGAAAGAAGGAACCAAAGCTTAGACTGCCTGGCTCTGATACCAACTTACAAACACATAGTAGGGTACAACCACTAAGGAGGTTTATCAGGATCAAAGGATATAAGACTCGTATTTAGGGAAAGATGCATTATACAAAAAGGGGGATCTTTATTACAGGAACACTCAAGAGATTACAAGAACACTCGAAGCTTGTCTTTCACACTTTTCTTGAGTTCTAACTCTCACCAATGCTAGCTATTTATAATACAAACCCTAGAGAATATTACATGGCATATTCTCTTAGATATTTACAATCACACATATAATATGTGATGGGTTATAAACACTGCTTCGATTTTTCGTTAGTAACAAATTCAAAGAAACTTAAATCTATAATAATGTCTTTCTGAAAGAGACAAAAATAACAAATACTTAATATAGCTTTTAGTATGTATAATATACTTTGTTTCGGTAAAAGGCTTTTGATGTAATATATTAACCTTTTTATATGTTGATGTTTCTGATAATTATTTCAACTCTTATAAGTATTGTGGCCTAGAAGATGTCACAATTTGAGATTAATGATAGAGATACATGTTTAGTAGACAGTGCTACGACACATGCAATCCTTAGGGATAAAAGTTATTTCTCATGTTTCAAAATGAAAGTCTTCGCCAAAAACTTGAGTACTATAACCGGTATTGCAAAGATTATACTAGGTTTCAAAAGAGCGGGCTTTTCAATGCCAAGGGGTACTAGTGCAAGAGGCATTGTACTCCCCCGACTCTAAGTGAAACTTATTAAGTTTCTGAGATATTCACAGAAATGAATATCATATTGAGACTATGAATAAGAATGGCTTTGAATATCTTTGAATAAGTTGGAAGAATCACCAATGATGTCCTCGAGATTATATTGCACAAAGATAACCATGGTTGAAGCAAATGTTGTGGCAAACCAAAAGTTTACCAGCACTTTTAGAGTGTGGCATAAAAGGTTTGGCCACCCTAATTGTGGAACCTCTTTTGACGACGAAACTGCAAAATTCTAACTTGTCGTCTTGAAATTTTGTTTTGGCCTCATAATTCTAGAATCTCGTTTTAGTGTTAAAGCTGTAAAATCCCATTTTGGTGCCAAAACTAGGCCTGCAGATTATAGGTATAGGATCGGGTAATAGCGGATAAAGGTTGGATACGGATAATTCGGGCAAGGGTCAGATACTGGTAGGATCGGGTAGTTAAAATCACTATTCAAATGGGTAATTTTCATAGTTAAAATTACTATCCAAATAGATAATTGCGGATAATTTTGTATAATAATAATAAATATTATATATTTTGGATAATTTAAAAAAAACAAAGAAATTTTAGAAATTTTTGAATAATTTTATGAAATATTAAATAACTTAGAATAACTTTAAAAATATATAAATAATTTTAAGAATATATAAAATAATTTTATTTTTTTTTAAATAATAATTATCCAAACGGGTAATTCGGGGTACCCTGAATAATTACCCGTCAAACACTTACCCGTTCGGAAAAATTATATTAACCCAAGCGGATAATTACCCAAAAAATCAGGTAATTCGGATCAAGTACGAGAAGGGTCAGGTTACCAACCTGTGATGCTCATTTTTTCTTGGGGTAAAAATATTAAGTTTTATATTATTTTCGAATGGAGACAGAAGTTATAGAGAAAACTTAGAAAGCAGAAAGACCAAAATCTAAAAACAAAAGTACAATTACAAACAAAAACAAAGAAAAAACAATAAACGACAAGCTAGACCCACCTCAAAGCCGACTAGCGGATTTTCGAAGCCGAAACACCGATTCTGAACCATTTACACTCGGAAATTTGCACTTGCAATTGCAAGGAACTCGAGTCCTCATCGTCGTTTTCACGGGCCACCGTACACGAGGCCAGCCCTCAAACCTCGCTGAAAAAGAGTACCTACAGCTTCTCCAAGGACAAGCACAAAAACGGGAACGTTTCGACCCACCCAATTACAAACCGGCGGTATGGGAGCCTCTACAGGCAGCCAGAGAAGCAGCCTCTAGCCGCCAATCCCGAGCTAGAGAAAACTGCGAGAAACAACTCCCACGAAAAGTAATTGGTCGCCAAGCAAGACCGCCGCTTTTATTCGAAACCAAGTCACCATCGAAGCAATCAATGAAGCCATCACCCTCCAAAAATTGACTTCTAGAACCGTTTGAACCAAAATCCGAAACAAAACACACATTCAAGGAAGAGGAAAGAGACACACCGGAGGCCAACACAGAACAGAGAAGCCACATAAGTAAACAAAACGGATAGGAGCTCTGACCAACCAAACCGATGATGAAGCCTCACCACCCGTCGTCGCCGGGGCAGTCCAAACCTACCATAACCACTGCCTTAAACCTCTACCTTAACCACAACCTGATGATGGGGAAAACGCGCCGGAAACACTGTTGCACCACTGGAGAACGCCAACAACCGCCACGAAAATCCAATCCACGATGAGCCCCTAATTAAAGAAGAAGACCCAACCCACCTGGAAACTGAGGACCACTGAGAGCCGCTGCAGAGGACCCGAGGCTGGAGAGAAGAAGGGAAGATGGCGAAGAGAGGAAGAGGCTGTCCTCACGACCCTAGCCAAACTCGCACACAAACCCATCTCTGCAAAGAAAGAACCGCCTCTGCTACCGATCCACCCGTGACAGAGGACCACCGACGACACCGCACCCACGCTCACGGATTGAGAAGCTCGAGCAAGAAGAGGAGATGGAGAAGCTGTCGACACCGCATGGCGAGCAAGGCAAGCGGCCGAGACATACCGGAGCACCGTCAAACAGAAAATCAAGAGGCGAAATAAACTTAGATATACGGCAAAAGATCAGGAGAAAACCATCGAAGAGGCCACCGAAATAAAGAGGGAAGAACGGCGGTCCCTCCCACGGTGGAGGTGAGAAGCACCGCACGGCGGAGAGAGATATCGGGAGGAGAGAAGTTGACGTAGAAAGCTAGAGGAGGGAGGACAGATAATAGCCGCTCAGAACCTTAGCGTTGTTATTTTGAAATATGCTTCTACCCGTGATGCTCATTGTAACACCCCGACCGCCCCTACCGGCGAGTCACCCATCCCTCCTTCGGGCTCGTGGGCCCCGTCCCTGTCCGACGGTCGGTGCGTTATTTTTTTTCGTTGGCCCGACCGACTGATTTACGTGTCCCTGCAATCACCACATGACCTTTCCCCGTGTTTTAGCCTCACTCACACGGTCCGCAGAGGACTTCCCGGAAGGTCACCCATCCTAGTGCTACTCCAGCATAAGCACGCTTAACTCTGGAGTTCTCTTAGGGTAAGTGACCGGAAAAGGTAAGTGCACTTTGATGATATAGGTAGCCAAATCAATTCATTTAAACTTATTCAAATGGGTCGGGTACGGGTCGTTACAATTCTTCCCCACTTAACGGGAATTCGTCCCCAAATTCTGATCCCGTCGGTGAGCCTTAACCCCCAAACCCCAAGACAGTCTCCTGGGACAGAACCAGTTTGACTTCCCTTGGCTCTGATACCACTTGTAACACCCCGACCGCCCCTACCGGCGAGTCACCCATCCCTCCGTCGGGTTCGTGGGCCCCGCCCCTGTCCGACGGTCGGTGCGTTATTTTTTTTCGGTGGCCCGACCGACTGATTTACGTGTCCCTGCAATCACCACATGACCTTTCTCCGTTTTTTAGCCTCACTCACACGGTCCGCAGAGGACTTTCCGGAAGGTCACCCATCCTAGTGCTACTCCAGCATAAGCACGCTTAACTCTGGAGTTCTCTTAGGGTAAGTAACCGGAAAAGATAAGTGCACTTTGATGATATAGGTAGCCAAATCAATTCATTTAAACTTATTCAAATGGGTCGGGTACGGGTCGTTACAATTCTTCCCCACTTAACGGGAATTCGTCCCCGAATTCTGATCCCGTCGGTGAGCCTTAACCCCCAAACCCCAAGACAGTCTTCTGGGACAGAACCAGTTTGACTTCCCTTGACTCTGATACCACTTGTAACACCCCGACCGCCCCTACCGGCGAGTCACCCATCCCTCCGTCGGGCTCGTGGGCCCCGCCCCTGTCCGACGGTCGGTGCGTTATTTTTTTCTGTGGCCCGACCGACTGATTTATTTGTCCCTGCAATCACCATATGACCTTTTCCCGTGTTTTAGCCTCACTCACACGGTCCGCAGAGGACTTCCTGGAAGGTCACCCATCCTAGTGCTACTCCAGCATAAACACGCTTAACTCTGGAGTTCTCTTAGGGTAAGTGACCGGAAAAGGTAAGTACACTTTGATGATATTGATAGCCAAATCAATTCATTTAAACTTATTCAAATGGGTCGGGTACGGATCGTTACACTCATGCCTAGCCAAAACTATGAAATTATATCTTAAAAACAAAAAAAAATTGTATACATTCTGACTATATGGTGCTTGGGTTTTCTCTGTTTATGCATTTAAATTGATGTTTGTATGCCATGCTGCATGTTACAATATACTTACCAAGATTCTCGTCTACATGTTATAAAAGCTTCAGAAGATTAAAAAAATTGAAAATCATGGATCTCTCCTACAATAAATTCAACATCAGCATCTTTCCCTTTCTTAATGCTGCTACGTTACTTACAACTCTTTTTCTTCGGGGTAACTACATGGATGGTCCTGTTCCTGTTAAAGGTGTGCTACTCCATTTATAACTAAAATGGCCTATTTCTTGATGGCGTAATCTTTTTCTATATCGATTCAATTTATAGTTATTCACTTAAAAGGTATATTTCTCTATTCTTATGTAAGCCGATAACTAGCATGACTTCTTTCACAAGGTAGGGTCACTTGCAATTCCCTTGACATTAAAATTATTTTAAAAAAGTGGTTGGAGATGTTAATATGCTTAACAAGATTCTCGTCTGCAGGTTATAAAAGCCTTGGAAGATTAAGAAACCTGGAGATTCTTGATCTTTCTTTCAATTGGTTCAACAACAGCATCTTTCCCTTTTTGAATGCCGCTACATCACTCAAAACTCTGTTTCTTAGTTGGAACCACATGGGTGGCTCTTTTCCTGCTAAAGGTGTGTGTTTTCCATTTGTAACTAGAAATGACCCTTTTATCGATGATGTATCTTTTTCTAGATCGATAGATTATTCTTATAAATTTATGTCTTAGATTATGTTTGCGTCACTTATATTTGTTGGATTCCCATTTCAGAACTTAAAGATTTGAAAAACTTGGAACTCATAAATGCTTGCCATTCTTTTCTTGGGTGGATGGTTAACCGTTTTAACGGCTGCAAGTAACATTGTTAGATTGGTTTGTGCCATCCTCGAGTTGACCATGGTGTTTACCTTTGTGTGGCAGAGCTATCTGCCCTGAGCAAGCTGAAAGCTCTAGATCTAAGCAATTATGAATTTTCTGACTCAATGGAATTGCAAGGCAAGTTTGCTAAAAAATATCCACTTTCTTGATTGAATTCAGGTTTATTTACTAAAGCTTTTGCATATAGGGATTTGCAAATTGAAGAATATCCAAGAGCTCGATATCAGTCACAACAAACTTGCAGGTCATTTCCCATTGTGTTTAACTAGTTTGGCTGGACTTCGAGTTCTTAGTCTCTCATCGAACCAACTGACTAGGAAGGTACCATTAGGTCTCGGTAGCCTTAAATCCCCCGAGTATTTGCCATTGTTTGATAACGACTTCGAAGGCTTCTTCTCACTTGGTTCCCTAACCAATCTCTCAGAGCTTAGGTTGTTGAAACTTTGCTCAAAATCCAACTCACTTCAAGTAGTGTTAGATAGTTCTTGGAAGCCAGAATTTTAGTTGGATGTTATTGCATTACAATCTTGCAATTTGGAGAATGTTCCTCAATTTCTCCAACACCAGAAGAAGTTGCTTCATGTTGATCTCTCCGACAATAAAATCTATGGAAAGTTTCTTTCTTGGCTGTTGGTTTTCAATAAAATCTACCCGTAATTTCCTGTCTCGAATCCCGAAATGTCAAGGGCTAGTTGTGTGGCCTATGTAACATCCACCTTGTGGATCTTGCTGACAACAGATTGAATGGATCCATATCTTCATATCTTAGCAATGCAACATTTCATTTGAAGAAAGAGGATGCTTCTTATGATTCTGGTCTGTCTTCCATAATATTTTCTGCTAAGTATTTCAAATCTCTATTCGAGCTAGATGTGTTTGGTATGGATGACGACGTAAATCGAATTTGCAACAAAACATCGATACGATGCCTACATGAGTGTAAATCTCAAATTGATGTTTGGATTAGATTTCTCAGAAAATGAGCTGAGTGGTGAGATCCCAGTAGAGCTTGGAGGTATTCTAGAACTACAAGCTCTCAATCTTTTTCACGACAACATATCATGAGTGATACCAGAAAGCTTTTCAGGTCTGAAGAATGTTGAAAGCCTTGATCTTTCTTTCAACGGATTACAAGGCCGAATTCCACAACAACTAACAAAACTAAGTAGTCTCGTGGTCTTCAATGTCTCATACAACAACTTGTCAGGAGTCATTCCAAAGGGAAGACAGTTTAACACCTTTGATCAACAAAGCTATTTAGGTAATCCTCTTTTCTGGGGACAGTCAATCAACAAAAGCTGTGACAATATTCACGAACCAGATAATGGAATGAAAGTTGATGAATCCACAATGGATTTGGTTTCTTTTTAATGGAGTTTTGCTGCAGCTTATGTGACCATACTTCTTGGGATACTCGCGTCTCTCTCATTTGATTCTCCTTGGTTAGGAACTTGTTTGGGTAAAACACTACCAAATGCTTCTTATGTACTAGTTTCATTATTGTCCCGATCTGTTGTTGTTGTTCTTCTCAAACCTCCTGCTTTGTTCACAAAACCAGAACATATATGTTTGGTTCCTGTGTACTGTCTTTGTCTTTGAATTACTTGTATGAATCTGAATCACAGATTTTTTTGTACGTGACTAAGAATCTTAGTTTGTATCGTAGCTTTAACACACATTTTTATACTTCTAAACATATGCACACACTTGTAGACCGATTTAGATTATTTTGTGACGATGACTAACCAAAATGTCTTTGAAAATACTTTTGTTTGTGTTGTGTTGCACAAATTAAAGGGTACAGTTCTCTTTGAATTAGCCAGCTTTGGCTACTTTGTTTTTCTTCCTCCTCTAATGGAGTTTAAGCTAAATGAAATTTCAGGTTAACCAAAAAAATAAAAATAATAATCTCTTTTATCACATTCTAATCTCAAATCCCTTCTCCCATTTTATTTTCATCCAATGGAAAACACAATAATTAACTAATCGATTTGAATTTTCGTAAGAACTTCTTTATTATATAGTTGAACCAATCCAACTATATGAAATGATTCAGTTGAACCAAATTGAAAAGGGTAAAAAAATTAAAGAAAG
This sequence comes from Alliaria petiolata, assembly GCA_020283515.1. Classification (NCBI taxonomy): domain Eukaryota; kingdom Viridiplantae; phylum Streptophyta; class Magnoliopsida; order Brassicales; family Brassicaceae; genus Alliaria; species Alliaria petiolata. Next base: position 23,665,137 of record JAHZTW010000002.1, read on the forward strand.
AAGAAATGAAATGATTCAGTTTTATTTCTTTCACGTACAAACATGTAAATTTAATACTTTTTTATTTTTATTTTTATAATCGATGTCATTCTAAAAGAAAATGAAGTCCATAGAAATTCGAAAAATTATGTCATTTAAAATGTTTATATATGGATGACCAAACGCATGTTTATTTACTATTTAGTGATATACAAATCTGGATATACGAGTTTATCTGTGAGTTACAACTTACAAGGTTCAAAGTTCAAACCACTAGACCACATGCAGATTTTGTATTATGTAAAATGTTATGTCAATATCCAAATTGTCTCAACTGTAATACGTTTATTAATGATATATATATGAGTGTGTGTGTGTGTATATATTATATAATCAATAATTGCTTTTCCCGTAAGTTTCAGCCACAGTTGACAGTACCCCGCATATTTTACTGTCTCCTCCACATTACAAGAAGCCTTCCATTACAAGCACTCATCTTTCCATTACACGAAACATCTTTATTTTGGCTTTTTCTTTTATAAAGAAAAAGAAATATATTATCTGTTATTTCAGTTTGATCTTCCTGAAAACTCAACTGAAAAATTATAATATCCTTTGTTTTTCTGTTTTGCCTTCAACTACACACCTAACATTTTTTTCTAAATTTAATCCATACATTTGCCTACTTTATATATACGTATCTTTGTCTTATTTATGGATTGGGAACCAAACAATGAGAATAACATTTTAGCTACCTATTTCAAATATACCAAACTAACGAAAATTGTTAAATTACCAATTGAAAAGAAACATGTTAACCTACTAGTGCTTTAGCCCCACTTGGTATTCTTTTTTCTCAATATATTCAATATAAAATTTAGTTTCTGATTTCAAAATTTGACCTTTTAAGTCTCTAAGTTAGTCTAAATTGATGTTTAATCAATGATGGTGAGTTGACCACGAGGGCGTTTTAGTCATTTCATAGCAGTAACACCATTAGTAAGCTAAAGAAACATAAGCAACATGATAATGAATCTTGATAGGCTCTTAAGGCCAAGTCTTGGGTTATATAACAAGTCATCTTCTTTATTGAGGAAGAGAAAAAGAAAAAAGATCTGAGGAACAATGGCAACAACAAGACAGATCTTGGAGCAGCCACAATCACCATTTATTCAACGCATCAAGAGCTCGGGGACCATGAGCATCAATGGCAGTCCCATGATTGATGACAAAGAAGAGGAGCTTTCCCGCTCTGCCTTGGCTATGTTTAAGGCAAAGGAAGATGAGATTGAGAGGAGGAAGATGGAGGTTAAGGATAGGGTCCAGACAAAGCTTGGACTTGCTGAGGAAGCTACTAGAAGATTAGCCGAGATTCGGGAAGTAAGTTTGATTTAAACATTTTCAAGAACTTGTACAAAAGATTTTTCATTTTTGAGAGATTCGTGGTTGTCAAAATTTCAGGAACTTGAAGCTCTTACCGATCCAATGCGAAAGGAAATATCAGCAATAAGGAAAAGGGTCGATGCTATAAACCGAGAACTCAAGCCTTTAGGACAGAGTTGTCAAAGAAAGGTAATGAATGTGTGTTAAAGATGTTCATTAATCATATCTTACTTGCAGATTCTTGTCTCAATGGTTGTTTGTGTTACAGGAGAAAGAATTCAAAGAAGCGCTTGAAGCTTACAATGAAAAGAACAAAGAGAAAACTATGTTTGTTAGCAAACTAGTTGAGGTGAAAAATTCTTGTCTACAAATTTTATTTTCTGTTCAAAAATTATTGTTGTTTTCTGAATCCTTTTCGGTATGAAATGTGTTCAGCTTGTTACTGAAAGCGAAAAACTTCGGATGTCAAAGCTAGATGAACTCAGCAAAAGCATTGACGTTTCTCTACACTAACACAAGATGATGACAATCAAGGTTACAAAAAGCAGCCAGCTTTTTAATCTTTCTTCTGCACTTTTAATTGTTTGATTTGATATTTGATTGCCTGTTTTCTTGATTCAGAAACCTTAGCAGAAATGTGTTAAAGATACAGTATGATCTCACACTCTTATGTTTTTCATGTTTGTAACAATGTTTCACAAAATATGTTCATGCTCCTAGGCTATGCAACCTTAACCTCTATCAAAGTTTCTAACAAAAGCATTCTTGATTCAATTTATATGGAATTAATACAGAGAAAACATAAGTTTACAAACTCAGTAATAGATGTAAAACTAAAGATAACTTCATGAATTTGCCTCCCTCTTATGGCTTTGCAAAGCCAGGACTTAAGAGCTTTTTCTCTCTATTAGCGACCTTCCTCATATTCTTCTCTTGAATCCTGTGATTAATATTCTCTGATCTTTTTTGTTGTTTCTCCACCTTAACCTTCTGTTGCCCTTCAATTCTTTCCTTCCACTTCTCTGAGTTCTTCTCTCGCCTCTTCTTTTCCTTGCGGATTCTCTTCTTCAATAGCTTTACATCATCATGAATCTTGATACCAGAAGCTCTGCTTATAGCAGCTTGCCACGAGTGCTTCTTCGCAACAGCATCACCTTTCACTGGATCTTTCTTCAAATCCTCTAACTTCATTGCCATTTCAAGCTCTTTCGCCTTAGAAATTCTCTTTTTCTTTCTGTTTTTCCCGTACTCCTCATCACCTTTGCTCCCTATCTTGACATAACCATATGTAAGATCCTTCACAGCCTCTTCAACAACATTCAACTTATGATCAACCTCAGAACATGAGTCTCCTCTCTTCCTCTTATATTTCTGAAAGCGTTGCCTCACCTTCTCATATGTATAATCTTCTTGAAAACCAACAGGCTTGATATCGTTCTCATTACCGGAATTTTCATTTTCCAGCTTCTGTTTCTGCAAATCAAGAGTGCTCAAAGCAGATTTTTTTTCTGGATTTAACCTATCTCTCTTTGCCTTCTTTAGGTTTTCAATTGTTTCTCTCTTGGCAATGGCTTTTTCTGCCTTGTTAAGACCTTGAAACCACTTATTTTCCATATCATCGGGAAGATAGAATCTCGCAGGTATGAGCTCAATCAACTTGTCTAAGAACTCAGCTTGTTCATGAATCATCATGGGCTTCATATCCACAGTGGTGTCTGATTCAAGATCAAGTTTCTCCCTTTTCTTTGTCATCTACAAAAGATCGCCAAAAACCAATCACAATTAGAACAATATATATGAGATTATTCACCCTGTAAACATATTCTTGCAAACAAAATAAACCCTAATATTCTCCTCAACAATCTTAAGCAGGCACATATCAAGATATTTATACATGAGAAATGAAAGGTTACATATATATATATATATATATTTCGGATAGAAAGAGAAATTGTAAATTACTTCACAGAGATATAATTCGAAGTGAGATCAAAAGATTGATTGTTTCGAGAGAAAAAGCGTTTTTTTTTTTTTTTTTGTGAATTCTCAGAGTTGCGGAAGAACCCTAATCTTTTGCTTAGAGCGCAATGAGAGTTATATAGCGAACCACCGTGTTGGGCCGATAAATGGGGCAGTAGATATATATCCATTGTCGGTCAGAAAATCAAACCAAACCAAACCGAATTGAAAACGGTTTAGTTTTTAACCGGACTTATTTTCCGGTTATATATTTTCTGCTTACTCCGGTATTGAGAAGTTTGGGACAGCCGGAGAAAGAGAGAGAGACAGAGAGAGAGAGGTTTCTGCTTCCGGCGAAGAGATGTTGTTAAACCCTAGCAATGGCGAAATCGACGAAGAGAAGAAGAAGAAGGCTAAGGTGGTTGTGATAATGGGTCCCACAGGATCTGGGAAATCGAAGCTAGCCGTTGACTTGGCGTCTCACTTTCCGGTGGAGATCATTAACGCCGACGCGATGCAGATATACAGTGGCCTCGACGTTCTCACCAATAAGGTCACCATCAACGAGCAGAAAGGTTCAATTTTTTGATTCCTCGTGCTCCAATTTTGAAAATTTCAAGTGGTTTCAGCTTGTTTTTGAATGTGGGTTTTGGGGATTTTAGGAGTGCCTCATCATCTACTTGGGACGGTGAGCCCAGATATGGAGTTCACAGCTAGGGATTTTCGAGACTCTGCCTTTCCTGTGAGTACAGATTTATACCTCTTTTTGTTTTCAAAATTTCATCTTTTTCGTTATGTTCTTGTTGTATGTAAGAATTACAAATTGTGTATACTCAATGAGTTTGAATATAGACAAAGTCGCCTTATAAGTAATGGTTTGGTTGTGATTGATTTTGTTTTCAGCTTATTGAGGAGATCCTTTCTCGTAATCACATTCCGGTTCTTGTTGGGGGAACAAATTATTATATACAGGTGATCCTTGTTGGTGCTTAAGTCATGTATGGTTTTGTGGCAAGACCAGTTTATCTTATCTTATCAATGTTGTTCATGTAGGCTATTGTGAGTAAGTTTCTTCTTGATGATTCAGCAGAAGATACAGAGGAGTGCTGTTCAAATGTCACTTCAGGTATCTGCTACAATCTCTATCAACATGTCAATTTTTCGAAACATTTTATTAAACGGATACTGAGAGATTTTCTTGCTGACAGTGGTTAAAGAAGGCTTGGATGTAGAGTCTATCTCTGGGAGAGATGATTTCAGCCATGGCTATGAACTTCTTAAAGAGCTTGATCCTGTGGCAGCAAACAGAATTCACCCTAATAACCACAGAAAAGTGAGATTTCTCTGATTTGGTTATTTTCTTTTGTATAGATAGCCTAAGACCTTCATTGTACGGTTTCATGAGATTTCTGGTTTACTCAACTATGGTCCAATGTTTTGTAGATCAATCAATACCTCAGGCATGCTAGAAAAGGAGTTCTTCCGAGCAAGCTATACCAGGGAAAACCCGCAGAGGTCGGTCTCTCTCTTCTTCTTTACCGCAAGCTTTTTAAATATAGGAATGGATTTTGCAATTTGGATGTGTGTGTTTCTCTCTTACATATACCCTTTACTGCTTTGGGAAGTTAATTGACTAATGTCTGCGGCAGGGCAGAACTGGGGATGCATCGATGCCTCTCGTTTTGATTACTGTTTGATATGTATGGACGCTGAAACCCCGGTACTGGACCAATATGTTGGACAAAGAGTAGATTCCATGGTAGATGCTGGACTACTTGACGAAGTATATGACATCTACAAACCCGGAGCCGACTATACTAGAGGCCTAAGGCAATCCATAGGCGTCAGAGAGTTTGAAGATTTCTTGAGAATGAATCTCCCGGACAGAAACAGTTCCGCTAATGGTTCGGTTTTGTCGATGGAAGATAGCGAGGATGATAAGTTGAGGATTATGTTGGAAGAAGCAATTGATAGTGTGAAGTTAAACACCAGAAGGCTCCTTCGTCGTCAAGTAAGCAAAGTTTTACTCTCTGATTGTAGAATTGATCCATCATTTTCTGAATCATTTTGTTTTTTTTTTTTGTATGTTGTGTTTCAGAAAAGGAGAGTCGGTCGTCTAGAAATGGTCTTTGGCTGGAATATTCATCACATTGATGCAACAGAGTGCTTATTAAGTATGTGTTTCATCAATATTTGAAGTAAATAGCAAAAGCTACTTGGTGAATAAACTCTTAACAATCTCTCTTATTAAGGCAAATCTGAAGAGTCATGGGATGCTCAAGTGGTTAAACCGGCTTCAGAGATTCTCCGGCGATTCCTGAAAACAGAAACTGAACTGTGTCATGATTCAATCTCGGGAAAGTTGAGTGAAAGAGATTTATGGAGTCAGTATGTTTGTGAGGTAATAATAACAATAAGTTTCTGTCTCAGTTTCTCTTTAACTCGAGTGGGAATCTCTAAATACTGAAAACATGTTTGTTGAAGCAGGCTTGTGGAAACAAGGTACTAAGAGGAAGACACGAGTGGGAGCAAAACAGTCAAGGCCGTGCACATCGTAAGAGAGCCACTCGATTCAAAAAGGTTGAAACTTTCAAAAGCAGAGAGAAGCAACAAGATGAAGAAGAAGTGGGAATTGCAGAGAGACATCATGAAAACTGAAAAAGGTTAATGTCAAATATTGGATTGGACCCACTGAAAAAAAGAAAAGCCCATCAACACATTACGATTTTTTTGTTGCATTTGCTAAAATTAAAATGTCTCAGAATCGACAAAATCATGATGACTTGAACTATTTTAAATTTGAATCAATTGAGAAAAATATTTTAGTTGTTGCAAAAAGGGAAAAAAAAAAGAAACAGTTGTCCTGAAGAATGGGGCTGTAAAGAGAAAAAAATCAAAAAAGCGATCACGAGATACATTAAAGGAGAAATAAATATAAGAGACTCCAAAAATGGTCCTTAATTTCCTTATATGTCTTTTAATGGACATGTGTCATACTTTTACTGTAACCATAAGGGCAACACGGTCACCCTAAAATAGTAATGCAATTTTTTTATTTCAATATTTTTATTTTTATTTATTTTTCTAAATATATGGTCCATTCCAAAATTTGATTTTTTAAATCATATAATTTAATATAGGTGAGACTACTAACTACTACAGTACTACTAATTTATTATTTGAAACTTAATTTTCAAATGTTTGACTATAAAAAATCATTATTAGAATTTATTTATCCTATTTATGAAAAAAATGACTCTCAACCATAAATCAATTTTGACAAAACCTATGCGAGCTTACTCGTACTTGTTTACTCGTTAAAATATTTTAGGGAAAATCGCATTTTAAACCCTCAAATTAAGATTCACTAGTATTTTAAACCTTCAGACATTTGCACTTTCACTTTAAACCATTAAAATAAAAAAAACTAGCACTTTTAACCGTCAAAGTGGTTTTCAATTTTACGCCGCCGAATAAATAAACAAAATAGTTAACTCTGTGACAGATTAGTAAACAACTGTTAATCTAATATAAATACACTTATTATTTTATTATTATTTTTAAATTTTCGTTTTTAAAAAGAAAAGAAAAATGCTTGAAAAAACTTTTTTAAATAACAAAAAAAGAAATACGGGACAAAATCTCAGAAAAAATATTTATGTTATATTGTTCTGTTATTTTAAAAAGTTTGTTTTTTTTTAATAACGAGAATTAAAAAACAGTAATAAAATAATATGCACATTTTTATTAGATTAACGGTTGTTTACTATTTCGTCATAGAGTTAACTATTTTGTCATGGAGTTAATTATTCTGTTCAGTCATTTGTTGGCGCAAACTCGGGACTTTGACGGTTAAATATGTGAGGTTTTTTACTTTGATGGTTTAAAGTGAAAGTACAATTGTCTGAAGGTTTAAAGTGCTAGTAAGTCTTAGTTTGATGGTTTAAAATGCGATTTTTTCAATTACAAATTGAGCCCTAGTGTGTGACTCAACCAAAATGAATATTTTTTTTGTTGAAAAAAAAAACTTAGAGTAGTTACTAGATAAAAATTCTATTTTTCGTACGGTTTTTCTTGATATTGAACCAAATTTCAATAAGATAGTTAGGATTTTTTCGCCTTCAGTTTAAACCGATTTGTTTCACTTCAAGTGTTAGTAGTTTATACCCAATTGGTCATTTGGTTATAGGCTATTAACCAAGTCTATCCGGGATTGTTGGTTAGGTCCAATATATTTCTTTTAAAAAATCAAAAAACTTTAAAAAAAATTAAATACAAACAATTCAAAACACAAAAAACAAAATTAGAGTTTTTGATGCTAAGGGAGAACTTTCAAATGCATATTCAATAAAAAAAAAAAAAAAAAGAGGTTGTTGGTATATTTGTCTTCCTATAATAAAGGTTGATCGAAGAAATCTCTGTAAACAGAAGAAAATTGGTGAAAGTAATCTCTCCAAAAACAAGATTTAGGTAGAAACAATCTTTCCATAATTTTTTTTTGATAAAATGATATCAGGTATATCATATATGTCGTAAAAACCTGTAACAATATATCTCTCAAATTAACCGTAAATGATTATCATAGCAAGTAGAAAGTAAAACCCACATGGCCACATCATGATTCAAAAACTACGTAGTTTAAATGATGACAAAAACGTTTTACTATGATCAGTATATCTGGAGAGATCTAATATTCAACACAACAATCATTTGACGTGAAATTGAGGTTCTTGGAAGATTTTTTTCTCAAAATTGCATTTTTGAGTCTAATAACCTCTATTAAAAAATTGATAACTATCAATGTGATTCTAATAATGATTTGACCGTTTTCGGCGTTTTAATAATACACTACTTTTTACTAATTTCATAAATTAGTAATTTAGTATAGATCACCTATTTGGAAATCAGTGGTTATTAAAAACAAAATTCATGAAATCGGCAATAAAAAAAAGATGGAATAATATATAAGACAGATTTATGTCTATATACTCAAACGGAGTTTTTGAGTTTTGAATAAATCACTGAATTTTTTTAGTTTGAGAAATCAAAATGAAAACGTGCTATTAGTCTATCCGTATTATTATGTGTAAACTTGGTTTTTGAGCCATGACTTCTCACATAGGTTTACATAAATTGGTTCTAGAAATTTTGGGTTGGCCATCTGACTAGAAAATAAATGATGTCAAAGATATTCAAAAGAGAACTGGGGAAGATGTGGAGTAAAGTTCACTTCTGAACAAATCAAATGCATAGTTACATTAATATGTAGATAATTGTATATATTTTTTGAATATCATATACATAATTGTATTCGAGGGAAGTTTTCATTTCATTATAATATTTTTTTAATAAAATAAGGGATAAATATAATAGACATGGTTGTGTGCCTATATATATGGGGTACACTAACATTTACAAAGGACACATGCAGGGCCATGTGAAGAGAGCCTAGGCAAATTTAATGCGACTGTTACTCTGAGGATACCGTTAGTTATTCTTTCTTTTATCTTTATTTTTTTATCCATTTTACTTCTTTTTTTCATTCACTCCCCTTTTTCTATTCATAATATTTTTGTTAATAACAATTTGATTTAAGAGTTAATTAGGTAGATGGCAATGAAGAAATAAATGTTAATAATATGACTTATTGGTGTTGAGTAGGGTTTAAACAGTTTTTATTCGATTTACCCTTAGATGAAAATTGACGTTAATGTTACTTAAACTTACAATTAAAAATATATTCATTTGATAATTTATAAATATAGAACTCTAAAATAACATACTATAGAAATATATTCGATAAAAATATTTATAGATAAAANACGTTTATGTTACATAAACTTACAATTAAAAATATATTCATTTGATAATTTATAAATATAGAACTCTAAAATAACATACTATAGAAATATATTCGATAAAAATATTTATAGATAAAAATTTTGGTTTAAACGTTTTCATATCAATTATTGGAAAAAAAAAGTTACTCTACAAAGTCACTTTTACGATTCTTGGTTTATGAAATTATAAGTGATATTATCATTTTTATAAAGATAATTTGATTCAAGGAAACTGATATGATTATTTGGCATCAAATTCAACAATTGTACTATATGGAGAAATAAATATTTACAGAGCCAACAACAAATTTTGGATGATTATATACTATATAAAAAGGGGAGGGGTTGATAGATTTTGATTCGAAAATTAAATTGTAAAACAAAAAGGGACCACTAGTGAAGGGAGTGAAAGCAATACAGACACTGTGCGGCACATGTATCCCTCTTCCCTTTTCAATATTTGTTTTTTCACATTAGAAGAAGAGAAAAAAAACAGAATGTTTAGTGAGGAGGACTTTCTTAAGGATATATTATTAAGAAAAAAATGAATCTGCAAAAATCCAAGGCTTCATAGAAAGAAAATAGAGTGTAATTTAGTAGAAAGAGTTGTAAATTGCCTCATGATTGATGCTATGTAGTATACATATTTTAAAGTAATAAACATATAAATGCATCAAACAAAAGAAAATATGTATATCCACATGTATAATACTGAAGTATCAATTCAGTTTAAAAAAATATGTAATCAACTAAATGATGATCATTTCGTTCAGTTTGATTATATGTTTTGAATCATTTAATTTTTATAAAATTTATTCAATCGGATTTTGCATACACATTTTAGCATTATTTATAAAATTTACAAAAAACTTAATTCTAAAACGTGAAACTTAGTATGGTTGTATAAACGTGAAACTCAACTCTGATTTTATGATTGAGATCAAAAACTAAATAATAATGCTAAAAATCGTTTAATCTAATTAGGTGTGTTGTATTGGTAAAAGTTTCGCATGAACTAAATGACGATGTTTAACCCAAACAACATTCCTAATGCAAAAGAGATATTACCGTTAGCATATAAATTTTTGTCCACAATTTTAGTCGTAATAAGAGGCAAAATCCAAGGTCTATCACAACGTCGACTTATCGAAGTAGAAAAGTTTGGATCGAAGTCAAATATAAAACTTGTCTCGTCCAGAAAAAAAACAACGAAAATCAAATCTACGAGTCAAATTAAGAGTCAGACTCAGAGAACGAATTGAAAAAATATTCAAAAAAAGTAAATGAAGTAAATATTGAAAAATATTGAAACGGTTCAATCCACTGAAGTAAATGCAATAATTACAAAAGCATGCACATTAAATGAAGATATTAAACACGATTTTGTAGCTATAAAAACAAGAGGAAGAGCAAAGATTAAGAGACTGAATCATTCCTTCACAATCTATACTACACACTTCTTTATACTTGTCATTTCTGCTTGTTTTCTATGTTCTTCTTTTGTAAACGCTTTAACTCGTCAATACTAAAATTCATTTACTCCCACTTTTGTTCTCTGTCCTTATTTGAATCATTTTGATATGTTATTTGACCTTAATTTCTTGATATTTGTTCAATAGGCATTCGCTTCTTTGTTAACGTAAAAAACGATTCAAATCGTTCAAATTATTATTATTATTTACAAATTTTAATTTGTAGATTTTTTTTTTTGAAAAAAGTTTTTTAATTTGTAGTTTCTGATACAACAATAACAACAACTGTAAAAGTTAAAAGCTCCATCAATACTAGTACTTGATTATTGTGACCTATATCCAGGAATATAAAAGAGTAGTAATATGCAACCTGAATCATTCATGTAATGCAAATGTTGTTAATGAATTGAATGAAATAAAAGAATGGCCACACATCACATTTTGTATCCTACATGTTTTTAAAATTATTTATCGTTTAGCGTGAAAACGTGCCACTGGCCTCTCCTTCTTTTAAGCCCTATGTATTTATTATTGCTAAGAGTTAAATTCCTATAATATGTCAAGTATGGTAAATTTGTCAGGCAGTCAAATTCTAAATTGGTTTAAATAATTGAAAGAAATATTTTAATTATATTTGTAATTTTATGTTGACAGAATCTTTCATTTTCTATACTATCGCATTATAATATACTCATCCTGATAAATAATAAAATTCAGAGACATGGTTAATCTAATCACAATCATATGATGTTTACATGCAATAATTTTGTAAACCAAAATTTTCTATATTTATATAATTGAATCCAAATTATCAAAACGCGTACTAATATAAAAACAGAAGTATATTTTGGATTTCTTTTTGCTAAAAAACCATTTCTATACCAAAAAAACCCACACACATTTATAATGTAGCCAACCTAAAACTCTCCAAATAAACCAAACTAGAAAAAAATCGTAGCTTGAATGGGATGTCACCACCTAAATCTCTCCTAACCGAAACAACTTTTAAATTATTATTTTTTTGCATTAGAATAATTTTTTTTGTGTTTTTAAAGTTTTTAGGCCTAATCACAAAATCTTGAATGAATTTCGTTAGTTCATAACCGAGTGAGCAATTGGGCCAAACCACAATCAATTTGAGGTGAACCAAACCGGTCTAAACCTAAACCTAAACCAGAGAAACCTCTAAAACGAGAAACCGATACCGCCGCTGTCGAAAGAGCCTCCTCCGCCGCGCTAGCCTCCGACGCATAAAAAACTGCAGACAAAGACAGAAACGGCCAAGAAAACTATCACCGCGCAAGAACCACCAAAGAACTGAAGGAGGCGATACAGAAAACTGCGACAAAGCAGTTGAACAGAACCTCCACCGCAATTCAAAACCAATGCCAGCGAAAAACACCGAAAAGACGCAGCACCATCAAACAGAGAAGGGACTTCACCTACTCCATGGAGGCGAACCAAAACAACTTAACTAAAAATTAAACTATTACTTAAATTTTTATTTTACAACAACAGTCTGATAATTTCAACCTAACATAATCAAACTAGAATTTACAATGTATACACCTGAAACTAGAAGAAATTGTTCCTTGAATATGATGATGTTAATCACCTAAACTTTGCCTAACCGATATTCACCGGGAAAAAAAATTAGCATGAGTATTCTAGGCTTTTTTAACTTTTGCACTTTAAAGAGGCTCCATGCATATCTTTATAGGCGTGCACATAAGCCCCAATTTATTCTCATCTTACTTCACACTCTTCCATTCTTCTTCCTTAACTATAATCATCAATTTCTCCAACATTTATGAATTTATGTAGAATTGTAGATGAGAGATTACATAATCATAAAGATCATATATTCATATTGTTCCATAAAACTAAAATAAAGGAGAGTCCTAGAGATCATATGTTTCCAACAAATGGCTTTCAATTTAAGATTAGGCAATTATCTTGAGTTTATAAGAAAAGAAAAAAACAAAAAGGAAAAAACAACAACTTGTAGAATGATAGAATCAATCTTCCTAAGAAGAAATTCACATTTTGGAATTTCTCAAATATTAAATCACAACTCCAAGAAAAGAATAATGTAAGAAAAATCTATACTCCTTTCAAGAAGATATTGTAAGTGAAAATAAAAAAAATAAAAAAAACCAACCAACCCCATAAGAATTTATCAAATATTAAAAAAAAAAAAAACAGAATCAATCTCAAAACGAAGTAAAATTGGGGTTTTGTTTTGTTTTCAAGTCTTACAGGCGTAAATGAGGAGAGAGAAATCAAGCTTGTCTTGTTCATCTTTCTTAACCATCTTCTCTTCTAACCAAAGCCTGCTACTGTCTAAACCATTCCTTGTCCTAAACATGAACACAGCTTTTCCACAGCCTTCTGGATTACTAAAGAACCAATCATGAACATCCCACATCAGATCCACAAGCAACCCATCAACGAAAATCGTCTGATTCCCTCTGAAATTCCATTGAAGCCTCTTCACTGTCGTAACCGTCTTCTTATCGATACAAACAGAGAGAACAGGGGAATGATGAGTGCTCTGTTTTAGACCTGTCTCTTATACACATCTAGATGTGTATAAGAGACAGGTTTAGGGTTGTTCTTGTTGCACCATGTGACTTTGATGATGAGATGCTTTGTTGATAAACTGATTCTGTAGATGCTTGTAATGGAGGTTTGTATGGATGGTATGAGAGATGGAGAGATACAAGCGTTGCTTGTGTTGTATTTTGAACATGATGATGATGATGATGATAACGATGATGATGATGATAATGGATGTGTCACGTTTATTGAGTTCTCGCTGAAACATGACACCAAATCTCTCATCTTAAATGTGAAATGGGTAACAAAAATATAAAAAAAATTCGGGGGAAAGGAAATGAAATTTCCCAACTTGGGTTTGGTTTTTTTTTTTGTTTGTTTGCTTCTTGTGACAAAAAAAACTTTTTTTTTGTGTGGGTGGAGAATCTCACAACAATTACCAAAAGATAAAATGTTGAGAAGAGGAAGAAGAAGAAGAAGAAGAAGAAGAAGAAGAAGAAGAAGAAGAAGAAGAAGAAGAAGAAGAAGAAGAAGAATGAGGAGTAACCGATCTGGGTTTTTTAAGACTGAAGATTGGGTTGCTTTCTTTTTATCTCTCTTCTTATTCTTTTTTTGTTTTCTTAGAGAGAGAGAGAGAGAGATGGGATTTAGGGTGTCTCTGTGTGTGTTGTGGTACCAAGAAGACTGCAGATGAATTGGGCTATAAGCCGAATTTAAGTAGTTTTGAGCTTTCCATGTCTAGGGGACACAATTCTTTTTTTTTTTTTTTTGATATGCTAAATATTTTAAAAGTTTTTAGTACACCTTATGTCTTATTTTTAATTAACAAAATTTAGTATAAAGGAATTGAAAGTTGGTGTTAATTAAATATGACTTTTAGATTTAAAAAATAATAATAAATTTCCAAAGTTTACTTTGAATTTAGTTATTTATATCTTAAAAAAAAAAGATTTAAAAAAGTTTGAGTTTACAATCAGAGGAATTCTTTTTAATATAATGATGGTCAAGATTGGCATAATATCATCGCTACAATTTATTGATGGTTTGATACTGAACCACTGCATAATTAAAGAAACCGTTTCAGTGTAATTAAAGGAAGGTTAGTAATATACTGTAGTAATAATTACGAATACGTTTCTTATTCATCTTTTCCAGATAGTCAAGTCGAGAGTTACAACAGTAAGAAGAAAAAAACAAAGAGTTTCAGGCAACTAATTATTACCGATAGATTTCACGATGATGGCCAGGTTTAATGCGAAAATAAGATAAAATAATTAAATTTAGAGATGGATGGGTGGAAAAATAATATTTTGTATCCGTTTCTAAAATATAGATATTTTAGAAGTTTTGCAATTTGATAATAATTTTTTTCGTATTCATTTTTCCAATAGATTTATCCAATTTTAGTCGGTGTTGTTAGTGATTCTTAAACTCATCGGTGAAATTTTCTCTCTCATTTTCTCCTTTATGGAAAGACTTTTACCATCAAAATTCTTCTCGGGAGACTTTCTGTTTTTTTTTTGATATTTCTCCTGTTTGGAGAGTATCTTCTCCTCACTACATCTTTTTGGCTAGTGTTGCTGTGAGAAGTGAACAAAAAGTCCAATTGCTTCAAAATCTCACAAGCAAAACTATCGCCTAAGATTCTCGGATGCATCCTTTTGTTAATTTGTCAATCGTAGCTGAAGCTACGACGGTGTTCTCTGCACTAAATCAATATATCAACTTGCTATCAAATTCGAGTATCAAGAATTTTTTGAGTAATCAATTTATGATTTCGATTGAAAAAATTTCATCGAATTTTTTAGGGTTTTGAGCATTACTCTTTTTGGTTTAATTTTATCTCTTTATTTTTTCTAATGCGACTCGTTAATTGTATTGCTGACGATCTAGCAAATACGCCGAATGTACTTTTCTAAAACTCAATAAAATTATTCTCCAAAAAAAAAAGTCATGAGAACTAACCATGTCTTAATGCCATTAGTTAATTAATCAAAAACTATAAATAAATAAAAAAGATATTTTCTATAAAACAAACAAATTAAACAAATAAATAATAGAAGGTAGGGACACACTTAAGTACAAAAAAGTAGGATTTGCGAAACCTAAATTATATAAATAAATCCGTATACAAACTTAATTTAATAAATCAGATGTTCACATAGAAAAAATAACATTTTATCAAAATGAAATGAATCACATTCGTAATATTTAAATGAGAATTATAAAATCATCCAAAATAGCTAAAATCCAGTTTTGTCCATATGGGTCTAAAACCTTCTTGTCATTTTCCTAAAAACACACTTTTTTATTTCTCATCTACGCCAATTACAGTACTTTTGTTTTTTTCGATGGATTCTTTGTTTTTGATCTTTCAATACAACAATTTTACACCGATATCTAAATGACTACTGTATAAAATTCAGCAATGATTATATGCATTCAGTTGGAATCAATTCGTTCTCAAACGATAGGATGAAACTAATCCCTTACAACCATTTTTGTTTCGATGGATCATGAACATTTTGATGGAAACATGAGGGTTGTTTAATAATTAAGAATGATGACCATTTCTATCAATTACTAATATAATAAATTAATCAAATCCTTTTCTGTGCGTTCGTTTGTTATATGCTATTGGGGGGAAATAGTTATTTTGTGTTATTATAAAATAAAGTAAAAGTTTATAAAGACAGCCTAACATATGGAGATCCGATAACAAGTATCTTGCTTTTGGAACTTTCTGATTATTAAATCAAAATGTTTTCAACTTATGTTGGATCTGAATTATTTAATAAAATAAGATTCTAATTTGTGCAATAAGGGTATTTCTTTTGTTTGAAATTGGCCACATACAATGCTCGTAAAAAAGGGTTTTCCTGCAAGATAGTTAAATGATTTAGTGTTTGATCAAGCTAAATGTGATTTGAGATCAAGTACTTTTAATGGATCAGATTGTTGTTTGACAGTACTTTCGAAGGGTCTTTTTAGGTGATATACAAAGCATGATCGAACTTGAAAGAGAAACTACGAAACATTGTTGATCATTTTTTTTTATGTCACATCAAAAGTATCGTATTTTTGAGTGATGATAAATTAACGTTCTAACTGCAATCGTTTGCTGACAGAAGACTCTTTATATTCACTTTTATTGATATGTAAAGCTAATCAAGGCAAACTCACTTAAAAAATCTACGCAAGAAATGACATCAAAAACTTTCAAATTTGGTCAAAAAAAAAAATGACATCAAAAACTTGATAGTTGAAAATTTAATCTCGAAGAGCTATTTTTCAAGTCCATTATAAGGAAAAAAAATGAAAAATTCAAATCACTCAAGCATAAGAACTATTTTTTATGCTTGGTATTTGAAAAAAAATTTTCTTTTTCTTTAAAAAAACTTCAAATCACTCAAGCATAAGAAATTATAATTAAAAGTATATATATATTAAAAAAAAGCATTCATGTCTATTCAGATCTTCTTCTTTTTTTTTGTCTACAAATAATTCACACACAGTTCCTAATTTGAACTCATAGTATACAAAACATTTGAGCTATATAAACGAAACGTTTACTTACTAGTATTACATCAATATATTTTCTTAATTTTCAAACCGCGTCGTGTTCTTTCTTAGAGTAGTTCATTGCTGTGAGAATTCTTAATTACGTGATTATTTGGGCAAGTCAAGTTTGTATACAAGCCGTTGACCTAGTTAAGAGGAGCATGATTTTTGGCATTTATATATTGACAATTTGAAACCATAAAGAACTTAGTGTATACACATACAAAATGTGTTCAATTGGTATTATATATAATGAAGAGAATTAAATTAAATAGAGAAAAGGGTCAATGCTATTGGGTTCATAAAACTTCAAGAACAAATTGATGAGTCATGTGACTGCATGTGGTAAGAAGGTACGTCGAAATCAATTCCACCCCTCCATGAGTCTATTCTCCTACTGTCTTTTTTTTGTAGCCTTGGAGTGGTTTAAGACTCTTTTTTTTGGTCTAAATGTTAATATGGTTTAAGACTTTTTACTAACTTAAATATTAAATTTAGACATAAATATGGGCCCCATTTTTAACATTAAAAAGAGAAGATAATATTGGCTAAATTAAGAATTCGACCGAAAAAGGTGAAAAGAAGCTTTGGTGTAAAAGGGGGATGATGAACAAAGCTTGCCTTGTAATGATAACTCTTATCAGATAATAATTTCTTTAGACAATGCCAAATGTCAGCATCAATTACTAAAAGCCAGTAAGATGAATGGGTTCATGATGGACATATTTTCACAAGTTGAAAACATCATATGTTAAGATATTGATTGAATAAGAGTGTTTTGTTTTCTATCTACTCTAAGCTAATTTCTAAACATATTTTTGGAGCGTAATAGTACATTTGAATTGGTGAAAAAACGAAAAAAAACAAAACTTTATGACCAGAATATATAACATAATGGTTTGTGTTATTGTCGTTTCTGCGTTATGATCTAGATTCAAATTCACATAATATATATATATATATATATATATATATTTTTTAAAGTTATGTCGATGATTTTTATCAATTTCGATTGTGATTTTGGTTCACTCAAAGGTAATTTGAACTTCTCACAAAGTGGACATAAAAGAGTAAATGAATCGGCAAATGGGTATGAACATTAAGGCAGCTAAAAGAAGACTCATCAAATTGGATAGGAACATTAAGACAATTGTGATAGGAACATTAAGACAATTGTGATATAAATTGGGAACATCGACAGCAAACCCTACAAATATACAAGCCCTCTTATTGAAAGGTCCCCTATCCACTTGTGATGAGGGTTTTGGGTTTAGTGTCCCCACAAATGAACCATCATGCATATAATTCAGAACTCCCATATAATAAGTATACTTAACTGCTCATTCTATCACACTGCAACACTTGGATAGGTTATTAATAACATTGTTGAGATAAACTAGTTGTAGTATCACAGATTTAAATCATATTACAAAAAATAAGCATATGTTATCGGGTTATATTGAATTGATATATTTGTAACACAATATAAGCTGATTTTTTTTTCTTATGTTCAGTTTTAATATGATATGTATAAATTACCTATGATACCAAAACTCAAACATCTAAAAAGACTTTTTCTACATGAACTTTTGAAGAAAAGAAAAAAAAAGATGTGAAGCACATATAAACACTTTTTAGAATTTCTATTGTGAAATAGACACATTTGGAGAATTAGACACCTTTTTACTATGTATTTTCATATATCTTAAACACCTATTTTCATATATCTTAAACACCCTTTCAAGTCTCAATTTTTTATTCTTTTTTGCTAAAGAAACCAATTGTACCACGGTAGTTTTTTCAAGTCTAAACTTTCTTGAAGCAATACTACCGAAGTAATGGAAAAGAAAATAATTAAATAAATATAACAGTTTTTTTTATAACCAAATGGTGATCTGTACTTTTATCATCCCACTAATCTTGTTAGGATGAGTATAACCATCGAGTACCGCACTTACCGAGTTTTCTAATATGCCTAAAGCATAATACTATTTAGACTGGTAAATTAAGAGTGGTCAAATAATTTCACATTTGAGAAGAATCAATCTGTAGCCTAAACCAATAGAACAATTCCTCTGAAACTTGGAATCACTAGCACACCATCACTTGGTTATTATACATAATAGTTACGCACCAAACCATAGCCATTTCATAACTAAATAACTATAGATTGGTTAGGGGTCTATGGTTAATTAGCTACGAAATACCATGGAACTTACTTAGAAGTTGCTGAATGTTGGTCTGTCGCTATCTTTTGCTATTTTTGTTGCTAATCTTTTTAGCTAGGGATTTACTCTAGGCAGTAATATATCTCCAATTTTTCCTGTAGTGTTTAGGTCTTCGAGGCCTCCATAAAACGTTTTCTTTTTCAAACTTAGCTTCTCCTTTGATCGGCCAAATGTTTTTCTTTTGATTTCATATACGAATATCGAGTTTTTGAACTTTTAAACATGTCATATTAGAGTCATGTTTGCTATAGTATAGTTGTAGCATTGTTTTATAAAATATAAGACAATTGTAAGTTATTTCTTTTTATTTTAAAGAAACCTCAATGTCATATACGACGGTATAATTAAATAACTAATGTGAAATATGTATTATAATACTTTATAATGAATTTGTAAATTTAAAAAAAAGGGAAAAACAAAATTGTGGGTCTGTCTGCACGATTGCAAACTAGTGCAACATACTTTAATTTATTAGAGTTATGTTTTTCTCTCTCAAAATAAAGATCATAATCCATCCTATGTTAAAAAGGTTTGGACACACAATCAAAATCAACAAACTTAAATACTTATACCTATAGCCCACACTAATGAATAACATTAAAGATGATTCAAGACAACGGATACTCCAACATGAACATCGAGAGTCTTTGCCGGAATCATCAAGTCTTTTGATTTCAACAAGGAGACAAGTTTCAGAATCATCTCCAACTACATTTAATTTAATTCTATTAGTTAATGTAATGTTAAATGCATTTTGGAGTTTCATCGAAAAAATGATAGCTAATAAAACGTGTATGAAAGACGGACATAACAGCTGACTTGTAAGACTTTTGAGAGGATAGCTTGGTTACTTTATACTCTTTCATCAAAATTGTTTCAATTTCTTGTATTTGCATATAACGATTGTTTTGGAACGTTTCTATATTTTGTAAGTTCTTGATGATATCAATATACTTGATTTGCCGGAAAAAAAAATCGATCCTATGTTAAAAAGGTTTGGACACACAATCAAAATCAACAAACGTAAATACTTATACATATAGCCCACACTAATGAATAACATTAAAGATAATTCAAGATTCCGAATCTTGATTGTTGTAATTTCGAATTTGAGTAAGGAGAATACGACATGCTAAGAAATTAACCGGGTTCAGGTTATAATTTTTTTTTTTTTCCTAATTGTAAAAAAAGTTAAGTACATTAGTGGATCAGGGAACCATGGCCTTAATCAACGGCGTCGTTTAGGGAAAATATCAAAAGCAAACTCTGTTTGAAGTGCTGAATTTGAGGTACAAAATGTAAGAATTTGATTTGTTATGTGTTGCTTTGTTGTCATTGCTCATTAGTCGCATCTGCACAACTAACTGCAGAGATTAGGAGCAGTTAATTATAATAAACCCAATTTGGCTTTTTAGTAAGATTTTAAGTAAACATTAAATAGATGATTTTTTTCATTTGTCAGGCATGTGTACATATGAGAAAATAGATTTGTAGGTTTGTTGAAAGTTTGTTAGCTAATCACTTTCTCATGAGACAAAGTCGACATTATTGCGAAAATTAATATAAAAAGTGATTTTTTTTCAAAATCTTTATATAAATATTTAGGTCGGAAACACGAAGTTTGGTGGAAAATCCCTCCACAGACATCCACATGAATTTACCCAATTTTAGTTTTTTGATGACTTTTATAAATCATCTTCAAATTTTTTTTTTTTGCGAAAGAAATCATCTTCATAATTTGTTTAACCAAATGGTTATATATATCTCATTGTCCAATTACAATTCCAATTTCTAAAATCGTAAAATCTAAAAAAACAACTTTTTCAGTGATGTCTTGCACATTTTTGTTTATACAAAAATTTTAATATTAAAAAGAAAAACAATTTATCATCAATATTAAAGGATTCAACAATGCAACCTAGGAGAAATTTCAAAAATACAATTTTTATGATACAACTTTTCAAAAGTACCACTAATACTATAAAACTACTTCTATCATATGATTGTTTTGTTTACATTACGTTTGCGTTTGCATTTACCTTAGTATATTTTTCCAACAATTCACACACATGCATTCTATCGGATTCAAACTCAGATAGTAAAACCGTAAAAAATTAGTACGGATCACTGGTTACATGTTTTAGTCATTTTTACGTTAGCATTTAGAGTATATATATTCTCTACATGAACCCTTTTAAGCAAAATAATTTTATGATAATTTTAAAAATTACAAGCCAATACAAACAGAAAAAGAACTTTGTGAGTTTACATTTGTAAAATATTGATTGTTTTACGTTTCAAAAATGTGATTTGAAGCTGTTCCTTAGATTGATATGTGGAAAATGGCAACAAGTTTTTCAAAAAAAGGGTAAACGAACTTAAGTGCTTTATTGAAAACCACATGGGGGCACAAAGCCAAACAATGACCATTCAATAATCATTATAAAGACTGTTCCTCTTGTTTTGGTATCAAAACGGGTCCCAAATGGAAACTTCCATATTAATTTTGTGGAAGATTCATACCAAAACTAGAGCCTGCAAAAAATAATCATCATTGTAAATGTAGTTTGTAACTTTCTGAAACAAACCCATACGAACATACCCACTTTCATGTCTCAAAACGTTATTTTGAGTGGTTATGGCTGGTTTCAAGTCTCTCTCAACAAAGCATCTGAAAAAACAAAACTCTCTACTTGACATTGATTTCTACGCATGCCTACTTGAAGAGAGATGAAGCCAAGAACACATGGAGTACTCTATGGACATGACCAATATTCGATACACGCGCTAGATTAGAGAACCCGAAATCTCACTGAGATATTCGAGAAAAATTAAACATTTACACAAATTCATTTTGTCCTTATGGTTTTCCTTCAAGAAGTGCCACAACTCACACATTTCATATCCTAAGCGTTGGAAACTAACAGAGCAAAGTTAGCACCGAAAGTTGACCTATTCTCACAACAGAGGATATAAACCTAAGAACACAGCCTTCTATTGATTATTCTTAATTCCAAGTCTCTATGCAGATACTTAAGAAACAAGCAAGTATGTAGATACGGAGAGGCTTATCACTTCACTTAATTTGAGCAAAAGAAACAGGGATAATGAACATAATTCAATGGGTAGAAACGTAAAGGTCTCGTAATCTTATTTTCTAACTAAACAGAGTAGTTGTATCCGGAAGAAGTTATCTTACATCCTGACAATAACTATGGTTTGAATCATCATTTGATTAATAAGATAATAAACCCAATTAAATGGAAGTAATAACATCTACTAATACATGTATCAGGGTTCCATCTAAACCGAAAGATTGCAAATGCGGTTGACAGATTTAAACTTAAAGAACCTGAATTTTCTTGAGAAAAAAAAAACATCAAACTTCTGCGCAAGAAGCCATCCGTCTACCTCAGTTGCTGCCTACTAGATGGGACTGACATAGTTTGCAAATCTACCTGTCATTTGAAGATACAAAGCAGTTAGAATCTTAAACATGAAAGATCTTTGACTTCCCCTGTTTTAATTTTCCTTTGTGAAATCTAAATCACAAGAGAAGCTCAAACACCTAACATAGGTACATTACACATTGCATATTTTGTGAAGAAAGGAAGCTGTGGAGATTTGATTTGCAGGAATAACCAGTCATACCCAATGAAGAATAGGTTACTCTTAACTACGTTGTCTTAGGTCATTAAGCCTAATCCAAACCCCAAAGAGCACAATTAACCAATACATAGCATGCTTCCTTCCATAGCCGTATAAGCTCAATGATCTAAACCACATCCTAAAAGCAGCTCAAACACCAAACACAGCCACATTTCATGATTGCATCTTTATCTGAGTAAACATAACTACATAGATTTGATTTGCAGGAACTCAGTAACTGAAACCAATCATTCATACCCAAGAAAGAGTAAGCTAATTGTGTTGTCTAAGGTCATTAAGCCCTAATCCAAACTCAAATAGCGCAATTAACCAATCGAAAACCAGGTTTAGTGTTTACCTTCATAAGAGGTGACATCAGAAGGGAGCTTAGAAACGAGGAGAGCGGCAGCGACAACGCTGTGAAATGGTTGATGCGTGCTAAGTTCTCGCCGCAGAAACCTTTCAGATTCAGATCAAAAATCCAAAAATTTATCAAGGGCATCACAAAAATCCAACACTTTATGCAAAAGTCGGCGAAATTTCACCTGGGAACAGAACTTTCGATTCGAGTCTGACGAAGTGGCGAAGAAGTGTTGAAACGCGACGATGATGAATTAGGGTTTGGGACGGAGAGCTTAGGTCTCGGTGAGGTCGAACTTCTTGTAGTACCGGTTCTGAAGATGGAGCCTAGAGACGTAGATCTAGAAGCGATCCTCGTTGCAGCAGCCATTTCTTCGCTTGTTTCTTTCTTCTGCTTTTGCAATTTCCCAAAACCTTGGTAAACCCAGGACTGGATAAACCGGTTCGGTAAACCGTAACCGGAATAATTCGGTACGATTTTGGGCATTGATGGTTTGCGTACAAATTCGTTAGAGGAAATTGGTTACAATTGGTTTGAACGCTAATTAATCTTTCAACACGATTAAAATTATTTTTTGGAAACATAGTAAATCAAATTGAAAACTAAAATCATTACGAATTAGTTTTGGTACAATTTTGGTTTGGATTGTTTGTTTTTTGGGAATGCAGACGACACAAGAAATTCGTTTTCATTTTTCAATATTAACACTTCGATAATGTCTTGCAAGGACACTATATTAAGACCAAAAGTTACACATAATTTACAGGATTAGCTGAGAAAAATCTCAAGAAACAGAAACAAAAAACAAAATCAGTTAGATTCTTCTTCGGTTATCGACTCGGGGTCTCTTGAAGTCAGGTTCTGTTTGCGGATTCTGGCTACTCGGTTGTAATCTCTTTTGGTTACCACTTTCTTGAATCTTTACAATGTGACAACGAGAGAATGTTTTAGTCAAGAACCTAAAAATTAAGAGTTTGCTTATAAATTCACTAACGTGAGAGGTTCTTTACCTTATTGAGCTTCTCTCTGACAGTTTGAACCGTTTGATTCATTGAAGACGACGCGAAATACTCCTACACAATCTCAGTTGAACACCCTTTATCAGTTCTCTTTGTTACATAGAAACAAAAGNCTACACACACACAAAAAATATATACAAAAAAATGTCTGCACGAGTCAAACACCAAATCCTCTCCGACATCAATCATCTCCGCTACTTCATTCTCTTCTTCCTCCTCCTCCTCTTGATCACCCTTAGCCCTGTCTCTTATACACATCTAGATGTGTATAAGAGACAGCCGCTCCATAGAGAGGGAAACCATACTCGTCCGTAGGGTCCTCATAGTCGTCTTCATTCTCTTCTTCCTCCTCCTCCTCTTGATCACCCTTAGCCCTGTCTCTTATACACATCTAGATGTGTATAAGAGACAGTCTCTCTGACAGTTTGAACCGTTTGATTCATTGAAGACGACGCGAAATACTCCTACACAATCTCAGTTGAACACCCTTTATCAGTTCTCTTTGTTACATAGAAACAAAAGCCAAGATATTCTATAACTGCAGAGGATTCAAACACACGAAACACAGACCTGGTCAGATGAAACACGAGCAATAGGAGCGTTTCTTCTATGGAATTGGTAATCCATCTCTCTTTGCAAACTCCTAAAATACAAAAATAATAAGCAATCTCTCATGCACTAACTCGATGTGTTTATCGATACAATGAAAATGCCAAGTAAAACATCTTTTTCTTTACCTTTGAGGGGAGAAATGATCAGTTTGGGTTAAAGCCGGTCCAGCCAATTTTGTAACTTGGGATGTGCTCTTGGCTTTCTCGGCTGTTCACAAGATGAAACGTATAGGCTTGTCAAGTTATATGCCGAGAATCGTCTTAACAGTTTATGCTTTTCTAACCCAGAAAACGTTACTAATAATACAATGCTATAAACGAACGCTACTCTTAACAGTTTAGGTTAGCTTTTGCAGCATGTGATGATTTATGTTTGATACTTTGATTATAAAAACTTACACATTGTCTCTATTCTCTAGGACCAATGAAGCGAGTGCATTAAGATAAACATATCTCAGCAAAAACAGAAAGCTTACGGTTCAATCTTGAAAGGACTTCTTTCCTCCTGGTTTCTAACTTCTCCTTTGTGTCACCGAGGCTCTCGAATTCGGGCTGTCTCTTATACACATCTAGATGTGTATAAGAGACAGGCTTAAGCCTAATGAACTTTAAATCAAGATATCATCACACCAAGGAACCTAGTTAGACATCTTCTTGGAAAATCTATCCAACATAAACCTATCTCACCCAAACACATTGTTCATTTCTCGAATCAACCGTAGAATCAACA
Organism: Alliaria petiolata; assembly: GCA_020283515.1. Classification (NCBI taxonomy): domain Eukaryota; kingdom Viridiplantae; phylum Streptophyta; class Magnoliopsida; order Brassicales; family Brassicaceae; genus Alliaria; species Alliaria petiolata. Next base: position 23,690,487 of record JAHZTW010000002.1, read on the forward strand.
CAGAACATGATGAGTTTCACCATACATTACTTGATGATTGCTTGAGTTTGGAATCAAACAAAAAGCCAAAGAGAAAGAAAGAAGAATCAAAACCTGGCATTAGCGATGAGACGGAATTTGATCCAGTAGACATCCGTGAACTCCTCACAGTCTTCTGCATCCATAGGTTTACATCTAAATTCGAATCAAAATCAAAAAAATGAGAACCAATAAACAAATATCAGTATCGAAAAACAAAAAAAGAGGACAAGAGCACAATACTACTCACTCTTCAACCTCTCCGTAAGTAGTGAATAACCTCATGAGATCGTCACCACAACCCAAAGCTGGGACATTACGTACGACCAAGTATCTGAAACCAAACAAAGCTATTCGAAATTTTTCAATAAAATTGACCCATTAAGCAAGAAAAAGAATTCGATTTTGTAGAATTGGGTAACAATTTCCATCGAACCTCGATTCGTCGCAAACTGTATAAACCCTAACCGCTGGGAGATCCTCTTTGTGTCGACCCATCTTCTTCTACAACAAGTCTGAGACGTACATGAAAAAGGGAAGATGCAATTCTGAAAAACCTGGGTTCCTAAAAATCAGAGTTTGGAATCGTGGCGGAGCAAGAAGGAGGAGGAAGAAGAAGGATTCGTTCGACGTGTCTTCTTTGATTTTTTTAATTGGGCTTCTTATGGGCTTTTAATGTAACATGATATTTAATTTCAAAACCTTTAGACGAAACGTTTTCCAATTTCATAATTTTTTATCTCGATTCAATTGTTTCTATATTTTTTCTTTAATTTTAAACATATAGATAGATCTACATTTTAACATGATTTTTTGAAAACTTATAAGTAAAATTATTTGAATCATTCAGAATATTTTTTTGAACAATATAACTTATTTCTCAACACATACCCATTTCTCAAAAATATATATATAAAAAAAAAATCATTTCTGATGTCTTTTCTATTATAAACTATTTTCTGATGTTCTTTCTATTATTTAAAAAATGATATACTTTTAACAAAAACAAAAAAATAAAAATTCTGTTTAATTTTACTTTTTTGGATCTCATTTTGCTACCTTATACACAAATCATTTTAATCTTAATGTTTTTCATTTTTTTGACAAGTTTTTTTAGTTGTTTTTTTTTTTTTTGAACAGTCAAGTTTTTTAGTTGTTACAAATGAAAGATTTGACATATATTAAGTTTAAAAAGTGGAAAGTTTATGTGGGTTGTTAATGTTAGTCAAATTTAATATTTAATGTTACTTATTGAAATTTCCATTTCAAACTATAATTTTAAAAACCAAAAACGAGAAATTTGGCATAATAATTTCGTATACTTTTCATCGACGTCGTCATTAATAATTTGTTTTTGAAAATTGAATTTTTTTTTTCTATCATTATATATGACCAACCCATGACTACACACACACAAAAAATATATACAAAAAAATGTCTGCACGAGTCAAACACCAAATCCTCTCCGACATCAATCATCTCCGCTACTTCATTCTCTTCTTCCTCCTCCTCTCCCGCCACGTGGCATCCGGCGCCGGAGGATCATGGCAGCTGCTATTAGCAAACGTCGGAATCTCACCGATGCACTCGCAGCTCCTCTCAAACGACCGTGTCGTAATGTTCGACCGAACCAACTTCGGCCCTTCCAACATCTCTCTCCCTGACGAAACCTGCCCGTACAGCTCAAACGGCGCCGTTCCGAAGCGCGACTGCACGGCCCACTCGGTTGAATACGACGTCGCTTTAAACACCGTCCGTCCTTTAACCGTCCAGACCAACACTTGGTGCTCCTCAGGCGGAGTCAACCCCGAGGGAACTCTCGTCCAAACCGGAGGAGACTCAGAAGGAGAACGTAAAGCTAGACTCTTCTCTCCTTGCGACGACGATTCTTGCGATTGGGAAGAAGTCGATAACGGACTCGCTACAAGAAGATGGTACTCTTCGAACCACGTCCTCTCCGACGGTCGTCAGATCATAGTCGGAGGTCGACGTCGGTTCACTTTCGAGTTTTTCCCCAAAACGAAAAACGCTCCAAGTCTATATAGCTTACCGTTTTTGTCCGAAACCAACGATCTCGGAGACGAGAACAATCTCTACCCTTACGTTTTCCTCAACAGCGACGGGAATATATTCATTTTCGCTAACAACAGAGCGATCTTGCTCGATTATGAGAAGAACACCGTCGTGAAAACGTATCCGAAGATCCCTGGAGGCGATCCGAGAAGCTATCCGAGCACTGGCTCAGCCGTTCTTCTCCCGATCAAGAATCTTGAAGCGGATGTCGTCGAGTTAGAGGTTCTGATCTGTGGAGGTGCACCGAAAGGATCATACAACCTTTCTCTTAGGAAGAGCACTTTTGTGAAAGCGCTTGACACGTGTGCAAGAATCAAGATCAACGATGATAATCCTCAATGGATCGTTGAGAAGATGCCTAGAGCTAGAGTAATGGGAGACATGATCCTTTTACCAAACGGACATGTTCTGTTGATCAACGGTGGTTCTTCAGGGACAGCAGGTTGGGGGCTTGGTCGTGAACCGGTTCTTAACCCTGATCTTTACCATCCCGATAAACCGGTCGGTTCAAGATTCAAAGCTCAGAACCCAAGCACTATCCCGAGAATGTATCATTCAGTCGCCGGTTTACTCCGTGACGGGAGGGTTCTCGTCGGAGGAAGCAACCCACACCCGTATTACAATTTCACCGGCGTGCTTTTCCCGACGGAGCTTAGGTTAGAGGCTTTTTCTCCGTCGTATTTGGAGTCTCGGTACTGGTGGCTTCGTCCTAGGATCGTGAGTCTTACGTCACAGTCGATGATCAGTTATGGTGGAGTCTTGACGCTGAGGTTTAGAGTGTTCGGAGGAGTGAAGAGTCCGATTAAAGTGACGATGGTGTTTCCTTCGTTTACATCGCATTCCTTCTCGATGAATCAGAGGCTTTTGGTTCTTGATCATGTCGTGTCATGGAGAATTGGATTCTGGAGTTATGAGGTTAGTGTTAGGACTCCGAGATCTGCGAATGTTGCACCGCCCGGTTATTACATGGTTTTTGTGGTGAACCAAGATATACCAAGTGAAGGTCTTTGGGTAAAGCTACAGTGAAACTGAGCGTCTACATTATAGTTTGACTAATGATTTTTTTTTACTTATCGAGTTAATTGGATTTTATTTCGTGGAGTTGTATGTAATAAGATTCTTGTTTTGTTTTAGCAAAAAAAAAAAAAAAAGATTCTAGTTTTGTTAAGTTACAAATAGGAATTAGATAATTTGGGTATTTTGTATTTGAGTCGGTAAAAGTGTCATGTTTGATACTTTATTGATACGTGAAAGTTTCATGATTAAAGGGATACGAAAACTCTGATTTGTGTTTTACATTTAGAACAATTAAAGGGAATTACGAGGACGTGAATGATGCTAAACTAATTCCTTGCGGGTTTTGTGGGAATAATAAAAGGAAAGAATATGTGATTTATAGTTGGAAAATTCCCCATAGTAACGTCGTGACTCGTGAAGACCACAAAATAGATTCCAAAACGACAAACTTATATAATTAGTGAGTTACGTCGTATGTAGTGATATGATTCAACTACGTCGTTTGTACAATTGTTAAAAAAAAAGAAAAACTGGTTTATTCAATTAAATTATAATACACTAAATCAATATTAGCTTTCTTAGATTCATTATGGATGGATAACAAAAGGAAACTCTTAACAAGTCTCGTACGTAACCCTTTTCTACAAAACATGTATAATTTAGTAGCTTACGTAAACATGTACATAGACTTTGCGTCAAATGTTTTGTTATTCCAATCTCTATTCTTTGTAATTGGAATAATGATTATATACATGTGTAAATATATGCATACGATCTCTTTTAGCCACCTATTGGCTATATATATGAGTATAAGATGTGAGTTGTAGATTATGCCAAACAAAAATTAAACCACTTTTCAAATTTATTACGTGCAACCCCAACTTCTTTTACACGTAACAAGCCATGGAATATTAATTTATCGAGTATTAATTTATAGAATTTTTACTGTACTTAGTGAGTTACATCGTATGTAGTGATATGATTCAACTACGTTTGTACATTTATTAATTTTAAAATTATGATTTACAAAATAAATTAAAATTTATCATTTCATTGTTGAACATTCGTTCATTTTGGTTCAAACTTTCGTTGCACTGGAAGAGAGCTCACTTTCCTCTTTCCACAACCATATTTGTACATATTGAGGATCTAGATTTGTGTAAGTGCTAATCTTTTTTCTTTCCAGTATTAGAACCCTTAGATTTATATCATAGAATTAAACTCGATTCATATAGCCTCACACTGATAACCGGTTTAACTGAGATCTGGTCATAATTTAACCATTCGCCGATTAGAGCTTTGGCCATTACATCTTTTGACAAGAATCAACGTAACTGGACCTCTTTTAATATCGGTGAACCATATTCTTAAGGAACAAGAAAAAGTATTCTTTGGTGGAATACTAGTTTAACGAAATTGAATACCAAAATCGAAACCGTACCAAAAACTGGTTTATTCAATAAAATTATAATACACTAAATCTATTAGCTTTCTTAGATTTCATTACAGATAACAAAAGGAAACTCTTAACAAGTCTCGTACGTAACTTTTTGCTACAAAACATGTATAATTTAGTAGTTTTTTTTTTTGTTCAAAATAAAACTTCATACCGGTAGTTGTTCTCCTTGTGCTAGAGTAAATGCACAGAGACTGTTTTTAGCCAGAGAGTCAGCCAACATATTGGCCTCTCGTGAAATGTAAACGAAAATTACATCAATAAAAAAAACTGGATAAGTGAGCAATGTCTTGAAGAATCCCGTAGATCTCCGACATCGATGTTCCCGTGTTGATCGCTTGAACGATTTGTTGGGAATCTGAAGCGATATGCAGCGATCCGAAACCCAAATCCCGAGCCTGCATCAACGCAAATTGGATTGCTAAAGCTTCTGCAATTAGGGGTGAGGCGATGTATTTCAACCCCCTTTCTCCCTGTCGAATCAGCTGTTGTTGATTGTTGTGAAAAGTCCATCCAGTTCCTGCGAATCTGAGTTCCCTTCGCCACGCTCCATCTGTGGGGCATCTTATCGACTCGATTGGTGCTGGTTTAAGGCTTGGCCTTCTTTTGGGAAAGCTTTCCTCTTCCCCCTTTTGTGCCTCTTGCCATTCTCTTGCCCTTATGATTGCAATCTCCATTGTTTCTTTGGCCGAAACGATTATGTTGTTAAAAATTTTGTTGTTCCGCGTGATCCAAATTTGCCGCAGAATCCAGAATGCGAGGGAACTAGCTTCGATTCCTGGAGGTGGGAGGCAGGTATGGAGTTTGAGCGCCCTAATTCCAGATCTGATATTATCGATGCTCCCCGACAGTACTGGTTCCCGGAAGGGAGCTAGGCTCCACACATGTTGCGCGAACCGACAATGAAACAGGAGATGGATGGATGATTCAAATTCTCCACAGTGTGTGCAGTTTGCTTGTTGTATTATCCCTCTAGCCGCCAAGTTTTCCCCAACAGGTAAGGCTCCTCGTAGGTTTTTCCATAGAAATAGTTTGATCTTTGGGGCACATTTCCCAGCCCAAATTTCTGTATTCCAGTTGAATTCGTTGTTTTCCACAGGCTCCATCATATGGTCATGGTCTTCAACTGAAACTAGTGCCCTAGCTACATGGTAGCCTGTTTTTACAGAGTATTCACCAAAAGTTTGAGGAGTCCATATCAACTTGTCTTCAGCCTCAAAGGACGCCGGTTTAATGCAAAGGAGTTTCTCTTCGTGCGCCGGAATAGTACTTCGGATAGTCTCCACTACAAGAAATACACCGATTTGCGACGGCATTATCCGTCGCAATACCGTTGCAAACAGGGATTTGCGACGGATTTGCGACAGTGACCAAAATGTCGCAAATCGTTAGTCGCAAATCCATTTCCGTCGCAAATCCGGCGCAAAATTTGCGACGGAATGAAATTATCGCAAATCCGTCGCAAATTTGCGACATCGAAAATTCCGTCGCAAATANAATAACATTAAAGATGATTTAAGACAACGGATACTCCAACATGAACATCGAGAGTCTTTGCCGGAATCATCAAGTCTTTTGATTTCAACAAGGAGACAAGTTTCAGAATCATCTCCAACTACATTTAATTTAATTATATTAGTTAATGTAAATGTTAAATGTATTTTGGAGTTTCATCGAAAAGATGATTGCTAATAAAACGTGTATGAAAGACGGACATAACAGATGACTTGTAAGACTTTTGAAAGGATAAGCTTGGTTACTTTACACTCTTTCATTAAAATTGTTTCAATTTCTTGTATTTGCATATAACGATTGTTTTGAAATATTTCTATACAATAGAACCTCTATAAATTAATAATCATTATAAATTAATATATATTATCGGTTCCGAGTCGGAGCAAGTGTAAAACTTAGCATAATTCGATAAGATAATAAGATAATAATTTTTTAAACTCCTATGTAAATATATAATCCCATTAATATCATAAATTAATAATTTGCATATATTTCTTTTATTTTACAATGGGTCTCATTGGTAACCAAAATTTTTTAGCGGTAAGCTGTAGTGATAAGTGCTTATAAAATAGTTGAAAACTGTAAGAAAAGAGCTGTAAGCAAAAGCTGTACAATAAAGCAGAGTGTAATACTGTTGGTAACGCTTTTTGTACTGCTTTTGTTATTGGTAACTATTAAACGGTAAAACTTATAAAGAACTTTATGGTAAAGTTTTCGGGTTACCATTCTAACCCAATAAGTAATGTTTTAGGCAGAAAATATGTTTCAAATTATATTATGTTTCTAACTTTTAATAAAAAAATAATAATTTTCAGTGTTTTAACCATTTGTTTCGATAAATTGTCTTATCATTGGTTGAATTGTATATATTGCTTTTAAAACAATGATTATGAATTTATTGTTAAAATTTTATTTTGATGCTATTTAAAGATATTTTTTTTATAAATTAATAACTATATAAATTAATAAAATATCATAATCGCAACATTATTAATCTATAGAATTTTTACTGTATTTCGTAAGTTCTTTATGATATCAATATAGTTGATTTGCAGGAAAAAGAAAATCGATCCTATGTTAAAAAGGTTTGGACACACAATCAAAATCAACAAACTTAAAAACTTATACATATAGCCCACACTAATGAATAACATTAAAGATAATTCAAGATTCCGAATCTTGATTGTTGTAATTTCGAATTTGAGCAAGGAGAATACGACATGCTAAGAAATTAGCCGGGTTCAGGTTATAATTTTGTTTTTTCTCCTAATTGTAAAAAACGTTAAGTACATTAGTGGATCAGGGAACCATGGCCTTAATCAACGGCGTCGTTTAGGGAGAATATAAAAAAAAAACACTGTTTGAAGTGCTGAATTTGAGGTTGCTCATTAGTCGCATCTGCACAACTAACTGCAGAGATTAGGAGCGGTTAATTATAATAAACCCAATTTGCCTTTTTTTAAATCAATGCAAAATGAACAGAACTAATCTTAGTAAGATTTTAAGTAAACATTAAATAGATGATTTTTTTTCATTTGTCAGGCATGTGTACATATGAGAAAATAGATTTGTAGGTTTGTTGAAAGTTTGTTAGCTAATCACTTTCTCATGAGACAAAGTTGACATTATTGCGAAAATTAATATAAAAAGTGATTTTGTCAAAATCTTTATATAAATATTTAGGTCGGAAACACGAAGTTTGGTGGAAAACCCCCTCCACAGACATCCACATGAATTTACCCAATTTTTAGTTTTTTGGTGACTTTTATAAACCATCTTCATAATTTGTTTAACCAAATGGTTATACATATCTCATTCTCCAATTACAATTCCAATTTCTAAAATTGTAAAACCTAAAAAAAACAACTTTTTCAGTGATGTTTGCACATTTTTGTTTAATACAAAATTCTTAATATTAAAAAGAAAAACAATTTATCATCAATATTAAAGGATTCAACAATGCAACCTAGGAGAAATTTCAACAATACCATTTTTATGATACAACTTTTCAAAAGTACCACTATAATATTATAAAACTACTTCTATCATATGATTGTTTTGTTTACATTACGTTTGCGTTTGTATGTTTTTCAAACAATTCTATCGGAATCAAACTCAGATAGTAAAACATTAGTACGAATCACTAGATTACATGTTTTAGTCATTTTTACGTTAGCATTTAGACAGAGCCGGCCCTGAGTTTTGAGAGGCCGCAAGCTCGGAAAAAAAAGGCTGTTTCATATATTTTATAATAATATATTAAACTTAAGAAATAAATCATGAATATCTTAAACAAAAGGCATAAAACAATTTAAAACACTAAAAATTAATATATTATTTTTGAAATATTATTCTCCTTGCATTCCTACCCGCAAACTCATTCATCAAGCTTGTAAAGTCAAGTTTTTCAGTCATTCTCCTTTCAATTGACAATATCGACAATCCAGTCAGTCTCTCTTGTGACATAGTCGACCGTAGATAAGACTTTATGAGTTTCAACTTTGAAAAGCTTCTTTCTGCAGAGGCAACTGAAACTGGAATCGTCATCATTATGCGATATGCAGTCAATGTATTTGGATAACAGCTTTCCATCTTTTTCAGATAACCCAACATCTCGACTACCTTCTTAATCTCTTTTGGTAAAGCTCCTTTTAAAAGCTTTAACTCCAAAAATAAATCATTACCATCAAGATCAGAATCATTACCATGTTTCAGAAAAACTTCAAGGTTCACACAAGAAGCCATTAACTTGTCATCGTTTGCTAACTTCAGCTTCCTCAAGTCAAATAAAAAGCCAAAAGTTCTTTCATAACTTTGAAATTGATCAAACCTTGTCTCAAGAGAAACCAAACCTTGATCCATGATTTTGATGAAGTAGTTGATTCTGAAATTTTCTTCCGCTGTTAATATCACATCTTCTCCATTTTCTTCAGGCTCTTCATCATGATATCGTTTCCTTTTACTGAGACGTTTTGCTTTCACGGAAAATACGGGATCAACTTCCATCTCAATAGCAATCCGTTCAGCTTCTGCTTTTGCTGGGTGAAAACCTGTCTCTCTATAGTTTTTAAAAAATGCAACTAGTCCTCCTAGTTGAGCAATAGCAATATCAATATCCATATCTTCTGACTGCAGAATCTTGCTTACTTTGTTAACAACAAACAAAAGTTCATACCAAATAATCATTCCAAACAAAAACTCAAAACTCCCAATTCCATGGATTTCACTCATTGCAAGAGACTCAGCATCGCTTCTTGTTTTCGGATTATCACTGCATTCTGCCAAATAAAACAAAGCTTCTCGTATCTTAGGAGCTTGAAATCGTATTGCTTTAACGCTTTTGATGCGGCTCTCCCAACGAGTTTGTGATAATGGCTTAACTGTAATACCATCCACAATCTCTCTGAAAACTTCACAATTGTTTGTAGAAGAAGAAAACAAACAATAGATACGCTGAACAATTCCAAAAAACGATACTGCTATCGTCGACGAGGAAGCGATATCTGAAAGTACAAGATTCAAACTATGACAACCACATGGTGTGTAAGCCGCCCTTGGATTAATTTCAAGCAATCTCTTTTGTACTCCTTTATGTTTTCCTTTCATATTTGACCCATTATCATAACCTTGACCTCTAATGTTATCAATACTCAACCCAAGATTAAGCAGTACATCCTGAAGGGTGTCAAAAAGCCCTTCTCCGGTTTTGACTTTGACTTCTAAGAATGACAAAAAAAATTCTTCAATCTTTGGTGAGGTCTCAGATATATCCACGCATCGGATAACTAGGGACATCTGTTCCCGGTGACTGATATCAGGAGTAGTATCAAGAATAACTGAAAAATACTTTGCAGATCGAATCTTCTCTAAGATCATTTTTTTTACCTCATTCCCAAGCATCTCTATCAACTCATTCTGAATTCTATGACTCATATAATGATAATGAGTTTCACGTTTCTCAATTCGTCTCATGTGTTCTATCATCACTGGATCAAAATCTGCAAATACCTCAATCATGCCCAAAAAATTCCCATTACCATCCACATGAACCTTATCACTACTTCCCCGAAACGCTATATTCTTTTTGGCAAGACCTTTTACCAATGCAATTATCCTCAACAACACATCTCTCCAATGTCTTTTCTCTTTGTAAATTTCTTCTTGAATATGCTTGTCAATAGTCTGATTCGTCTTCAGTCTCACTTCTAATTCCATCCAGCGAGTCATGCATATAATATGAGTATGACTTTTTTCATGTTCCTTGAGCATTTGTGAAATATTTCTCCAATCATTGTATCCATTAGTTGCCAACTGGTAACAAATTCTGTCTTCAGAGAATAACTTACAACCAAAACAAAAGATATTATCTTTTATTTTTGAGTAAACTAGCCATCGTCTATCTTGCTTTTCTCCATTCTTTATTCGTCTTGTATAAGATGAATGAGAAAAGCATATGCCAATACCATCTCTTGGAAAATGATAATCAACCGAAAGCCTTGCCATTGGACCCTGTTCAACGAGAAAATCTCTCAATCTGTTGTCAACTTTTCCCCAATTTACAGGATCATTGATATCCCCATCTAATAGATATTCCTTAACATCAAATGTTTTATCCTCTTCATTCTCATTCTCATTCGCAGCTTCGTCCTCGTTCTGATTCTCATTCTCATTCGCATTGTTGTCATTGTTCTCGTTCCCGATCTCATTCTCATTTTGATTCCTTTCACACCTATCGATCTCCTCATCTTCTAAAATCTCATCAGTTTTAGGAGTTTCAGATATAGTTACAAACTTCAACATCGAACCAGCTATAATAGAGTTTGTCAATTTATCGCGTCTTTTCTTTTTCCTTATTTTTTCTGCACCGCCCATCACGTTTCTTATTCGTTTCGAAGACATGTTGGTGACTGCAAGTGTGCAAAGTCTGCAATTAAAGAAACAAACAAAACTAAACGTGAGTGGGGATATAGATTAGTGAATCAATCTTTTGGGAATTGGAATTTCAGTGGTTCTAGAATCTAGATAATAAATTACTACTATATAAATTCTATTATTCTAATCTAATAAGTCAAAACTAAGAAACTCTGCAAATTCAATACATAAAAACCTGAATACATACAATATATATAATGAGAAAGAGAAGTTAGGTTTATATAGAGTGAGAATCGACGCACCAGCCACCAGGAGGAAGAAGAAAAAGAAGACTCAGAGTCAGAGCAGAGAAGAAGAAGCCGGTGATATTGGGGATGTTTTTTTCCAAGGCCGACGAAGGTTATTAGGTTTTAGTTAGGATTTATTACTAATTGTAGTGTTTTCGTTTTTTAGATGTATAATAATAATTTTAATTTTATTTGGTTTATTGGGGAAGAAAAAAAAAAGATAACCGGGGTTCGAACTCATGAGGTCTTGGTAAATATAAGAGAGACTTACCACTAGCCTAAAGAGATATTTATAAATTTGGGGGCCGAAAATAATTTATATAAATGAGGGCCGCAAGCCCATGCTTGCTCAGCATGGGCTCAGGACCGGACCTGCATTTAGAGTATATTTTCTCTACATGAACCCTTTTAAGCAAAATATTTTTATGATACATTTTCAAAATTACAAGCCAACACAAACGGAAAAAGAACTTTGTGAGTTCACATTTGTAAAATATTGATTGTTTTACGTTAAAAAAAATTATTTGAAGCTGTTCCTTGGATTGATATGTGGAAAATGGCAAGAAGTTCTTCAAAAAAAGGGTAAACGAACTTAAGTGCTTCATTGAAAACCACATGGGGGCACAAAGCCAAACAATGACCATTCAATAATCATTATAAAAGACTGTTCCTCTTGTTTTGGTATCAAAACGGGTCCCAAATGGAAACTTCCATATTAATTTTGTGGAAGATTCATACCAAAACTAGAGCCTGCAAAAAAATAATCATCATTGTAAATGAAGTTTTGTAACTTTCTGAAACAAACCCATACGAACATACCCACTTTCATGTCTCAAAACGTTTTTTTTTTAGTGGTTATGGCTGGTTTCAAGTCTCTCTCAACAAAGCATCTGAAAAAAACGAACTCTCTATTTGAAATTGATTTCTACGCATGCCTACTTGAAGAGAGATGAAGCCAAGAACACATGGAGTACTCTATGGACATGACCAATATTCGATACACGCGCTAGATTAGAAGAACCGAAATCTCACTGAGATATTCGAGAAAAATAAACGTTTACACAAATTCATTTTGTTGTCCTCGTGGTTTCCCTTCAAGAAGTGCCAGAACTCACATTTCATATCCTAAGCGTTGGAAACTAACAGAGCAAAAGTTAACACCGAAGTTGACATATTCTCACAACAGAGGATATAAACCTAAGAACACAGCCTTCTATTGATCATTCTTAATTTCAAGTCTCTATGCAGATACTTAAGAACAAGCAATAGATACGGAGAGGCTTATCACTTCACTTATTTGAGGGAAAAAAAATGAACATAATTCAATTGGTAGAAACGTATAAGGTCTCGTACCATGCAAAAGATCTTATTTTCTAACTAAAACAGAGTAGTTGTATCCGGAAGAAGTTATCTTACACTCTGACAATAACTAAGGTTTTGAATCATCATTTGAGTNAAGGCACAAAAGGTTTGTTTTGAGTAGCTTGTGGAGGATAGACTTGATCTCCGGGGTTGGCTACATTAGTACTTCTATAAGAGAGGTTGTTATTCCCCTTATAGTTGTTGTTTGAGTAGTTGTTGTAGCCCCCTTGGCCATCCACGAAATTTACCACCTCTTGACCCTCTTGATATTCAACTTGATCCTCACAATCCTCTTGGTTCTCTTCAACAAAATGTACATGCCTTTGATTGGAAGACATAAGTTTGTCCATCTTGTCATGTAGAGATTTCATCTCTTTCTTTGTAGACTCATACTCACTTCCCCTTGGAGCTCTATCATAGTCTTCATTGTAATTACCATCACTCAAGGCAAGATTCTCAACAAGCTCCAAACCATCTTCTACTTCTTTGCCTAAGAAGTTCCCATTACTTGCGGTATCAAGAAGCATCCTAATCTTTGGAAGGACACCTCTATAGATGGTGCTTAGGAGAGACTCTTGTGTGAAGCCATGATGAGGGCATTGCATAGTGTAGCCCTTGAATCTTTCCCATGCTTCATTGAAAGACTCATTGTTCTTTTGAGTGAAGCTAGAGATCTCATTCCTCAACTTGGTTGTCCTTGAGTTGGAGAAGAACTTAGATAAGAAAGCTTTCTTGCATTCATCCCAAGAGGTGATTGTACCTTGAGGCAAGTTTTTCTCCCATTGTCTTGCTCTATCCCCAAGAGAGAAGGGAAAGAGTCTTAGCTTGAAAGCATCCTCACTCACACCATTCATCTTGAACAACCCACAAACTCTATCAAAGTTATCCAAGTGATCAAGGGGATCTTCCATAGGCAAACCTTGGAATTTGTCTTGTTGAACCATGGAGATGAAAGCTGGCTTCACTTCAAAGGTGTTGTTGTGAACCGGTGGAGGTTGAATACCATATCTATTTTGGTGAATATTTGGAGCATCACCAGCCCCTATGGTTCTCCCTTGTCTAGGCGCATGCAAGTTGTTTCCATTGCCCCTTGGAGCTTGCTCATTTCCATTATGAGCTTGATTGGCATGCGCCACTGGTGGAGGGTGTTGAACTCTTTGTTGTTCTTCCATTCTCAACCTTTCTAACCTTGCAGCTTCCCTTCTTGCAATCTTAGCAACCCTTACCAACTGATCAATCTCTTGAAAGCCTTGGAAGTTGTTGTCTCCTTGTGATCTTAGGTGCATCCAAGGGAGACTGAAATCTAGAAAATGAAATGGTCAATAAACACAAAAGTATTACTTAGTCTCAAACTAAACTCAAATCTTAATGATCAAAGAATCCCAATATGGCAACGGCGCCAAATTGAAACAAGCGTTTTTTACACTTGTTAGCAATTCCTCAATTGCTCATATTATTGCAATATTTGAGGTATCAATCCATCTTGGGAGATGATTCAATAAGAATGCAAAGTTTTGTTTAAGCTAAGCTAAATTGAAAGGGTTTAAGGTGATAAGCAACAATTTAAAACAAACAACTAGCTAAGAGAGACATTACAAGTTCAATAATATGAAACTAAGCCTTAATTACTACTAATCAAGCACTAATGACGCAATTAACTACTAATCAAGATTGACAAAATACTAAAAACGAAACCTAGGGATGGAATCATTGATTTGGGAAACTAAGTGGACAATCTTGCAATCATTTAAGCAACTAATCAAGCCATCTCTATGTCTAGAACACTAATTAAAGACTAATTCATGATGTGTGGTAATAATCCCTTCACTAATCACCCTAATGAACTAATGATGGTTTAGCATTAAAATGATTAGCAAGCATGAATAACAAGTCTAATAGCATGATAAACACCCTAGACAACTAATGATGTTTTAGGCTAGGTATGTAAATCTCTTATTAAGTTGGTTCAAGCATTTCATCAAACACTTGGTGGGTGTGTGAAATGCTTATAATCCAAATAGCAAAAGATTAGCTAATTGGCATTAAGAACACCTTAATAAGAAGAGAGATGAAAGAATCTATCCTAGATTGCAAGATTGAACCATTAGAAAACCTTAAATCTAACACATCCCCAAGTTTCTAATGAACTACTCACTAATCATATTTAAATCCATCAAATCAAGGATAAGAGAAAGGTTAAACATGATTAGAGAAAAGATTAATGGAAGTTCAAGATAGATATTGCATAAAACTTAAAAGATTCAAAGCAAAATACAAGACTTTTCTCAAAGTGGCTAAAAGGTTCTTGACAAGACTAGAGAGAATAAAAGTTATCATAAAAACTAGGTCTAAAGAGTATTTATAGGAGGGACCCATGAGGATGACAAAAAGAAATAGTTTGGGTTTGGATCGACGACTTCATCGATCCATGTCGTCGATCCGAACCCCTGGAAGTTTGGTTCGACGAGCTACGTCGATCCGTTTCATCGATCCGAACTCCTGGAAGTTTGGTTCGACGAGCTACGTCGATCCGTTTCATCGATCCGAACTCCTGGAAGTTTGGATCGACGTACTCGTCGATCCAGCGCGAGAAATCTTCTTCTTCATCTTCTTGGTGACTCCTTTCTCCTCCCAGTGCTATGCAATCCTTCTCCAGCTCCATCCACGCCTCCATAGTGTCCTTTTCACCTGATCAAGACTCCAAATGCACCAAAACATGCAAAAGAACATGCAAAGAGATCCTAGACTCTAAATGATCGAAATGCAATATAATGATGCTAAATAAGGATCATAAATAATGACAAACTTACACTAAATGGAGAGAAATATGATGTAAAATATAGACATATCACTACCCCAAGCTGCCATTGAATTTCTTGGAAATGCGGACACCAAGAAAAATTTCGTAGAAGATTGAACTGTTTTCTCCGAGTGGATGAAGTACAAAGAATCTGGACGCTGAAGTTGACACAGTGGTACTCTCTCTCTCTCTCTCATTTTGTGTGACTACGTTCTTTCACTGTTAATTACGTTGGTGTTTATCAATTTATGTACTGCGTTTCACAAACTTGGAATCCTTCATTTTAAAACTGTGTGTAACATTCAAAGACTTGTTTGGTGTGTAATCGTAATAGAGGAGATAACGATTACCTCCTCAAATGACCAAAAAATATAATTTAAAAAATATGAAAACGATTACATTGTTCTCTGACATTTTGATGCATCATGATCTCCTATGTTTATCACTTGGCTCTCTTCTGTTTTTCATTCAGTTTTCATTGGATTTTATTCTAAATTGGGCTTTCATTAGACCTTTAACCGGCTAAAAAAATTTGTTCTTTGTCGTCTAGGGTTTCTTTATTGCTGGGGTTTTAAACTCTATAACTAGTTTTTAAGTTTTTGTTTCTTGTACGGTTTGAATCTATACTATATAAAAGTTGATGCATTATGTCATTGAGGACGTCCACATAGGACGAAGAAATTCAATTTGATTGGTCCAAATCAGCGTTTTCATTAAACACAAAAATGTTAAATACGATTTAACATTTTAATTAAATTAAAACACAAGAAAAAACTTGATATATAAACTTTTTTTTTGGAAAATTAACATAGAAAAGCTAAAAAACAAAAAATAAGGAAATTATATCTAATACAAAATGTCAATAACTCCATAGAATAGTATATGTCAAAATAACATAGAAATCAATACTAAAAATATTAAAAATGGAAATTAACTTGATATGTTGAATAGCTTTTTATAAAATCAACATAAAAAGTAACTAACTAAAAAATTTTAAAAAAACAAATATTAAAAACATTTTCATTAAATGAAAACACAAAAAAAAAAAATTAACTTGATATTTAAACAATTTGTTTTTGGAAAATCAACATACAAAATCCAAATTAACAAAAATAAGGAAATTATAACTTTAAAAATATCAATAACTCCATAGAATAGTATATTTTAAAATACTATGAAAATCAATGTTTAAAATATTAAAAAATGGAAGTCAACTTGTAAACTAAATTTTTGGAAAATGAACCTAAAAAGCTAACTAACAAAAAAATAAAAATGAAACTATGTTTTACAAAAATGTCAATATATTCACATAATAGTATATGTCAAAATAATTTAAAGTATCAAAATATAAAAAAATATAGAAATCGTATTTCTTTTCTTTTTTTGTCAACAAAAATCGTATTTCTTAAAATAAATTACAATCTATAAGTAAATAATAAACAATAAGGAAATTATATCTTTAAAAAATGTCAATAACTTCATAGAATATTATATGTCAAAATAAAATAGAAATCCTTGCTAAAAATATTAAAAATGGAAATTAACTTGATGTGTTGACTATTTTTCTAGAAAATCAACATAAAAAGTAACTAACTAAAAAATACAAATTTTTTTAATATGAATAACAATTTAATTAAATTAAAACACAGAAAATAAAAATTAACTTCATATTTAAATAATTTGTTTTGGAAAATCATCATAGAAAATCTAAATTAACAAAAATCAAGAAATTATAAAAAATGTCAATAACGTTATATAATAGTATATTTCAAAATAATATGAAAATCAATGTTAAAAATATTAAAAAATGGAAATCAACTTGATGTGTAAAATAAATTTTTGGAAAATCAACATAAAAAGCTAACTAACAAAAAAATAAAAATAAAACTATGTTTTACACAAATGTCAATATATTCACATAATAGTATATGTCAAAATAAAATTTAAAGTATCAAAATATAACAAATATAAAAATCGTATTTCTTTTTTTCTTTTGTCAACAAAAATCATATTTCTTAAAATAATTAACAATTTATAAGTAAATAACAAAAATTAAGGAAAATATATCTCAAAAATGTCAATAACTCCATAGAATAGTATATGTCAAATAAAATGAAAATCATTGTTAAAAAATTTAAAAATAGAAATTAACTTGATGTGATCAAGGTAACTAACAAAGAAAATATAAAAAAGGAAAATATGATTAACATTTTTTATTTTAAAACACAAAAAAAAATAAAAATTAACTTGATATATAAACATTGTTTTGGAAAATCATATAAAATCTACAAAACAAGATAAGGAAATTATATCTTAAAACATGTCAATAACTCCATAGAATAATATATGTTAAAGTAAAGTGGAAAACAATGTTAAAAAATTAAAAAATGAAAATTACCTTGATGTGTAAATTAATTTTTAGGAAAATCGAAATAAAAAGCTCTCTATCTTGCATTAGAGAGTCGTGGTTCTCTTAACCCAAAAAAAACTATGTCTTACACAAATGTCAATACATTCACATAATAGTATATGTCAAATAAAATAAAAATCAGTATTAAAATATAAAAATATAAAAATTGTATTTCTCAAAATAAAATATCAATCAATATAAAACAACATCTAATTAAAAAAACATCTAAAAGGAAACTAGCTTGATATCTATGCTAACTTTTTGTAAAATCAATAAATAAATAAAAAGCTAATGAACAAAGTAAATTATATCTTAAAGAATGTCAATACATCAAAATAACAATATATGTCATGATAAAATGGAATCAATATTAACAAAACAAAAATAGCAAAAGAAAATTATTTAAAAATAAATAAAAAAATAAAAAATTATGTTACACTATTTAAAAAGTATTAGTATATTATAAATAACAATATAAAGTTGTTATAGGTTACACGAGTATACAAGCGAAACATATATTTTTCAAAAAATCCAGAGAGCTTAATAAAATAATGGTTGCTTCTATTTTTTTCTTTTATCCAGACACTTTCATTTTTGGGTTTCAACGAACTTACAAAACAAACTATTAAGAGATACGAAACAACAAAAAAGCGGTTTACAGATGGATTTTAAACTGTTTATTATCTATTAAAAGGTACTAGCTAATCTATTTACTTATTACCAAATGAAAATTTAATCAATACTTATATTTTTAACTCAACTTTTTCAGTCATCTACAATCCAAGTCTTTATAGTAATAGGTTATTATGTTATGAGGCTAATATAAAAATTAATAAATTCAATATTAACTTGCGGTAAATTCATAATCCGAATATTAAACGATCATATAAACATTTTAAAACGATAAAAAACAGTCTATCATATACATAATATACAAAATAATATATATAAAACCATACGCTTATAGTGAGTCATTACTTAATACAAATTAATTTTTCGTGTAATTCAAGCAAAGATATAGTTAAATGTTATAGTAAAAATATCTACAATAGTGTATTAGCAGTTTATATGCAACCAAAAATATATAAATAATATTTGAAAATACTACACAAATAACTATTCACTTAAATCACAACAATGATTAAAGTCTGATTTCATATACATAGCTACTACCAATAATATAACACATCAGTAACACCTCATAGAATTATATTTAAATAATAATAAAGTCTGACAGTGTTATGAATCAAACACAAATTGTCAAACCTAGACATGCTATTCAAAACAAAACACACATAAGTTAATACATTGATAAATGGTTCAAAAACTCCACATCAACCTAAAAAGATGAAAAAAATATTATCTAATAGCAGGCTGCAAATAAAACTTATCTGAAAGATAAAAAAAAAAAAAAGATATAAGATAAAACATATTAAAAACCCGACGGAGAAGCAAAAAGGTGTCTTGCATGATCATTGAAACTTCCCAACAAAGATATAAGCAGCTTTTTGTCTGCGATATCTCCATCCTCTTCTTTTTTTTGTCTCAAATGCATATGTATGAATCTCAGTATGCATATTAACAATTAAACTATATGTCCTCTATATGTTATCAGAGTTACATGGTTTTTAACAAAAAATAGAAAATATGTTAAAAGATACGATATAAACATATATATTAAAGAAATATTTTGTTCAGGTTTATTAAATGTCAAATTATTGTTCTTCTATTATTATTTCTACAAAAATGACATATAATTAAACGTGTTAAAAAAAATTAATTATTTAATCAAGTAAAAATCAATTGACTTATTATTATTTTACTTAACAAAATTTGCATTCTTATAAATAAATACAAGTAAGAGAAAATGATACATTGTATGTCAAATAAATTTTTATTAAAAAACAATTCCGTAAACGTATTATGCATTCGGTAATTTACTAACAAAAAAAGATTAAACTAAATTATTGACAAAGATTTTCTAGATAAAGATGAAGATTCCTAGTATTCAATAAAGATTTTCATCCTTTCACCAAGATAAAGATGAAGAGCATGTAATAAGCAAAATATTAAATAAAATAAAATTTCCAAGAAACGTATTTTCTTGTTCTCTAAAAGCCCATATAAATTGGGCTTGAAAAAATAACTGGGCCGAATGAAAGTAAACCGGTATTATGATTTTAATAAAACCGGAGACATCGATAGAGAGAACAGACGACGTAAAACCCTAATTGTATATAAATCATATACTTTCCTTATTTCCTCAGCTTCCTCATCGCCGTCTGCAAAAACTCTACCTTTCCTCCTCCTGCGAGATCCATCAGCTTCTGCAGTAAGCTCCTCCTTTCCATTCCAACTTCACCTTCTTCTTCTCGATTTATAACCTGTTGAACTTTTTTCTTACTCACTCTTCTGTTTTTGTTTTTCTCAGAAAATGAAGGTTGTCGCCGCTTTCTTACTCGCCGTTCTGAGCGGAAAAGCTTCCCCTACCTCTGCCGATATCAAAACTATCCTCGGATCAGGTTCGTTCTTGCTTTTTATTGTTTTCGTCAAATTTTAAAATCCTTTACAAAAATCTCATCGATTTGACTGCAACTGTCTAAGATTCTTTGCAAGAGTGGGTGTTATATTCGATGATGAGATAGGCTTTGATGTGTATATACTTGATTTGAAGGATAGTTAGCGTTTGTGAGAACTTACTGAACCTAGAAATGATTCGTTTTAATGGGTATATACTTGATTTGAAGGATAATTAATGTCTGTGAAAACTTACTCAACCTGAAATGATTCGTTTTCCAAATACATCACTAACTTGAGGATGAGGAACTTCTTTTTTCAACTTGTATACTTCTTTGGTGATAGGGCCGTATACATACTTGTAGTAATGAATAGAAATATTTGATGAACATTGTGATCCAATAAGCTACATTTGTGTTGTGAATATGGGACTGTGTTGTGAGAATCTGTGAGTTTATCAATGTAGCAATTAATTTGGGATGTTTATAAATGGGGGAGGAACATTAATGGAATGTGGTGGTTTTTTATTTTTGTTTGTGTAGTTGGTGCTGAATCAGAGGATTCTCAGATTGAGCTTTTGCTTAAGGAAGTGAAAGGGAAAGATGTGGCTGAGCTAATTGCTGCCGGAAGGGAGAAATTGGCCTCCGTTCCATCAGGTGGCGGTGGTGTTGCCATGGCTTCTGCTCCATCTGCTGGCGGAGGTGGCGGTGCTGCTCCTGCGGCTGAGGCCAAGAAAGAAGAGAAGAAAGAAGAGAGAGAAGAATCCGATGATGTAAGTTTTACTTTTCTTTCTAGCAAAAAGTCTTATCTTTAACATTGCTTGAAACGATATGAAAAAATGATGCTAACTTGTGTTTTACATGTGTTATAATTTGCAGGACATGGGTTTTAGTCTGTTCGAGTAAGCCTTTCCGTGTTTGTTGTCAACTTATTCATATTGTGTAACCTTTTAAAACCCATATGTTGTTGTTTAGTTTGTATTCAATCATCTTTTAGATGTTGCTGAAATTTTTCATGAGACTTTTACTCGACACATCATCCGCATTTTGTATTTCAAGTTCTTGCTTTTTGCTACGTTACCACTCAACGATACGATCCTCACTACCTAGTAAGAATGTTTACAAACAACATTCACCATGAACTAAAGATGATGAAAAGTGAGGAGTTTTGTGATTTTTTGTATTTCAAATCAATTCATTTTCAATGTACTGAAACGCAATTAGTGTTTTGTGCTAGTCCAATTTCACTTATGTTCCCTTTGTTGTGTCACAATCAATTTTGCAACAGCCTTAATTTACACTTAAATCCTATCTTAAGATTTTATCAATTCAACTCGGTTTCTATGCATCTTTTGCGTTCTTTAGTCTGAGAATTTCAGTTATTCTGATCAAAAGAGAGCAGAAGAGCCTATGGAGTTAAAAGATCCCGAAACTAAACAAAACCGAAAAAACGTAAAAATCCGTTTCAAGATTTATAAACCAAAACCAAAAGAAAAGAGAGTAGCAACTTTGATGTTCGATTCCAAAGTTTCTCATAAAGAGAGGAATGAGTAAAAAGCGCACTCTCTATTTTATTCACTCACTTAGTACCATCAAATCTTCTACCTTTCACTCTTGAGCCTCTGGCTGCTTCTTTCCACCTGATTTCATGTACCAACCGATCGCACCAACGACAGTCACCACACCCGCCACAACCGCATAGTTTCTGTACTTGTCTTCCGACACTTTCGGGCCCGACTCAGCCGACGCTGAAGATGCTGCACCACTAGCCTTGGCTTCACTTGCTGACCCTGCTGCTGCTTGTTCTCCCGGACCCTAGTAGTTTCATTAGAAGTTTACCGTGAATCTTCTAGATGAGCTAATTTCTAGTTTCAACGACTTGAGTTTAAAGGAATCATTACCTGTCTGGCTATCTTCTCGAGCTTCTCCTGCTCCATTTTCTGCAGTAACAATGTAGAAAGTTAAGAGATTAATTTCCACCAAACTTCATATATAATGTAGAAAACCCATAAGGTCATAACCAAGATAAAGAGGAATAGCATTCGACTCCTAAAAAGAAAGAAAGAGAAAGCGTCTAACGTGTTTATAATTCAAGTTGGACGCAACAAGGTTTAGATAAAAAAATATATTTCACTTTCTACAATTAGACATGAGATACTTTCTTTAAAAGCAAAACCAAATATTATCTAATAGTTCACAATCACAAGAGAGACAGATAGAATCAAGACAGGATCGAGAATTAGTTTTCGTCACCATCATAAAAAGGAAAGTAGATGGACATACAGCTTTGAGGATTCTAAGTCTAATAGTTCACAAGAAAGACAGATAGAAATCAAGAAGGGATCGATAATAAGTTTTCATCATCATCATACATACTAGGAAAGTAGATAGACTTTTTGCTTTGAGGATTTTTAGTCTAATAGTTTCACAAATAGAATCAAGAAGGGATCGATAAAAATGTTTTCATCATCATCATAAAAGGAAAGTAGATAGACTTTTTGCATTGAGGATTCTTAGTCAAATAGTTTCACAACAGCGACAGAGACAGATAGAATCAAGAAGGGATCTCGATACATAAGTTTTCATCATCATCATCATAAAAGGAAAGTAGATAGAGAAGTTTACCTTAATGAAAACATTCTCAGCAGCTTTTTCCTCCTCGCTAAGAACTTTTCCACTGGAGAACCTGCGAGCCACAACTCTGATAGCGTTTCTTGTTGCCATGGTAATGAAGAAGTATCCTGTTGATACAAAAAAAAAAACATGGAAATTATAACATCTATGAGGGGAAACATCTCATACATAAACACTTGGGAGGTGCTTGTCTCTCACAATCCTTTTCGTCATTGTCACTCATACCAAAGCAAGCGACTATATATTTGAATCACTTAACCAAAACATCCACTACTGTATCTGTATCAAGTATCAGCTACAACTCTATACGATATATATTCTGAAGCAGAAAAGCCAAAACAAGGCTCTGACACTTGTGGATCCTCATGGAGGCTGTACACGCAATTGTTCGTTACCAGAAACAACAGTAAGAAACACAGTTTCTCATGTACCAAATCCATTAAATCTAGGGTTAGAAAAAGCATAGATGAAGCACAATGAACTCAGAACCAATCCATCAGGGAATGTTACAAGCGAAAGAAACAAGAAGCTTAAACTGAATCGATCATCCAACGAACGGCTAATTTCACACCGGAAAATCCGAGAATCAAAGATACAAACACGCAGCTAAAAACAAATCAAAGAACGGATATAGCAAATAGAAGCAGAGAAGCGAAAACCTAATCCTGATCTAAACCAGAGAAGCGAAAACCTAATCCCGATAAAAATACATACGATACGACCCTCGAAATGTTGGTATCACGAAGGATATACCAAATGTAAGCAGATAAGCAAAACCTAATCCCGATAAAAATACAGAGAAACGAAAAAGAAAACTCTAAAAACCATGCGACCTCTAAATGCTGGTATCGCGACAGAAAAATCCAGGCTGTTAGATCGAGAGAGATGAAAAACGTCAAACGAGAACGAAGGATTCGAAAACGAGAAAGAAGGAAGCGAAATCGGAGAAGATGATCGGAAGGGAAGAGAACCTCGTCGATGGTAGATCTTTAAATTCGTCGATGGCTGCTGATGAAAACCGCTTACAGAAGAAAATGGTAGAGTGACAGAGACGAAGAGGTGGAAGCGAAGGGAAGGAGAGATTTGTAAGGAGTGAAATGGGCTTAGATACAACAATTGGGCCCAAAAGTATTGTTGCCGAGGAATATATTAGACTAATCTGGTGGGATGACAATATTTGAGAGAGATATTAAGTATTTTTTTTTTTTTTAAATTTTTTTTTGATAATTTAGTTTAATATATTTTTGATATCTTTTAAATTATCAAAATTTTAATAGATTTATAAAAAAATATTATTTTATTAAAACCATTGTTTTCTGAACATTTTTGAGCTGTATATCACATTTGATTAAATATCTAATTGATGTTGTGTACCGATGCATCTATAATATGTGATTCATGTTGATTTCAAATTTTGTATTTTTTATTAGACATGTTGTTTTATCAGTTTCCTTAATTTGAATGTAAAGTGTAATACAAATTTGTTGGAATATGGAGAGGAACTGTGGTAGCTCAGTTGTTGATAAGGAGACTGAGTTTCGCATGAGTGTGTTTGAAACAATCGAAAAAGAAGATCGAGTTATCGCGAAAAAGTAGATGATTTATTTTTATTAATTTAGTATTTTTATATTGACTTCTTTTGTTGAGAGATACAATTTTTTTGTAGGTCGTGACATTTTTTAAGAATTTTTTGTAGGTCATGACATTCTTTAAGAATTTTTTTTTCGTTTTTGTCAGTTAAATTTCTTTTTATGTTGATTTTTAAAAAGTTAGCGTAATTATGTATCAAGTTAATTTCATTTTAAATGATTTTTTGATATGTTATTTTACCTCTTTTGATATTGATTTCCATTTTATTTTGAAACATACAATTCTTTGAAGACATTGACATTCTTTAATACATAATTTCATTTATACTTTTGTTAGTTAATTTTTTAATGTTGTTTATTTAGAGTTATCATAGATATCAAGTTAATTTTCTTATTAGATGACATTTTTTCTTTGTTAATTTAGCATTTTAAATATTGATATCCATTTTTAATATAATTATGATTTGGCATAATTTAACTGGTCATTTTAAATCATATGTGCACGCTCTCAAAAGTTTATAGCATTATCTTTTCTTTTTCTTTTTGTTAGTTAAATTTTGTTTCGATGTTCATTTTCCAAATATTTAGCCTAAATATCAAGTTAGTTTTTTTAGATGACTTTTTCTTTGTTAATTTAGCTCTTTTGGTATTGATCTCTTTAGAAATATTGACATTCTTTAAGATATTTTTTTTTTTTCAATTTTGTTAGTTACACATTTTTGTATATTGATTTCTTAAACAGTTAGCCTAGATATCAAGTTAATTTTCTTTTATATAATTTTTTCTTTGTTAATTTAAGTTTTTGATAGTGTAGATATCAAGTTAATTTTATTTTAGATGATATTTTCCTTTGTTAAATGACTTTTATAATGATTTCCATTATAGTTGTATTAACCATTTTAACACATAATTTCAATTATTTTTGTTAGTTAAACATTTTTAATATTGATTTTCTAAATAGTTAGTCTACATATCAAGTTAATTTCCTTGTTAATTTAATTATTTCGATGTTGATTTACAGTTTAATTAAACTGCTGTTTTTTTCTTAAATAGTTAGTATCGATGTCATACAGAGTAAGGGATATATAGCCAGGCTTTGCGGAGGATTGTGCAAGAAACCGAGGTGTCTTCTTTGACTAATGTTATGTATGGCGGTGTTCATGAAAATCAAGCATAAAACAAAGTCCAAAAATTACAATTAAGAAACCTCTAGAAATGCTAAGTCATTTACGTACTCTTTGGATTTGAGAGAATACCATTTTACAATTTCATGCACAAATCTAAGAGGCTTTAAAGGAAACACAAGTCAATGTGATTATGCAACTAAAACAAATAGGTTAATTGAAAACTAATGTTTATAATAAAAGATGAAAAATGTGGCATTCCTGCATTAAAGTGGCTTTTAAATCAAAACATAAACGAAACAAAAACAGAAAAACCCAAGCTTACTAAACCTCTTGCATGAATTCAAACGAAAAATCTAATACCATCAAAGATCAATAAGGAACCGTATAGCTTTACACAACTTTGAGAGTATCCGGTCTTTGAGTTTGGGCTTATTACGATAATTAAGCTTGGCAGTAAACCTATCGACGATCTTCAGGCTTTGATAATGGGTCATCTTGGCTGTATGATCTAGTGATTGGTAGCCAATGAATCTATATAAATCCAAAACAAAAATTAATCCAAAAATTATTAATAAACTAATAATAAGTCGCTGTAAAAAAAAATTTAATAATAAGTCAATTTGTTTACTTGATTAAATAACTAATTTACTTTTTTAACACATTGAGTTATATGTCATGTGTGTAGAAATAATAATAGAAGACAAATAATTTGACATTTTATAAACCTTAACCAAATATTTCTTTAATATTTATGCTTATATCGTATATTTCAACATAATTTCCTATTTTTTGTTAAAATCCATGTAACTCTGACAACATATAGAGGACATATAGTTTAATTGCTAATATGCATACTAAGATTCATACAAATTTATCTGAGACAATCAAAGAAGAGGATCGAGATATCGCAAACAAAAAGCTGCCTATAGCTTTGTTGGAAGTTTCAATGATCATGCAAGATAACTTCTTGCTTCTCCGTCGGATTTTTCATATGTTTTATCTTATATTTTTGTTTCTTTTTTTATCTTTCAGATCAGTTTTATTTGCAGGCTGAGAAAATACTTTTTCAAAATTTTAGGTTGGTGTGGAGTCTTTGAACCATTTATCGTTGAATTAACTTATGCATGTTTTCTCAATGTTATGATTTGCATAGCATGTCTAGGTTTGGCAATTTGCCTTTGATTCATAACACTTTCATATTTTATTATCTAAATGGTATTCTATGAGGTGTTACTCATGTGTTGTTTATGTGAGTTCAAATATCGGTAGTAGCTATGTATATGAAATCAAACTTTAATACTTGTAGTATTTTCAAATAATATTTATGAATTTTTGGTTGCGTATAAATTACTAATACACTATTGTGGACGTTTTACTATATATTTAACTATATCTTTGCTTGAATGACATGAAAAAGTTAATTTGTCTGCATGCGACCAAAAAAAAGTAATTTGTCTGCATAGTATTCAATTTTTTATGTGCTAATTAATGATTCGCTATGAGTGTATGATTTTATATATTTTATTTTGTATATTATGTGTTTGATAGACTGTTTTTTATCTTTTTAAAATGTCTATATGATAATTTAAAATTCGGATTAACAATTTACCGCAAGTTAATATTGAATTCATTAATTTTTATGTTAGCCACATAACATAATAGCCTATTACTATGAAGACATGGATTGTAGTTGACTAAATTTTGTTTGTTAAAACATAATATAAGTGTTGATTAAATTTTCATTTGGTGATGAGTAAATAGATTTGCTAGTACCTTTTAATAGATAATAAACAGTTTGAAATCCATCTGTAAACTGATTTATTGTTTTTCGTGTCTCTTAATAATTTGTTTTATAAGTTCGTTGAAACCCAAAGACGGAAGTGACTGGGTAGAAAAAAAACCGAAACAACAATTGTTTTAGTAAGCACTCTGTATCTTTTGAAGAATATATTTAGTTTGTATATTTGTGTAACCTATAGCAACTTTATATTATTATTTATAATTGATGACAATATTTTAAAAATGATAAATTTCCTAAACTAAATTTTAAATTAATTTATTTTTGTTTGTTAGTTAGTTTAGATCTTTTGGTATTAATTTATATTTTATTTTGACATTTACTATCCTTACTATGTTTTGATATACTTAAAACATAATTTGTTCTTTTTGTTGTTGTTAATTTAGCTCTTTTATTATTGATTTACTAAGCTTATAAATATCAAGTTAATTTTGTTTTTTGATAATTTTTCCTTTGCTAGTTTAGCTTTGTTAATATTGATTCCATTTTATTTTTACATATATTGTTCTTTTTATGTATTGACATTCTTTAAGATATAATTTGCTTTTTCTTTTTTGTTTGGTAGATTTTTTTATGTTGATTTTACAAAAAGTTAGAATAGATATCAAGCTGGTTTCCTTTAAGATGTTTTTTTTTAATTAGCTTTTGGTTTATATAGATTGTTATTTTATTTTGAGAAATACGATTTTATATTTTTATATTTAATACTGATTTCTATTTTATTTTTACATATACTATTATGTGAATGTATTGACATTTGTGTAAGACATAGTTTCCTTTTTTTTGTTATAGTTAGCTTTTTATGTTTTTTTCCCCAAAAATTAGTCTATACATCAAGTTAATTTCTATTTTTTTAAACAATTTTAACATTGATTTCCATTTTATTTTGACATATACTATTCTATGGAGTTATTGACATTTTTTAAGATATACTTTTCTTACTTTTTTTGTTATTTAGATTTTTATGTTAATTTTCTAAAAACAATTGTTTATATATCAAGTTAATTTTTATTTTTTGTGTTTTAATTTAATTAAAATGTGAATCATATTGAACATTTTTGTATTTTTTTGTTAGTTAGTTTTTATGTTGATTTTCCAAAAAATTAGTCTACACATCAAGTTAATTTCTATTTGTTAAATATTTATAACATTGATTTCCATTTTATTTTGACATATACTATTTTATGGAGTTATTGACATTTTTTTATGATATAGTTTCCTTATTTTTTGCTATTTAGCTTTTCTATGATAATTTTCCAAATAAATTTTTAATATATCAAGTTAATTTTTTGTGTGTTTTAATTTAATTAAAATGTTAAGCATATTTAACATTTTTTGTTTAATGAAAACGCTGATTGAACCAATGAGATTGAGTTTTTTTGTCCTATATGGACGTCCTCAATGGCATAATGCATCAACATATCAAGTTAAATTCCATTTTTAATCATTTTGTGTGAGTTTAATTTATTTTAATTGTTAATCATATTTAATCTTTTTTTGTTTAACGAAAATGCTGATTTGTACCAATGAGATTGAGTTGTTTTGTCCTGTGTGGATGCATTCAATGCCATAATACATCAAGTTTTATATTTTTTTTATTGATTTTCATATTTATTTTTTGTAAGTTTAGCTTTTGTGACATTGTGTTTCTATTTTATTTTGATAAACGCTATAGATTTGAATTTTTGACATAACTTTCAGATTTTTATCTGTTTTGTTAGTTAAACTTTATTGATCTTAATTTTCTATTATACTATGTTAATTCCCATTTTTGTGTATTTTAATTAATTTAAATTATTAATTATATTTAACTTTTTTTTGTTTAATGAAAACGCTGATTTAGACCAATGAATGATTCTTTTCGATCCTATGTATTTTTATTTTTTTGTTTGTTAGATTTTTTATGTTGATTTTCCTTTTCGTTTTTTGTTAATCAAATAACTTTTTATGTTAATTTTCCAAAAAGTAGTTTATTTTTTTGTTAGTTAGCTTTTTTATGTTTATTTTCCTTTTTGTTTTTTTTTTTGTTAATAACTTTTTATGTTAATTTTCCAAAATATAGTTTACATATGAAGTTAAATTCAATTTTTTTTATTTTTTGTGTGTGTTTAATTTATTTTAATTGTTAATCATATTTAACATTTTTTTGTTTAATGAAAACGCTGATTTAGACCAATAAAATCGAGTTTCTTCGTCCTATGTGGACGTTCTCAATGGCATAATGCATCAACTTTTATATAGTATAGATTTGATTTAAATATTTTAAAAACTATTTTTTTCTTTCATTTAATTGCTACAAGAAACATGATTTTTTTTTCTTTTAACATGTTATGAATTAGGATTTCATATTTAGCTTTGTTAAGATCTCATGTGATAAATCAAATGTACGGATACAAAAATAATATGTTACATAATCAAATGGAAAAAGTCACGTTTTATGTAATAATTAAAGAGAAATTGCCTCAAACAGCCCCATTTTAAGTTTCCAGTTCAATAATAGACCTAAAATTTTTGTTAATCATTTTTAGCATTATTAGGAAGGTGTTGAACACATTTAGGAAGACTGTCATAACTCAATTTAGGAAACTATTAGACATATTTAGTAAAGTTTTCCTCTAACTTTAATGAAAATTTAGGAAGCCGTAAGGAAGACATTAGATACATTTAGGAAGGGTTTCTAACTTTAATGAAGGCTATTTATGAACAAACGAGTTTATAGAGCTATTTTTAAAAAATAAACTTTATTTTGTGCTCTTTAAGAAAATTGCTCATAATCAAATGAAAGACATCAGATACATAAAACAAAAAATAACACACTACAAAATAAAATAACATGTTTCAATAGAGACATGCACATGTTTTCCGTAGCATTTAAATGAAGCGCGCAAAATCAGATTTACAATTTGTTTAAAATTATTTTAAACCAATATGTTACATCATCATCATTTACCTAAAGTTCTCTTGCCATTTGGCAAAAGTTTTTGAAGCGCTTTATTTGTGTTGATTAGAAAAAAAATATTCTCTTTACATTAAGGAGAAGATCTAGTTATAATCTTCTCGTCGATAGAAACCATTCAATTACATAGTTCAAGAAGAAAACTTTATTTTAAAAGAGTGAAACAGATTAACGTACACACCTGAATTGATCATATTGTTTACATATATGAAGCTAGTTATCGGAACAATGCCTCCCCCATACGTTACATTTTCGATCAGCCGAACTATAATCTTTGGAGCAACTCCAATGTCCGTGAAAATAGCAGACTTGGACTTTTTCTCACTTTACGCATGTCTCATGAGTCATGACTCTTAAGTGTTTTCATTAACAGAGACTTGGACTTTTTCTAAATATACAGAATCATTTCTTGGTGAATTTCTTATAACCGTGGTAGGTATTTGCATTGAACTCACACTCCCCACATTGCTTTGGAGTTTATTTCATTTGCTTTTCATCTTATTTGCAATGGAAGGGAAGCTTTTCTTGAGCCAATACTTGATATTGGTGCTGTTACTGATGGTTACATGGATACAAAATTTATTGAGAATGAAAGGATGGCTTTGTTGGAGCTCAAGAAATTCGTGATCTCAAGGATTGAAGAATGGGCCATCGACTCGGTTTTGCCTACTTGGACTAATGGCACAAAGAGCGATTGATGTACGTGGAAAGGAGTCGATTGTAGTACATACAAGCGAACATGTGACCGAGATTGTCTTTGGTACACATACACTGAACCTCAAAGAGAATTCTCTCTTAAAT
Organism: Alliaria petiolata; assembly: GCA_020283515.1. Taxonomy (NCBI): domain Eukaryota; kingdom Viridiplantae; phylum Streptophyta; class Magnoliopsida; order Brassicales; family Brassicaceae; genus Alliaria; species Alliaria petiolata. The sequence continues at coordinate 23,721,718 of JAHZTW010000002.1, forward strand.
CTTTCTTTGTTGCATCCCTTTGAAGATGTTGGGAGTCTCAACTTATCCGGGTAACCGTTTATCCGATTCAATGGCTTGTTTGATGATGTGGAAGGAACACCACGTACGCTTTCCCTCTTGTGGTTAGGTTTTGTTAAGATAATATTGTTTGTATATATTTTTTCCTTGGATACAAAAATATAGAGTTTGCATTGCATCCAAACTCAACAAACTGAGCTGCTTACGTTTACAAAAAATCTTGCTTACAGTTGATTCCCACAACGTGGGTCAGACTCTCCAAAAAGCGTGCTTATTTATTAATTAGTAAGCAGCGTTGACGAAGATCCACTAAATGAAATCTTTATAAAAACTTAATGTTCAACATGTAGATCCAGATCTGAACCTATTATTATTTTCCTATACTCTATAAATACATTAGCAAGCATTAGTTTTAAAAAGCTCAACACAACACAAAGCAAGTAAACAACAAAAATAGAAAGAAAAAAAAGAAAAAAATTCTACGATGAAAAAAGGGACAGTCGCTTTCCGGTTGATGATCACCATGGTCATGCTCGGTGCAATGGCAGTATCCGAATTTACTGGTCCGAATGAAGCACGTGAAGCAGTGCTTGATGTCAATGGGAAGCCAGTTATGACCAACACTTCATATTACCTCCAAGCCACGCATAGAAAACATCTAGCATGGATTTCTCGTATCACCCGGAGCCCAACCCCACGTATTAAATCATGCCCAGAAGGCCCCTATATGGGTCGTGAGAGTTCACGTTCACCAATTTCATTTATATCATCATCGGATAATATCTTGCGCCTAACCGCCGAAATTCACATTAAGTTCGATCTAAGCGATGAGTGCGATGAGTCCGGGATTTGGAGACCGATAAAACCTGATGGTGCCATAGCCCTTACGGGCTCAGGCAATGACAGCGCGATCACGTTCGCTTTTGCCGAAAATAACGGTCATTACTTCCTCTATGCCGGCCGTTATATACCTAACTACGAGCATAACTTGGTCGGTTATAAAATTGACATTTTACTTAGCGTAAGGCGCCTTCAAGCGGCGAGGCATGAGTATCCCGTAATATTCTTTTTCGTGCCGGTGTGAAGCATGTTTCGGGACTTTAGACTTTTATTGGCGAGCCTTGTCCTTTTCTTATGTAATGTTTTCATCAAAAAAATAAAATACAACGTACCCTCTGTTTTTTTTTCTTTTTCTTTTGATGTAATGTTTCATTAAAAACTAAATAAATCTAGTTCTTTATTTTTTTTTCCTTTGATGTAGTTTTTCATCACAAATTGAAAACTTTTTTTGCTCGACTACTATTCATAATATGAAAACTAGCTAAAATAAAAGAATCAAAGAAATTAAATACAAATCTGCCGTAAATTTGAGATCAAGAAATTCGTGATCTCAAGGATTGAAGAATGGGCCATCGACACCGTTTTCCCTACTTGGTCTAACGGCACAAAGAGTGATTTCTTGAGCTCCAACAAAGCCATCCTTTCATTCTCAATACAACTTTTGGAGTAATGGCACAAAGAGCGATTGATGTACGTGGAAAGGAGTCGATTGTAGTCTTACAAGCGGACATGCGACCGAGATTGTCTTTGGTACACTGAACCACTTGTAAGACTATAAATTTTATAAAGACAATCTCGGTCACATGTCCGCTTGTAAGACCCTATAAATAAATTTTATGAAGACAAATTTAATCATTCGTGCTGAAATATTTAATAAATTTAGTGTATTCTTATTAAAAATGAGAAAATCACGAGTTTATGCTGAAATTGCGGAATCTTCTTAGAGCATTTTTATTGAAGAGATTTGGAGGGTTCTAAATTTAAAAAAAAATAAAAATATGACGTGGCAGAGAGAGAGAAGAGAGTCGCTAGAGGCGTCTCTTCCCCTCTCTCTCGCCACGTGTCAAATCGTGATTGGTCAATTAATTTTTTTTTGTTTTTTTTTTTTGAAAAATCGTTTAAAAAATAATAATAAAAAAGTTGAAGAGCCGCAAAATGTACTCTCCAATAATGATGCTCTTATTAGTGCCAAAACTACATATAACTCGTTTTGGGGTCAACACTGTTGATTCTTGCATTCTGGCCGGGATCGAAACCATGAAGCTTTAAGGGATCAAGCCATTATTTGACCTTCTTTTAATAAAGAATTTGACTATTTTTTTCATGTTTCAGCTTTGTAGGATCATACCATACACATTAGTAATTTATAATGTTGTCTAAAGGTGAGCCCATAAAATATTTTTACTAGGGTCAAAATTTAAATTAATTATTTTATAATTGTTTTAATATTTAGTCCAAACTAAAAAAAGAACAAAAATAAAATCTGATTTTAAGTCTAAACTATAAAACAACATAAAACAAAATGGGATTTAAGACCATATAAAAAGGACAAAAATTAAAAACATGGTGCAAAGAGGAAATTTGATCTTCGGTTTGGGGGTCAATAGACCAGATTTTAACCAACCGATCGAGCTGCTTACGTTTAAAAAATATTGCTTATAGTTGAACCACCTTCCCACAACGTGTAAAAGCGTGTTACAAAATCTTGCTTATAGTCCATTCTAAGGGCTTATGATTTTTTAATTAAAACCGTAGTTAAAAAATGTTTAAATCGGGCTTTAGACCCATATAAAAAGGACAAAAATTAAAATATGATTCAAAGAAGAGATTTGAACTTGGGTTAGGGAGGATTAATAGACCAGATTTTAACCAACTGAGCTGCTTACGTTTACAAAATCTTGCTTATAGTTGAACTCCTTTCCCACAACGTGCAAAAGCGTGCTTATTTATTAGTTAGTAAGCAGCGTTGACGAAGATCCACTAAATCTTTATAAATTTAATGCTCAACATGTAGAGTAGATCCAGATCTGAACCTATTATTTTCCTATGCTCTATAAATACATTAGCAAGCATTAGCCTTAAAAAGCTCAACACAGTACAAAGCAAGTAAACAACAACAACAACAACAACAACAACAAAAAAAAAAAAAAATTCTATGATGGAAAAAGGTGCAGTTGCATTCCGGTTGATGATCATGCTCGGTGCAATGGCAGTATCCGGAGTTACTGGTCAGAATGAAGCAGTCCTTGATGTCAATGGGAAGCCAGTTACGACCAACACTTCATATTACCTCAAAGCCTGGCATGTAAGAAAACCATTAGGGATTTCTCGTATCACCCGGAGCCTAACCCCATTCACTAACAAATGCCCAGAAGGCCCCGTTCTGGATATTTACACACATTTACCAACTTCATTTATATCATCATCGGATAATGTCCTGCGCCTAACCGCCGAAGTTAACATTAAGTTCAATCGAAGAAATCACTGCGATGAGTCCGGGATTTGGAGACCGTTAGGAAATGGTCACATAACCCTTACGGGCTCAAGCAATGACAGCGAGAGCATGTTCACTTTTGCCAAGAAAGACATTGTCGGTAATTACTTCCTCTATTACGGCTCTCATAAGCCTAACTACGAGAAAAACAGGGTCGGTATTGAACATGACATTTTACTTCACGCAAGGCGCCTGAAAGTCCGGGATTTGAATCCCGTAACGTTCTCTTTCGTGCCGGTGTGAAGCATGTTTCGGGACGTTAGGCTTTTATTGGCGAGCCTTGTCCTTTTCTTATGTAATGTTTTCATTAAAAAATAAAATACAACGTACCCTTCTGTTTTTTTGTTTCTTTTCTTCTCTTGATGTAATGTTTCATTAAAAACTAAATGATTAAAAACTCTCTCTCATTACATCACTTGCCTTACTCCTTCTTTCCTCTTTCTCATTAAAAAATAAAATAGTATTATCTTATTATATAAAGTAGGATGCATCAAAGTTAGTTTTTAACATGATCGTGACACTTGTCAAGTTAATTGATTAGATTTTGACATGTGTTAAAAAAATAATAAGAGTAGGATGCATTAAAGTTAGTTTTTAACATGATCGTGACACGTGTCAAGTTAATTGATTAGATTTTGACACGTGTTAAAAAAATCAACCAATTATATTTTAACATAATGTTTACATAAATTTAAAACTTAGTTTTAAAAATAAAAAAAGAGAATAACTTTTTTCTATTACTAATACAAAAAGAAAAATAAAAAATCGAAAATGTAAATAAGAAAATAAAAAAAAGGAAAATAAGTTTTTTATGTTTTAAATAAAAAAAGAAAAATAACTTTTCTCGATTACTAATACAAAAAAGAAAATAAAAAATCGAAAATGTAAATAATAAAAGAAAAAAAAAGAAAAATAAGTTTTTTATGTTTTTCATTTAAGTTAAGAAATTGTATGATCAATTACTAATACTAAAAGGAAAATCAAAACATTATTTTTAAAATTAAAACGTGTTAAAAAAACCAACCAATTAGATTTGAACATAATGTTTACATAAATCTAAAAATTAGTTTTAAAAATAAAAAAGGAAAATAATTTTTTTTGATTACTAATACAAAAAGGAAAATAAAAAATCGAAAATGTAAAATTAAAAACAAAAAAAGGAAAATAAGTTTTTTATGTTTTTCATTTAAGTTAAGGAAATTGTATGATCAATTACTAATACTAAAAGGAAAATCAAAACATTATTTTTAAAATTAAAAAACGAAAATAAGTTTATTTTTCAATTACTAATACCAAAAGAAAAATAAAAAATCGAAAAGGTAAATATGAAAATTAAGAAAAAGGAAACTAAGTTAGCTACGGTTAAAAAAATAAAAACGTCAAATTTATCGATTTAGATTACAAAAGTAAAATAAAATCAACTAGAATATATTTCAATTTAAGAAAAAGAAAATAAAATAAAAGGATCTATTTCAATTTAAGAAAAGAAAAAAAGAAAACAAAAAATAAATTAGATTAACTAGGATATATTTCAATTAAAAAATAGAAATTTGAGACGCTAATGATATGACATTAGACAATGATGAACTCAATGAGTGAGAAGGATGATAGCAAGAATCATGTAGAGAAGTTTTTGATGCAAGCCTTGAGAAGCATAACTTCTCTAGAGAGCAGAGAGATCATATACGAGAGAAAAAAAAATTAAAAACAAAAAGTAAATTTTATTAACTAGGATATATTTTAATTAAAAAGAAACTTTAGATGCTAATGATATGACGACGATGTAACTTAATACATTATATCATATCATATCGATTTAGATTTCGATACGTGTCTCGGTAAAATATTATTTTACAAAAAATAAATGTCAAATTTATTGATTTAGATTACAAAAGTAAAATAAAATTAACTAAAATATATTTAAATTTAAAAACAAAAGGATCTATTTTAACAAAACAAAAGGATAATATTTCAAAATATTATTAAAATATATTATTTTAACAAAAAAAGGATAATATATTCTTTTTAACAAAATATATAATAAAAACAAAAGGATATATTTCAAAAGAAAAAAAAAACAAAAAGTAAATTAGATTAACTAGGATATATTTTAATTTAAAAAAAAAAATTCTAAATGCTAATGATATGACATTAAACGATGATGAGATCAATGAGGAGGATGATATCAAGAATCATGTAGAGAGGCTTTTGATGCGAGTATTAAGAAGCATAACTTTTCTAGAGAGCAGAAAGATCATATAAGGGAGATGAATGTGAAGAGAAAGAGATACTTTATTTGCTTGAAGAGAGTTAATGGAAAGATCGTTAACATACTCGATTGACTCAAATTAAATACTCAAGTTTTTAACGCAACGGAACAGAAAATATAGATGATAAAGTGTGTTAATTATATGAGAAGTAGGGTAAATGTTGCTTAGGATCCGCAACAGTTCTGTGTTTTAAATATTTTAATTGAAAATAAATGAGAATTAAACTAAACAAATAATTTTTAGGTTTCGATTTTGTGTTTTTCATATATGTTTTTAGTAGTGATCAGGTTTTGCTTTCTATTTTCTTAAAAAAAAATAATTTAACGGGTTTTAAATTTTATTATTATAATACGCGGATCCTAATCTAGGTTTTAATTATGATAAATATAATTATAATAAAGTATGATAATTAATTCGGCAAAATTTTAGAATAAATAAATTATCCGATTTTGTTTTCAATTTATTTTTACGGGTTTAAAATATTTTATCAAAAACCCGCATATATGCGGATCCTATTCTAGTACTAATATATATAGAAACACATATATATATAAATCTCATCTTATTATAATAATTCCGTCTGTATACAAAAAAAAATGAAATTTATTTGTATTTCATTTATTTTAAAGTTTATTATTATTTACGAAAATATAGACTAATGCCTTTTCCGTTTATGTATTATTCCGGAAAGATAAGTGTTGCCTTCTCTAATGGATCGGTTATGCTAGGCTATGTATTTACGATCATACGATTACATGGTACACTATGTATGCTCAAATCATATTTATTAAGTGAAAGGTTACATCTTTGTTTATTTATTTATATATGGTGTGAGAGGTTACAAAAAAAACTTCATCCTTGTTTATTTATTTATGAAGTGAAAGTTTTAAAACTCATCTAATATTGTATGGTAGGATACGCCTTCTCATATTGCTTTAAATTATTGTCTTAAATTCTGCATGTTCAAATATATCAAAGTTTTACAAAAATAGTTTTCATCAAACTAAATGGGTTAAGTTTTTGTTATTGAGTAATAATGTAAAATTTGGTAAAGCTCGAGATCGCTACCCTTAACTTGTGTGGAAAAAATTATATGTCATAGACAGTAGGTGCAAGGTAGCATCTAAAGGAAAATGGTCTCTTGAGAACTATCGATAAATCGAAAACGACGTCGGATGAGGCTAAGACAAAAACCATGATCTTTTTACACCACCATATTCTTGATGATTTTAAAATTCGGTTTGATCACCAGAAGTGTGTGATCATACCAAAAGCGAGGCACAAGTGATTGAATCTCTGGTTTCAGGATTACAAATGTGCGAGTGAATATAATTATGTGATATTCAGAATCACCTACATGATGTTGTCGTTTGGAGAAAATATCAGTGAATATGATATGTTAGAGAAATCTCTCTCCACTTTTCATCTTGGAATGGTAATCTTGCAACAGCAATACCGGGCAAGAGAACTCACTCAGTACTCGGAGTTGATGCAAATCTTCCTTGTAGCTGAACAGAATAATCAACTCGTGATGTTAAACCATCAATCTCGTTCAACTCGATATGTGCCATTCCCTGAAATGAATGATGCGTCATCCAGTCAAAGTTATAAGAAGCCACGACGTGAACGCATATACGGTAGGAGCCGTGGTCGCGGTCCTGGTCGAGTGCGTGGAAGAGGAAGGGAAAGTGATGATGGTCGGGATGTTAAGAGACAAGGTGAAAGCGCTTGCTTTAGAGGAAGCATAAAAGGACATTGGGTATGTACGTACCGTACGCCAAAATATTTAGCCGTTCTGTACGCAGAATCACAAAAGACCAAAGAAAATGATGCAAATACCAACTTCATCTCGGATGAAGCTGGAACTTTCTTTGATGGCTTAAGTGATGATACTCATCTTGATGTCGTTGATTTCTTTGTTGATCATGAAGCATCAACAAATTTATAGAAACTTAGATCTATAATAATGTCTTCCTAAAAAGACAAAAATAACAAACACTTAACATGGCTTTTAGTATATATAATATACTTTTGTTTCGATAAAAGGCTTTTGATGTAATATATTAATCTTTTTTATAAGTTGATGTTTCTGATTAATTATTGAAATTTGTATAAGTATTGTGGCCCAGAAAATATCACAATTTGAGATTCAGGATGGAAATACATGTCTAGCAGACAGTGCTACAACACATACAATCTTTAGGGATACAAATTATTTCTCATGTCTCAAAATGAAAGTCTCCGCATAAAGCTTGAGTACTATAAGCGGTATTACAAAGATTATACTAGACTCTGAAAGAGCGAGTTTTTCAATGCCAAGTGGTACTAGTGCAAGATGCATTATACTCCCCCGACTCTACTTATTAAGTTTTCGAAATATTCGTAGAAATGGATATCATATTGAGACTATGAATAAAAATGGTTTTGAATATCTTTGTATTATAACGGAGAGAAAACATCAGTTGGAAGAATTAATCCTCCGGATTATATTGTACAAAGATAACCATGGATGAACTGCTATTGAATTTATTGCATTAATTAAAGCTTGTAAATCCCATTTTGGTGCCAAAACTAGGCCTGCAGATTATGGATATAAGATCAGGTAATAACTTATAAAGGTTGGATACATTCTGACTATATGGTGCTTGGGTTTTCTCTGTTTATGCATTTAAATTGATGTTTGTATGCCATGCTCAGTGGCGAATCCATAAGTTACAGTGAGTGGGGTCAAAATATCAATATAAGGAAAAAAATATATAAAAGGGGTCAATGATGGATATTGATCCATGGTTTAGGGGGTTCACTAGTAACTTTTTACCACTAATGCTAAGGGGATTTTCTATATTTTGGGTACATTTAACTGTTTTATAAATATTTAAAAGGTGTCAAGTGACACCCTATATTTGTTAGTGGACTCGCCCCTGGCCATGCTGCATGTTACAATATATTTAGCAAGATTCTCGTTCAGCAGGTTATAAAAGCCTCAGAAGATTTAAAAAGTCGAAAATTCTTGATCTCTCCTACAATAAATTCAATAGCAGCATCTTTCCCTTTCTTAATGCTGCTACGTCACGTATAACTCTTTTTCTTCGAGGTAACTACATGGATGGTCCTGTTCCTGTTAAATGTGTGTGTGCTACTCCATTTGTAACAAAAATGGCCTATTTCTTGATGACGTTATCTTTTTGTATATCGATTCAATTATAGTTAATTCTGTTAAAGGTATATTACAAGGTAGGGTCACTTGCATTCCCTTGACATTAAAATTATAAAAAGTGATTGAAGATGTTTATATGCTTAACAAGATTCTCGTCTGCAGGTTATAAAACCTTTAGAAGATTAAGAAACTTTGGAGATTCTTGATCTTTCTTTCATTTGGTTCAACAACAGCATCTTTCCCTTTTTAATGCCGCTACATCACTCAAAACTCTGTTTCTTAGTTGGAACCACATGGGTGGCTCTTTTCTTGCTAAAGGTGTGTGTTTTACATTTGTAACTAGAAATGTACAAATGGCCTATTTATCGATGATGTATCTCTTGCTAGATCGATTCAATCTATCGTTATTCTTATAAATTTATATCTTAGATTCAGTTTGGGTCACTTATATTTGTTGAATTCCCATTTCATAACTTAAAGATTTGACAAACTTGGAACTGCTGGACCTGAGTAGAAACAGATTTAATGGATCATACTTGTTCGAGGTAGTTGTCCATAAATGCTTGGTTTGTTAGATTGGTTTGTGCCATCCTCGAGTTGACTATGTTCGTATTTAAAGGTGTTTACCTTTGTGTGGCAGAGCTATCTGCACTGAGCAAGCTAAAAACTCTGGATCTAAGCGATAATGAGTTTTCTGACTCAATGGAACCGCAAGGCAAGTTTGCTAAAAAATCTACTTTCTTGCTTGAATTCAGGTTTATTTACTAAAGCTTTTTGCATTTGATTAACGTAGGGATTTGCAAATTGAAGAATATCCAAGAGCTCGATCTCAGTCACAACAAACTTGTAGGTCATTTCCCATTATGTTTAACTAGTTTGACTGGACTTCGAGTTCTTGATCTCTCATCGAACCAACTGACTAGGAAGGTACCATTAGGTCTCGGTAGCCTTAAATCCCCCGAGTATTTGCCGTTGTTTGATAACGACTTCGAAGGCTTCTTCTCACTTGGTTCCCTAACCAATCTCTCAGAGCTTAGGGTGTTGAAACTTTGCTCAAAATCCAACTCACTTCCAGTAGTGTCGGATAGTTTTGGAAGCCAAAATTTCAGTTGGATGTTACGTTATTGCATTACGATCTTGCAATTTGGAGAATGTTCCTCAATTTCTCTTAAACCAGAAGAAGTTGCTTCATGTTGATCTCTCCGACAATAAAATCTATGGAAAGTTTCCTTCTTGTCTGTTGGTTTTCAATAAAATCTACCCGTAAATTCATGTCCCGAATCCGGAAATGTCCAGGACTAGTTGGAGATATTCTGGAAATACAAGCTGTCAATCTTTCTCACAACAACTTATCAGGAGTGATACCAGAAAGCTTTTCAGGTCTGAAGAATGTTGAAAGCCTTGATCTTTCTTTAAACAGGTTACAAGGCCGGATTCCACGACAAGTAACATAGCTAAGTAGTCTCGTGGTCTTCAATGTCTCATACAAGAACTTATCATGAGTCATTCCACAGAGAAGACAGTTTAACACCTTAGATCAACAAAGCTACTTAGGTAATCTTCTTTTCTGTGGACAGTCAATCAACAAAAGCTGTGACAATATTCACGAACCGGATAATAGAATGAAAGTTGATGAATTACTGGAGTTTTGTTGCAGCTTATGTGACCATATACTTCTTGGGATACTCGCATCTCTCTCATTTGATTCTCCTTGGAGCAGAGCTTGGTTCTACATTGTTAATGCTTTCATCAACAAGGTTAGGAATTTGTTTGGGTAAAACACTACAGGTACCAAATGCTTCTTATGTACTAGTTTCAGTATTGTCCCGATCTGTTGTTCTTCTTCTTCTCAAACCTCCTGCTTTGTTCACAAAACCAGAACATATATGTTTGGTTCCTGTGTACTGTCTTTGTCTTTGAATTACTTGTATGAATCTGAATCACAGATTCTTTTGTACGTGACTAAGAATCTAAGTAGATCAATGTTTGTATCGTAGCTTTAACACACATTTTTATACTTCTAAACATATACACACTTGTAGACCGATTTAGCTTATTCTGTGACGATGACTAACCAAGATGTCTTTGAAAATACTTTTGTTTGTGTTGTTTTGCACAAATTAAAGGGTACAGTTCTCTTTGAATTAGCCAGCTTTGGCTACTTTGTTTTTCTTCCTCCTCTAATGGAGTTTAAGCTAAATGAAATTTCAGTTTAACCAAAAAAGAAAAAAAAATAATAATAATCTCTTTATCACATTCTAATCTCAAATCCCATTTTATTTTCATCCAAGAAAAAACACAATAATTAACTAATCGATTTGATTTTTCTTAAGAACTTCTTTATTATATCGTTGATCACCAATCCAACTATATGAAGTTATTCAGTTGAACCAGATTGAAAAGGGTAAAAAAATTATAGAAAGAAGAAATGAAATGATTCAGTTTTATTTATTTCACGTACAAACATGTAAATTTACTACTTTTTTATTTTTATTTTATAATCGATGTCATTCTAAAAGAAAATGAAGTCCATAGAACTTTGAAAAATTATGTCATTTTAGTGATATACAAATCTGGAAATACGAGTTTATGCTTCTTTTTTTAACATCAAAAACACCATTTTATTAAGTTTGCAGAAATAGGCTCTCTTCTAAAGAAAAGCAAGAAAGAACCGCCGAACTTACATGGGAGAAACAATAACCACATGCTCTTGTACATTTTGTAAGGAAATCAGCACAGACATTTTCAGATCTAGGAATATAAAATATATAAAAAAATACAAAAGATTCCTTAAGAAGTCTAAAATCTTCTAACTCTGACGCAAAAGTAGGTCATTCCGCTGGATTTGCGAGCATAGTGATCAAATATGTACAATTTGTTGCAAAGATAGTACTAGTCATGGATTCTGAGATTAGACACTTTATTGCTCATAAAAGAGTATCAAGCTCGGCATGTAGTGGCGATAAACTTCTCATTGACCCCTTCAATCCTAGTCTTACGAGCTTTTCTTCAAAGATCACAATCCAGCCATGTACACTCCGAGTGTCAGAGTCAAGACAAGAGCCATCAATCTGGCAAATCAGAACAGATGGACTCGGAGGGTTTGTGTCAATACGAACAACCTGATCCACCTCACTAGACTCATCTCTAGAATTAGCAATCTTCCACTCTTCTACCTCCTTTATTGCATGTGCAAGGGTGTCTGGGGGATCTTCGACCACATTCTCAAAAATATTCATATTTCTCGCTTTTCAAATGAACCACATAATCCACGGGAAAGCCCGGATTAACTCCTCCCTCGCACCTCTTTTTTTGGTTCGCCATAAAAGAAAGTCGAAGTTGGTGAAAAATACGAGTTTATGCTCTGTTCTGTGAGTTACAACTTACAAGGTTCAAAGTTCAAAGCACTAGACCACATGCAGATTTTGTATTATGTAAAATGTTATGTCAATATCCAAATTGTCTCAACTGTAATACGTTTATTAATGATATATATATATATATATATATATATATTATATAATCAACAATTGCTTTTCCCGTAAGTTTCAGCCACAGTTGACAGTACCCCCCATATATTACTGTCTCCTCCACATTACAAGAAGCCTTCCATTACAAGCACTCATCTTTCCATTACACGAAACATCTTTATTTTGGCTTTTTCTTTTATAAAGAAAAAGAAATATATTATCTGTTATTTCAGTTTGATCTTCCTGAAAACTCAACTGAAAAAATATAATATCCTTTGTTTTTCTGTTTTGCCTTCAACTACACACCTAACATATTTTTCTAAATTTAATCCATACATTTGCCTACTTTGTATATACGTATCTTTGTCTTATTTATGGATTGGGAACCAAACAATGAGAATAACATTTTAGCTACCTATTTCAAATATACCAAACTAAAGAAAATTGTTAAATTACCAATTGAAAAGAAACATGTTAACCTACTAGTGCTTTAGCCCCACTTGGTATTCTATTTTCTCAATATATTTCATATAAAATTTAGTGTCTGATTTCAAAATTTGACCTTTTAAGTCTCTAAGTTAGTCTAAATTGATGTTTAATCAATGATGGTGAGTTGACCCCGAGGGCATTTTGGTCATTTCACAGCAGTAACACCATTAGTAAGCTAAAGAAACATAAGCAACATGATAATGAATCTTGATAGGCTCTTAAGGCCAAGTCTTGGGTTATATAACAAGTCATCTTCTTTATTGAGGAAGAGAAAAAGAAAAAAGATCTGAGGAACAATGGCAACAACAAGACAGGTCTTGGAGCAGCCACAATCACCATTTATTCAACTCGTCAAGAGCTCGGGGACCATGAGCATCAATGGCAGTCCCATGATTGATGACAAAGAAGAAGAGCTTTCCCGCTCTGCCTTGGCTATGTTTAAGGCAAAGGAAGATGAGATTGAGAGGAGGAAGATGGAGGTTAAGGATAGGGTCCAAACAAAGCTTGGACTTGCTGAGGAAGCTACTAGAAGATTAGCCGAGATTCGGGAAGTAAGTTTGATTTAAACATTTTCAAGAACTTGTACAAAATATTTTTTCATTTTTGAGAGAGTTGTGGTTGTCAAAATTTCAGGAACTTGAAGCTCTTACCGATCCAATGCGAAAGGAAATATCAGCGATAAGGAAAAGGGTCGATGCTATTAACCGAGAACTCAAGCCTTTAGGACAGAGTTGTCAAAGAAAGGTAATGAATGTGTGTTAAAGATGTTCATTAATCTTATCTTTCTTGCAGATTCTTGTCTCAATGGTTGTTTGTGTTACAGGAGAAAGAATTCAAAGAAGCGCTTGAAGCTTACAATGAAAAGAACAAAGAGAAGACTATGTTTGTTAGCAAGCTAGTTGAGGTGAAACATTCTTGTCTACAATTTTTCTTTTCTGTTCAAAAATGATTGTTGTTTTCTGAATCCTTTTCGGTATGAAAATTTGTTCAGCTTGTTACTGAAAGCGAGAAACTTCGGATGTCAAAGCTTGATGAACTCAGCAAAAGCATTGACGTTTCTCTACACTAACACAAGATGATGACAATCAAGGTTGCAAAAAGCAGACAGCTTTTTAATCTTTTCTCTGCACTTTTAATTGTTTGATTTGATATTTGATTGCCTGTTTTCTTGATTCAGAAACCTTATCAGAAATGTGTTAAAGATTCAGTATGATCTCACATTCTTATGTTTATCATGTTTGTAACAATGTTTCACAAAATATGTTCATGCTCCTAGGCTATGCAACCTTGACCTCTATCAAAGTTTCTAACAAAAGCATTCTTGATTCAATTTATATGGAATACAGAGAAACATCAGTTTAAAAACTCAGTAATAGATGTAAAACTAAAGATAACTTCATGAATTTGCCTCCCTCTTGTGACTTTCAAAGCCATGACTTAAGAGCTTTTTCTCTCCATTGGCGATCTTCCTCATCTTCTTCTCATGAATCCTATCACTAATATTATCTGATCTCTTTTGTTGTTTCTCCACCTTAACCTTCTGTTGCCCTTCAATTCTTATCTTCCACTTCTCCGCGTTCTTCTCGCTCCTCTTCTTTTCCTTGCGGATTCTCTTCTTCAATAGCTTTACATCATCATGAATCTTGATACCAGAAGCTCTGCTTATAGCCGCTTGCCAAGAGTGCTTCTTCGCAGCAAAATCACCTTTCACTGGATCTTTCTTCAAATCCTCTAACTTCATTGCCATCTCAAGCTCTTTCGCCTTAGAAACTCTCTTTTTCTTTCTGTTTTTCCCGTACTCCTCATCACCTTTGCTCCCTATCTTGACATAACCATATGTAAGATCCTTCACAGCCTCTTCAACAACATTCAACTTATGATCAACCTCAGAACATGATTCTCCTCTCTTCCTCTTATTTTTCAGAAAGCGTTGCCTCACCTTCTCATATGTATCATCTTCTTGAAAACCAACAGGATTTATTACATCATTCTCATTACCGGACTTTTCATTTTCCAGCTTCTGTTTCTGCAAATCAAGAGTGCTCAAGGCAGATTTTTTTTCTGGATTTAACCTATCTCTCTTTGCCTTCTTTAGGTTTTCAATTGTTTCTCTCTTGGCAATGGCTTTTTCTGCCTTGTTAAGACCTTGAAACCACTTCTTTTCCATATCATCTGGCAGATAGAATCTCGCAGGTATGAGCTCAATCAACTTTTCTAAGAACTCAGCTTGTTCATGAATCATATTCATGGGCTTCATATCCACAGTGGCGTCCGATTCAAGATCAAGTTTCTCCCTTTTTTTTGTCATCTACAAAAGATCGCCAAAAACCAATCACAATTAGAACAATGCCAAAAAAAAAAAAGGTATAGAAAATATATTTGAAAGATTATCCGCAAACAGATTCTTGCAAACTAAATAAACTCTAATTAAGCAGGCACACATCAAGATTTATACATGAGAAATGAAAGGATACATCATACATATATATATTTCGGATCGAAAGAGAAATTGTAAATTACTTCACATACAAGTAATTCGAAAGTGAGATCAAAAGATTGACTGTTTCGACTTTCGAGAGAAGAAAGCTTTTTTTTAAAAAAAATTCTCAGAGCTGCGGAAGAACCCTAACCTTTTGCCTAGAGCGCAAGGAGAGATATATAGCGAACCACCGTGTTGGGCCGATAAATGGGCAGTACTGCAGTAGATATACATTGTCGGTCAGAAAATCAAACCAAACCAAACCGAATTGAAAGCGGTTCAGTTATTAACCGGGCTTATTTTCCGGTTATATATTTTCTGCTTACTCCGGTTTACATTGAGAAGTTGAGGCAGACGGAGAAAGAGAGAGAGAGAGACAGAGGGAGAGAGGTTTCTGCTTCCGACGAAGCGATGTTGTTAAACCCTACTAGCAATGACGGAATCGACGAAGAGAAGAAGAAGAAGGCGAAGGTGGTTGTGATAATGGGTCCCACAGGATCTGGGAAATCGAAGCTAGCCGTTGACTTGGCGTCTCACTTTCCGGTGGAGATCATTAACGCCGACGCGATGCAGATATACAGTGGCCTCGACATTCTCACCAATAAGGTCACCATCGACGAGCAGAAAGGTTCAATTTTTTGATTCCTTGTGCTCCAATTTTGAAAATTTCGAGTGGTTTAGCTTGTTTTTGAATGTGGGTTTTGGGGGTTTTTAGGAGTGCCTCATCATCTACTTGGGACGGTGAGCCCAGATATGGAGTTCACAGCTAGGGATTTTCGAGACTCCACCTTTCCTGTGAGTACAGATTTTTACCTCCTTTTGTAAATTGTGTATACACAATGAGTTTGAATATAGAAAAATTCACCTTATAAGTAATGGTTTGGTTGTGATTGATTTGTTTCAGCTTATTGAAGAGATCCTTTCTCGCAATCTCATTCCGGTTCTTGTTGGAGGAACAAATTATTATATACAGGTGATCTTATTAGTGCTTAAGTCATGTCTGTTTTGTGGGAAGATTAGTGTATGAGATTTTAACCTTGTTTGAACACCGTTATCTCGTCTTATCAATGTTGTTCATGTAGGCTATTGTGAGTAAGTTTCTTCTTGATGATTCAGCAGAAGATACAGAGGAGTGCCGTTCAAATGTCACTCCAGGTATCTGCTACAATCTCTATCTACATGTCAATATTTTTCGAAACAATTTATTAACAGGATAATGAGAGATTTTTCTTGCTGACAGTGGTTGAAGAAGGCTTGGATGTTGAGTCAATCTCTGGGAGAGATGATTTTAGTGATGGCTATGAACTTCTTAAAGAGCTTGATCCTGTTGCAGCAAACAGAATTCACCCTAATAATCACAGAAAAGTGAGATTTCTCTGATTTGGTTATTTTCTTTTGTATAGATAACCTAAGACCTTAATTGTACGGTTTCATGAGATTTCTGGTTTACTCAACTATGGTCCAATGTTTTGTAGATTAATCAATACCTCAGGCATGCTAGAAAAGGAGTTCTTCCGAGCAAACTATACCAGGGAAAACCCGCAGAGGTCGGTCTCTCTCCTTCTTCTTTACGACGAGCCTTTAATGATAGGAATAGATTTTGCAATTTGGATGTGTGTGTTTCTCTCTTACATGTACCCTTTACTGCTTTTGGGAAGTTAACTGACTAATGTATGCGGCAGGGCAGAACTGGGGATGCATCGATGCCTCTCGTTTTGATTACTGTTTGATATGTATGGACGCCGAAACCTCGGTGCTGGACAAGTATGTTGGACAAAGAGTAGATTCCATGGTAGATGCTGGACTGCTTGATGAAGTATATGACATCTACAAACCAGGAGCCGACTATACTAGAGGCCTAAGGCAATCCATAGGCGTCAGAGAGTTTGAAGATTTCCTGAGAATGTATCTCCCGGACAGAAACAGTTCCGCTAATGGTTCGGTTTTGTGGATGGAAGATAGCGAGGATGATAAGGTTATGAAGGAGAATCTGAGGAAGATTATGGATTTTCCGAGAGATGATAAGTTGAGGATTATGTTGGAAGAAGCAATTGATAGTGTGAAGTTAAACACCAGAAGGCTCCTTCGTCGTCAAGTAAGCAAAGTTTTACTCTCTGATTGTAGAATTGATCCATCATTTTGCTGAAACATTTCGTTTTTTTTTTTTGTATGTTGTGTGATTCAGAAAAGGAGAGTTAGTCGTCTAGAAACGGTCTTCGGCTGGAATATTCATCACATTGATGCAACAGAGTGCTTATTAAGTATGTGTTTTCATCAATATTAATAGCAAAAGCTACTTGGTGAATAAACTCTTAACTATCTCTTTTATTAAGGCAAATCTGAAGAGTCATGGGATGCTCAAGTGGTTAAACCGGCTTCAGAGATTCTCCGGCGATTCCTGAAAACAGAAACTGAACCGTGTCATGATTCAATCTCAGGAAAGTTGAGTGAAAGAGATCTATGGAGTCAATATGTTTGTGAGGTAATAACAATAAGTTTCTGTCTCAGTTTCTCTTTAACTCAAGTGGAACCATCTCTAAATACTGAAAACATGTTTGTTGAAGCAGGCTTGTGGAAACAAGATACTAAGAGGAAGACACGAGTGGGAGCAACACAGTCAAGGCCGTGCACATCGTAAGAGAGCCACTCGATTCAAAAAGGCTGAAACTTTCAAAAGCAGAGAGAATCAACAAGAGGAAGAAGAAGTGGGGATTGCAGAGCCATCATGAAGAATGAAAAAGATTTAATGTCAAATATTGGATTTGGACCCACTGAAAAGAAAGCCCATTAACACATAACGATTTTTTTTTTACATTTGCTAAATTGAAATGTCTCAGAATTGACAATATCATGATGACTTGCACTATTTTTAAATTTGAATCAATTGAGAAAAATATTTAGTTGTTGCAAAAAGGGAGAAAAAAAAAAGGAACAGTTGTCCTGAAGAATGGGGCTGTAAAGAGAAAAAACAAAAAAAGCGATCACGAGAAAAATTAAAGGAGAAATAAATATACGAGAACTCCAAAAATGGTCCTTAATTTCCTTATATGTCTTTTAATGGACACGTGTCATACTTTTACTGTAATCATAAGGGCAACACGGTCACCCTAAAATAGTAATGCAATTTCTTTATTTCAAGATTTTTATTTTATTTTATTTTTTTAAATAGATGGTCCGCTCCAAAATTTAATTTTTAAAATCATATAATTTAATATAGGTGAGACTAACTACTACAGTACTACTAATTTATTGTTTGAAACTGAAATTTCAAATGTTAAATCATTATTGTAGAATTTGTTTATCCTATTTATGAAAAAATGACTCTCAACCATAAATAAGTTTTGACAAAACCTATGCGAGCTTACTCATGTGCAATAGAAACTACGTACGTGTGTATTCATTAATATACTTTACAAATTGACCCCTAGTGTGTGTGACTCAACCATAAATAAATATTTGTTTGTTGAAAAAAAATCTTGATTACTTGCTGAAAATTATATTTCTCATATGGTTTTTCTTGATATTGAACCAAATTTCAATAAGATATATACTTGATATTTTAGAGGATTAACAATTAAACTTTTGAAAGTCAAAAACCACCGTTAGATTATGGATCTTTAGCTTTTAGAATTTTTCCCGGTGACTTCTTTTTTTTTTGACAACCGATTATATTAAAAATTAGAAGTGCAAAAAACTTAAATAGATACAATCAGAGACATACTCAACGGCTAGATGATTACAAAAAAGCAGTATAATTTGATAAATGATAGAAGCATTAAGGGGCGAAACCTGCTTAGCTGCGCAAAGAAACTCATAGAGAAGCTTCACTCGTACCCCGTAAGCATTTGCTCGAAAGAGCATCAAATAGTCGATACATGAACCAAAGTTTGTACGCCCAAACGTTTGGGCTTGAGAACGGGCTTGAAGCACCGTCATTGGTGGTTGAAGTTGAAAAGAGGAGGATTGTCGCCGGAAGATTTGCAAAGAGACAAGAATCGGTCGTCGGCTACCTCTAACTCCCGGACATGGATTGGGCTGAGGTTTTGAAGCGAGATGCCATGGAAAAAATCTAGAGGTGAGATTCCATGGTAGTCGAGACTGAGCGGAGGAGGATTGTCTCCGGAAGATTTTAAGCAAGTTAAAAATTAGTCTTTGGCTACCTCTAACTCCCTAACAGCTAAGCAAACGTGATAGAAGGCTAAAGATTGAGTGGGACTTGATGGGCCATATGGGAAGAGGGCCAAATGATCTTCTTGGGTTCACCAAGCCTCGAGCTTTTTGGTCGATGAGATGTGGGCGTATACGTTCAGCGGCATGACAGAGGAAACCGTATGATACGCCAGCAAAGAATCTTCTGAAAGAGGAAGAGGGATCCATGAGAAGAGCAGCGGCGAGAATAGAAACCAGGTTCATCGGACCTCTGTAATAGAGAGAGACTCCGGAACAGAGAGAGAAGCCGGAGACAGATAAGAAACAGTTAGATCTAACGGTAACAGAGGAGCACGGTCGTCTGGTGGGTCCGGAGGGTCCGGTGGATCCGGCGGGTTCAAAGAGAGAGCATCACCGGCGGAGCCGGAAAAACTCGAGGCAGATCCGCCACCATCAGATCTAGAAACCTCAGATGAGAAAAGCTATCACGGTGCATCTGCTTCGATGAAAACATGGAGAGATCTCGTCGAGAGAGTGAAGGATGTGAAAACTTGAAGCAGAGAATGACCTCGTCGGAAAAAGGGGGACGATGGGTGCGGAGCAAACTTCCAACAAGACAGAGGGAGGCCAGTCAGAGAAGCTTCTTTTGGGGAGCTAGATGCTAAGGCGGGCGAAGGGTAAGCGGTGTTGGCAATTCATTCTGAAGAAGATGAAGTGCGGCGGAGATCTCGTTCTTCGTGCCTCAGAGAGTCGCTAGGGCGAACTTTTAATAAGCATGGCTGATTTCATTATCACTAATAGCGACTTCTCTTTTTATAAGTCTTTTTCTTCTGTCGCGTTTGCTTTTGTAGAGTAGGTACTATTTTCGTTGCTTGTCGGGGTTGCGTCTGTTCGGTGCTCTCCGCCGGAGTTGTTTCATGAAAGTGGCTGAGGTATTTTGTTCGGTTGTGGTTTGCCGTAAGTTTTCTGTTTCATTCTTCTTCAGTTTGTTGGTGTTTTGCGCGCGATGGAGGTTTTTTGTTCCGTTTCTATCTTCAGTGACGGTCTTCTATATCGTCGGAGGTCGGCGCATCGGCATTCTCTTAAACGACAGAGGTTTTCTGTTTCATGTGTTTTTTAGAGTTTTTTAGCCTTCGGTTTAGCCAGCTTGTTTCACTTCGGGTTTGTAATGGTTTATGCCATGTTGCTCATTCGATTATTGACTACTAACTAAGCTCATTCGGGATTATTGGTTAGATTCGATATGTTTCTTTTCAAAAAACCAAAAACTCCAAAAACAAAAAAATACAAACAATTCAAAAAAAAAAAAATTAGAGTTTTGGATGCTTTCAAGGCAAAACTTTCAGATACATATTCAATAACAAAAAAAAAAAAGATTGGTAGTATATTTTTCTTCCAAAACAAAAAAGAGGTTGATAGAAGAAATCTCTTTAATCAGAAGAAAATTGGTGAAAGCGATCTTCAAGAAAATAAGATTTAGGTAGAAACAATTTTTCCATAACTCTCGAAAAAACGTTTAACAATAAATAAAAAATATCTCCCAAATTAACCATAAATAATTATCGTAACATGTAAAAAGTAAAACCCACATCATGATTCAAAAACTATGTAGTTGTTGTGAACAAGAGAAGAAACAAGAGAAGAGATAGAAGGAATTGATGTTGTTGATGTTATTCCAATAAATAAGGGGTCCTTTATATAGGAGTACAAGAGAGGGTTTTACTTGGTGACAAAGTAAAACCTAATGGGCTTATGGGCTTATAATGGACATCACATAATAGTTCATAACACTCCCCCTTGATGTTCATTATACAAAAATATTTTCTAAAGCGCATGTGATGCTGCCTCGTTAAAAACCTTACTAGGAAAACCCAATGGAAAAAACCATAGCTAAGGGAAAAAGAGTGCAGCGCGCATTAACTCTCCCTCATGAGTACATCGCTTGATATCTTTGAGATGATGCAATCCAATATGATGAAATAACTTATTGAAAGTAACGCCTTGGTAAATCTGTCTGTCGAATCTTCACTTGAATGAATTTGTAGCATTCTTACATCGCCATTCTTCTCCAGTGCATGAGTCTTGCTAGTGATTCGTCTTGATCATTCTCTTTGCTTCACTTGTTCTCATTAAAGTATGACAAATACTTTGGAAGGGTGATAAACTTTCATCTTTACATTTCCTTTTAGATGTCTATCATTTGCGTGTTCTTTGTTGCCTCGTTAAAACCTTTCATGGAAAAACCCAGTGGGATAAAAACCAAGATAAGGAAAAAGAGTACAACCACGCGCATCATCATATTTCTCCCCTTGGAATCATCTTCTTCAAGAGATGCATTCCAATCATATACCATCTTTTGAGAATTGTTATAAGCATAACCTTAATGAATAATATCGTATAATTATCTTGTAATTTCTTAGATTACTGGACTTCTTGTCCATAACAATATTTTCACATAAAAGTTAATTTCTTAAGTCTATTTGGACTTCAAGCCAAATTTCTATATTTACATACAGTTTTCTAAACTTGTATTGTACATATTTGTACATAACATTTTATTCATGCTCTTCTTTACTGTTTTAGCTTTCTTTCTTATTATATGAAAACACATCTTTCAATCATGAAAGAAATCAATACATTGATTAACTAGCATTTTAAATATGGTACCTCGAGACCAAATATATGTGAGCATTCTTTAAGTAAAATTCTGCAAGAATCTTTTGATTTAGAGATAGTATATCTTTCCCTAAATGTTTCAATTTGGAATACTTGAAGACAATGTTGTCTTTTCAAAATCTTTCAACTTATATTAACTCTTCAAGAGTTTCGAATATATTCAAATTAAGGATCTCACTGATCCATAATCTTTTGATAAATACACATGGGTATATCGGTTAACCTTATAATATTCACTTGTACCCTATAAAACGTATTTGTCTTAATTCGATCGAATAGCTAGATACTTCAAGAACATAATTTTGACAACCTTAATCCTTCAGAGATTGTATCCTTCCGGGATTTTCATTTATGTATCACATTCCAGTGGGTCATATATGTCAAGTCCTTCTTTTCTTGCCAGACTGATATGGAACTTGAAAGTAGTTGCATCCACCACATGAGAGTATATAGTCTCATAATCAATTTCGTATCCATCATTTTTTCATATAAAATCTTAATTATTTCCCACTAGTTTTACACTCTTAAGTATATGGACAACTGGTCCAAATATTCATCTTTTTCCAAGAGATTTAACTCTATGACTATTGCTTTATAATTTGGCCAATCATATTTTTTTTGTGTACACTTTGCAATAGGTTTCATGATCCTCTTTCTCATTCATCATATCAACTGCTACATTGCATGCAAAAATATTATCGACGTCGATTTGCTTTTCGGTTCCATTTTAATCTACACATGACATAACTTGTTGAGATCGATCTCTTTATTATCTCAGGTACCTGAATTTCTTTCTTGTCATGTTTAATGTCTCTTCTTGAGATCATTCAAAAATCTTTGTTTCCTCGATCTGACCATTGTCAAATTTTGCTCTTTTTTATTTTCGAGGATTCTTTTATTTGGAACAAGTCTATCACGCTTCATGCGTTCTTTAAACTCACTAGCAGCTTGATATTGTCCTTCTGAGACATTAATTCTTATTGGAGCATTTATAGCTGGTATATGTGACTTTGTCACTTTATTCGGGTCTGTAAATACGTCTAGCAACTTGATTTACTAAGCTTTGTAAAAAAATTATCTTTTGGACTTTCAATTCACTTTCTTTAGTTCGAGGATCAATGATCATTTATTCCAGCTTATCGTTTCCAGCTGATTCTTTTCTCCCCCTAATGTTGGAAAACTGAAATATTAAAATGACAGTTTACAAATCGAGCCTTAAATAAATCCTTCATGGATGGCTCTACATACTTAATTATCAATGGAGATTCATATCCAACATATATTCTCAACCTCATTTGAGGATCCATCTTATACCGCTGTAGTGGAGCAATGCGGATGTATACTGCACATCCAAATCCTTTAGATGGAAAAATTTGGTGTGACCCAAAACCAATTTTGATGGGAGAAATTTTTAATTACTAGTTGGCTTTATGCGAATTAATGCTACTGCATTTGATACTAGATGTTCAACATTTATCCTTACGAACATGCTTTTATAATCAAAGGCTTAAGATGTGAATTCACTATCATTACCAAGTACTCTTGCAAACTTCAGGTTGCAGATCTATAACAAGGATACATACAACCATCTTGTTAAATCCAAATCTAATATGACTAGTGATAATCATATTATCAGATTTGCCTTGTGAGTACGCATTACATGTAACATCATTAGGAAGAATCTTCAGGCTCTTCAATGAATGTCTACATTAATTATTTTTCGCATCATTTTTGAACTGTTATGGTCTAACCAGCTCATGCCAAACAATGATATAAATTAAACTTTTGGTTTTAATATTTATCTCCATTCTACTAATCTTTGTGTAGTATAATTTATAGAGAATGCCTATAGTTTCTCCAAAATACTTTTACTGCCTTGGTTAATACTCATGATTTGAAGGTATTAAACTTTTCTTTCTCTATTGTCTCAACTTGATTAACTTTGAAATCCCTTATGAGTTACTTTATAAATGATTCATTAAGATCATTTTTACTGTGAACATAATCTTCTAGATGTTTCACTTACTATGGATTGTGGGATTCTTTGATTTTACTTTATCAATGATTCATCAAGTTCATATTGAGTGTGAACATAATCTTCTAGGTGTTTCACTTACTATTGGTTATGGGATTCATCAATTCTCCCCCTCGAGATAATGATACTTCAAGTTCATCTATCTCGAATTGAATCCCAGTCTAGAATCAATAACATATCCAACTTGGATCATGTATTCTATCTTTGATTCTTTTAACTTTTGAGACAAATTTTAAATTGTATTTCCATAGGCAAATAAATATGCTCATCTAGAGCTTTCAATAATCTTTATATTACCAGAGATATTTTACTAAATTATTTTATCTTCAGATATGAGATATATTTTTTCTTTGTCATCATCTTTATTTTCTCACTTCTGATGAGAATTTGAGTTCTTGAAAGAAACTCATTTGACCTTGACCTTAACCATATATATATTCATATTCATATTCTCGTCCATGACCACATCTATAACTACTTATTTGGCCAAAGTTATTAGCATGGTTCTTTTCTTTCACAATATAGGATATCACATTCCCTTCACAGAATGGATCATAACTAATTGGCTGTGATTCTTGACTTTTCTCAAAATAATTTTTAAACTTTCTTTATAGTATTGTGTCTTCAGGACAATATTATTTGTCTGAAGAATAGAGTATGTCTTCTAGCATCTCTGCATCATTTATATTCTCTTCACATAATCTTTTAACATAACTAAGAATTATTTACAGACTTCAAGTCTTGTAATCTTAGATTCAAAGACTCATATTGAGCTTTATGATTATTTATAGACTTCAAGTCTTATAATCTTAGATGCAAATACTCTTTAACAGTCAACTACAAGATAATCATATAGATGATGATAAAAAAAAAAAAATATTATAAAACTACATAAATATAAATAAATACAAGCATAATTAAAACAATTAATATAAATAACATGTACCATTTTTATTATCACTTCAGGTGATATAATTTCAAAGTATTTCTTAAATATCTTTATGTTATTGTGTCTGCAAGACAACAATATTTGTGTGATGTATTTTAACATGTTTTTATCAGTGATGTTATCTTCATGTAATATCAACTTGAAATTAAATATAAATGAGTTATATTCAGTTATAGACTTCAAGTCATTCGGTCTTAGATGCAATCTTCCATAATAAGTTAGGTCATATCACTTCTGGTGATCATGCCTTTTCTTTTTGTTCTAAAAGAACTTATTTTTGTTCTAAAAGAGCTTCTTTTTGTTCTAAAAGAACTTATGAAACTTTTAAGTACTCAAGGCTTAAATATCATCAAAGAGGTGATGGCACATAAATATGATCCTAAATATGATTTACATATAATATAAACAATGATAATAAGATCATATAAAAATAACTCAATCAATCATATCATTCATTAGTTTAATTCTATCATGCCATTAAACTAGGTGTCAATAAATCAGCTCACAAAAAATATCAGATTGATAAACATGTACAAATTTCGTGATAAAGAGAACAGACAAGCATGATGCAATAGTTCTGTGCAAAATTCGGGTTTATATCATATATGTGCAAAATTCGGGTTTTTGTCATATCTGTGAAAAATTCGGGTTTAACAAAAACAAATGCATGTATAAACACAGAAATCAAGTCTAAACTGTTTAGTGCAAAATTCGGATTGTAAGCATGTCTGTTCAAAATATGGATTAATCAGTATTGAACAAACAAGCATGATGCAATAGTTCTGTGCAAAATCTGGGTTTCAAGATAAACTGTTCAGTGCAAAATTCGGATCATAATCATGTATGTACAAAAATCAGGGTTTTATATGAAATACGAATTTGTGCAGAAACAGTATTCGATATAATAGATCAGATTCAGTTTAAGAAATTTCGTGCAAAATATGTGCATAAGCAGTATAGACAGTATATCGAATAAAAATAGTGCAGATCTGATATTATAAATCCGTGCGAGGTTCGGATGAAAATTATTTTGTGCAAAATCCGTGCAGAATAAAACATAAATCAAATTTGTTCAAAAATAGATCATAAATAAAATATGTGCATAGATAAAGTATAAATAAAATACGTGCATAAATATAGCATAAATTAAAAATAAACATGCGTTCTCTACAGGAGAAATAAAAAGATAAATATGTGATTTAAATCTGTGCTAGAGAATTTATCATAACATAAATCATAAAATAAATATGTGTATTGAATCTCTGCAGGAGAATTCATCATAATATATTGATTGTGTAAAAACAAATAACAATAAAATAAATATATGATTTGAATCTCTGCATGAGATTATCATAATACTGATAAGTAATCCATTCTTATGAACCATGAATTGATAATAAACATGATTCAAAGTTGGAATATTAAACACTAAAAAAAATTTAGAATTGAATACCACTTAGCTCAGGCGGCTAGGGTTTCGTGCTGATAACGTGTTGTGAACAAGAGAAGAAACAAGAGAAGAGATAGAATGAATTGATGTTGTTGATGTTATTACAATGAATAAGGGGTCCTTTATATAGGAGTACAAGAGAGGGTTTTACTTGGTGACAAAGTAAAACCTAATGGGCTTATGGGCTTATAATGGACATCACATAATAGTTCATAACAGTAGTTTAAATGATAAAAAAAAAATGTTTTACTATGATCAGTATATTTGGAGAGATTTTTTAATATTCAACAATCAGTTGACGTGAAACTGAGGTTCTTAAGAGGCCGCAATTTGTCGATTTATTGAAAGTTTTTCTCTCAGACACGACTTTCGAGGACAAAACCCTACAATCACCGCTTCTTCCTTCGACGATTTTGCCGTCGCAAATCGTCGTCGCTGCTCCTCACGAGCTTCTCTATGGTGGGCAGCTGGAAGGTTTAGGATTCCCCCCACCTTTTGTCTCATGGAATCCCTTAATCTCAAATCATCTTCACAATCAATCCCATTGTCCATCGAATCCAACACCAAAATCAATGTTGTTGTTGAGTCCCCCCAGGATGCAATCGAACCCTCTAATGTCGTTGAATCTGAGCCTGGAGCAGTTGTAGAATCTATGATTCATTGCGAAAGGTCTGTCGAGATCAATGGTGCAGTCGATTCTCCTCTTGCTATCTCTGATGGATCCCTTGAACGGGACTCTGTTGCAGCATCTCCAGCCACGTTTACGCCTTCTCTTGGAGCGTGGGCAAGGCCATTGACGATTTCCCTGCCTTCTTCTCCATCGGCCTTATCTGTTCTGAGGGGAGCTGGAACGAATCTCCTCCATGAACTATCTCCCCCATCTCTCTGGCCATCTTTAGATGCAGGTAAAGGTCATGAATTCAGGGGAAAAAATCCAACTGTGACAAAATTTTCTGACCTAACTGTGAAAACCTATCCTCCGGCAGTAAGAGAAGATGGAAATTTGCGATTCCCATGGGCTGCCAAGATGAACCCATCCTTGAGAAATCTTTATCGAACAACATCGCCAACTTACATGGAGGATGGAACTCCAAAGGTAACAATCCCAAGCAATATCCTCCTTCATGGTGCTGAAAACCAAAAGGAGTATATTATAGGACAATTTTATCGTTGTTCTACTCCTTCCGGTGGTCTCATCCATACCGTAGTCAACAGAATTTAGGGTAGGAAATGCAGAATTTTCACTAAAAAGTTAGGTGATTCATCATACTTGTTCCACATCCCAGATGAATCTACTCGTCTTTGGGTTCTTCAAAGGGGTTTGTGGCATGTAGATGACTGCTTAATGTTTGTTGCTCCTTGGAGTCCAGCAGCCACGTTGTCTCTCCCTGAGATTTCAACTGCTCCGGTTTGGGTGACCCTAAAGAATATCCCGAATCGTCTCTACTCAACGCTGGGTATAAGCCGAATCGCCTCAGGGTTGGGTGAGCCAATTTTCACCTATAAACCAAGACTTGATCCTACTCTCATGGGTGAGGCTAAAATCATGGTGGAAATTGAGTTGGACAAGCCTTTCCCTCAAAAGATTGCTTTGGACGACAAAAAGGTACGATCACTTTGGTGGATGTGGAGTATTCATGGATTCCCACAAAGTGTGGAAGATGTGGTCACTTAGGGCATAAAGAATCAAGATGTCTTCAACCGATTGTTAAAGATTTCCCTCAAGCAAGAGATCAAGCCTCTGTTGAGGTGGTTCCTGTTGTTGAAAGTGTCCCTTTTTCTGCCCCTGTCTCTAACATGGCGCCTCCATTTGTCTTTGGTTCTACTTCTACAACTGATGTAGCTTTGGTATCTACTATCCATATCACAAACGATGCATCAGTCACAGGAGAAATCCATGTCCACGTTTCTCCCTCAGCTATTGGTGAGGTTGCTCAGTCACATGAGTCTGATGTTACGGCTTATGAAATAGATTATGTCATGCCAATCAAAGAACTTTCTGACATTGCATCTACAAGATCTGTTGAGGTCGCTTCTAACCACTCGAGCTTTGAATCTCCAACAATTAGTGAAGATGAAGCATTGATGCCCAACACTAATGCCTTGAGCATAAACACTAATATCACTACAGATATTGCAACTCCTCTTATTGGCGCTACTGATTTAGCAAACATTAACTCAACTCCGACCGGACAATCAGACTTGTCATTTGGCAACGCAATTGATGAAGCTGCTCTCTCTTGCAACTCTTTTGGAGTTTTGCAAAATGGAAATGTGTCAAACTCTGGGATGTTTGATTTATCAGGGTATGAGAACATTGACGCACTTGTGCAGAGGTCTCGAGGTGGAAGGTCACTCAGACAAACTCAGCGGATGCAAGAAAGTCAATGGATAAAAGTAGGTGGTCGTCGGAGCCATGGTCGAGGAGGCCATGGCGGTCGTGGTCACCCAAACTAGAGATTTCTAGTGAGCTATTCTAGCTACTTCATCTCTCTTTTAGTTTTTATTGACCAGTTAGAAGTTTAAGTGTTTGCTATGCTTTCTCTTTCAGTTTTCTCTATCAACTATATGTCTCATGGAGTCGTAGTTCTGTAATTTTTACCTTGCATTTTAATATGAAAGCCTTTTTAAAAAAAAAAAAAAAAACTAAGGTTCTTGGAATATATTTTTTTCTCAATACTATACTAGTCTCAAAATTGCAGTTTTGAGTCTAATAACCTCTATTAACAAATTGATAACTATCAATGTAAGAAATCGATGTGATTCTAAATTTCTAATTATGATTTGACCGTTTTCGGCGTTTTAAAAATACACTAGCTTTCACTAATTTCATAAATTAGTATATTATATTACCGATTTGGAAATTCGTAATTTTTTTTTTAAATTAGAAATCCGTAGTTATTAAAAACAAAATTCATGAAATCGTAGAATATATAGACGGAATAATATCTAAGACAAATTTATGTCTATATATTTAAACGTGGGTTTTGAGTTTTGAATTAACCATTGTGAACTTTTTTAGTTTGAGAAATCAAAATGAAAACGTGACATTAGTCTAACCGTATTATTATGTGTAAACTTGGTTTTTTGAGCCATGACTTCACATAGGTTTACATAAATTGGTTCTCGAAAATTTAGGTTGGCCATCTGACTAGAAAATAAATGATGTCAAAGATATTCAAAAGAAAATTGGGGAAGATGTGGAGTAAAGTTCACTTCTGAACAAATCAAATGCGTAGTTACATTAATGTTACTTTGGCATCGTACCAATTAATATGTAGATAATTGTATATGTTTTTTTGAACATCATATACATAATTGTATTCGAGGAAAGTTCTCATTTGATTATAATATTTTTTTTATAAAATAAGGGATAAATATAATAGACATGGTTGTGTGCCTATATATATGGGGTACACTAACATTTACAAAGGACACATGCAGGGCCATGTGAAGAGTGCCTAAGCAAATTTAATGCGACTGTTACTCTGAGGATACCGTTAGTTATTCTTTCTTTTATCTTTAATTTTTTTATCCATTTTCCATTTTACATTTTTTTTTTCATTCACTCCCCTTTTTCTATTCATAATATTTTTGTTAATAACAATTTGATTTAAGAGTTAATTAGGTGGATGGCAATGAAGAAATAAATGTTAATAATATGACTTATTGGTGTTGAGTAGGGTTTAAACTGTTTTTATTCGATTTACCCTTAGATGAAAATTGACGCGTTTGTTACTTAAACGTACAATTAAAAACTTATTCATTTGATAATTTATAAATATATAACTCTAAAATAACATACTGTAGAAACATATTCGATAAAAAAAATTTACAGATAAAAAAATTGGTTTAAACGTTTTCATATCAATTATTGGAACAAAGTTACTCTACAAAGTCACTTTTACTTTTCTTGGTTTATGAAATTGTAGGTGATATTATCATTTTTATAAAGATAATTTGATTCAAGGAAACTGATATGATTCTTTGGCATCAAATTCAATAATTGTACTATATGGAGAAATAAATATTTACAGAGCTAATAGCAATTTTTGGATGATTATATACTATATATAAAAAGGGGAGGGGTTGATATATTTTGATTCGAAAATTAAATTGTAAAACAAAAGGGACCACTAGTGAAGGGAGTGAAAGCAATACAGACACTGTGCGGCACATGTATCCCTCTTCCCTTTTCAATTTTTGTTTTTTCACATTAGAAGAAGGAAAAAAAAAAACAGAATGTTTTTTTGAACAAAAAAAAAAAGAATGTTTAGTGAGGAGGAATTTCTTAAGGATGTAACAATGAATCTGCAAATAGAGTGTAGCTTAGTAGAAAGAGTTGTAAATTGTCTCATGATTGGTGCTATGTAGTATACATATTTTAAAGTAATAAACCTATGCTGTCAAACAAAAAGTAATAATAAACATATAAATGCATCAAACAAAAGAAAATATATATGTATATCACATGATACTAAAGTATCATCAGTTCAGCTTAAAAAAAATATGTAATCAACTAAATGACTATCATTTCGTTCAGTTTGATTATATGTTTTGAATCATTTAATTTTTAGAAAATGTATTCTATCGGATTTTGCATACATATTTTAGCGTTATTTATAAAAATTTACAAAAAAAAAATTAACTCTAAAACGTGAAACTTAGTACGGTTATATAAACGTGAAACTCAACTCGGATTTTATGATTGAAATCAAAAACAATAATGATGCTAAAAATTGTTTAATCTAATTAGGTGTGTTGTATCAGTAAAAGTTTTGCATGAACTAAATGACGATGTTTAACTCAAACCGTTGACATATATATTTCGGCCCACAACTTTAGTCGCAAATAGAGGCAAAATCAAAGGTTCATCACAATGTCAATTTACTTACCGAAGTGAAAAAGTTTGGATCGAAGTCAAGCATAAAAACCATTTCTATTTGTTTTCTTTGTTGGAATCACAATGTCAATGCTTTGATTCGAAATGGTGCAAGCCACTAAAATAAATACAATAATTACGTACAGAGTAAATGGAGATATTAAACACACTTTTGCAGCTATAAAACTATATACTATAATATTATAATTTATATACTATAATATTTTTATGTTTTCATAATTATATAATTTACATATACTATATACTATACTCTCTCCGTTTTTTATTAAGTGTCGTTTTGGACTTATTTTTCTGTTTCAAAATAATTGTCGTTTTTATTTTTCAATGCATAACAAAATTTTGAGTTTTATCCCTATTTTTTTATCTTATTAATTACTCATATCAAACAAAATAATATATTAATTAAGGATAAAACAGAAAAATTAATGTTTTTCTTAATCTGTGTAAAATCATGTAGAACGACAATTAAATAAAAACAGATGGAGTAATATTATAATTTAAATTAATCGTTTTTTTTTTGTTTTATTGATTTTATCACTTTATATCCAAATCATATCTGAATTCTACAGTCTTAAAATTATTATATTCATACATTTAATATAGTATATCCAAAATCTAACTATATATTCTATTTCAGTTCGGTTTAGTTTTACCAAATTGAACAGTCCTAATTTCTAATACATCAATAACAACAACTGTAAAAGTTAAAGCTCCATCAATAATAGTACTTGATTATTGCGAACTATATCCAGGAATATAAAAGAGTAGTAATATGCAACCTCATCAATAATAGTACTTGATTATTGCGAAATATATCCAGGAATATAAAAGAGTAGTAATATGCAACCTGAATCATTCATGTAATGCAAATGTTGTTAATGAATTGAATGATATACAAGAATGGGCACACATCACATTTTGTATCCTACATGTTTTTTTAATTTATTTATCGTTTAGCGTGAAAACGTGCCAGTGGCCTCTCTTTCTTTTAAGCCCTATGTATTTATTATTGCTAATAGTTAAATTGCTATAGTATGTCAAGTATGGTAAATTTGCCAGGCAGTCAAATTCTAAATTGGTTTTAAATAATTGAAGAAATATTTTAATTATATTGTAATTCTATGTTGACCGAATCTTTCATTTTCTATACTATCGCATTATAATATACTCATCCTCAGAGACATGGTCAAACTAATCACAATCATATTATGTTTACATGCAATAATTTTTTTTAACCAAAATTTTCTATATTTATATAATTGAATCCAATTTATCAAAACGCGTACTAATATAAAAACAGAAGTATATTTTTGATTTTATTTTGCTAGAAATCCAATTCTATACCCAAAAAGACCACACACATTTATAATGTAGCCAACCTAAAACTCTCCAAATAAACCAAACTAGAAAAAAATCATAGCTTGAATGGGATGTCACCACCTAAATCTCTCCTAACCGAAACAACTTTTTTTTTTGAACATTTTAGCATTAAAATAATTTTTATGTTTTTTTTAGATTTAACCAACAAAATCCTAAATGGATCTGATTAGGAACTCATAACCGATTGAGCAATTAGACCAAACCACAACCAATCTGAGGTGAACCAAATCGGTTTAAATCTAAATCTAAACTGGGTGCAGAGGAAACCTTAAAAACGATCCACCGCCGAAAGATTCTCCTCCACCGTGCTAACCTCTGACGCCTCAGAAAACCATCGACAAAGATAAAAACGGCCAAGAAAACCACTTCTGCGTCAGAACCACCAAGAAGCAGAGGGAGGCAATACAAAATACTATCGCTAAAACAGCCGAAAATACCTTTGCCGCAACCTAGAACCAATGCCAGCGGAGAACACTGGGAAAATGCCGTACTGACAGGCAGAGAAGAGGCCTCACCTACTCTATGGAGGCGAATCGAAACAACTTAATTAAGAATTAAACCATTACTTAAATTTTTATTTTACAACAACAGTCTGATAAATTCAAACTAGCATTTACAATGTAGTCACCTAAAACTAGAAGAAATTGTTCCTTGAGTATGATGTTAACCACCTAAACTTTTCCTAACCGAGATAACCTAACCGAAATCACACAAGAAAAAATTAGCATGAGTAGATTCTAGGCTTTTTTAACTTTTGTACTTTAAAGAGGCTCCATGCATATCTTTATAGGCGTGCACATATGCCCCAATTTATTCTCATCTTACTTCACACTCTTTCATTCTTCTTCCTTAACTATAATCATCAATTTCTCCAACATTTATGAATTGTAGATGAGTGATTACATAATCATAAAGATCATATATTCATAACGTTGCATACAAATAAAATAAAGGAGAGTCCTAGAGATCATATGTTTCCAACAAATGGCTTTCAATTTAAGATTAGGCAATTATCTTGAATTTATAAGAGTGAAAAAAAAACAAAAACAAATAAAAACAAAAACAACTTGTAGAATGGTAGAATCAATCTTCCTAAGAAGAAATTCACAATTTGGAATTTCTCAAATATTAAATCACAACTCCAAGAAAAGAATAATGTAAGAAAAATCTATTTTCAAGAAGATATTGTAAGGGAAATTTTTTTTTAAAAAAAACCAAACCCATAAGAATTTATCAAATATTAAAAAACAGAATCAATCATCTTTTCTTGTAAATCGCAAAACGAAGTAAAATTTTGTTTTTTTTTTGTTTTTCAAGTCTTACAGGCGTAAATGAGGAGAGAGAAATCAAGCTTGTCTTGTTCATCTTTCTTAACCATCTTCTCTTCTAACCAAAGCCTGCTACTGTCTAAACCATTCCTTGTCCTAAACATGAACACAGCTTTTCCACAGCCTTCTGGATTACTAAAGAACCAATCATGAACATCCCACATCAGATCCACAAGCAACCCATCAACGAAAATCGTCTGATTCCCTCTGAAATTCCATTGCAGCCTCTTCACTGTCGTAACCGTCTTCTTATCGATACAAACAGAGAGAACAGGGGAATGATGATGATGATGATGAGTGCTCTGTTTTAGACCCTCTGTTTTCTCCGCGTTACATCTGATGACGATCTCGTGTGAATCTCCTGATTCAACGAATTTAGCTTTCGTGGAGTAAAAAGTGTTCCCGGAGAAGTATTCTTGCCGAGAAATGAGAGATTTTTCGGAATCATCGAAAACGAAATCGAAACCTTTTTTCCTCAGAGTTTCTTCAGAGGAATCTCCGAGAAGGAGACCTAATTGAGCATCGACGAGGACGATAACGTAGAAGCCTTGAATCGGTTCAGGGCTCAGGTTCGAATCGTATCTAGCGGAAGAAAGATCCCAAAAAGCCTCGATTTTGCCGAGATCGGAGTCGACTGATTTGTTACCTTTCTTCTTACGGAAGAAGCGAGAGGAAGTGTTGAGCTTGAGAGATGTTGAAGGGTTTTGATCCGCGGAGGAAACAGAGATGCTGAGACCATTGTTGTTGTTGTTGATCTGTTGAGGGTTGTTCTTGTTGCACCATGTGACTTTGATGATGAGATGCTTTGTTGATAAACTGATTCTGTAGATGCTTGTAATGGAGGTTTGTATGGATGGTATGAGAGATGGAGAGATACAAGCGTTGCTTGTGTTGTATTTTGAACATGATGACGATGATGATGATAACGATGATGATGATGATAATGGATGTGTCACGTTTATTGAGTTCTCGCTGAAACATGACACCAAATCTCTCATCTTAAATGTGAAATGGGTAACAAAAATATATTAAAAAAATCTGGGGAAAGGAAATGAAATTTCCCAACTTGGGTTTGGTGTTTTTTTTTGTTTCTTTGCTTCTTGTGACAAAAAAAAAATGTGTGTGTGGAGAATCTCACAACAATTACCAAAAAAGATAAAATGTTGAGAAGAGGAAGAGGAAGAAGAAGAATGAGGAGTAACCGATCTGGGTTTTTAAAGACTTGAAGATTGGGTTGCTTTCTTTTTATCTCTCTTCTTATTCTTTTTTTGTTTTCTTAGAGAGAAGAGAGAGAGACAGAGAGAGAGAGAGACAGTGAGAGAGAGAGAGAGATGGGATTTAGGGTCTCTGTGTGTGTTGTGGTACCAAGAAGACTGCAGATGAATTGGGCTATAAGCCGAATTTAAGTAGTTTTGAGCTTTCCTTCTCTAGGGGACACAATTTTTTATTTTATTTTGATATGCTAAATAATTTTAAAAGTTTTAGTACACCTTATGTCTTATTTTTAATTAATAAAATTTACTATAAAGGAATTGAAATTTTGTGTTAATTAAATATGACTTTTAGATTTTTAATAAATAATAAATTTCCAAAGTTTACTTTGAATCTAAAAAAAAAAATAGATTAAAAAAAGTTTGAGTTTACAATCAGAGGAATTCTTTTTAATATAATTGGTCAATAATATAGGCATAATATCATCGCTACAATTTATTGATGGTTTGATAATGAACCATCTGCATAATTAAAGAAACCGTTTCAGTGTGATTAAAGGAAGGTTAGTAATATAGTAATAATTACGAATACGTTTCTATTTCATCTTTTCCAGATAGTAAGTCGAGAGTTACAACAATAGGAAGAAAAAAACAAAGTGTTTCAGGCAACTAATTATTACCGATAGATTTCACGAAGATGGACAAGGTTTAATGCGAAAATCAGATAAAATAATTAAATTTAGAGATGGATGGGTGGAACAAAAAAATATCTTGTATCCGTTTCCAAAATTTAGATATTTTAGGAGTTTTATAATTTGATAATAAAATTGTTAATACGAAGGTAGGAACACACACTTAAGTCCAAAAAGTAGGATTTGCGACACCTAAATTATAATATAAATAAATCCGTATACAAACTTTATTTAATAAATCAGATTTTCACATAAAAATAATATTTTATCTGAATGAAATAAATCACATTCGTAATAGTTAAATGAGATTTATAAAATCATCCAAAATAGCTAAAATCCAGTTTTGTCCATATGGGTCTAAAACCTTCTTGTCATTTTCCTAAATACACCCTTTTTTATTTCTCATCTACGCCAATTACTAAAAAAAATTCGATGGATTTTTTTGTTTTTGCTGTTTCAATGAACCACAATTTTACACCGATATCTAAATGACTACTGTATAAAATTCAGCAATGATTATATGCATTCAGTTGGAATCAATACGTTCTCAAACGATATGATGAAACTAATCCCTTACAACCATTTTCGTTTCGATGGATCTCATGAACATTCTGATGGAAACATGAGGGTTCTTTAATAATTAAGAATGATGACCATTTCTATCAATTACTAATATAATAAATTAATCAAATTCTTTTACTGTGCGTTCGTTTGTTATATGCTGTTTGGGGAAAATAATAATTAATTTGTGTTATTATAAAATAAAGTGAAAGTTTATGAAGACAGCCTAACTATGGAGATCCGATAACAAGTATCTTGCTTTTGGAGCTTTCTGATTATTAAATCAAAATGTTTTCAACTTATGTTGGATCTGAATTATTTAATCAACTAAGATTCTGATTTGTGCAATAAGGGTATTTCTTTTGTTTGATATTGGCCACATACAATGCTCTTAAAAAAAGGGTTTTCCTGCAAGAGAGTTATATGATTTAGTGTTTGATCTAGCTAAATGTGTTATTCGAGATCAAGTGTTTTTAGTGGATCATATTATTGTTTGACAGTAATTTAGCAGGGTCTATGGTGCTATACGAACCATGATCGAACTTGAAAGAGAAACTACGAAATATTGTTGATCATTTTAACTTTCATGTCACATCAAAAATATCATATTTTTGTGTGATGATCCAATTAAGAGAAGAATTGTTCAATAACCACAAAATAAACTAAAACCTACAAACTAACATATTTATCTTTCTCTCTCTAACATTTTGGTTACTTTTTTTGTTTGGTTGTTAACCAAATTGATCCATAAATTAACATTATAATTAAGTCTTGAAGAACTATTTTTCAAGTCCATTATAAGGGGGAAAAACTATTTTTCAAGTGCCACATAACATCTTTAGCAATTTTTTCTCATATCTTTAAACTTAAATCACTTTCACTCAAGCACAACTGCATAAGGAAATATAATGTGAAGCTTTTTTTAAGGTATGCAAATGTATTAGAGTTACAAGCTTTTTATGCATATATCAAAAAGGCATTCATGTCTATTCAGTTTTATTGTCATTTACGGTTTACACACACTTCTAAAAATCAAACTCAGATTATGACATCATAATTACAAAACATTGCAAACCCCAATCATATACTCCCTCTGTTTTTTAAAGAATGATGTTTTGAAATTTAAACAAAAACTTTTATAACCCTGTTTAATTAGTTTTTTACTTCAATTTTTTTCTTCAAATAACAAATTTTATAAAGATAAATTAAATTAAAAAAATAATAACTACACCTAAAAAATTGAAAATATTTAACATTTTGAAACAAATTTTTTTTCCAAAACATCCACTATCTAGGAACAGGGGAGTATATACTATACTTAGTACAAATAAAACAAAACAAAAAATCTTATTATTACATCAATATATTTTCAGATTTTCAAACCGCGTCGTGTTCTTAGAGTAGTTCATTGTTGTGAGAATTCTTAATTACGTGATTATCTGGGCAAGTCAAGTTTGTATACAAGCCGTTGACCTAGTTAAGAGGAGCATGATTTTTGGCATTTATATATTGACAATATGAAACCATAAAAGAACTTAGTGTGTGTATACACATACAAAATGTGTTCAATTGGTATTATATATAATGAAGAGAATTAAATTAAATAGAGAAGGGTCAATGCTATTGGGTTAATAAAACTTCAAGAACAAATTGATAAGTCATGTGACTGCATGTGGTAAGAAGGTACGTCGAAATCAATTCCACCCCTCCATGAGTCTATTCTCCTACTGTCTTTTTTTTTAAAAGTGGTTTAAGACTTCTTTTTTTGGGGTCTAAATGTTAATATGGTTTAAGACTTTTTACAAACTTAAATATTAAATTTAGACACATAAATATGGGCCCCATTTTTTAACATTAAAAAAGAGAAGATAATATTGGCTAAATTAAGAATTCGGGAAACCAAAAGAAGTGAAAGAAGCTTTGGTGTAAAAGGGGGATGATGAACAAAGCTTGCCTTGTAATGATAACTCTATCAGATAATAATTTCTTTAGACAATGCCAAATGTCAGCATCAATTACTAAAAGCCATTAAGATGAATAGGTTCATGATGGACATTTTTTCACAAGTTGAAAACATCATATGTTTAGATATTGATTGAATAAGAGTGTTTTGTTTTCTATCTATTCTAAGCTAATTTTTAAACATATGCTCCCTCTGTTTTTTAAAGAAAGTATTTTTATGATTTTTACACATATTAAGAAAACACATTAAAATTTGATAATAAATATATTATTTCCTGTGATTAACAATTTCCTATAAATTTAAACTAATAGTAATTCAATAAATTCAATTAATTTTATTGAAATTTACAATTTATTATTATTAACTCATAAAAAGTGCATATAAAACCTAAAACTACTATCTATTTGAAACAAATACTTTTTAAAAAAAAAGTTTTTCTTTAAAAAACAAATGAAGTATTTGGAACGTAATAGTACATTTGAATTGGTGAAAAAACGAAAAAAAAAACAAAACTTTGTGACCAGAATATATAACATAATGGTTTGTGTTATTGTCGTTACTGCTTTATGATCTATATTCAAGTTCACATAATGCATATTTTTGATTAAAAAAAAAGGTTATGTTGATGATTTTTATCAATTTGGATTTGTGATTTTGGTTCATTCAAAGGTAATTTGAACTTCTTACAAAGTGGACATGAAAGAGTAAATGAATCGGCAAATGGGTATGAACATTAAGGCAGCTAAAAGAAGACTCATCAATTTGGATAGGAACATTAAGACAATTGTGATATGAATTGGGAACATCGACAGCAAACCCTACAAATATACAAGCACTCTTATTGAAAGGTCCCCTATCCACTTGTGATGAGGTTTTTGGGTCTAGTGTCCCCACAAATGAACCATCATGCATATAATTCAGAACTCCCATATAATAAGTATAGTTAACTGCTCATTCTATCACATTGCAACACTTGGATACGTTATTAATAACATTCTTGAGATAAACTAGTTGTAGCATCACAGATTAAAATCATATTACAAAAAGTAAGCATATGTTATCGGGTTATATTGAATTGATATCTTTTTAACACAATATAAGCTGATTTTTTTTCTTATGTTCAATTTTTAATATGATATGTATAAATTACCTATGATACCAAAACTCAAACATCTAAACTTTTAAAAGAAAAAAAGATGTAAAGCACATATAAACACTTTTTAGAATTTCTATTGTGAAATAGACACAGGGTCGGCCCTGTGCTAAAGTTCATGAAACAAAGGTTTTAGGCGCCAAAATATACCATTATTTAATAGGTTATCAAATTTTTATGGATTCTTTTAATATAGGACATTATTTTTTTATGGGCTTTAGGCGCATAATGGGTACATACCGACTCTGAATAGACAAATTTGGAGAATTAGACACCTTTTACTATGTATTTTCATATATCTTCTTAAACAACCTTTCAAGTATCAAATTTTTTTTTTTTTTGCTAAAGAAACCAATTGTACCACGGTAGTTTTTAAAGTCTAAACTTTTAAGGTGAGTGTAGCCATCTGAGTATTGCACTCACCGAATTTTTTAATAGATCTAAAACATAATACTATTTCGACTGACAAATTAAGAGTGATCAAATAATTTTACGTTTGAAAAAAATCAATCCCTAATCTAGACCAACATGATCATTCCTCTGAAACTTCAAACTTGAAATCACTAGCACAACAGCACAACATCACTTGGTTATTAAGCATCATAGTTACGCACCAAACCATAGCCATTTCATAACTAAACAACTATGGATTGGTTAGGGATCTATATATGGTTAATTAGCTACGAAATGCCATGGAACTTACTTAGAAGTTGCTGAATGTTGGTCTGTCGCTATCTTTTGCTATTTTTGTTGCTAATCTTTTTAGCTATGGATTTACTCTAGGCAGTAATATATCATCCAATTTTTCCGGTAGTGCCTAGGTCTTCGAGGCCTCCATAAAGCGTTTTCTTTTTCAAACTTAGCTTCTCCTTTGATCGGCCAAATGTTTTTCTTTTGATTTCATATACGAAAATCGAGTTTTTGAACCTTTAAACATGTCATATGGCTGTGTAGAGTCATGTTTGCTATAGTATAGTTGTAGCATTGGTTTATAAAATATAAGACAAAAATATGTAAATTATTTCTTTTTATTTTAAAAAAACCTCAATGTCATATACGACGGTATAATTAAATAATTAATGTGAAATATGTATTATAATACTTTATAATGAATTTGTAAATTGAAAAAAGGGGAAAAACAAAATTGTGGGTCTGTCTGTACGATTGCAAACTAGTGCAGCAGACTTTAATTTATTAGAGTTATGTTTTTCTCTCTCAAAATAAAGATAATAATCCATCCTATGTTAAAAAAGTTTGGACACACAATCAAAATCGTTAACAAACTTAAATACTTATACATATAGCCCACACTAATGAATAACATTAAAGATGATTTAAGACAACGGATACTCCAACATGAACATCGAGAGTCTTTGCCGGAATCATCAAGTCTTTTGATTTCAACAAGGAGACAAGTTTCAGAATCATCTCCAACTACATTTAATTTAATTATATTAGTTAATGTAAATGTTAAATGTATTTTGGAGTTTCATCGAAAAGATGATTGCTAATAAAACGTGTATGAAAGACGGACATAACAGATGACTTGTAAGACTTTTGAAAGGATAAGCTTGGTTACTTTACACTCTTTCATTAAAATTGTTTCAATTTCTTGTATTTGCATATAACGATTGTTTTGAAATATTTCTATACAATAGAACCTCTATAAATTAATAATCATTATAAATTAATATATATTATCGGTTCCGAGTCGGAGCAAGTGTAAAACTTAGCATAATTCGATAAGATAATAAGATAATAATTTTTTAAACTCCTATGTAAATATATAATCCCATTAATATCATAAATTAATAATTTGCATATATTTCTTTTATTTTACAATGGGTCTCATTGGTAACCAAAATTTTTTAGCGGTAAGCTGTAGTGATAAGTGCTTATAAAATAGTTGAAAACTGTAAGAAAAGAGCTGTAAGCAAAAGCTGTACAATAAAGCAGAGTGTAATACTGTTGGTAACGCTTTTTGTACTGCTTTTGTTATTGGTAACTATTAAACGGTAAAACTTATAAAGAACTTTATGGTAAAGTTTTCGGGTTACCATTCTAACCCAATAAGTAATGTTTTAGGCAGAAAATATGTTTCAAATTATATTATGTTTCTAACTTTTAATAAAAAAATAATAATTTTCAGTGTTTTAACCATTTGTTTCGATAAATTGTCTTATCATTGGTTGAATTGTATATATTGCTTTTAAAACAATGATTATGAATTTATTGTTAAAATTTTATTTTGATGCTATTTAAAGATATTTTTTTTATAAATTAATAACTATATAAATTAATAAAATATCATAATCGCAACATTATTAATCTATAGAATTTTTACTGTATTTCGTAAGTTCTTTATGATATCAATATAGTTGATTTGCAGGAAAAAGAAAATCGATCCTATGTTAAAAAGGTTTGGACACACAATCAAAATCAACAAACTTAAAAACTTATACATATAGCCCACACTAATGAATAACATTAAAGATAATTCAAGATTCCGAATCTTGATTGTTGTAATTTCGAATTTGAGCAAGGAGAATACGACATGCTAAGAAATTAGCCGGGTTCAGGTTATAATTTTGTTTTTTCTCCTAATTGTAAAAAACGTTAAGTACATTAGTGGATCA
Organism: Alliaria petiolata; assembly: GCA_020283515.1. Taxonomy (NCBI): domain Eukaryota; kingdom Viridiplantae; phylum Streptophyta; class Magnoliopsida; order Brassicales; family Brassicaceae; genus Alliaria; species Alliaria petiolata. Next base: position 23,764,021 of record JAHZTW010000002.1, read on the forward strand.
GGGAACCATGGCCTTAATCAACGGCGTCGTTTAGGGAGAATATAAAAAAAAAACACTGTTTGAAGTGCTGAATTTGAGGTTGCTCATTAGTCGCATCTGCACAACTAACTGCAGAGATTAGGAGCGGTTAATTATAATAAACCCAATTTGCCTTTTTTTAAATCAATGCAAAATGAACAGAACTAATCTTAGTAAGATTTTAAGTAAACATTAAATAGATGATTTTTTTTCATTTGTCAGGCATGTGTACATATGAGAAAATAGATTTGTAGGTTTGTTGAAAGTTTGTTAGCTAATCACTTTCTCATGAGACAAAGTTGACATTATTGCGAAAATTAATATAAAAAGTGATTTTGTCAAAATCTTTATATAAATATTTAGGTCGGAAACACGAAGTTTGGTGGAAAACCCCCTCCACAGACATCCACATGAATTTACCCAATTTTTAGTTTTTTGGTGACTTTTATAAACCATCTTCATAATTTGTTTAACCAAATGGTTATACATATCTCATTCTCCAATTACAATTCCAATTTCTAAAATTGTAAAACCTAAAAAAAACAACTTTTTCAGTGATGTTTGCACATTTTTGTTTAATACAAAATTCTTAATATTAAAAAGAAAAACAATTTATCATCAATATTAAAGGATTCAACAATGCAACCTAGGAGCTGTCTCTTATACACATCTAGATGTGTATAAGAGACAGGTTGAGGGTTGTTCTTGTTGCACCATGTGACTTTGATGATGAGATGCTTTGTTGATAAACTGATTCTGTAGATGCTTGTGATGGAGGTTTGTATCGATGGTATGAGAGATGGAGAGATACAAGCGTTGCTTGTGTTGTATTTTGAACATGATGATGATGATGATAACGATGATGATGATGATAATGGATGTGTCACGTTTACTGAGTTCTCGCTGAAACATGACACCAAATCTCTCATCTTAAATGTGGAATGGGTAACAAAAATATAAAAAATTTCTGGGGAAAGGAAATGAAATTTCTCAACTTGGGTTTATTATTATTTTTTTTTGTTTGCTTCTTGTGACAAAAAAAAGGTGCTTTTTTGTGTGTGTGGAGAAATCTCACAACAATTACCAAAAGATAAAATGTTGAGAAGAGGAAGAAGAAGAAGAATGAGGAATAACCGATCTGGGTTTTTAAAGACTGAAGATTGGGTTGCTTTCTTGTTATCTCTCTTCTTATTCTTTTTTTTGTTTTCTGAGAGAGAGAGAGAGAGAGAGAGATGGGGGATTTAGGGTGTCTCTGTGTGTGTTGTGGTACCAAGAAGACTGCAGATGAATTGGGCTATAAGCCGAATTTAAGTAGTTTTGAGCTTTCCATGTCTAGGGGACACAATTTTTATTTTATTTTGATATGCTAAATAATTTTAAAAGTTTTTAGTACACCTTATGTCTTATTTTTAATTAATAAAATTTAGTATTGAGGAATTGAAATTAGTGTTAATTAAATATGACTTTTAGATTTAAAAAATAATAATTAATTTCCAAAGTTTACTTTGAATTTAGTTATTTATATCTAAAAAAAATAGATTAAAAAAAGTTTGAGTTTACAATCAGAGGAATTCTTCTTTTTAATATAATGATGGTCAATATTGGCATAATATCATCGCTACAATTTATTGATGGTTTGATACTGAACCACATAATTAAAGAAACCGTTTCAGTGTAATTAAAGAAAGGTTAGTAATATACTGTAGTAATAATTACGAATACGTTTCTTATTCATCTTTTCCAGATAGTCAAGTCGAGAGTTACAACAGTAAGAAGAAAAAAAACAAAGAGTTTCAGGCAACTAATTATTACCGATAGATTTCACGAAGATGGCAAGGTTTAATGCGAAAATAAGATAAAATATTTAGGTGGGGTTATTGGTTCTTATATTTTAATAGATTTTGAAATCCTCTTTGGATTTAGAAAATACTCAAATCCAACCAAATAACAAGGTTAAATCTTGGATTTGGGTATTTGTATTTTAGTCATGAAAATACTTTTAAATCCATTCAAATCCAATAAAAACTCAAATCTTTATAATACTTGAATTTTAAAATCATAGAACCAATAACACTAGATTTCACTATATATTTTAAAATCATAGAACCAATAACACTGGATTTTAATATGAATTTTAAAATCATAGAACCAATAACACTGGATTTGGTTTGGATTTCCAAATCCATTAAAATACAAGAACCAATAACACCCCNTGTACATATGAGAAAATAGATTTGTAGGTTTGTTGAAAGTTTGTTAGCTAATCACTTTCTCATGAGACAAAGTTGACATTATTGCGAAAATTAATATAAAAAGTGATTTTTTTTCAAATCTTTATATAAATATTTAGGTCGGAAACACGAAGTTTGGTGGAAAAGCCCTCCACAGACATCCACATGAATTTACCCAATTTTAGTTTTTTGATGACTTTTATAAATCATTTTCATAAAAAAAATTTTGGTTAAAGAAATCATCTTCATAATTTGTTTAACCAAATGGTTATATATATATATATATATATATATATATATATCTCATTCTCCAATTACAATTACAATTTCTAAAATTGTAAAACTTAAAAAACAACTTTTTCAGTGATGTCTTGCACATTTTTGTTTAATACAAAATTCTTAATATTAAAAAGAAAAACAATTTATCATCAATATTAAAGGATTCAACAATGCAACCTAGGAGAAATTTCAAAAATACCATTTTTACCATACAACTTTTCAAAAGTACCACTATAATAATATAAAACTACTTCTATCATATGATTGTTTTGTTTACATTACGTTTGCGTTTGCAGTTCCCTTAAAGCAAGCCCAATAGAGAACTCATTTTAAGTATCTTAAACATATTTTAGTATTAAATATAATATTAATTTAAGTTAAAAACTAAGACACCAAAAAAAATGTCTTATTTTAGACATTGTTCTTAAAAATAAGACACCCAAATCATTTATTTATTCAATTTTATTATTAAAAACCCTATTTAAAACACCTAAAGATGACCATTGGGGTTGACCTTAGTATATTTTTCCAACAATTCACACACATGCATTCTATCGGATTCAAACTCAGATAGTAAAACATTAGTACGGACCACTAGATTACATGTTTTCTAGAGTATAATTTAGAGTATAATTTCTCTACATGAACCCTTTGAAGCAAAATATTTTTATGATAATTTTTAAAATCACAAGCCAATTACAAACGGAAAAAAACTTTGTGAGTTTACATTTGTAAAATATTGATTGTTTTACGTTTCAAAAATGTGATTTGAAGCTGTTCCTTAGCTTGATATGTGGAAAATGGCAACAAGTTTTTCAAAAAAAGGGTAAACGAACTTAAGTGCTTTATTGAAAACCACATGGGGGCACAAAGCCAAACAATGACCATTCAATAATCATTATAAAGACTGTTCCTCTTGTTTTGGTATCAAAACGGGTCCCAAATGGAAACTTCCATATTAATTTTGTGGAAGATTCATACCAAAACTAGAGCCTGCAAAAAATAATCATCATTGTAAATGTAGTTTGTAACTTTCTGAAACAAACCCATACGAACATACCCACTTTCATGTCTCAAAACGTTTTTTTGAGTGGTTATGGCTGGTTTCAAGTCTCTCTCAACAAAGCATCTGAAAAAACAAAACTCTCTACTTGACATTGATTTCTACGCATGCCTACTTGAAGAGAGATGAAGCCAAGAACACATGGAGTACTCTATGGACATGACCAATATTCGATACACGCGCTAGATTAGAGAACCCGAAATCTCATTGAGATATTCGAGAAAAATTAAACATTTACACAAATTCATTTTGTCCTTATGGTTTTCCTTCAAGAAGTGCCACAACTCACACATTTCATATCCTAAGCGTTGGAAACTAACAGAGCAAAGTTAGCACCGAAAGTTGACCTATTCTCACAACAGAGGATATAAACCTAAGAACACAGCCTTCTATTGATTATTCTTAATTCCAAGTCTCTATGCAGATACTTAAGAAACAAGCAAGTATGTAGATATGGAGCGGCTTATCACTTCACTTATTTGAGCAAAAGAAACAGGGACAATGAACATAATTCAATTGGTAGAAACGTAAAGGAAACGATCTTATTTTCTAAATCAAAAAGAGTAATTGTATCCGGAAGAAGTTATCTTACACTCTGACAATAACTAAGGTTTTGAATCATCATTTGCTTAATAAGATAAGAAACCCAATTAAATGAAAGTAATAACATCTACTAATACATGTATCAGGGTTCCATCTAAACCGAAAGATTGCAAATGCGGTTGGCAGATTTAAACTTAAAGAACCTGAATTTTCTTGAGAAAAAAAAAACATCAAACTTCTGCGCAAGAAGCCATCCATCTACTTCAGTTGCTGCCTACTAGATGGGACTGACATAGTTTGCAAATCTACCTGTCATTTGAAGATACAAAAGCAGTTAGAATCTTAAACATGAAAGATCTTTGATTTCCTCTGTTTTGTTTTCCTTTCTGAGATCTAAATCACAAGAGAAGCTCAAACACCTAACACAGTTACATTACACATTGCAGATTCTGTGAAAGAAAGGAAGCTGTGGAGATTTGATTTGCAGGAATAAGCCAATCCTACCCAATGAAGAATAGCTTACTCTTAACTACGTTGTCTAGGTCATTAAGCCTAATCCAAACCCCAAAGAGCACAATTAACCAATACATAGCATGAATCCTTCCATAGCCGTATAAGCTCAATGATCTAAACCACATCCTAAAAGCAGCTCAAACACCAAACACAGCCACATTTCATGATTGCATCTTTATCTGAGTAAACATAACTACATAGATTTGATTTCAATAACTGAAACCAATCATTCATACCTAAGAAAGAGTGAGCTAATTGTGTTGTCTAAGGGGTCATTAAGCCCTAATCCAAACCCAAATAGCGCAATTAACCAATCGAAAAGGAGGTTTAGTGTTTACCTTCATAAGAGGTTACATCAGAAGGGAGCTTCGAAACGAGGAGAGCGGCAGCGACGACGCTGTGAAATGGTTGATGCGTGCTTAGTTCTCGCCGCAGAAACCTTTCAGATTCGAATCAAAATCCAAATTTTTTATCAAGGGCATCACTGAAATCTAACACTTTATGCAAAAGACGGCGAAATTTTCACCTGGGAACAGAACTTTCGATCCGAGTCTGACGAAGAGGCGAAGAGGTGTTGAAACGCGACGATGGGGAATTAGGGTTTGGGACGGAGAGCTTAGGTCTCGGCGAGGTCGAACTTCGTGTAGTAGCGGTTCTGAAGATGGAGCCTAGAGACGTAGATCTAGAAGCGATCCTCGTCGCAGCCATTTCTTCCCTTCTTTCTTCCCTCTACTGCTTCTGCAATTTCCCAAAACCTTGGTAAACCCAGGGACTGGATAAACCGGATCGGTGAACCGTAACCGGAATAATTCGGTACGATTTTGGGTATTGATGGTTTGCGTACAAATTCGTTAGAGGAAATGGTTACAATTGGTTTGAACGCTAATTAATCTTTCAAGTTTTAACACGATTAAAATTATTTTTTGGAAAATAGTAAATCAAATTGAAAACTAAAAGCGTTACGAATTAGTTTTGGTACAATTTTGGTTTGGATGGTTACGAATTAGTTTGAACCGTTTGGTTCATTGAAGACGACGCAAAATACTCCTACACAATCTCAGTTGAACACTCTTTATCAGTTCTCTTTGTTACATAGAAATACTTAAACTGCAGAGGATTCAAACACACGAAACACAGACCTGGTCAGATGAAACACGAGCAATAGGAGCGTTTCTTCTATGGAATTGGTAATCCATCTCTCTTTGCAAACTCCTGAAATAGAAAAAAGAATAAGCAATCTCTCATGCACTAACTCGATGTGTTTATCGATACAATGAAAATGCCAAGTAAAACATCTTTTTCTTTACCTTTGAGGGGAGAAATTATCAGTTTGGGTTAAAGCCGGTCCAGCCAATTTTGTAACTTGGGATGTGCTCTTGGCTTTCTCGGCTGTTCACAAGATGAAACATATAGACTTGTCAAGTTATATGGCGAGAATCGTCTTTTCAGCTTATGCTTTTCTAACCAAGAAAACGTATAGACTTGTCAAGTTATATACACATTGTCTCTACTCTCTAGGACCAATGCAATAAGATAAACATATCTCAGCCAAAACAGAAAGCTTACGGTTCAATCTTGAAAGGACTTCTTTCCTCCTGGTTTCTAACTTCTCCTTTGTGTCACCGAGGCTCTCGAATTCGGGAGCATACGAAATCCGGAGCCGATTTCCCAAGAACACTGATTCATCCAGCTTCCTCTTTGCAAATCTATCAAACATAAACATATCTTAACCAAAAAAAATCTTCCTCTTGGAACCAAAACTATAGTAACAAAGTTTCAACAGCTTAAGCCTAATGAACTTAAAATCCAGATATCATCACACCAAGGAACCTAGTTAGAGACCTCTTCTTCTTTGAGAAAAAAAATCTGTCAAACATAAACCTATCTCAACCTAACACATTGTTCATTTCTTGAATCAACAGTAGATTAAAAATGCAGCAACAAGACAAAATCAAGCAGCTCAATGCCACAGATTTAGAATCTCACAGAACAGTGAAGTAAGAATAATCAAAACCTGGCATTGGCGATGAGACGAAATTTGATCCAGTAGACATCTGTGAACTCTTCAGTCTTCTGCATCCATAGGTTTACATCTAAATTCGAATCAAAATCAAAAAATGAGGACCAATAAACAAATATCAGTATCGAAAAACAAAGGAGAGGACAAGAGCACACTACTACTTACTCTTCAACCTCTCCGTAGGTAGTGAATAACCTCATGAGATCATCACCACAACCCAAAGCTGGGACATTACGTACGACCAAGTATCTGAAACCAAACAAATCGATTCGAAATTTTCAATAAAAATGACCCATTAAGCAAGAAGAAGAATTCGATTATGCAGAATTGAGTAACAATTTCCATCGAACCTCGATTCGTCGCAAACTGTATAAACCCTAACCGCTGGGAGATCCTCTTTGTGTCGACCCATCTTCTTCTACAACAAGTCTGAGACGTACATGAAAAAAGGGAAGGTGAAATTCTGAAAAACCTGGGTTCCTAAAAATCAGAGTTTGGAATCGTGGCGGAGCAAGAAGGAGGAAGAAGAAGAAGGATTCGTTCGACGTGTCTTCTTTGATTTTTTTTAATTGGGCTTCTTATGGGCTTTTAATGTAACATGATATTTTAATTTCAAAACCTTTAGACGAAACGTTTTCCAATTTCATAATTTTGTATCTCGATTCAATTGTTTCTATATTTTTTCTTTAATTTTAAACATATAGAGATCTACATTTTAACATGATTTTTGAAAACTTTTAAGTAAAATTATTTGAATCATTCAGAATATTTTTTTGAACAATATAACTTATTTCTCATCACATACCCATTTCTCAAAAATATCAAAAAATAAATAATCATTTCTGATGTCTTTTCTATTATAAACTATTTTCTGATGTCCTTTCTATTATTTAAACAATGATACATTTTTAACAGAAAAAACAAAAAAAATCTGTATAATTTTACTTTTTTGGATCTCATTTTTCTACTTTATACACAAATCATTTTAATTTTAATGTTTTTCATTTTTTCTAACAAGTTTTTTAGTTGTTACAAATGAAAGATTTGACGTAGATTAAGTTTAAAAAGTGGAAAGTTTATGTGGGTTGTTAATGTTAGTCAAATTTAATATTTAATGTTACTTATTGAAATTTCCATTTCAAACTAAAACTTTAAAAACCAAAAAACGAGAAATTTGGCATAACAATTTCGTATACTTTTCTACATCAACGTCAGCATTAATAACTGATTTTGAAAATTGAATTTTTTTCTACTATTTCAGTAGAATCATGGACAAATATATGTACCAAAAACTCAATATTTCAACCAACACAAAAAAAAACAAATACAAAAAAATGGCCGCACGAGTCAGACACCAAATCCTCTCCGACATCAATCATCTCCGCTACTTCATTCTCTTCTTCCTCCTCTCCTCCTGCCACGTGGCATCCGGCGCCGGAGGATCATGGCAGCTTCTATTACAAAACGTCGGAATCTCAGCGATGCACTCGCAGCTCCTCTTCAACGACCGTGTCGTAATGTTCGACCGAACCAACTTCGGCTCTTCCAACATCTCTCTCCCTGACGAAACCTGCCGGTACAGCACAAACGACGCCGTTCCGAAACGCGACTGCACGGCCCACTCGATCGAATACGACGTCGCTTTAAACACCGTCCGTCCGTTAACCGCCCTGACCAACACTTGGTGCTCGTCAGGCGGAGTCAACCCCGAGGGGACTCTCGTCCAAACCGGAGGAGACTCAGAAGGAGAACGTAAAGCTAGACTCTTCTCTCCTTGCGACGACGATTCTTGCGATTGGGAAGAAGTCGACAACGGACTCGCTACAAGAAGATGGTACTCTTCGAACCACGTCCTCCCCGACGGCCGTCAGATCATAGTCGGAGGTCGACGTCGGTTCACTTTCGAGTTTTTCCCCAAAACGAAAAACGCTCCAAGTCTGTATAGCTTACCGTTTTTGTCCGAGACCAACGATCTCAGAGACAAGAACAATCTCTACCCTTACGTTTTCCTCAACAGCGACGGGAACATATTCATTTTCGCTAACAACAGAGCGATCTTGCTCGATTATGAGGAGAACACCGTCGTGAAAACGTATCCGGAGATCCCTGGAGGCGATCCGAGAAGCTATCCGAGCACCGGCTCAGCCGTTCTTCTCCCGATCAAGAATCTTGAAGCGGATATCGTCGAGTTAGAGGTTCTGATCTGTGGAGGTGCACCCAAAGGATCATACAACCTTTCTCTTAGGAAGAACACTTTTGTGAAAGCGCTTGACACGTGTGCAAGAATCAAGATCAACGATGATAATCCTCAATGGATCGTTGAGAAGATGCTTAGAGCTAGAGTAATGGGAGACATGATCCTTTTACCAAACGGACATGTTCTGTTGATCAACGGTGGTTCTTCAGGGACAGCAGGTTGGGAGCTTGGTCGCGAACCGGTTCTTAACCCTGATCTTTACAATCCCGATAAACGGGTCGGTTCAAGATTCGAAGCTCAGAACCCAAGCACTATCCCGAGAATGTATCATTCAGTCGCCGGTTTACTCCGTGACGGGAGGGTTCTCGTCGGAGGAAGCAACCCACACTCGTATTACAATTTCATCGGCGTGCTTTTCCTGACGGAGCTTAGGTTAGAGGCTTTTTCTCCGTCGTATTTGGAGTCTCGGTACTGGTGGTTTCGTCCTAGGATCGTGAGTCTTACGTCACAGTCGATGATTATTTATGGTGGAGTCTTGACGCTGAGGTTTAGAGTGTTCGGATGAGTGATGAGTCCGTTTAAAGTGACGATGGTGTTTCCTTCGTTTACATCTCATTCCTTCTCGATGAATCAGAGGCTTTTGGTTCTTGATCATGTCTTGTCTTGGAGAATTGGATTCTGGAGTTATGAGGTTAGTGTTAGGTCTCCGTGATCTGCTAATGTTGCACCGCCCGGTTATTACATGGTTTTTGTGGTGAACCAAGATATACCAAGTGAAGGTCTTTGGGTAAGGTTACAATGAAAGTGAGCGTCTAGATAACATTTTGATCAATGATTTTTTATTTATTTACTGAGTTAATCGGATTTTATTTCGGGGAATTGTATGTAACAATTCTTGTTTTGTTCAGTTACAAATAGGAATTAGATAATTTGGGTATTTCGTCTTTGAAAAAGTGCCATGTTTGATACTTTATTGATACGTGAAAGTTTCATGATTAAAGGGATACGAAATCTCTATAATTTGTGTTTGACATTTACAACAATTAAAGGGAATTTACGAGGACGTGAATGATGCTAAACTTATTCCTTGCGGGTTTTGTGGGAATAAAAAAGGAAAGAATATGTGATTTTATAGTTGGAGAATTCCCATATAGTAACGTCGTGAAGACCACAAATACATTCCAAAACGACACATACAGTACTTAGAGCATCTCCATCGTAATTGTGAGTTGTTAAAATGGGTTTCTTAGACCATCTTCAATGTAGACACTCAATTGGGTGTTTTAAAGATTTTATAATAATAATAAAAAATGATTTTTTTTTAAAAAAGAAAAAATTCGATTTAAAAATAAAAAATAAAAAAAAACATTGTAACGAATCGCGTCGTGACACATGTCATAAGACACAATAAAATGGGATCTTAAATAAGACATTATTCTTGGACTTAAGACACTTTAGTGTCTCTATGTCATTATTTATTTATTTATTTTTTTGGACTTAAAACACTTTGGTGTCTCCATTGTGGTTGCTTAGAGTTTCTTAAAATGGAGAGAGAAGGTTGTAAAGTCTCTTATAAATAAGAAACTTTGGAAGAGTAATTTCTTAAATTAAAAAACCCAATACAATATTATATTAATATTTATTATTTTAGTATATTAGAGTTTTTAGAAACTTTCAAGAGACATGGATGGAGATGCTTATTTTAGTCGTATGTAGTGATATGATTCAACTACGTCGTTTGTACACAGTGGCGGATGTAGGATCTTATTTAGCCGGGGCCCATAACTTTTTTTTACTAAAACTAATTTAAAATTAGTCATTTTATACTAATTACTAAAAGAAAATGAAGAATCAGGTGGGGGCATGTGCCACCGTACATTATGTGCTACCTCCGCCCCTCTTTGTACATTTATTTATTTTAAAATTATGATTTATAAAATAAATTATAAATTATCATTTCATTGTTGAACATTAGTAACGTAGTTCATTTTGGTTCAAACTTCGTTGCACTGGAAGAGAGCTCACTTTCCTCTTATCATCCACAACCATAGTTGTACAGTACAACTAGGGGCGGGAAAAAAACCGTAACCAAAAAAACCAAACCATACCAAATCGAAAAAGTGATATGGTTTGGTTATGGTTAAACGTAAAAAACCATTTGGTTATTATTTTTTAAAAGTTTTGGTTTAGTTTTGGTTAGGTTTAAAACCGTAAAACCGTAAAACCGAAAAGTTTTTCCAGTTTTAGAACTAAATTTTAAATTATTTATATTTGTTTATGTCCATAATTTATTATTAGACTTAATTATTTTTATAATTTACTAAATCTTAACTCATAAATTTAAGTATAATATTTACAAAAAAATATCTACATATAAATATTTAAAATAGAATATTTAAAAACTGTGAGTGGAAATATTTTTAATTTTTTTTAATTTTTAGCCTTTATAGACTTGGTTTTATTGATGATTTAGATATATTTTCTATGATTTGAATTTTATTCATTGAATTTTTTGTTTTTCTTCACTCATATCTATTATTATTATTTCCATTCATAGTTTCAAAAAGATTCAAAGTTTTCTGTAATAGTATAATTCAGAAAAAACCAAAACCAAACCATTCCAAATTAAACCAAGTTACATATGGATTTTGTATGGTTTAATTTCCATAAAACTGGAAAACCGAAAACCAAACCATACCAAATCGAAATATATATGGTTTTTATATGGTTTGAATATTTATAAAAACGATAAAACCGTAAAACCAGAAAACCCGAACCGAAAGCAGGCCGAAAACAGAAGTGCCCACCCTTAGTTGTATATGAGTGTCAAAATAAGTCATCCAACCCAACCCAACCCAACCCATCACCCTAATGGATTGAATGTTAATGGATGATGAGTCAAACCAACACATTTAGTAATTGGATTGGATTGATCCATGACCCATCTAATTATATGGATCAAATGGTTAAATGGTTGATCCATGACCCATAAAACTATAAATATAATAATTTTGTTATTAAAATAATAATAATTAATAAAACATATTAAATAAATACAAAAAATTTGTGATAACTAATTTTGGCCGGGAAATTAAGTGGAACCTTATTTTTGGCGCGAAAATCGAATAATTGCTTCAATATTGGAATCGTATTAGTAAAAACAATGTTTTGGTTCGAAATACTTAGACAACTTGTACATATTAAAGATCTACATTTATGTAAGTGCTCATCTTTTTCTTTCCAGGGTTAGAATCCTTAGATTTATATCATAGAATTAAACTCGATTCAAATAGCGTCACACTGATAACCGGTTTAATTGATATCTGGTCATAATTTAATCATTCACCGATTTGAGCTTTGTCCAATACATCTTTTGATAAGATGTATCAACATAACTGGACCTCTTTTAATATCGGTGAACCATATTCAGTATTCTTAAGGAATAAGAAAAAATATTCTTTGGTGGAATACTAGTTTAACGAAATTGAATACCAAAATCGAAACCGAACCAAAAACTGGTTTATTCAATAAAATTATAACATTAAATCTATTAGCTTTCTTAGATTCATTACAGATAACAAAAGAAGGAAACTCTTAACAAATCTCGTACGTAACCCTTTTCTACAAAACAAGTATAATTTAGTAGTTTACGTATACATAGACTTCAATACTTTGCGTCAAATAGCTTGTTATTTGATACACTCAGGTTTTAACGCAAATAAAAAATTGCAAGTGCACATACAATTACAGTAGTATAGATGGGATCAAAATCTACAAGTTCCAAGATTACACTATGTTTCTTAGGATTTGATTGGTTCTCCCACTAGCTCCCTCAAACGCACCTTTTGCAGGTAGTAGCGGTTGTTGGCGTTTGACAACAATCACACAAAATGCTTTCTACCGCTTTGAACTGCTTTTTGTCGCTCAAAATCAAAAGCTCATTGTAGCTAGCATTTGCGGTTGCGGGTGGATAATTAAAAAAAAATTAAAAATTGAAAAAAACACAAAATTTATTTAAACTTAAGATATATATATATTAGAAATGTTTTTAAAAAATAAGATTTAAATATTATAATTACAAATAAATAAATAAATTTGATATTTTTTAACTGCTGTTAACTGCAATCGCCCGCTTCCGCAAACTCCCGCAACTGCTGCGTTTAAACCAGTCAGACCCTTAATGAGTGAAACTAAGCTAAGACAATGATATGGTTGTTGGTTGTAATGCAAAACGAAAATAGCAATTAAAAACGGTTAAAGATCAATTAAAACAAGTGTTAGGTTAAGGGTAATTCGCAGGTATTCAGAGATCATGAACCAAACAATTATTCACGGAATGGATTATGAACCGCTCTAAAACTCAAAACTTAGATGTATAATCAATCCATTGTCGTGGTATCAACTACTTTTTCTAACAACCTAAGATTCTAAACTGTCGTTTGAACTTAGAATTCTAGAAAAGCATTAATTTTGAGTTTGATATGTTCACAAAACGCCTTAACATCAGCTTTCGTTGGCTAAGGACGTTTTACTCATCTATGTTCTTTCAGGCTTTTAAACAAACACTTTTGATGCGTTAAACAACTTAAGATCATAAACTAGGTAGCTAATCAAGTTTCAGCAATGAGATCAACAATATATGAAGAAACCACAAGATAATTCCCTATCTATGTCTGATTCAATGATTCATAAATTCTCTTGAAAACCCTAAACCAAACTATGAAACTACTCAGACATGGATACAGAGTAACATCAAGGAGATGAAGAGAAACTCATAATCAAATAAATAAGAAATCCAAAAGGGTTTAGAAATCTTCTCAAGAGATATAGAGTCAAAGATTCTTCTCCCCAAAGTTTACAAAGATCCAAAACCAAAAGAAACAATATAAAATAAAGCTCTCCCTCTTAAAGTGGGTAAAATAATGTATATATAGGTCTTGGGCCGGGATAGGTTGAGTTAGGATGATTCCGGGGCAAAATAGGAAGTTTGGATTGCCTTTTTTCGTCTGGAGATGGCATCGATCGATCTGGATATGGATTGATCGATTAGGGTATGAATCAATCGATCTGAAAACTCACGAAATATTTGTTTGATGTCGGATCAATCGATCCAATAGTGGATCGATCGATCTAATGATTATTTCTGCACACGCTTCATATGGTCGCCAGACTAGAGTGTCTTCACGAAAACTGGCATAACTTTTGATCGCATTGTTGGATCACCTTCATACCACCTTCAAATGAAAGCTAACTCAAAGGTGTAATTTGTGTCCGAAACTCAGCTCGATCCATCGGTGGGAAGCGCTTCAGCGAATGCCAAACTTTAGACCTCTCTGCATGGTTCTGAATCTTCAAATGTCCGTTTGCACCCATAATGACTCATTTTCGTTCAAAGCGACTTAAAACCTGAAAAGACTCGATAAAGGACTAAAATACTCTAAAAACACATTTTGACCTTAAAAACTATTGAAAATCTTGGATTAAAATGCGTTAAAAACACAACATATCATTATTCCAATCTCTATTCATTGTAATTGGAATAATGATTACATATACATGTAATTGAAACTGATCAACTAATATTTTCTATAATTTCCAACAATAGTGTTACTCGAAAAAGGTGTATAGGGTGTCTAAAATATTGCTCTTACAGAATAACTTTTAAATGTAATATAGAAAAAATTCGAATGCGATTTTGTTCTATAGAATGTATATATTCTGTCTTAGGGTTGGGCAATTGATTTTGTTTTTTTTTTTTAAATGGAGGCCAAACGATATTCGATTCATATGGAATATGAAATAAAGCTTCTTTTGTTTACTTTTTTTTTTGTCAGAAATGAAGCTTTATTTCGACTATTATATTTTAGTTTATGAATTTTAATATATTTTTAGATTTTTATTTTAAATCTCAATATTTTCTAGGAATAAGAAAACTAAATATTTTAAAATATATGATAAAATTTAGTTAAAAACTAGATAAAAGAAGAAAAAAGAAAAAAATAATAAATTGAATTCTATTATGAGTAGTTTTGCTTAAACGTTCTCAATTTTACTTTTTTATGGTTACAAGTAATGTAAATTTGTTTTTTACTTTTTTTCATGTTCAGTTTCTTTTTAAAGGGTTATAAAATAGTTAATTATAAACCAAGTTTATAAGGTGGGACTATATGGGGCACATAAATTTTTTATATAATAATATTAATTTTTTTTTTTTAAAAAAAACTTGTAATATATTTTAAAATCTGGCTTTAATTATTTGAAACTCTCACTAAAATTTGCACTAATTATTTTTTCTTTTAATTTATATATAATATAAGAAAATAATAAAATACTCCTTCCGTTTTGTTTTAATTGTCGTTCTAGACTTATTTTCTTGTTTCAAAATAATTGTCGTTTAGTTTTCAATGCAAATTTATGATAGATTTTACAGTTTTATCCCTATTTTTTTAGCTTATTAATTACTCATATCAAACAAAATAGTGTATTAATTAAGGGGTAAAACAGATAGAGTAGTTGTTTTCTTAATCTTTGTGAAACCACCTAAAACGACAATTAAAACAAAACAGAGGGAGTATTAGTTGCGGCATTGCATAAAATTTGGATTCTAAAATCTATATATTTTTAAAAATAAAATATTTAGATTCTAAAATATGATATAAGCTGAGAAATAAAATATTATTTACTACTAATTAATTCTATTAATTTTTAGAATCGAAATATTTACAATTAATTTGTTAAAAACATATGAAAGAACAACTTTAGAAAAAAATATGAAATAAAAATATATTTTTATATATAAATAAAAGAAAGAAAAAGTGTATAAAATGTAAGAAGCCAACTACATAAAAAAGAAAGAAGAAACGTAGCAAACAAAAAGAAAATAAGTCGTATGAAGGAAAAAACCCATGAAAAAGCAAGAGAAAAAATTATGACCCTCTGCATCTTCTAAGACACGAACAACGGGAATTCGGCCAATTCATACCTCAACATGTCGTCGCGGTCCCGATCCGTACCTACTTTGTTAACATGTGCTAAAACATATCCTAACACATAATAATTTTAGATTGCATACCCAAACTTCCAAAAACCGGCTAAATCATACATTGACCGCGAATCCGTTAGTCAATCGTTTATTAAATCTGAGTTGTCCGCTACAGATTATGACGTGGCAATCCAGTCGCATATTAAATTAAAAAAAAAATCGTTTAAACAAAACGACGTCGTTTTGATAAAAAAATTTGTTAAAAAAAATTAGACAACACGATGTCATTTTTTTATGTGTGAATTTAGAAAACAAGCTCGTCCTCTTCGTGACATGAAGACACAATCAAACAAAGGATCTGATGGAATTTCACAGATCCTGTTTCCGATCAAATCAGCTTGAAGGAGATTTCCAAAATCGCTAAATTAGATGAACTCAATTCGTCCTTGATCAGTTTCACACAGGCTATGACCGTCGGAGTACTTCGAGGATACCGATTGAATTCCGGTGTTGATAAATCCAGATCGAGTTTCACGGATCGAATCATATGGATAAGCTGTTCACGAAATCCAGATCGGGTTTTACTTCAGGGAACATCAGTAGCGTTTCCAGAAACTTAGTCGACATGCCCTATATATTGCTCCTCCGGCGAATCTCCGATCTTCTCTAATTCGAGATTGCTCGACGCGATATGTTTTGATGACGGGATCAATTGAGTTTCATCGTCGTTATCTGTATTGAGTAACCAAAAATTTGAGGTTGATTTAATCGGGAGAATAACGTTTAAGACCTGTTAGTTCGTTGTTAGTGGTGTTAGTCGAGAGAGCAAAGTGGAAAGTTACATTGAGAAAGTTAGCGAGAGAGGAAACAAAACGAGGAGACTTGTTAGAGTTAAATCATCTCTTCTTTATAATTTATGTTTCTGTGTGTGTTTACAGATTTTTGAAGCTCCATGGATGTTGATTCTAAGAAACGATACTCACGCTAATGTCTCACGAAGAAGAAGAATTTTTTTTTTGTAATTTCATACAAAACGGTGTCGTTTTATCTTTTTTTTTTAAATAAAAAAATTATTAAAACGACGTTGTTTTGTTTAATCGATTTTTTTTTAATTTACTATGTGACTGGATTGCCACGTCATAATTCGTAACGGACAACTCAGACTTAATAAACGATTGACTAACAGATTCGCGGTCAATGTATGATTTAACCGATTTTTGGAAGTTCGGATATGCAATCTAAAATTATTATGTGTTAGGGTATGTTTTAGCACATTTTAACAATGTAGGTTCGGATCGGGACCGCGAAGATATGTTGAGGTATGAATTGGGCGAATTCTCCACGAACAACCAAATGAACTTACAAATTAAAACTTAAGATGGTCAATTAAGATTTTTTTTCACATTAGTATGGGGTACGTTCATATTCAACAAGTAGATAAACATGTCACATTAAAATGATCAAGATGCATATGAGTCAATAGATCATATTTTGTCACATGTAATAAATATTTTTAAATAAAAAAATAAATATGATTAAAAAATTTTGATAATCAATTCGTCAATATTTTAAAATAAATAAATCTATAAGACTATAAGTAATAAAATTATTAAAAATAAACATAATTAATAAAAGAATATCAAATCTTCAAAATGGGAAAATAAATAATAAAACTTAATTGAAAGAAAAGAGAAAGAAAAAATAATTTTTTTATGAGTAATTTTATTTTTTTATAATTTATTTTACGGATTTTAAAATAATTTCTATATAAATTTAAAATCCAAAACTAATATAATATGTTTAGTTTTAAGAAGAAAATAAAAAGTAAGTTGTAGGGCTGGATTTAGATGATTGTTTAAAAATAAAGTTCAGGTAAGGCCAAATAAATCAAATATGGTTTGTATCAGACTCATTAAATCATTCATCTTTGTTTTGGTTAACAAATGACAAAGAGAAACGGACTAAGGAAAAAGACCTTCATGTATACAATTATTTTACGGCATGGCTTAAGTTACGTGTGTAAAGTAATGACTAAGTTTTGGACATCTGTAGCAGCATGTGGCTGCTTCTAACAAATCTGTAGATGAATCTTTGGATGGCTGCTACTAGCCCTGGCGTCCGGATACCCATTACAAAATTTGACTTTTATGTTTCGCAAACTGTTATATTGGGCTGGGATCTGAGTTGTGAGAATAAAAAAGAAATGCTTACAAGTCTGATTCATTCTCTTGCATTTTCTGAATTAGGTGAATCTTTGGATGGCTGCTACTAGGCCTGGCGTCCGGATACCCATTACAAAATTTGACTTTTATGAAAGTGTTTTTTCTGAGAACGGGAATGCAGGTGTGAAGGCTAATAAATATGATTGGTTGTCAAACAAAGTCCAAAAATGGATTGGTCGGTGTTCTTATGAAAATTATTTCGACTTTTCAGCTGTGGATTCCCCAAGCTTCAGAGAAATGTCAAAAAGATTCTTATAAGAGCACCGACCAATCCACTATTGTTTGATGTTTATTATTTATTAGCTTCCACACCCGCATTCCCATTCTCTGGAGAAACTTTTAGAAAAGTCAAATTTTGTAAAGGAAAATAGCCAAAAAATTCAATAGGAACAAACTATGTTACATGACGTCATGGTGATGTCTGGAACAAGCACCTTCACATTCCTCTTCTCTGTCAGTTGCTTTCTATTCAACTGATTTCCATCAGAAGTTGCCACCGGTTTTTTCTGGTCCATATGGTAAAAGGAAGTCACATTTAAGTTAGATTTGCCATGCAGCTTGATATGTACATAGTGAAGATTGTAGGATCGCGAAAATCCAGATTGAAAATCACGAAACTAAAACGATTGAAACCGATAAGAATTTATAAAACGTTTGAATAAAACCTTTTAAGGAAAGACGAATACATGGAGTCGAGATATGATCTCTTTCCTTAATTCTTTAAATCTCCCGCAGTGTGACGGTTTGTAGAGATTCAGAATCCCAGGATACAACCGTGTTTGAGACTAAAGTCGCAGCACTCGACTATAGAATCTGCGAACTAAAGATCTACGCTATACTCTCGAGACTCACCCTAAAACTGTAGAGACGAGAGGGATTTGCTGGAATGTGTGTTTGAAAGCTTATTGCTTTTCTGGATGATTTTAAAAGAGAGGCTAACTCATCATATATATAGTATAAGAGGGGACTTGAAAACATTCCAAGTTTCCAATGTGGGATACTTTAACTTTCACAAAAAGTTATAGTTAATGGAAACTTTCCATTTGTTTAGGCTTCTTCCACAAGTAATTATGGTTAATGGAAACTTTCCATTTATTTTAGCTTCTTCCATTTGTTTGGGTTTCAACCCATTTCTTATTCACACAAAACACAAAATAATAAAGCCCAATTGTCTTTATTAATTTTTGTTCCAACAAAGATTGCTTTAACAAGGCCAATCAAGCTGATCAGATCTCTGGAAACGCTCCAGGTGCCTTGAATCGGTGAGCTAAGGGTCTAATAAGGGTTTTGTCGTTTCTTGAATCTCTTTGCAGCTGAGTGGTGGGCTGAAAAGGCGAGCCAGCACACATGTTGTTCGCTGAAAGAATGAGCCATGGTGAGAAACAGCATCTGGAAGAGTCGGCGTTTGTTCATTATAATATTCATCTACGAAGCTGTAAAGCCCAACTAAGTGAAGAGCAGTGAAAAGATTTGTGTTGCAAGATGTTGGTATGGACTGTCCCCTTCAGCTTTTTTGGCCAAATGTGTTTTTGTAATTTGTATCATCAAACATCATCTTTTGGGTCAATGCTGGTGAATGAACCGAGCAGATATGTGCATTATTAGCAGCACAATGATCAATTTTTGTCTCTTTCATCTATTTATCCTTGAATAGTATTAAGCTCATAAGCTCTGAATTTTTAGTTAATTATTCGTTGTTAAACCGGCTTGGTTTTATGAGGTTAGCTATATATTACTTTTCAGGATGTTTCAGGAATCGCATGCTGTAAATTCGAAGAGAGAACGTGGCACTAGTACCGATTGTTCAGTTTTGAAACACTTGATTGTTTGTTTCTTCACACGCTTTGTGTTTTCTTTACTTGTGTTGGCCTCGCGGCTTTTTGGATAGTAGGAGCAATTGAGGAAATATCAGTTGTAAGTGGCCGACAAGTGTACCCCCTAATCGAGTCAAGTAAAGTAGCAGAGCAATATGACTTCCTTTGGCTTTAAAAACATTAGAGTGCCACGCTGCCACTGTGTAAACCAAAGTTTATAAAACAGGAATCAGAGTATATATAAAGAAATACGTGAAACCAACAAGAGTGTATTTCTCCAACTTTGATTCATTCCCAAAATTATGATTATCTGTAAGCTCGAGTTCACAAAGACATATTGTCCTTATTTTAGGTATATTACATATGCATGTTAACAAATATTGTATTTTGTAACACAAGTTCTTCATGGAGTATTTTGCGTGGATGGTGTAGAACAGCCTCATTATTATACTTTTAGGTTTAACACAAATAAATTTCAATATTTTAATTTTTTTTTGGATGATTCTAGTGACTCGTATGACATAATATGCGCTTGTTTTTTTAAAAGAAATTGTGTTGTAAATAATATATTTTTATATGTTTATTTTGATTATCAAATTTTTATGCATTTTTTATCATTTTTTATTTTGTTTGATTTTTTCTTGATCATTCTTATAATCTTATTCCATACATCACTTTATAAATCTTTATTTGTTCTTGCTCTTTTCATTCAACCAAATTCTAATATTACAATAATTTTTCACTTTTTTTATTTACTATTTTAAATTTGGTTTGGTTTTACATATATTTTATTGATTCCATTTTTTTTTTTCATATTTTAAATTTTTGTGTATTTTTTTTTTGTTTCTATTTTTTTTCTCCATATCTTTGACAGTTGGTGATTTCATCGATTATTTATTGAGTATATTTTTATGTCCTATAGTTATATAGTTCTGGTTTTTTTTTCAATTGTTAATTTAAAGTTTTTTTTATCTATTATTCCCATTTTATCTCATAATTTGTTTTTTTTTTTAATTTATATTATGATTCGTAAAAGAAACCAGAACTATCCCAAGATTCGAAGCTCAGAACCCAAGCACTATCCCAAGAATGTATCATTCAGTCGCCGGTTTACTCCGTGACGGGAGGGTTCTCGTCGGAGGAAGCAACCCACACGCGTATTACAATTTCACCGGCGTGCTTTTCCCGACGGAGCTTAGGTTAGAGGCTTTTTCTCTGTCGTATTTGGAGTCTCGGTACTGGTGGCTTCGTCATAGGATCGTGAGTCTTACGTCACAGTCGATGATCAGTTACGGTGGAATCTTGACGCTGAGGTTTAGAGTGCTCGGAGGAGTGAAGAGTCCGGTTAAAGTGACGATGGTGTTTCCTTCGTTTATATCTCATTCCTTCTCGATGAATCAGAGGCTTTTGGTTCTTGATCATGTTGTGTCTTGGAGAATTGGATTCTGGAGTTATGAGGTTAGTGTTAGGACTCCGAGATCTGCGAATGTTGCACCGCCCGGTTATTACATGGTGTTTTGGTGAACCAAGATATACCAAGTGACGGTCTTTGGGTAAGGTTACAATGAAAGTGAGCGTCTACATAATATTTTGATCAATGATTTTTTATTTATTTTATTGAGTTAATTGGATTTTATTTCGTGGAATTGTATGTAACAAGATTCTTGTTTTGTTCAGTTACAAATAAGAATTAGATAATTTGGGTATTTCGTCTTTGAGTCGTCGGTAAAGTGTCATGTTTGATACTTTATTGATACGTGAAAGTTTCATGATTAATAATTAAAGGGAATTTACGAGGACGTGAATGATGCTAAACTTATTCCTTGCGGGTTTTGTGGGAATAATTCGTAAATGATGCTAAACTTATTCCTTGCGGGTTTTGTGGGAATAATAAAATCGAGTTTGTTGATATGTGTACATGTAAAATTATTTTTTGGGACCTAACCCGGACTTGGGATTGAACTGGTAAAATAGGTGTTCCTTATAGGAGTGTTCAATATGGATATTTATTTCGGTTTTCTCAGTTTTTTTAATTTGTTGGTTAGTAAAAAATAACTACCATTCTAAAACTAAATCTATTACTTCTTGAATTTGATTTGGATACCTTAAGTTTTCCCTTTATTTGGTTTTTAACCAACAACCAAAAGTTTTATCTAGTTTTTTATTGTTAACAACATAATATTAAATTGATTAAATTGTTTTATATTAAATTTTGTTTAGACATTAAGTTTATGAGATTGCATAATTTACATATTTTTGGTGTATAATATAAATTTTATACTATTATATCTCCCAATTTAAGTTAATTGTTTTAACTGATTTAATCAGTTTAATCGGTTTATATCCAAACCATATCCGAATATTACAATTTTGAAATTATTATATCCATACGGTTAATATGATATATCCAAAATCCAATCATATGTTCTATTTCGGTTCGGTTTGGTTTGGGCCCCCTCAGATAATCTAGTTCGGTTTTAGCGCTAATATTAGCTACCTGAAAACCCGCTAAAAACCAGAAAAACTGCTATCAACCCGTGACCCGGTTACTGATTCAACCGGTGTGTGACAATAACAAAGGTTTGTTTATGACTTTGTGAGTAAAATATAATCTTCTAAATTTTAAGTTTTAACTTTTTAATTTCTTTATCGTTCGTCTCACCAATTCAAACAAATAAAACATAGATTTTAATAAAGATTTTACTATGCCAACCGTAGAATGTGACTAAATTATAAAATTGTAATGTTTATTTTTGTTTATTTTGAATGTAGTAGAATGTTAACTTTATGATTATTATTATGTTAGACATCCACATCTTTATTGGTCTTTTATTTTGTCATTGTTTTAAATTTGTAACAAAAGTTGAATTGTCTATTTTTATATATCGATAATCAAACTTATATTTCAAAATTCATTAATATATTGACTTGTTGAACTACAGTCGAGCCAATGGCCCGATCACTTAAGAAGTAGTCTGGTTTTTTTATTCGGATCGTCTTAAAAATATGGGGTAACAGATTTAATTAAAATTAAGTTATATAATGTATATGAAGTTTAAACAAAATAATTAAATGAAATATTTTTTCTTCAAATAAAAATCTTTAATTATATATATTTTTTTAAAGTAGAAACATCTCAGACCAAATATAAGTTGTATTTTCTTATTGAGCATGTTTTAATATTTTTTCCAATTTTGATATGAGAGAGAGGTAAAACTATTTATAATGAAATATATCTATGATTCTCTTTTATTTGTTTTAACAATTTTTATTTATTAATACGATAAACAATATTTAGAGAGATACTCGCTTTAAAAATATTTTCCAAGATAACTATATAATTGGATATTCTGATTTTATTCAAATAAAATTTTAGTTATAACATTAATTCCATAGTTTTAGAAATCAAATCAGTTAAAAGATATTTGTTTTATTTCGAAATAATATATGTGTATTAACGAAGATTTGTCTAAATTTATGAAGATTTGATTTTTCTGAGATATAATTATAAATAATTATTGATAAAAAACAAAAAATTGTAAATAATTAATAACTTTCGAAAACTAAATGTCATTTGGAAAAATTCAAAAATTTTAATGGATCAGATTAAAAAAACCTGTTTGTTTTTTTTAGTCGGATCAAATAGCATGTGTTATATGGATCACTAAGACGACGATTTTTCTTTGATTATTAAAAACTATAATCTGTAATGGCATTTCATATAATTTGATTTTTTCTGAAATATATTCTAAAATCCGCATGTTTTAAATGAGATATTTATGGACTTTATTATCTTTCATGAATATTTATCGAACGCCATGTACTAAAAGAATCAAGTTTTTGCATGTGTGGCTTTTTATAAATTAAAAGAATCGTTTTAACTGATTTAATCAGTTTAATTAATTTCATATTATTACTTTCGTTTTTTTAAAATCTCGTTAAATTCCCTTCGAGTTCCATTCTATCCCATTTCTGGTTTTAATGTTAAATGGACATAAATGAGATAAGAATTCTGGTTCCCAAATTTTTATCTCTAGTTTCTGTTTGCCCAGCTCTATCCACCTTTTTCAAAATTATTTTTAGGGCGGGAATTAAATATTTTTCCATTGTAAAAATATCTTTTTATTTCAATTTTTCTTTTTTGTTTCACTTATGCTTTTATTTGTTATATTTGTCTTCAGTTTAAAATTCCACCTATTAATGTCTCATTTATATTCGTTAGAGTATCTGAAATTTTTTTATTTAATTATTAGATACTTCATATTTTCTTGATGTTAGTTATGATATTTTACGATCTTTTTGAAGATTTTTCTCTCCTAGGTGAGCTCTTCGAAAAAGGTTCTTACTTTCTGAGATTTTGACCGCTACCTTTCTCACCAACTTTCCTTTACTCAAAGTAGAAAGTTTCTCAAATTCAAACTACCTTGAGATTCACGCCCCCGCGGTTCCACCCCCTCCTACGGGTCGGAGGGTCCATTCCGGCGCCGGAAACTCTTCATAAGCTGCTTCTGTCCGACTAGTAGCGACCAGCTCACACTAAAAAAGTAAGATTAAGGCGTTTTGATGCACAAAGGCTGCTTTTCTATCCTCTAAGCAAGATTATGACTATCGGCAACTTACCAGCCTTTGCAATCCTATACTAATTTTAGTATTAAATATCTCAGTGGTGTTTCCCCCCAGGGGAACAGAGTGTAGTATCCTCTCACCGAAAAGTGCAGTATTTGAGTTTTTCTTTGAAAAGATTATCCCTAAAGAGTTAGTCTATAAGAGAAGCGGTACCGGTGTCCCCCTCAGGCTTGTCAGTAAAACCTGTATCTCAGAAGCAAAGAAGATGAGCAATAGGAAGCTTACGTATGCGGAAAAAGGAAAGGGTATGGCTTCAGCGGACGAACCTCGCCGTGCTGCGCTCGTACGGGTACCTCACTTTGATAATACGGAACTTCTCTGCAAACACTCACTCACGCTTATTGGTAGGGTTACAAACCCTAAGATCCAAAAAAACCTGGTCTTTACTTCCGTTCATGGCTGACCACTGGAAGGTCACTTCACGACCCATAGGAGCGGATCTAAGACAAGGCCTCTTTCAGTATCAGTTCTCATCAAAAGAGGACCTCCAAAAAGTCCTAGAAAATCGACCGTATCACTTCGCCCACTGGATGTTGATCCTCCAACGCTGGGAGCCCACAGTATCCAACTCATTCCCTTCTCTAATCCCTTTTTGGATTCAAGTCCAGGGTATACCCCTACATCTTTGGTCAGAGACTACCCTCATTAGCATCGCCCAGAATATCGGCCACTTTATATCAGTGGATATCTCGCTAACTATGGCAAAGATGCAAGTAATGATGGACGAGATACAACCACTCATTATGAACACAGCTGTGGAATTTGAAAACGGTGACATTGTTTAGGCTACCCTGGTTTACGAAAGACTGGAGAAGCACTGTCTAAATTGCTTTAGACTAACCCATGAAGTCAGAGATTGTCCTCTACTCGCGAAGGAAACCCCTCTGAGACAATCGGCTCTGCATCGGATATCTGATTCTGATCAAAAGTCTACCAGATCGGGTCCGATAGGGCATGCTGAGCAAACTAGATCCCTCCCTCAACCTCCCCCGAGAGCAGCTGATAGAGAACATTCAAAGTCTCGGGATTCTAGAGGCAGAGCTGAAGACTCAGGACATCACTATAACAGGGAAAGAAATTCCAGCTACCACTCTCGGGAGAGATATCCGGAGACCCCATCTGAGTATAGACGCTCCTATGCGCCCCCCAAGGCGCCAAGACCATTCGGTGTACAAATATAAGCAAGGCGTACGACAGATTGGAATGAAAATTCATTGAGCTTGTTCTCCAAAGATTAGGTTTCCATTCGAAGTGGATACAATGGATCATGCAATGTGTCTCTACAGTTTCCTACTCTTTTATAGTAAATGGAACCCCGAGAGAATCAGACAGGGAGACCCCCTTTCACCTTACCTGTTTATTCTTTGCAGTGAAGTCCTATCAGATCTTTGCCACCGAGCTGAAGAAGACGGTAATTTACAAGGCATTCGAGTGGCAGTTGGAAGTCCACGAATTAACCATCTGTTGTTCGCAGATGATACTATGTTCTTCTGTCATGCATCCCAAGCGGCTTGTACCTCTCTCCAAAAGATCTTGGACCAATATGCAGCAGCATCAGGACATGCGATCAACCCACAAAAGTCATCGATTTCCTTCTCCAAACATGCTCCACAAGCCCTAAAACATCGAATGAAAATTATTCTCCATATTGAGAAAGAAGGAGGGAATGGAAAGTACCTAGGACTACCTGAGATTTTCGGGAAGAAGAAGAGAGATGTCTTTACCTCTATAGTGGAACGTATCAAGCACAAAGCTATTAGCTGGTCCACTACATTTCTATCGAGCGCTGGGAAATTGGTTATGTTGAAGAGTGTCCTGGCTGCAATGCCTTCTTACGCTATGTCGTGTGAAACAAGACTTTTTTTTATCTCTTGTAAGCAATTCCTCAATTGCTTATATCATTGCAATATTTGAGGTATCAATCCATCTTGGGAGATGATTCAATAAGAATGAAAAGTTTTGTTTAAGCTAAGCTAAATTGAAAGGGTTTAAAGTGATAAGCAACAATTAAAAACAAGACACAACCTAAGAGAAACACTACAAGTTCAATAATATGAAACTAAGCCTTAATTATTACTAATCAAGTACTAATGACACAATTAACTACTAATTAGGATTATCAAATTACTAAAAACGAAACCTACGGATGGAATCATTGATTTGGGAAACCAAATGGACAATCTTGCAATCATTTAAGTAACTAACCAAGCAATCTCTATGCCTAGAACACTAATTAAAGACTAATCCATGGTGTGTGGCACTAATCTCTTCACTAATCACTCTAATGAACTAATGATGTTTTAGCATTAAAATGATTAGCAAGCATGAATAACAAGTCTAATAGCATGATAAACACCCTAGACAATTAATGATGTTTTAGGCTAGGTATGCAAATCTCTTCTTAAGTTGGTTCAAGCATTTCATCAAACACTTGGTGGGTGTATGAAATGCTTATGATCCAAATNAAGTTTTTTTATCTCTTGTAAGCAATTCCTCAATTGCTCATATCATTGCAATATTTGAGGTATCAATCCATCTTGGGAGATGATTCAATAAGAATGCAAAGTTTTGTTTAAGCTAAGCTAAATTGAAAGGGTTTAAGGTGATAAGCAACAATTAAAAACAAGACACAACCTAAGAGAAACACTACAAGTTCAATAATATGAAACTAAGCCTTAATTACTACTAATCATGTACTAATGACACAATTAACTACTAATTAGGATTATCAAATTACTAAAAACGAAACCTAGGGATGGAATCATTGATTTGGGAAACCAAATGGACAATCTTGCAATCATTTAAGCAACTAATCAAGCCATCTCTATGCCTAGAACACTAATTAAAGACTAATCCATGGTGTGTGGCACTAATCCCTTCACTAATCACTCTAATGAACTAATGATGTTTTAGCATTAAAATGATTAGCAAGCATGAATAACAAGTCTAATAGCATGATAAACACCCTAGACAATTAATTATGTTTTAGGCTAGGTATGCAAATCTCTTTTTAAGTTGGTTCAAGCATTTCATCAAACACTTGGTGGGTGTATGAAATGCTTATGATCCAAATAGCATAAGATTAGCTATTTGGCATTAAGAACATCTTAATAAGAAGAGAGATGAAAGAATCTATCCTAGATTGCAAGATTGAACCATTAGAAAACCCTAAATCTAACTCATCCCCAAGTTTCTAATGAATTACTCACTAATCATATTTAAACCCATCAAATCAAAGATAAGAGAAAGGTTAAACATTATTAGATAAAAGATTAATGGAAGTTCAAGATAGATATTGCATAAAACTTAAAAGATTCAAAGCAAAATACAAGACTTTTCTCAAAGTGGCTAAAAGGTTCTTGACAAGACTAGAGAGAATAAAACTTGTCATAAAAATTAGGTCTAAAGAGTATTTATAGGAAGGACCCATGAGGATGACAAAAAGAAATAGTTTGGGTTTGGATCGACTACTTCATCGATCCATGTCGTCGATCCGAACTCCTGGCGAGTTGGTTCGACGTCCTTCATCGAGCCAAGTCATCGATCTGTATCCTTGTCTCTCGGCTTCTTCTTGTTGGCGTTCGGGTTTGGTTCGACGTAGTTCGTCGATCCGTTTCATCGATCCGAACCCCTGGAAGTTTGGTTCGACGAGCTACGTCGATCCGTTTCATCGATCCGAACTCCTGGAAGTTTGGATCGACGTACTCGTCGATCCAGCGCGAGAAATCTTCTCCTTCATCTTCTTGGTGACTCCTTTCTCCTCCAAGTGCTATGCAATCCTTCTCCAGCTCCATCCACGCCTCCATAGTGTCCTTTTCACCTGATCAAGACTCTAAATGCACCAAAACATGCAAAAGAACATGCAAAGAGATCCTAGACTCTAAATGATCGAAATGCAATACAATGATGCTAAATAAGGATCCTAAATGATGACAAACTTACACTAAATGGAGAGAAATATGATGCAAAATAGACATATCATCGTGCTTCAAGCTACCCCAATCTCTATGCAAACGGATCCAATCAGCCCTCACTAGATTCTGGTGGGACTCATCACCGGAAAAAAGAAAATGTTTTGGATCTCGTGGAGAAAAATGTCAAAACCTAAAGCTTTGGGAGGATTGGATGTGGATTAAAGTTCAGGAGACGAAGGCATTAGGCAAGGATGATTATCAGGATTGAATCAGAGAATGCAGATATTATTTTGCCAGGAAATTATTAAGAACTGTTTAGAACTCGAAACACTAATTTAAAACCAATCAAATCTCGTTGCAGAAGTTATCTATGACTAAACTCCAGAAAACCAAATCTCTTTGCGAATTCAAACAATTCAGACAAGCATTAAAGTTCAGGTTCGATTGTTCACAAAATACCTAAACCAAATCTCTTTGCGAATATATATTTTGCTCATCTATGATTAGGTCAGATTATCAATAATGCTCTCGCATCTATTAAACAACCTAGGGTTTGATTTCTAAGTGATCAAGTAAGAAATCAATATAAGCATAAATCAAGATGAAGATCCAAGTGATTTTTCCTAACAAGATAATAATTCTACAAACTCCTCATCAACCCTAAATCACCCTAACCTAACTAGCAAACTACTCAGACATGGAGATGAAGGCACAAATCATGACTGAAATAAATTGCATAAAAGAATAGAGAATGATATAGGGGTTCGAAATCTGGCTCAGATGAGATAGAATCGTCTCCCCAAAAGCTCAGGATCAATCTCTCTCTAAGTCTCAAAAACAGAAAATTATGATAAGGTGAATGGCTAAACAATGCCTGAAAAAATATTTATAGAAGAGGATTTTCGTCAGGGGCAGTCTTGTAATTTCTTCAAACTTGAGACAATTTCCTTTTTCTGTTGGAAGTCGTGAAACTTTGGCGGTCTTCATTGGTGTCGATTGACACCAAGGGCAGTGTCGATCGACACAAAGGGCAGTGTCGATCGACACCCTTCCTGTAAATCCAGCTTCGACTTCATCACTTCGGCTGCTTCTGCAAAATGCTCTAAAAAGCTCCAAAATCTTCTATTAAGCTCCAAATGCATTTTATCCTGTAAAGACTTTAATAGGACTCTAAAAACACCAAAAGACTCTATAAAAACACATATATCATGGTCCAAAAACAGGTAAAAACCATGATATATCAGTAAGTTGGAACACCCATGTTTGGACAGTCAAAACAGCTCCAAAGGTTAAGTTGTTTCTCTGGAAAACCCTGAGGGATGCACTCCCCGTGGGGGAAATTTTGATTCGACGATGCATCCCCATTGATCCTAAGTGCCATAGATGCTCTGAATCGGAATCAGCTTTGCACCTCTTCTTTCATTGCTGTTTTGCCAGAGAGGTCTGGGCTAAGGCCCCCCTTGATATAAAATTGGATCCTTCTCTGGTAAACTCGGTAATCACAGGTATTCAGACTGTCCAACCTAGACCCTCTCTCCCTCCCACAGGACTGGCACCTGGTATTCTGGCTCCATGGATCTTATGGAACCTCTGGACAGCCAGAAACCAACAGCTTTTCAACAATCGGATCTTCTTTGCTGACGAAACGATCCTAAAAGCAATAAAAGAAGCTCGTGACTGGTCCTCTGCTCAGGCTATCCCAACTGCTAGAACCAAATCTCCTCAGATCCCACCCATCTCTCAGGCCCTCTCGCCGGATGGAACCACAGTGTGTTTCACAGATGCGGCGTGGATGGTGAATTCAAGAGCAGCAGGACTTGGTTGGACGTTTAGCACCAAAAATGGCGCCCCGTCTAGACACTCTTCTTCCTTGCTGCATGTTAAATCTGCGCTAGTGGCCGAAGTCCTAGCAATCAGATCTGCTCTCCTCCACGCTTTGAGGCGTGGTATTCGAAGGTTGAGATCCAGTCGGACTCTTTGCAACTAATCCGGGCGATCAACGATGGCTCTTCGATCTCGGATGTTCACAGAATCCTATCGGATATCTTTCTTTGTTCGAACTACTTCTCTTTTGTCGCATTTAATTTCATCTATCGGGCCTGTAATGGGCTAGCGGATTCTATTGCTAAACAAGGTTTGAGAGAATCTATCTTGTAATTTGAGTTGGGCTTTAACATAAATATTTTGTTCAAAAAAAAAGTTATGATATTTTCCATTTTTCGAAGAGATGCAACTAATTATAATATTCCATATAGGAGTATTTTACAACTTCACTCTTAGGATACTCCTAGTAAGTAGTAACTATATCTAACCGATATTTAAGTAAATTCGATTATATGGTTGTAGTGTTTTGCGGATTTAGATTGGTAATGTTATCATTTAAATTGTTCGATAAAAGAGAAACTGAAAACAAAGAGTGTATTTTTCATTTCGATCAATTAAAAGTTTGTCAATTAACACAAAACTAAATTATTATTATTATATGTTTTAATTGAATTTTCTATTTTAATTATTAAAGGCAAATTACGATTAATATTAACCTAAGTATAGTTCTTTAAAGTTTATAGCCAAATGTATAGTTTCCAAACCTATAATATAATTGTCTTTTTATTTCAATTTTCCCTTTTTTTCTTCACTTATGCTTCTATTTGTTATTTTTTTCTTCAATTTTGAAATTCCACCGATTAATGTCTCATTTATATTCGTTAGTTATGATATTTTTTAGTATCTGGAAATTAATTTATTTAGTTATTAGGTACTTAATATTTTCTTGATGTTAGTTATGATATTTTTTCATTTTTCAAAGAGATGCAACTAATTATAATATTCCATATAGGCGTACTTTACAACTTCATTCTTAGGATCCTCCTAGTAACTATATCTAACGGAAATTTAAGTAAATTCGATTATATGGTTGTAGTGTTTTGCGGATTTAGATTGGTAATGTTATCATTTAGGTTGTTCGATAAAAGAAAAAATGAAAATAAAGAGTGTATTTTTCATTTCGATTAAATAATATTTTAAGGTTCGAATTGAAGTAAACCGAGTTATCTTGAACGATTCTTTGAACTATAAAGTTGAGAATACATTATTATTATTTTCAAATTTACTTAGCAATTATACAAACAAAATTTTGAGGTAATAAAGAAAAAATAAAGTCGTTTATAAAAACGTAAGAGTGAAAGACTTAGGTTTGATACTTCTGATATCCTACGAAGCTCTCTCAATAGTCAACACATGTGCGGCAAAATTAAACGGCTCTTTTGATAAAGTTGAGATTCTTTTACAGAAACAGATTTTCAGATAGAACTAACACTAGCAAGGGAATTAGACCAATATATTGAGACTTACGGACGTGTTCACCATGAAGGAGTTCAGAGAGATGACTTGAAGTGAAGACATGTGGGTCCAAGCAGATTTGACATGATCTTATGTGTTACCTTGAGTCTCCAGGCCATGACTTCTTTGCTACTTCGAGTCTTTGCCATTAGTTAGCCTTTTTCACGAAATCCATAATTTCACGTCCCTACAAATTTAGGAAAAATGTTTATGTGTTGATAAAGACTGATGATGCATACCAGTTCATTGACCCCTTTCATGAACATAATATCAAACTCTGATTGCAAATCAGAAAAGGCATAAGTAAAATTCACTATTCTTTTCAAAATATATTAACTTAACATGAATATTCCTATTTGCTCTTTGAATAAGGTAACAAACCTCTTTCTGATAAATATTTTTTTGGACATGAAATCTTTTTGTCGCAGAATAAATGAAACGGAAACCAAAAACGCAAATGGCTAATTTAATTTCATTTAAACTATATTTATTAAAACTATACACATCAAATATAAGACCAGAATATTTGTGAGTGAATGAGTGCCAAATGCTCAAACCTCGGCCCTCTTCTTCTGGCGCACCTTCATACTAAACATAAGCAAAATTAGAAACAAAGTTTGTTTGGAAACCAGAAACGTCTGGCGAGGGAAAGAAATTAACAATAAGGCAATCATGAAAAGCATCAAGAGTACTTTTCTTCAATTAGAAACTTGAAAAAAAGTATCATAGGCACACAGCTTTAGAATTAGAAACTTGAAAATGAATTCAAAAGAAGTATCGCTGGAAATGAAGATAGACAAAATCTTCATTGCTGGCTTCACCGAGAGAAGAAGCGGCTCATCTGCATATAAACCAAAATCACAGTCAGAAAGAAACCAAAAAATACGTACACATAAAAAGCTTAACCTAAAAACAAAATAAATGGTTGGTTTAACAAACACTAGGTGATAACCTGCGCCCTGTGCATGATGAGAAATCAATAAAGAATTTTATTAAAGATGATTTTGAAATTGTTTAAAATAAAAATAACTTAATGAATTATATATATATATATATATATATATATATATCTTATTATATAAGGTTAGATGCGTCAAAGTTATTAATTAACATGATCGTGACATGTGTCAAGTTAATCGATTGGATTTTGACATGTGTTAAAAAAATTCAACCAATTAGATTTTAACATAATGTTTACAAATCGATTACTAATACAAAAAGGAAAATAAAAAATTCGGAAAGATAAATAAGAAAAAGGAAACTAATTTTTTATGTTTTTTTTATTTAAATTAAGGAAATTGTATGATCAATTATCAATAATAAAAGGAAAATCAAAAATTTAGTATTAAAAATAGAAAAGGAAAATAAATTTCTTTTTCAATTACTAATACCAAAAGAAAAAAAAATTGAAAAGTTAAATAAGAAAATGAATAGAAAGAAAAATAAGTTTCTTTTATGTTTTTCATTTAAATTAGGGAAATTCTATGATCAATTACTAATAGTAAAAGGAAAATCAAAAAAATCAAAAAGGTAAATAATAATTTTCTTTTAAGTTATTCATTTAAGTTTTTTTTATGTTTTTCATGGTTAAAAAATATTTAACCATTTTGGTTATCCGTTTAGTTATTAGATTTTAACATAATGTTTACAAATCGATTAATAATACAAAAAAGAAAATAAAAAATTCGGAAAGATAAATAAGAAAAATGAAAATAATTTTTTTATGTTTTTTTATTTAAATTAAGGAAATTTTATGATCAATTACTAATAATAAAAAGAAAATCAAAAATTTATTATTAAAAATAGAAAAGGAAAATAAATTTCTTTTTCAATTACTAATACCAAAAGAAAAAAAAAATTGAATAGTTAAATAAGAAAATTAATAGAAAGAAAAATAAGTTTCTTTTATGTTTTTTATTTAAATTAGGGAAATTCTATGATCAATTACTAATAGTAAAAGGAAAATAAAAAAAATCAAAAAGGTAAATAATAATTTTCTTTTAAGTTATTCATTTAAGTTTTTTTTTAATGTTTTTCATTGTTAAAAAATATTTAACCATCTTGGTTATCCGTTTGGTTAGCTACGGTTTAAAAAAATAAAAACGTCAAATTTATCCATTTAGATTATAAAAGTAAAATTAAGTTAACTAGGATATATTTCAAATAAAAAAAAATAAAAATAAAAAGGTTATATTTCAATTATGAAAAAGAAAACAAAAAAACAAATAATAAATAATAATTTTGATTAACTATGATATATTTCAATTAAAAAATGGAAATTTCAGATGCTAATGATATGACATTAAACGATGATGAGCTCAACGAGGAGGAGGATAGCAAGAATCATGTAGAGAAGCTTTTGATGCGATTTTTGAGAAACATAACTTCAATAGAAAACAGAGAGAACATATAAGGGAGAAACAAAAAAATATATTAAAAACAAAAAATAAATTAGATTAAGTAGGATATATTTTAATTAAAAAAATTTTAGATGTTAACGATATGACATTAGACGATGATGAGATCAATGAAGACGAGGATATCAAGAATCATCTAGAGAGGCTTTTGATGCGAGTATTTCTCTAGAGAGCAGAGAGATCGTTAACATACTCGAATGACTCAAATTAAATACCCAGGTTTTAATGCAGCGGAACAAAAAAAGATAGTTGATAAAGTGTGTGAACTATATTAGAAGTAGGGTTAATGTTGCTTAGGATCCGCAACAGATTCTGTGTTTTGAATATTTTAATTGAAAATAAATGAAAATTAAAATAAATAAAAAAACTTTTAGGTTTCAATTTTGTGTTTTTCATATTTATTTTTAATAGTGATCAGATAATGCTTTCTATTTTAAATTTTATTATTTTCTTAAATTTTGTTATTCGTTTAAGTTTCTTTTTTGATTACCTATACAAAAAGAAAAATATTTGATTATTCGTTTTTCTTTACAGATTATTCGATTTTGTTTTTAATTTATTTTTACGGGTGAAATATTTTATTTAAAACCCGCATATATGCGGATCCTATTCTAGTATATATATATATATATATATATATATATATATATATATAAATAATATGCATGAATGTCTATTAAATTAAGCTTCTTACTTTTACAGTTTTTTTTAATCATTTATGCTTTTTTATAATAATTTTTGAACTATCTACACATTCTCATTTTCAATGTGTGACTTTTTAAAACATACTCATATTAGTTTATATAAATGATAAAAATCCGAATTATAACACATGTATAAAAAAATCTATATATTTTTTAGATGTTGTGATGATTTTTTTTTTTTTACAAAACTAACTTTAAACAAAAATAAGAGAAGAAATATGGCGTTTAAAAAAATAATTAGTATGATATATGTTTTGGTAAGAAATAGAAAGAAAGACAATATCTTCATAAATTAAATGATGTTTTTTTCATAAAGATAGAAAATATTTATAATATTATTTGTTTTTAACATATTAAACTATTTTTAATATTTTGACTTTTTGATATAATATTTTAACTTGTTTTAGAGTTTAAATTTTTATATTATTTGGTTAATTTATATGGTTCCATTAACAAAACATAATAAACCAAAAACATATTTATAAATATGGATGACTATTAAATCAATCTTATTGCTTTTCCAGTTTTTTTTATCATTTATGTTCTTTTTATAATGATTTTCAACCATTTACACATCCTCATTTGCAATGTGAGACATTTTAAAACATACTCATATTATTAATCATTTGAGTAATTTATATTCATTTAAAAAAAATTCGAATTATAACACTTGTATAAAAACATCTATATATTTTTTACTATATGGATGTTATGATGATTTTTTTTTCTTACAAAACTAAGTTTAAACAAAAATATGAGAAGAAATATAGTGTTTAAAAAAATAATTAGTATGATATATTTTTGGTAAAAAAATAGAAAGAAAGACAATATCTTCATAAATTAAATGATGTTTTCTTCATAAAGAAATAAAATATTTATAATATTATTATTTTTAACATATTAAACTATTTTAATATTTCGACTTTTTGATATAATATTTGATTAAATATTTATATTATTTGGTTAATTTATATGGTTCTAGTAACAAACCACATTAAACCAAAAAATATTTATAAATATTACTATTAAATCAACCTTCTTGCTTTTAATGTTTTTTTTATTATCATTTATGTTCTATTTATAATAATTTTTGAACCATCTATAAATCCTCATTTCTAATGTGAGACTTTTTAAACATACTCATATTTATTAATCATTTGAGTAATTTATATTCATTTTAAAATTTTTGAATTATAACACATGTATAAAAAATCTATATATTTTTTACTATATGGATGTTTTGATGATTTATTTTTTTAGAAACCTAAATTTAAACAAAAATAAGAGAATAAATATATTGTTTACAAAAATAATTAGTATGATATATTTTTGGTAAGAAATAGAAAGAAAAAGAATATCTTCATAAATTAAATGTTGAATTATGTATAAATAAATGATATAAAAACTAGTTATGAATTATATCTTAATAAATTCAATGTTAAAAGTAATAAATGGTTAAAAACATATAATGTAATTAGTATAATCAAAAAATAAAATTTATATTAAAATAATGGGAGAATAAGTGTGGTGGTAACACATGAGCAAAATGGCACCACTGTAAATAGTTCAAAAAGTAAGTTTACTCTCTAAAAATATTTCTCAATTAATATATAGGAGATATAATTTATATAGCGAAGATAATGAGTCACTTTAGGAACCGTAAGAAAAAAAATATTCTCTTTAGCGTGCTACGAAATTTATGAATTAAATATCATTTTTATTTTGGAAGTTTGTCAGAAAATTATAAGAAAATCTTCGAAGAATCCAAATCATTAACTAATTACTTCAATTAATTATTTGCTAAAAATAATTTGTATACGCAATTTTTAAAAAATTTGTGACAAAAATTATTAGTTACCTATTATTGCGATTTTTAAATATATATTATATAAATATTTTAACTATACTAACCAAAATTTAAAATTTGTTTCTCTTAAATTTATGGGAGATTTGCTAAATTTGTTTGACTTGGTTCCTAAATATCTTATATCTTTTTTTTTTTTTAAACCATTTCAAACCATTCTTCCCCTTTTAACCAACATCTCTTTCTTCCCAACTTTTCCACAACTCATCAAGCATAATCACAACCAATTAAACCCCTAAATCCTAAGCCTAAAGCTAACCTCAAAATGCAAGGTTAGAATCTACATGAAAGTTTATACTTGTCGTTTCAAACCTAACACTTTATGCTAAGTTCAATCGAAATAAAGGCCTCACAAGTAGTCACACAAAAACAATTGGCTTCAAAGGAGGTAAGGTTTGGTAGGAGTTCTACTTGAGCTAGCAAGAGGGTGGCAAAGTGAGTAAGAAAGCTCAAGTATTTTCAATCCATGAATTCACTTTCAATGCAAGCATGATAATTAAATGTCCAAATTCGGTTTAAGTAAGTAGAGTTGGCTTTCAAATTCAAGACCATATTTTAACCAAAAACTAGTGACAAATGAGGTGGTCCAAGCATGGTTCTTCCTTACTTTCAAATTCATTCACAAGCATTAAAGAACTACTAACTAGGGTATTGAATTGATTACAAGAGTTAAAAATCTACAAGGATAGGCTCATCATTGCTCCCAATGCATATGCAAACAACCTAAATGAGAAAAATTCTAGACTCAATCCTAAAATGTTAACAAGTGCAAATGCAAACTACATGATATTTTTTTGAAATTTTCGAAATTTTTTCATTTTTTTGGTTTTTCTATGCCTTAGATGAGACTCAAATATGCATGCTAAAGAAAAATAAGATCACAAAACACAAAGTCAAATACCATACTCCCCCAAACTTAAATTACACAGTCTCTTGTGTAATCCAAGCTTTGAGAAGATTTCAAACATCAAAAAACAAAAATAAAAATAAAAACTAAGTGGTATTTACAATGGTTTTAGAGTGGTACCTTGATCAAAAAGGTATGGAGGAGGAGGAGTATGAATCCATGGAGTATGATGGATTGCTTGATTGAGGAGTGGGGGATCGCATGACTCTCTTCCCACGCCTCCTTGTCTCATAGGAGGAGGGGCGTGGCTCATCCTCATGGCTTTGTGCACTTGGGGTTCCTTGAAAAGAGTGGCGCCTCTCCACCATATGGCTGTCCCCTTCTTGATCCTCATGCTGCTCTTCTTGATGTCTTGAGGAGGGAGCCTTGTTTCCCTTGGTCGTGAGGTCCTTGATTTGCCTCTTCATCTCCTTGACAGTCTTCACCAGCTTCCTAATGGTCTTATCTTGCCATCTGTTCCATCTTTGGAGAAGCTTGATGTGTTGGTGAGCTTGTCTAGAGGGCTCTCCTTGGTTAGCTCCTTCATAAGGCTCAAAGTTGTACCTATCACTACCATAGACTGGAGGAGCTTGATAAGGCTCATGATCAGTGTCCCATGGAGCTATTGGGAAGGTCTCTATGTCGCCTAGATGTTCGTCGGATGGAGTGAAGGCAGCGTTTGACTTTTCTCTAAGGCTTGTGAGGTGAATGCAAGGAAGTCGGATTGTAGCCTCCCTGAGCCTTTCCACATTGAATTTGTACCTGTAGCCATTTCCCGACTTCACCAAGAACTGACCCTTAAGGAGGTAGGAGGAGTCTATGTACTGCTTTTCGGCAGAGGGATGTCCTAAGTTGATGCCAACTTCCTCAAGAATAGGAGTGATCATGCCTCCAATGGCTAGTTGATGTGAGCGATCCTTCTTCTTGGTTGTAGCTCTACCATAGTAACTTGCCGCATGAGCCACCCAAATCTGCACCATACCATTTCCCGTAGCATCACCTCGCATCTCGTAGTTATCGAGGTAACGGATGATGCCCTTGAGCCCAACATCTAGCATCTCCCACTCTTCAGCAGTTATGATCACGCTCTCCTTCTTAGCAAAGAAAGTGTGAGCTAGCACCTTTTGAGCATAGCGAATCGCGGGGTGACGGATCATCTTGCTCCTAACTCTCCCGGTCTTGTAACTCCCATTACCAAGCAACTGCCAAAGCCTTTCCAACTCAGTCTTTCTAACATCCAAACGCGAACCAGCACCTTCCCCCTCATCAAATCCAAGCACCTCACTAAGCTTCTTGAAGCCCATCTTGTAAGATTTGTTGCGAACCCGGAATTGGATGAATTCGAAGCCATCTTTTTCTGTATCAACACCCCTTGAACTCGAAGTTGTCACCTTCAAAGATGAGATGAATTGGCAAGTTTCCTCTTGGTAGCTTGGGTATGATTGGTTGAACCATCTCTCACACCCTAAATTCCTGAAAATTGCAGTTACATCTTCCAAGAGACCCAACTCATCAAGCAACTCATGATCCGTGTACTTAGTTCCCTTGAAAGGCATCTCCATAATGGACTTGTACACTGCTGAGGGTGTTGGAGTTGTTGCCGCAGCTCTCTCGGCTTTCCTCTCCTTGGCTTTCTCTCTACTAATGTCTCTCTTTTGAGACAACTTCCTTATAACCGGGGGACTCTCCTCAGGATCTTCTTCTTCCACCTCCACAGGCCTCTTGCCTTGTCTCTTGCTAGCCTCACTCCTTGATCTCCCCATATCACCTGTTTTTAGGAGTGGATCGACGTGTTCGTCGGACAGGTTCGTCGATCCGAACCCCTGGAAAATTGGATCGACGTAGCTCATCGATCCGTTTCGTCAAACTCAACCCCTGGATACTTGGATCGACGTGTTCATCGGACAGGTTCGTCGATCCGAACCCCTGGAAAGATGGATCGACGTAGCTCATCGATCCGTTTCGTCGAACTCAACCCCTGGATACTTGGATCGACGTGTTCATCGAACCAACTCGTCGAATCAACACCCTGGAAATTTGGTTCGACGACTTACGTCGATCCAAGTCGTCGATCCAGCCTTAAAACTTTCTTCCTTACTCTTTTCTCCAAGCCAAAGTCCTCCATACTCAACCTAAAACTTTTAAAAACTCAAAGAAACAAAATCATAGTACTAAATGAAAAATATATACATGGATAACCATGGGAATGCCTCCCAAGAGCGCTTTTTTAACGTCATTAGCTCGACTTTTCAAACCTTTTTAGGCAAGAGTGGGATCTTGAAGAAGACAAGAGCTTGCCTCTTCCTTAGATTCATTCACCAAGTATGGCTTCACCCTATGGCCATTTACTGTGAAACTCTCTCCATTCTTCCCCATCAAAGTGATAGCTCCATAAGGTAAGACTTCTTGAATCTTAAAAGGGCCTCCCCACCTTGACTTGAGCTTACCCGGGAATAACTTCAATCTTGAATTGTAGAGAAGGACTTTGTCACCAACACTCAGCTCTTTCTTCAC
Source organism: Alliaria petiolata (assembly GCA_020283515.1). Taxonomy (NCBI): domain Eukaryota; kingdom Viridiplantae; phylum Streptophyta; class Magnoliopsida; order Brassicales; family Brassicaceae; genus Alliaria; species Alliaria petiolata. The sequence continues at coordinate 23,804,167 of JAHZTW010000002.1, forward strand.
AATCCTCTTGTCATGGAAAGCCTTGGTCCTCTCCTTGTAGATCCTTGAGCTTTCATAAGACTCAAGCCTAATCTCCTCAAGCTCTTGGAGTTGAATCAATCTCTTCTCTTGGGCTGTCTTTATGTTGTAGTTGAGAAGCTTCACAGCCCACAAAGCCTTGTGTTCAATCTCCACTGGTAAATGGCAAGCTTTCCCATACACAAGGTTGAAAGGAGACCTTCCTATTGGTGTCTTGAAAGCTGTTCTATAGGCCCACAAAGCATCATCAAGCTTGATTGCCCAATCCTTCCTTGTTATACCCACGGTTTTCTCTAGAATAGCCTTGATCTCACGGTTTGAAACTTCCACTTGACCACTAGTTTGAGGGTGGTAAGGAGTGGCTACCTTATGCTTGACACCATGTTTGCTCAATAACCCTTCAAAGACCTTGTTGATGAAATGGCTTCCCCCATCACTAATCACAACTCTTGGAACACCAAACCTTGGGAAGATTATACTCTTGAACATCTTCACCACAACCTTGGAGTCATTGGTAGGACTTGCAATGGCTTCTACCCACTTGGAGACATAATCAACTGCTACCAAGATATACGTGTTTCCATAAGAAGATGGGAAGGGTCCCATGTAGTCTATGCCCCATACATCAAACAACTCCACTTCTAAGATAGGGTTTTGGGGCATCTCATCCCTCTTGCTTATGTTTCCCTTCTTTTGGCAAGGTACACACGTTTTGATGAACTCATGAGTATCTTTGAACAATGTAGACCACCAAAATCTGCTTTGAAGAACCTTTGTAGCTGTCTTGAAAGTGGCAAAATGACCCCCATACTTGGACCCATGGCAATGAAAAATCACACTCTCAACCTTTTCTTGTGCCACTCACCTTCTATAGATCCCATCAGCACACCTTTTGTAGAGATAAGGCTCATCCCAATAGAAGTGTGATACATCCCTCATATACTTTTTCTTATGATAGTTGTTGAGATGTGTAGGTTCCTCTTTGCACACCAAGTAGTTAACAAAATCAGCATACCAAGGCTCACCCTTGACCTCTATACCTTGAATCTCTTCAAGCTTCCTTCCAACTCCATGTGCACTAGCAATGTTTTTGATCATCATAATTTGCTCATCCGGTAGGGAATCATTGATTGGCAAAGCATCCTCAATCCTCATCCTTGACAAATTATCAGCTATACCATTCTCCACACCCTTCTTGTCAACTATCTCCATGTCAAACTCTTGAAGAAGTAAGATCCATCTAAGGAGCCTTGGCTTAGTCTCCTTTTTAGCATAGATGTGGCGCAATGCAGCATGATCGGTGTAGACTATCACCTTTGAACCTACCAAATAGGATCTGAATTTCTCAAAAGCAAACACCACAGCCAAGAGTTCTTTTTCTGTTGTTGCATACTTGGTTTGAGCATCATCAAGTGTCCTACTAGCATAGTAGATCACATGTAGCTTTTTCTCTTTCCTTTGTCCAAGCACATCCCCAACCGCATAATCACTAGCATCTGCCATGATCTTAAATGGTAGACTCCAATCCGGTGCTTGCACAATAGGAGCACTCACAAGGGCTTCCTTGATTGTCTCAAAGGCTTGCAAGCATTCCTTATCAAACTGAAATTCCACCTCCTTACAAAGGAGCCTTATCATAGGCCTAGCAATCTTGGAGAAATCCTTGATGAATCTCCTATAGAACCCTGCATGCTCAAGGAAACTCCTTATGCCCTTCACATTGGTTGGTGGCGCCATCTTGACCATAACATCTATCTTGGCCTTGTCCACTTCTATACCATCTTCAGAGATCTTATGACCCAACACAATCCATTGGTTGACCATGAAGTGGCACTTCTCCCAATTAAGCACCAAGTGAGACTCTTCACATCTTTGTAGAACCCTGCAAAGATTAGAAAGACATGCAGAAAAAGAGGCACCATACACAGAAAAGTCATCCATAAAAACTTCTACCATTTCCTCAATAAGATCGGAGAAGATACTCATCATGCACCTTTGAAAGGTAGCTGGAGCATTACATAACCCAAATGGCATCCTTCGATATGCAAAGGTACCATAAGGGCATGTGAAAGTGGTCTTCTCTTGATCATTAGGATGAATGGGTATTTGAAAGAACCCACTATATCCATCAAGGAAACAATAGAAAGGATGGTTAGCCAATCTCTCAAGCATTTGGTCAATAAAAGGAAGGGGAAAATGATCTTTTCTAGTAGAAGCATTAAGTTTTCGGTAATCAATGCACATTCTATGGCCGGTGATAGTTCTAGTTGGTATCAATTCATCCTTTTCATTCTTAATCACAGTGATTCCACCCTTCTTAGGGACAACATGCACCGGGGAAACCCAAGTGCTGTCACTAATAGGATAGATCACATTAGCTTCTAAAAGTTTCAAGATTTCCTTTTTCACTACTTCCTTAAGGTTTGGGTTTAATCTTCTTTGGTGTTCAATTGAGGAAGCATTTTCATTTTCAAGGTGAATCCTATGAGTACAAAGTATAGGAGATATGCCCTTGATATCACTCAAAGAGTAACCAATAGCTCTCCTATACTTTCTCAACTCATTAAGGAGAGAGTTGAGCTCATCATCACTCAAGTTTTCATTTACAATGATGGGATAAGAAGAGTTAGGGCCTAAGAAAGCATACCTTAATCCAATGGGGAGTGGTTTGAGCTCCACTTTTGGAGCTTTGAGTTCACTCCAATCCTCATCAAGGTCTTTAGCCAATTCGCCATCCTCAAGCGCCTCTAGCCTTTCCTCTTGTCCTTGACTTGAAGCCTCAACCCTCATGGATCCCTTGTCTTGGTTACCTTCTTCTTTACCCTCACATGAAGCTACCAATCTTGTAAAGCTTTCCTCCCCATCTAGTGCCTTGCGTGCATCAAGCATTTGCATGTATGCTAGTGTTTCCTCATGCAAATACCCATTCTCTCCATGTGGTTTGGTGAGAGCTACACTAAGATGGTCTTCTTGAGCTATTTCCTCTAGTAACTCATCGGCCAACTCATCCATAGTCTCAATGTAGAATGCTTGACCATCAATGGTTGGCTTCCTCAAGGTCTCCTTTATGTCAAACTTCAACTCAACCCCTTTTCCAAGATGCAAACTAATCTTCCCATGCTTCACATCAATGATAGCACCAGCTGTAGCTAGGAAAGGTCTTCCCAAAATCAAAGGATCCTTTGGCTCCTCATCCATCTTAAGTACCATGAAATCCGTGGGAATGATGAAGTTGCTAACCTTGAGAGGCAAATCCTCAAGAACTCCAATAGGCATCCTCACACTCCTATCCGCAAGTATTAGAGAGATTCCACACTCCTTGTACTTGGTGAAACCAAGCTTCTTAGCTATTGAATAGGGCATGAGGTTGATGCTAGCTCCAAGATCACACAAGCAATTTTCAAACCCAAGAGGACCTAGGGCGCATGGTATAGTGAAAGAACCGGGGTCTCCAAGCTTCTTTGGTATCACATTGCTTTGAATAATTGCACTACACTCTTGAGTAAGCAACATAACTCCTTGGATGTCCCTTGCTCTTTGTGCCACGGTATCCTTCAAGAACTTAGCATATTGTGGAATCATCATAAAAGCATCCACCAAAGGCATCTTGAGCTCAATGTCTTTGATTTGCTTGTCAAACATAGCCTTGTATTTCTCCACCAATTGTTTCTTAAACCTCCCGGGGAAAGGAAGCTTAGGCTTGTAAGGTGGAGGAACAAAGGTGGACTCCTTTTGTTGCACATCCTCTTTTGGCTTCTCCTTTACCACTTCCTTGCTTCTCTTTGCAATATACACATCATCAAATGTTATAGCATCTTGAGCTTTTTCAAAGCTATCCTCCCCATCTTGGATTTCAATGTCCTCATTGATCAAAGGACTTGTCCTTGGAGGCAACTCCTTTCCACTTCTCAAAGTAATAACATTGATGTATTCCTTGGGGTTTGCCTCACACTTTCCCGGTAGAGTGCCTTGAGAGTTTGAGCTAGAAGCCTTGCCTTTCTCAAGTTGCTTGAACTTTTGTTGAAGACCCCCAATTTGAGTAGCAAGTTCATTAAGTGAAGAATCCATCCTTGTGTTAATTTCAGCAATCTTCTTTCCCATGTTAGCATCACTATTGGCTTGACCTTGAAGTATTTGTTGAAGCATAAGCTGAACATTGTCTTGTGGAGGACCTTGTGAAGTTTGATTAAAACCCGGTGGAGCATTGCCTTGGTTAAACTTTTGCCCACCAAAGTTGCCTTGGTTTCCTCCTTGGTAGTTAGGCCTTGGTGCATAACCCTTTTGTTGATTGTTGTAAGGCACAAAAGGTTTGTTTTGAGTAGCTTGTGGAGGATAGACTTGATCTCCGGGGTTGGCTACATTAGTACTTCTATAAGAGAGGTTGTTATTCCCCTTATAGTTGTTGTTTGAGTAGTTGTTGTAGCCCCCTTGGCCACCCACGAAATTTACCACCTCTTGACCCTCTTGATACTCAACTTGATCCTCACAATCCTCTTGGTTCTCTTCAACAAAATGTACATGCCTTTGATTTGAAGACATAAGCTTGTCCATCTTGTCATGTAGAGATTTCATCTCTTTCTTTGTAGACTCATACTCACTTCCCCTTGGAGCTCTATCATAGTCTTCATTGTAATTACCATCACTCAAGGCAAGATTCTCAACAAGCTCCAAACCATCTTCTACTTCTTTGCCTAAGAAGTTCCCATTACTTGCGGTATCAAGAAGCATTCTAATCTTTGGAAGGACACCTCTATAGATGGTGCTTAGGAGAGACTCTTGTGTGAAGCCATGATGAGGGCATTGCATAGTGTAGCCCTTGAATCTTTCCCATGCTTCATTGAAAGACTCATTGTTCTTTTGAGTGAAGCTAGAGATCTCATTCCTCAACTTGGCTGTCCTTGAGTTGGAGAAGAACTTAGATAGGAAAGCTTTCTTGCATTCATCCCAAGAGGTGATGGTACCTTGAGGCAAGTTTTTCTCCCATTGCCTTGCTCTATCCCCAAGAGAGAAGGGAAAGAGTCTTAGCTTGAAAGCATCCTCACTCACACCATTCATCTTGAACAACCCACAAACTCTATCAAAGTTATCCAAGTGATCAAGGGGATCCTCCATAGGCAAACCATGGAACTTGTCTTGTTGAACCATGGAGATGAAAGCTGGCTTCACTTCAAAGGTGTTGTTGTGAACCGGTGGAGGTTGAATACCATATATATTTTGGTGAATATTTGGAGCATCACCAGCCCCTATGGTTCTCCCTTGTATAGGCGCATGCAAGTTGTTTCCATTGCCCCTTGGAGCTTGCTCATTTCCATTATGAGCTTGGTTGGCATGCACCACTGGTGGAGGGTGTTGAACTCGTTGTTGTTCTTCCATTCTCAACGTTTCTAACCTTGCAGCTTCCCTTCTTGCAATCTTAGCAACCCTTACCAACTGATCAATCTCTTGAAAGCCTTGGAAGCTGTTGTCTCCTTGTGATCTTAGGTGCATCCAAGGGAAACTGAAATCTAGAAAATGAAATGGTCAATAAACACAAAAGTATTACTGAGTCTCAAACTAAACTCAAATCTTAATAATCAAAGAATCCCAATATGGCAACGGCGCCAAATTGAAACAAGACTTTTTTTATCTCTTGTAAGCAATTCCTCAATTGCTCATATCATTGCAATATTTGAGGTATCAATCCATCTTGGAAGATGATTCAATAAGAATGCAAAGTTTTGTTTAAGTTAAGCTAAATTAAAAGGTTGAGGCGACAAGCAATAATTAAAATAAGAAACACAACCTAAGAGAGACACTACAAGTTAAATAATATGAAACTAAGCCTTAATTACTACTAATCAAGTGCTAATGACGCAATTAACTACTAATTAGGATTAACAAATTACTAAAAACGAAACCTAGGGATGGAATCATTGATTTGGGCATCTAAATGGCCAACCTTGCAATCATTTAAGCAACTCAAACAAGCTTTCTCTATGCCTAGAACACTAATTAAGACTAATCCATGATGTGTGGCAATAATCCCTTTTCTAATCACCCTAATGAACTAATGATGTTTTAGCATTAAAATGATTAGCAAGCATTAAACACAAGTCTAAATGGCATGATAAACACCCTAGGCAACTAATGTCTTAGGCTAAAAATGTAAATCTCTTAGAAAGTTGGTTCAAGCATTTCATCAAACACTTGGTGGGTGTATGACATGCTTATGATCCAAAATAGCAAGGATTAGCTATTTGGCATTAGGAACTACTTAATAAGAAGAGAGATGAAAGAATCTAACCATTAGATTGAACCATTAGAAAACCCTAAATCTAACCCATCCCCAAGTTCCTAAGAAACTACTCACTAATCATAGTTAAACCCATCAAATCAAAGATAAGTGATAAGCTAAACATGATTAGAGAAGAGAAATTAAGAAATCTAAGAGAGATATTGCATTAAACTTAATGATTCAAGGCAAATACAAGGTTTTCTCCCAAAGAGGATAAAAGTTTAAGCTAAGACAAGGGAGAATAAAAGTTATCATAAAAATTAGGTCTAAAGAGTATTTATAGGAGGGACCCATGAGGATGACAAAAAGAAATCGTTTGGGGGCGTGTTCGTCGATCCATGTCGTCGAACCGAACCCCTGGAATTTTGGTTCGACGACAATCATCGAACCGAGTCATCGAACTGAGCTCTTGGTCTCTCGGCTTCTTCTTCTTGACGTTTGGGTTTGGTCCGGCGACTTCATCGATCCAACTCGTCGGATTGAACTCCTGTAATTCTGGTTCGGCGTCCTTCATCGATCCATGTCGTCGAACCGAACCCCTGGAATTTTGGTTCGGCGTCCTTCAACGATCCATGTCGTCGATCCGTCGTCCTGGAACTCTGGTCCGACGTCTTCGTCGATCCAACTCGTCGAACCAGCACGAGAAATCCTCTCCTTCATCTTCTTGGTGACTCCTTGCTCCTCCAAGTGCTATGAAATCCTTCTCCAGCTCCATCCACGCCTCCATAGTGTCCTTTTCACCTGATCAAGGTTCCAAATGCAATAAAATATGCAAGGACTATGCTAAGATAACTTAGAACTCTAAATGATCAAAATGCACTAAAATGATGCTAAATTGAGTTCCTAAATGACAAGAAACTTACACTAAATGGAAGGAACTAAGATGCAAAATATAGACATATCAAATCAAGACTCTTTTATTATTTCTAAAAGACTAAAAGTATTTTAATTTAATTAGAAATCATATTTATTTAAATAATTCTCTTTAAATATAAATTAAAATATTTTAATTTTAGATTATGTAGACAGTATATAAATTAAAAAAATGAGAAATATTAAAATTTATAAATTTTGCCTTTTCTTTTTAATTTATAAAAAAGTCTACATAATCTAAATTCGAAAATAAGTGAACATATGTTGTACAATGTAGAATCGAGACTTTGTAAAAAATTAATATTAAAAATAAAAAACAATTTACTTTAATTCGAAATAATTTATTTTATTTTATGATTTCAACAACTAATCTACATATATGGATATTAATTGAAAAGTGTATAACAAAAAAATAGTTTTGTAACAAATTCATTATTTTTAAAAGAAATTATCATTAACGAATTGTCTAATTCATTTGCCTATATTTATGGAAAATATAGTTGGAAAATTTGCATTAAATAGAGTTGCCTATATTTATTCAGATTTGATTTTTTGAAATATATTGTAACTAAAGTTGAAATACTTTCCAAAATTAATTTTTATTCTAGAAAATCCAAAATTATTTTCGTAACAAATTCAATTTTATTTTTTAAGGAAATTGTTATTAACGAATTGCCTAACTTATATGCCTATATTTATGGAAAATATAGTTGGAAAATCTGCATTAAATAGATTTGCCTAAATTTAATAAAATTTGATTTTCTGAAATATATTTGTAACTAACGTGCAAATACTTTCCAAAATTAATTTTTATTTAAGAAAATCCGAAATTTTAGTGGGTTAGATCAAAAAGATCTGTTTGCTATAAATTGATCGGGTCAAAAAGATCCGCGTCCTTTTAATGGGTCTAGGACGAGTTGACTCATCTGACTCGGTGTTGTTAAAGCTGTTGCCAAACACATCTTTGAAATTAGGTCGATATTACCCTTAATGAAACATAAAAATTAACAAAGAAAATACAAATGCACCGATGACATTCTAAATAATATCCCAAGTCAACCCGAGGGCAATTCTAAAATGTACTTCTCATTTAATAGTATAGATACATGTGTAAAATATATGCATATGATCTCATTTAGCTACGTATTGGCTATATATATGAATATAAGATGTGAGTTGTGGATTATTCCAAACACAAATTAAACCACTTTTCAAAAATCTTACGTGCAACCCCAACTTCTTTTGTACGAGCCATGGATTCCCTCGACCACTCTTCTCCTCCTTCTCCACCTCTTACTGTTTTCTTATGCTCTAGGGTACGACTCTTAAAACAAATGGACCCAGAAACCTATTCCTTGAAATTTCAAAAAGAATATCCAAATGATCAGTCTTTAGAAGAATCTCACAATCTTTTCCGCTTAGATCTTGAAATCGAATTGATAAACTTGTTTATCAATGCAGAGATAAACATGTTTTGCGGCATTTGCAAGCACAAAACAATCCCCACCGCTGATTTTGGGTGCAACATGTGTGACCTATGTAGATTACTTTAATGATTTCAATCATGAAATCTAATCCTATAATAGATCTAGATTTGATTTAATCCAACCCTAACAGTTTCTTAAAGAAGAAGAAAGGAACTCTAAACTTGATCCATGCTTTCCTTGGACTTGTTGTGAAATCAATTATCTCCTCCTTTTGACCTTTGCTACTTACGATCCCTTTGATGGACAAGGAATCAATAATCTCTTTTCCTCTTTAGATTTCTTTTAGTCAATCGTTTTCTCTCACGGAAACGTATTATTCTCTTCTATTAAGAAGAGACACGTAACTTGTTTCCCACACTTGCAACTTTAACTGCCATCATATTTATATACACAATGCAGTTAAGTTGCTTCTAACCATCGTGTACTTTCACATTGTATACATATAAAATATATACCCAATCATAAGAGGAAGAATACTTATACACATTAATAAGGTAAAGGAGGAGGGTTATCAACGTACCCAAATTCTAATTCCTTAATCGAAACCAATCCATCACAGTATCGTCTTTTATATTAGAATTGTTAACATTAATATGAACTTGATATTTTTATTAAACCAAAAGACACATAGGTCACATATAAGAATATAAATATTCTTACATTCTCTCACTTGTCCTTTGTGTCGACTTGATGGTTCAATAACTATAATGCGCGCTTTTATATCAAGTTCATCTAACCTTTAGTTACCCTAGAAAATAAGAAATGATTGAATCATGGCGGTCACACATCATTGAACGACATGATTCCTTCCATGTATCACAAACCATTTCCAATTCTATTATTTTTTTACATTGAGAAGAACCGTAATTCTCAAAATAAATATATGTTATCCATAAAACTTAAGTGTATACACATACTTTAATGATAACATACTGTATAAACAGAAACATAACTTTAAGTGAATTCATAGTGTCACAAACTTAATGAGCATTCCATAACTAAAATAGCAAGGCGTACAATATCCATATGCTCTACATGGCCAATGAACGCCTTGGGTGGTAGACCTTTAGTTAACAGATCCGCTATCATGATATCCGTTCTTATGTGTTCAAAGGACACTCTACGTTTCTGTACTTCTTCTTTGACAGACAAGTACTTTAACTCCATGTGCTTAGCACCCTTCGAGTATTTGTCATTCTTTGAAAAGAAGACAGCTGCAGAATTATCACAATAAATTCTCAGCGGCCTCTCAATACTGTCGACAATCTGAAGCCCTGAGATAAAGTTCCGCAACCACAATGCATGAATTGTGGCCTCAAAGCATGCCAAGAATTCAGCCTCCATAGTGGAAGTAGCAATGACAGACTGCTTTCCACTTTTCCATGATACTGCTCCTCCAGCTAATAGGAACACATAGCCAAACGTCGATTTTCTGCAATCAACGCATCCAGCATAATCTGAATCTGAATATCCAATGATCTCTAGATGATCGGATCTTCTGAATGTAAGCATGTGCTCTTTGGTGCCTTGTAAGTACCTGAGAACCTTCTTTGCAGCTTTCAAGTGGTCCATTCCAGGATTACTTTGATATCAACCCAACATACCAACTGCAAAGCTGATATCTGGTCGAGTACATGTCTGAACATAGTTCAAACTCCCAACCACTGATGCATATGGAATTCTTTCCATTTCCTTACGCTCCAATTCATTTTTAGACATTGCATTTTACTGAACTTATCCCCCTTCTGAAATTGGAGCTATCCATGCGGAGCATTTTTCCATTTTATATCTCTCTAAGATCTTATTGATATATCCTTGTGATCTATCTCGAATTATTTCTATTCCGATCACATAGGATGCCTCACCCATATCTTTCATTTCAAAGTTCTTAGAGAGATACTTCTTTATATCATGTAACATGCCCATGTCATTTGCAGCAAGCAAAATATCATCAACATATAAGACCAAAATCACAAATTTTCTCCCACTAACCTTAATGTAGATACACCGATCAACGATGACCTCTACAAAACCATATGACGTGATGGTATCATTAAAATTTAGATACCATTTTCTGGAAGCTTGTTTTAGTCCATATATTGACTTTCTCAGCTTACATACCAGATGTTCTTTTCCTGCTGCCATAGATCCTTCAGGTTGGTCCATATATACTTCTTCCTCAAGCTCTTCATTCAGAAAGGCGGTTTTCACATCCGTTTGGTGAAGCTATAGATCACATTGAGCCACCAAAGCCAAAACAATTCTTAGAGAATCCTTCTTTGAAACTGGAGAGAAGGTTTCTTTATAGTCGATGCCATCCTTTTGGGTGAAACCTTTAGCAACAAGGCGAGCCTTGTACCTTTCAATGTTGCCTTTCGAGTCGCGTTTAGTCTTAAAGACCCATTTAGAACCAACGGTCTTGAAACCGTCAGGCAACTCTACTAAGTCCCAAACTTTGTTAACACCCATAGAATTTATTTCTTCTTCTGAGGCAATCGACCATTTATCAAAATTGTCACTTTCCATGGCTTTTTGGAATGAGCTCGGATCTTCATCAATACTTAAGTCACATTCACTTTCAGTAGCATAAACCACATAGTCATTTGAAATGGCAAATCGTCTTTCCCTTCCTGATCGCCTTAATGGTTCTTGTGGTACACTATTCTCTTCTTGAATAGTGACATGTTCATTGATTGTATTTTCAGCTAATGGGATTGGCATACCGTCATGTTGCTCAATTGCGTCATTTGACTCTGATGAAACAACAGGAACAACTACCTTAGGTGAAACAACAGAGGAAGGGACTTCAACTTGGACTTCTTGAATGTCCACTTTCCTTGCTTCACCACTCCCACTAGATTCACCATTCTCAATGAACCTAGCATTATCCGTCTCAACTATTCTTGTACTATGATTAGGACAGTAAAAGGTATACCTCTTTGATTTTTCAGGATAACCAATGAAAAATCCACTAACAGTCTTAGAATCAAGTTTCTTTTCATGTGGGTTATATAGCCTTACTTCTGCTGGGCAACCCCAAACACGTAAATGCCTTAAGCTAGGGTTCCTTCATGTCCACGGTTCATAAGGGGTCTTAGGAACTGCCTTACTAGGAACCCGGTTCAGCACATACGTTGCAGTCTTTAATGCATATATCCACAATGAAAGAGGTAAATAACAATTACTCAACATGCTCCTAACCATATCTATTAGAGTACGATTCCGCCTCTCAGCTACACCGTTCTCCTGAGGAGTACCAGGCATTGTATATTGTGCACAAATGCCTCTACTTTCAAGTAACTTTGCAAATGGACCTGGACATTGTCCACGTTCATCGAATTTTCCATAGACTTTTCTATCTAACTGTCTTTCTACCTCATCAATGAACACCTCTAGGACGTTCACTGATTTAGATTTTTCATGCAGTAGATATGTATATCCATAACGTGAGTAATCATCGATAAAGGTGATAAAGTACTTTTCTCCGCTCCAAGAAGGAGCATTGAATGGGCCACAAATATCGGTATGTATTAACTCAAGCAACTGAGTGCTTCTAGTGGTTGGTTTCTTTACAATATGTTTAGTCTCTTTTCCTTTAATGCAGTCTACACATACATTTAGGTCACTAATCCTTTCTTTGGAAATATGACATAATCTTTGATGCCACAAGAAAGCAGAACTTTCATCAGATGCACTACGCTTAATGCCTCGACTTTCAATATTAAATAAGGATTTAGAGAACTTTGCATCAAGATTGAACCGATATAGAGAATCAAACAAAGTACCACTACCATAAATGTAATCCTTTCGATACAATGAGAAAACACTATGTCCAATCTTTAAATCAAAACCTAAATTGTCCAACCTACTAACAGAAACAAGATTTCTAGCACATTCAGGTACATAGAGACACCCTTCAAGATCCACATGACATTTAGTGTCCAAGATCAATCTATACGTCCAAATGCCTTCTATTCGTGCCTTCATCCTGTTTCCCATGAACAAGTACTGTTCAGGTCCTCTTATAGGCTGGATCGAACTGAATCCCTGCTTAATATGAGACACACGAGTAGTTGCACCAGAATCTAACCACCAAGTATTATTAGGCACTTCAATAAGGTTCTCTTCAGAGCAAACGAAACTGTGATGTTTACCTTTCTTATCGAACCATGCCTTTCTTTTAGGACAATCTTTCTTGATTTGTCCCATTTGCTTGCAAAAGAAACACTTCCTCTCCTTCTGGATTACTTTAATTACTTTAAACCACATGTAGATTACTTTAATGATTTCAATCATGAAATCTAATCCTATAATAGATCTAGATTTGATTTAATCCAACCCTAACAGTTTCTTAAAGAAGAAGAAAGGAACTCTAACCTTGATCCATGCTTTCCTTGGACTTGTTGTGAAATCAATTACCTTTTCTCCTCCTTTTGACCTTTGCTACTTTTGACCTTTTGACCTTTGCTACTTAGGATTTCAATTACCATGATTTGATTTCAACTCTAACCTGTGAAATCAATTACCATGATTTCTCCTCCTTTTGACCTTTGCTACTTAGGATCCCTTTGATGGACAAGGAATCAATAATCTCTCTTCCTCTTTGAATTTCTTTTAGTCAATCGTTTTCTCTCACGGAAACGTATTATTCTCTTCTATTAAGAAGGGACACGTAACTTGTTTCCCACACTTAAAACTTTTACTGCCATCATATTTATATACACAATGCAGTTAAGTTGCTTCTAACCATCGTGTACTTTCACATTGTATACATATAAAATATATACACAACCATAAGAGGAAGAATACTTATACACCTTAATAAGGTAAAGGAGGAGGGTTATCAACATACCCAAATTCCTTAATCGAAACCGATCCATCACGGTATCGTCTTTTATAGTTAACATTAATATGAACTTGATATTTTTATTAAACCAAAAGACACATAGGTCACATATAAGAATATAAATATTCTTACAACCTAAACTACCACAAAGAATGTGTTGAATCGCCACTTGTGATCAAAGTCCTTTATCATCCCAAACATCCTCTCGAACTTCTTCTTCCATCTCCAAATACACTTAATGTAAGAAGCAACATTTACAACAAGTGTAACTGTTGCGGAGAAGACACTGAAGGTTTCTATTACTCTTGTTCTATATGTGATTTTATTTTGCATCCTATTTGTGCGATAAAATCCAACATCTTTCTATAAACTATCCAAAAAGACATGACCATACCCTCACCTATTTCCCTAGAAAAAATTCCCTAACTTGCGATGTTTGTGCATTGGGTGATGACAAATGTCTCATCTATGTTTGTTACAAATGCGATTTCGTTGTCCATAAAACATGTATCTACTTACCAACCACAATAAGAATATCCCGTCATGACCACTGTCTCTCTTTCACTCCTTCTCTTTTTATTCCTAATAAAAATTGTTCTTGTGGTGTTTGTCGCAAAAAGATTGACAAAAATTATGGAGAATACTCTTGTGTGAAAAATTGCAGTTATGTTGTTCATTCTAAATGTGCGACACAAAAAGATTTGTGGGACGGAAAAGAACTTGAAGGAGAACCAGAAATTGAGAATGAATATGTTAAGCCGTTTGAAGAGAAAGGTGATGGAATCATACAGCATTTCAGCCATCCTAATCATTACATGAGACTTGACAAGAAGGAGAATGATAAAGTGGACGACGAAAGAAGGTGTCAAGCGTGCATCCTTCTTATCTATGAAGGTAATATTTATAATTGCATGAGATGTGATTTTATCATCCATGAAACATGTGCACATCTTTCTCTTAAAAGATGGCATCAACTGCATGCCCATCCACTTACTCTACAAGTGGTTTGCAAACGTAAATTCGAATGCGAAGCTTGTAGAAATCATTGTTGTGGATTCACATACATGTGCAATGAATGTTCTTTCAATTTAGATGTACGATGCTCTTTGGTTTCCGAACCTTTCATTCATGAGTTGCATCCACATCCCTTATTCTTAACATTTGAAGAAGGTATATTCAGAGCATGTTCCATGTGTGGAAAACGAAAGAAATATTTGAATTGTATCGAATGTTCTTTTGTTTTATGTTTCCGTTGTGTCAGCTTACCATATAAGATGAAGTACAAACATGACAAACATTATCTCACTTTATCCTACAAAGAAGATGCTAGAGGATGTTGGTGTGAGATATGTGAAGAAGAAACATATCTGTATGTTGGGTTTTATACGTGCAATTTGTGTAGTATCACATTTCATATTGAATGTCTTTTGGGGGTAAATTCATTTATGAACCATGGTAAAAAAATTAAAATTGACCAAGTAATATTTTCTATAATTTCTAACAATAGTCTTACTCAAAAAAGGTGTATAGGGTGTCAAAAATATTGCTCTTACAAAATAGCTTTTAAATTTAATATAAAAAGAATTAGAATATCATTTTGTTTCGTAGAATGTATATATTGGCCTTAAATGATAACTGCCCAATTGTGGAATTGTAGAATGGAATGAGCTGAATTGATTAATATTTACCATTTGACTTTGTGGAATATAAGTTGAGAAATTGTGGAATTTTTTTTTTGGGCAAAAAGGAATTGTGTAATATGTTCCTATCTTTTATATGTTTTTATGTAATCATCATTTATAGTTGTACAAAAAAATTTGATATTATTTATATTAGATATAACTTTTATATTTAATATTTTAAGTTTTTGTGTTAATATTTCTATAAATTACTTGAACGTGTATTTCAGTATCTCGTCTCATATCTGATGTGTTAACTATGTAATTATTTTAACAAGTATGGATATAGTATAAGAAACTTTTTAAAAATCGATAAAAACAGGTAAATCGATATATTATAATTTTTAATAAAATTATCTTTAAATATATTTTAAAATTATATTTCAAATATTACATAACTATTTTACTAATTAATAAAATTTCAAATTATTTTAAAATATTTAATATGTTAAATTTTAATTCCAGACACGGTAAAAAATAATAAGCAAGACACGCTAATAAAATTAATAGTCTTGAATGAGTTCTTTGTTTTTTTTTTCAGACACGGTAACAAAATAATTTCAAACACAGTAACAAAATAATTGCTGAATTCAAGACCATTTTTTTTGGGTTTTAAATATTTCATTATTACGATAAAAGACATATTCAGAGTTTTTTTTTTCCAGATCGAGTTTGGTTCGATTCTGCCTAAGTTTAGATCGGTTTCGGATATCCGAATTATTCGCAATTTATGGAAAACATCCAAAACAAAGTAATGGTAACAGAGTAATGTTTGAATTGAAAACATTTTCTGCTGAAAAAGATGATTACCAGATGAATGAGCTGAATTTAGCGGCTGAATTGTTGAAATTTTGTTTTTTTTTCAGTTTGTTTAAATTTTTTGTAATGACCATTGTTTGATAATAAATATGAAACCAACTTTTATCTGTGTTTAAATTCAATTCAAATAGGACAAAATAATTTTTTTTTTTAAACATATTGTCAAATTTTTTATATGTACCTATTTCTATGTTAGGAATTGTTTTATGATTATTAAGTATCCACCATATTCTATAGAAATAAATTTTAAAATTTTTTTTAAATAAAAGACAAATGAAAGAACTATTTTTTTAAAAATTGTTTTTTGTATTTTTATGTTGTTTAATACCTTAATAATATATTAAAACAATTTTATATTGTCACATACTTATTAACTTAATTCATATTTCTTAATTATTTTAAATATATGTTTTCACCGCAATTCCGCAATTTCTCTGTTACCATTTACATTAATAGTTATTCCGCTAGATTCACCTAAAAACACACACAAAAAATCCACCAAATTCCGCATTCCGCCAGATTCTGCAGTTACCATTCACATATTCTGTCTTAGAGTTGGCCAACTGATAATATATATATATATATATATATATATATATATATATATTATTATTATTGTTATGGAAGTCAAGTGATATTTGGTTGTTCATATGAAATATGAAATTTAGCTTTTTACTCTCTTTTTCTGGTCAGAAATGAAGCTTTATTTTTTAAATCGAAAAACTATAATAAAAATAAGTTACTCTTTAACAAAATCTAAGGGTTTGTAATATTCATTCACAAATTTAATAAAATAAACTCGAAAAACAAAGAATATTCACCTCAGTTTTGATTCTTCTTAATTTCGTCTAAAATTCATCTCTCTTTTTTCCGATTTTACAATAGCACCCAAATATCACAAAGCATTTTACCACTCACATTTTAAGTAAATATTCACAATGGATCCACTTTCTTCTAAAAACTTGTGATTAGTCTGAACTTCGAAGCATTATTCAGTTATTACAAGAAAGAAAAAAACGTAGAAAAATAACAACTCACTACTTACTAGATAAGAAAAACTTAAAACTTGAAAATTCACACATAAACGTAGAATGGTTCTTCAATTTTATGTTACGTATCATAATCATAAACTGATGAGCAATGAGTATGAGTTGAGTCAATTTTACTACAAAGCTTCAATTGCGGCAAAAATTTTAATAATACCAAATCGACAGCAACTAAATTGGAATCGGTCCAAATAGTAGTTTTTCTTTGGAAACTGTGAGAACAATGATTACAACAATCAATTCGATTTAGAGAAACAAGAGGGCAAAATGGTTTGTCATGTGATCAATAACCATTTCATCTCTATTCTTCGTTTGAAAGAGCGTTTAACATCACGTAGTTTAGTAAAAACAGAGCGTTGAATTTTAAAGCAATGAAAATAAATTTACATTAATTTTTCATTACCCATAAACCAAAAACAATAAATAAATTTCACCAAAATTTCAGTAGATTACAACAAACTAGAGACGCCATTTGTACATATACTCTACAAATCCTTGTGAAGAACATTCACAAGCTTCTCATACAAATCTCTGTCCACAAGCTTTTTCTCTCGCAACATCTCGAGTAACCTCGTAGCTTCATCGTGCTTACCCTTTCTGCAACTCTCATCAACAACTGTTCTATACGTAATCAACTCAACCACACGACCATTCTCAATCATCTCCCACAAACACTTCACCGCCTCATCGATCTCACCGCTTAGCGCAAGAGCACTAACCAGAGAGTTATAAGATTTCCCATTAGGAACAAAACCTTTCCCTTTCATCTCATCAAGCAACTCTCTAGCATTAATGGTCCTACCTTGTGCACATAGCCCATGTATCAGATAATCATAAGTAAACGAATTCGGCTTGCAATTATAAACCACACTCATCTGATGAAATATCCTAAGAGCATCGTTCACGTGAAGCGAGAGCACGAAGCCTTTAACCAAACAGTTCAGAGCAAACACGTCTGGTTCGATCCCGTTATCCACCATTTGTCTAAACAAAGACCTTATCGTCTCCATATACATATGGCTTGTTTAAGAGTTGTTACCTCGAACCAACAAGGCCTTGAAGAGAATATGGTATGTTCTAATCGTCGGTCTACACTCCAAGTTCTTGCTATTCGCCATGTGTCTGAATATGTTCACTGCGCGGATCAGCTTCCCGGCTCTCGTGAAGTAGAAGACGATCGAGTTGTATAGGTTCTCGTTGCCAATGTGACCAACCGCGAGCACCTGGTTCACAACATCGTCCATCTCTTTGTACATCTTCGCGGCTCCGAGCTTCCTGATCGCGATGTGGTAAGAGCAGTTCCCGTGTTTGAATCTCGGCTGCTGAGACGCCCAGTTGAAGAGGTGGAGACACACTAACGGGTCTTCTTGAAGTGTTATAGCGTCGGAGAGCTCTTCAGGGGTGAATCTTGGTGGGAGCTTGGAGATGGTTTCTTGAAACTTGGATTCGTCAAGAACGGGTTTTGGATTGTTTCTTTTGCTGATTCTCCTTCTAAGCGAACGCGTTGGGACTGTGGTTGAGTATGGTGTATACATGGAGACAGATTCAAATCGACCTAAGCTTTGATTCAAGAGGAGAAAAGCTCCTTATCAGAACCACATTTGAAGGATTGATTAAAGCATCGACGATTCAGAGAAACATAAAGTACCTTGATAAGAAGATGTGAGTGTAGAACCAATCCAAGTGGAAGCAATGACGCTATGAAATTTTCTGGGTTCGATTCAAAATTGCAACTTTGCGTCAAATTAAGATAAACCAACAAACACACAACATTCGATTCATGGAAAATCAAAAAACTAAAACCTGAAAGAGAATCCAAAAATTACCTGGAAATGGAACCTTTGATTTGAGCCTGAAGAAGATATGAAGTGTGGAAGCGCGACAAAGTGGAATTAGGGTTTGGGAGGGAGAGTCTGGTTTCGTGTGAGATCAAGCATCGAGCAGTAGCGATTCTGGAGATTGAACCCAGAAACGTAGACCTAGTTGCAGCCATTTCTCTCAGCTTTCTGCAAATCCTAAAACCACTAAACCCTCAAGGGAAATTGTAAGAAACTAAACCCGGTTCAATTATCAACCGGTGGTTGATTTGATTATTTCGTCTTATACTGCTCGGTTAATAATCAAACCGGAATATTTATCGGAGCCCTTTCAACAAATCCAACCGCGTTTTAAACGTCTGAGCCTGGCCTGGCCCTGGCCCTGGCCCGTTTAGTATTGGCCTTTTTGTACTTTAGCATCTACAGTTTACGAATTTTTTTATTTTTTTTTTTCTTTGTGAAATTTTTTGAAGTTTATGCAGAAAAAAATAGATTTTGTTGTCGACATGCATTGTCGATTTTATTAGATCATATAAACAATTTTTTTTTCCAGATAAGCTTGTATTTTGTTGGTTTTATGACGACAAAAAAAAAGATAAGTATATTTTGTTTTTTTAGTAGACTCTTAATTTTTTATCAATATGATCCGCAATGGATTTTATGACATCACACGATTATGTCGGACGTAATTTTTATATAGCACAAAAATAATAATTAAAAATGTTAATATCTAAATCTAATGATAGATTAGATTTTATTTTTCTATTTTCTCTTTAGAAAGTTTCGCTCACTGAACTGAAACCATTTCCTCTCTCTCTCTCTCTTTCCTTCTAAATCTCACATTCACTGTTACTTCTTCTGAGAACTTCTTCACTCTCTCTCTCTCACACACAACTGTACACACGCTCTCTCTCTTCTCTGGTGTTTTGAAGAAAACCCTAATTCCCAAATTTTGTCGTTTTCTTCTTCAACTCTCTAAATTTTATTTCGTAGATCTAGAAGAAACCTTCACTATGCACAACTGAGAGAAAAATCCGTGAAAAATGTCAAGCTCCGACCCGAAAACCGGACCTAAACCGGGTCCATGGCCTCCAGCTCCGGAATCCACCGCAATGCCGCCGTCTACCTGGGCTAAACGAACCGGATTTCGTCCCAAATTCTCCGGCGAGGCAACCGCCTCCGATTCCGGTCAAGCCTCATTGCCTGCTTCCGTTAGAGCCAGACAACCGGAAAACCAACCGGATCTCGAAGCTGGTCAGGCTCGTCCCCGTCCTCCTCCGCCTGTCTCAGCCGGCGTAGCCAACGGCGAGACTGATAAGGATAAGAACGAGAAAACAACACCACCACCACCACCACCGCCACTGCCACGACCTCCTCCTGCTGCGGCTCCGGTTAAGGATCAGCCGGTTAAGAGAAGGAGAGATTCCGATGGGGTTGTTGGAAGATCGAACGGACCCGATGGAGCAAACGGGTCGGGCGACCCGGTTAGAAGACCGACCCGAATTGAAGAGAATGTGGAGGTTCTGCCACAGAGCATGGATGATGATTTGGTGGCTAGAAGTTTGCATATGAAGTATGGTCTCAGAGATACTCCTGGACTTGGTGAGAGAGAAAGATTTTATCTTTTTTTTAATTATTTGATCAATTCTTGAAGGAATCATTTGTTTAATTGTTGTTTTGATTCTCCTGATTGTGACCTTATAATTGGTAAAATAATTATATAGATTCCTTTTAGAGATTTATGTCAGAGAGTAGTAGTAACTCAAATAGAAGATCTTTAAAGTTTCCTACTTTAATTGTTTTATTTGGATTATTTATGTTTTTTCTATCTTCTTTGTTTGTGTGTTTTCAGTTCCAATTGGGTTCTATGGTTTGCAGCATTACCTCTCGATGTTAGGCTCATTGATTCTGGTTCCATTGGTCATAGTTCCTGCAATGGGAGGTTCGCACGTAAGTGATTGTTTTTGGTCCCTTGATCACTTTTGATCAATGTTGGGATTGCATTTAATTTTCCATCTTTTTTTTTTGGATTTTATAGGAGGATATTGCAAATGTTGTCTCGACTGTACTTTTTGTGTGTGGGATCACTACGTTGTTGCATACTTCGTTTGGGTCGAGGCTTCCTTTGATACAAGGACCTTCCTTTGTTTTTCTGGCTCCGGCTTTGGCTATCATAAACTCACCGGAGTTTCAAGGTTTGAATGGAAATAATGTAAGTAAGAAAAACAAAAAACCTCATTTTTCTATTTATGTCTATGTTAAGACGCCACTCATTGGGTTTGCAAAGGGTTTTCTTTCTTCCTTTGAGGATATAGAGGTGTTACTATCGAAATGTAACTGTTGTGAAACATTAGGAAGACTTATGCAGTAGGCAAGAGTCGATGGAGAACACCCTTTACTTCATTGAGTATTTGTGATTATACTTCTGGATTTGTCTGTAGCATTGAGTGCACCAATGCAAGTGAAATTAGTTTCTTTTTCTATGGTTTGTGAATTTGTTCTGGTCTTGTCGTCTTTATTTTTGCGTGAAATCTTAAAGATTTTGTCTTGTACAAAGAATCTGACATCAAGTGTGGTGCTTTGGTTAATATGGTAGAACTTCAAGCATATCATGAGGGAGCTGCAAGGTGCAATCATAATTGGTTCAGCTTTTCAAGCATTGCTTGGATACAGCGGTCTAATGTCGCTGATTTTGAGGTATACATCTCTGCCTTTGTCCAAAGCTTGCACCTTCCATTTATAAACCAAGCATTAGTTATGATCTCCTATTTGGTGTTTTGTCTACACATGGTTGTTGTGGCTTTGTGTGGTTCTGTATTTACTTGTATTCGTAATATCTTTTGACCTTCTATATATAGGTTGGTGAATCCAGTAGTTGTTGCTCCGACGATAGCTGCGGTTGGACTTTCGTTTTACAGCTACGGTTTCCCGCTTGTTGGTAAATGTCTTGAGATCGGTGTAGTGCAGATACTACTTGTGGTCATCTTTGCTCTTGTAAGTTTATTCAAGTTACTGGTTAACAAATAAAGTTAGGTTAAACTTATCATATCAAATTAAGTTTGTTTGGATCCTACTTTCAAGTTTTGTTTTTCTTCTTCAAGTTAGGTTAAACTTATCATATCACATCCGGTTAATGTTAACACAATTTGATACTTTACTATTTTTGCTGCAGTATCTCCGGAAAATCTCGGTTTT
The DNA here is from genome assembly GCA_020283515.1 of Alliaria petiolata. Taxonomy (NCBI): domain Eukaryota; kingdom Viridiplantae; phylum Streptophyta; class Magnoliopsida; order Brassicales; family Brassicaceae; genus Alliaria; species Alliaria petiolata. The sequence continues at coordinate 23,826,221 of JAHZTW010000002.1, forward strand.
AAGCCATCGGATCTTCCTTATTTACGCGGTAAGGTCATGTGGTAAATTCTCAAATTTTCAGTAAATTCATTTGTGCTTTTGATTGTGATCAACCACCATCCTAACTTCTTACTGACAGGTTCCATTGAGTCTTGCAATCACTTGGGCCGCTGCATTCCTTTTAACCGAAGCAGGAGCTTACTCCTACAAAGGCTGTGACCCAAACGTTCCCGTCTCGAACGTTGTATCGAGCCACTGCAGAAAGTACATGACCAGAATGAAGTACTGTCGGGTTGATACTTCTCACGCGCTGAGATCCGCACCTTGGTTTAGGTTTCCTTACCCCTTGCAATGGGGTGTGCCGATATTCAGCTGGAAAATGTCCCTTGTTATGTGTGTGGTCTCCATAATTGCTTCAGTTGATTCGGTTAGTGTGTCGTATCTACTTAAACTCAATCATCATATTAACTATTTGAAGACAAAGTATCGCTTGTTCTGTAGACTGCAGTTTTACGAATCAGTTTATTTTACGGTCAGGTTGGTTCGTACCATGCGTCGTCTCTGTTAGTAGCATCGAGGCCTCCAACTTGAGGCGTTGTGAGCCGGGCAATCGGTCTTGAAGGTTTCACAAGCGTCTTAGCCGGTCTTTGGGGTACAGGTACCGGTTCAACCACCCTAACCGAAAACGTTCACACGATCGCTGTGACCAAAATGGGAAGCCGCAGAGTCGTGGAGTTAGGCGCATGTGTTTTGGTTATATTCTCCCTTGTTGGTAAGTAAGTGGTCACTGCTTATTTAGCTTTATGTTCCAAGTATTCTTTTACTCTATCTAACTGAAGAAGCTTTTGATATCCTCAGGTAAAGTTGGAGGGTTTATCGCATTGATTCCTCAAGTCATGGTTGCTTCTCTTCTCTGCTTCATGTGGGCAATGTTTACGGCTTTAGGTCTTTCCAACTTGCGATATAGCGAAGCTGGAAGCTCGCGGAATATCATAATCGTCGGGTTATCGCTGTTCTTTTCTCTCTCTGTCCCAGCTTACTTCCAGCAGTACGGCATTTCTCCAAACTCGAATCTCTCTGTTCCAAGCTATTACCAGCCTTACATTGTTGCTTCTCATGGACCCTTCAAAAGCCAATATAAAGGGGTACGTTTACGCTTTGCCCTCAAAATTCACTCTCTGGATCAAAAATATCCTGAAACTTGTGGAGTTTTTTTTTGTGCAGTTGAACTATGTGATGAACACGCTCTTATCGATGAACATGGTGATTGCGTTCATAATGGCTGTGATTTTGGACAATACGGTTCCAGGGAGCAGGCAAGAACGTGGAGTTTATGTTTGGTCTGATAGTGAGACAGCGACGAGAGAACCAGCACTTGCTAAAGACTATGAGCTGCCGTTTAGGGTTGGGAGGTTTTTCAGATGGGTCAAATGGGTTGGCATTTGAAAGAAGAACACAATGGGCAAAAGTGGTAAATAGTTCAGAGGAGAGATTCTCTTTTTTTTTCCTTTCTTTTGTTACTTCTCTGTTATTTTTTAAGTCTCTCTCAAATTTTATAACACGGTGGAGTTCGCAAGTTTGTTTATTGGAGAGTTTTTGGGTTTGAAAACAGAGAACAAGGAAGTTGTTGATGTTGTTGTAAGTTATATAGATTTATGATCAGTCCATTTGTAACTAGAGTTATTGTGTTTTCATCTTCTTTTCTTTTTTCACCATCAGAGGAAACAAATTCAAACCATAATAAGTTACAAGTTCCACCATATTCAAATAAATACCTAATTGTTCTTGGACAACAAAATAAGCCTAAAATTCAGAACCATATCCGACAACTTCTTGATCATTTCCAAGTTTCTATCGTGGAACCATAACATGATCAGATAAAGATTGATGATGATTTCAAGAGATAGGCATATTTGAAGAGAAAACTCAAGAAATCTCTCTCTTGTGGTCTTCCCGTGTACCCTTGAAACATAAAAGTTTCAAGACTATTCAACAAACATTTAGGAACCAGATCTCTGCTTTTTGTTCCAGCTAGTACTCAAATTGTGGATTCATCATGAGAAAGAAAAAGAAAAGGAGAGAGTTAATAACATTACACCGCACAGTGCTTTTAGATCGAATAAAGTAAACGATAGAAACATACATCGACGTAGAGAATGAGAACTCGCAGTTTAGGAGACTCTTTAAGCAATCGGACAAGTAACTTTTCAACCAGTTATCGTTGCTAAGACATAGAGTCAGATGTTCAAGATGATTGAAGACAATACCAGGGCGATACACATGCGACAACGTAACATATTTAGGTGATGAATGGTATATTTTTCATGTTTCAAAAACACAATTCTGTATTTGTTATCTTTCATAATGTTGTTCATCAAATTTTTTTTACATTTTATACTTTTTTGAAAAATGATCCCGCTATAGACAAGTAGTGTGTTAAAAATAAATAACTAGAAAATAAATAAAAATATGATTTATCTACTTAAACTAGTTTAACAACGTTTTATAATTATTTTATAGACATTTGATCTACTAAAACTAGTTTTTAAACGTTTTTGTAAGTATTTTACGGATACTTGATTCAGGTTAATTCTTTCTCGTAATAGTTCCATGTTCAGTGTTAAAATTAATATAATGGAAACATATTACCTTTTCTTCATGGTTGAAAAATAAGCGTAATGAAAGACGTTTGATAGATGTGATTGATTCAAGAAACTTCTTGGAGGATTACGAGTGAGTGTGAGTGTTCTTTAACGGACTCTGATGGGCGTTTCGAGTGGCTATCCAGAGATGTATGAACTTGGAGGATTACGACAGTGTCGAGTCGTTGAGGGATGATGTCCAAACTCTAGAGGAGATATTCATCGAGGAAGATCATCAAGTCTCGACACCATTCAAACACCTATTGCTAACCGTTTCAGAGACTTACACCGAAGACTACACACACCCCATGATGAGATCAAGCCAAGATTTTCAGTGTACGAAGCATAGGCATTCGTATGGGGAGTGGTATAGATTCATCCTCACCGTAGCCTTAAGGATGACGGAATGGAAGACGGATCGATGACGACGAGCTCACGGTACCGGATCAGAAACGAGACTAGGGTTTCCAAAAATGGATTACTTACCGCACAAGCAACAAAGAGGTTGCACTTCACCCTCACGGCTTAGATCTGCGGCGGCGGATCTAGGCTCCGGTGGCAGTGGCTCATTCTCCGGTGATGTGCGGCTCACGAAAGTGACAGATGGTGGCCGGTGGTGGCTCGACGGCGGTGGTACTCTCTCTCTCCTTCGGCTCGTTCCGCTCCTCTCCTTCTTCTTCCTCCTCTCACGGGTCCCCTCTTCTCTCACGGTCTCTCTCTCTCTCTCTCTCTCTATGTCTCTCCCTTCCTTCTTCTTCTCTTTTCTCTCGGGTTCTCTCTCTTTCCACTGGTGCGAGCGGCTAGGTTTTCGGAATGGGGAAGATGGAGATGCTTATGCACATATAAACGCATAGCGTTTTAATAAGAACGTAAAAAGAGATTGGGCCAACTTGGGCCTGGTTTGGTTTTTAAAAATTAAATGACAAGAGCAGCTTTATTTACATTTACAACCAAACATGAAAAAGAAAACACCCTAAGACACAACAAAATAATCTGTCGAATATTTAAATGGGAATCCATGAATCCCAGGTGTTCTTCATGTGTCCTGTTGAACAATACAAAAAAGTCTTCATGTGTCCGTCCCTTTCATTTTTGTTTTTCAATTAGGGACTGTTTTATTAATTTGTTATCACTCGTATATATCGATTGTTTTAAATGGTTAGACTTTAGGGTCTTTATGTGTCCCTGTCCAAGAAAAAGAAAAAGAAAATGTCAAAAGTTAGTTTCCTAATGTATAGAATTAGGACATTCTGCTAAATAGCCCTGCCTTATTATTGTTTGAGTTTGGGTATTGGTTTTTTTTCACCCATTATATAAACACAACCAAGTTATATAATCATTGTAATATTTAGTAATTTATACATATATTTGTACATAAGTATATTTATATATTCTCTGAAAGAACAACCAAAAACGAGAAAACTAGGCAATTAGCGTTTTTCTCTTTTTGATAGAAACTTTTTTCGGTGCTGACAGGCTTACAGTCTCATCTCATTGTGGCATGTGATAATAGTTTTTCAAAGTATCTGAGATTTAGAAGCGAAAACTTTTTTGAAGATTCTCTTTAATGGAATCCTAAGAACAAAATGAAAAAGCTTGAGAGTTCACAACAAATAGCTTAACAAATAAAAAAAGCAAATGCGAAACAGGTTCACAACAATTCGACGGATGAGGATGGAATTGAGAAGTGGTATGCTTTTCAATAATCGAATGTGTACTAGTATTTTCATAGTTAGCTAACTTCTTTACAAACCTCAAACAAAATAGCATTCTTTGTAAAAACATTATTTTGTTTAAATTAATTTTATATTCAATAAAAAAAAGTTTAAGGTTTAAATAAAGACTAAATATCATCTTTATCTTCTATGTAATTTTCTTACATAAATTTTTTAACATCAATAACATAATAGGCAAAAAATCATGTTGGAACAATCGAATTGAATCAAAACCAATTCAGAGAAAAGAAGGCAAACAAAGGAATGTTTCATGTTAATGTCAATTCATCATAATCATCATAAAAATCGTGTATGCAATCATCATAACATGAGGATTCACAAATCCTTTAGAATCTCAACATCTTGTCATATTACAATCAACAATAGCAATAACATTTTCATGATTACTGCACGAATAATCATCAAATTCCTAAGATTGACGAATAACATCACGAACGATCTCACCATAAATAAAATGGCTATCCGATTCAAAATGTCTCGTCCTTTCATAATAAAACGGATTTTTTTATTAAAATGAATAGCTGACAAACTATCACAATAAAGGGGAAAATAGCAGTTTCACAATCCACATCAAGATTTTCTAGAAGTTCTTTAATTCATAAAAGTTCACTAACTGTGTTAGCCATTGCTCGATATTCCAGTTCAGCCTAAAATCTGGATACCACTATATGCTTTTTTTTGTTTTCCATCACACCGGAAAACCACCAAGTTGTTATACACCAACTAGTAAGAAACCGACATGTGAAGGGACAACCAACCCAATCTGAATCACACCACGCATAGAGAGTTAAAACACTGTTTGAACACAATAAAATACCTTGACCCAAATTTCCTTTGAGATAACGAACAACTCGTAGAGCAACCTCCCAATGATCAGACTTTGGGGTTAACATAAATTGGAGAGAATAAAATATGATAGCTCCAGACGTGCCACACCAAGGTATATAAGTTGGCTAACTAACCGACGATGGCGAGATGGGTCAGGTAGTGTTTAACTTGTTGCTAACGCCAATTTATGATTTTGTTAAGCAGAAAACACACTGGTTTGGCACCAAGTAATCCACATTCAGAAATTATATCAAGTATATATTTCCTTTGACAAAGATAGATACCAGATGGATTGCGTGCCACTTCGATGCCAAAAAAATACTTGAGAACTCCCAAATATTTCATGTGAAAGCAAGTGCTCAAATATTGTTCAACTCATGAATCACTGTAGGCGAACTACCAGTGATAATCAAATTGTCAACATAAGCAAGGACATGAAGACGAGTATCTTCGTTATTGAAACATGAAAATAGAGTAATCTGGTATAAATTGGTGAAAACCATACTCTTTCAAAGATGTATTTAGCTTTGAAACCAGCAACGTGGAGCTTTACGTAGTTCATATTCAGAAGTCGACAAACTTTTTTGTTATCAGTTGTCTGAAAGCCCAGAGGTAAATGCATATATACTTCTTCATCTAAATTTACATGAAGAATTCCCTTATGCATATCCATTTGGTGTACTTCCCAGGTCCGAGAAACAACGACCTTTAAGAAACTCTGAATTGTGACCATCTTTGCAGTTGGTGTGAATGTCTCGTCATAATCGACTCCTTCAATTTGATTGTTACTTAGAACAACCAAACGAGCCTTGTAACGTTCAAATGAGCCATCATCACTAAATTTAAGTTATAAATCCACTTATAGCCGATAGCTCGCTTTCCCGGAGGAAAATCCTCGATTGTCCATGTTCCGCTCTCTTCTAGAGCTTTTGTTTCATCCTTCATGGAAAATGCCAACTTCATCAAGAGTCGCATCTTTTTAGTGTTGAGGTTCAATACCAGAAGCAATTGCAAAAAGAAAAGCTTAATGTTCAGAAGAAAACCGAGAACAATCAAGGAAATCAGCCAAAGAATATGGTGTAACACAAGGCCGTTCATGAGTAAGATACGTAACATAATATGTGAGCTTGACAGAAAGAGTGCGTTTATGATAACCACGACCTAGATGTTCTATTTCAGTTATATCAAGGCGAGGAATCAACAACTGATGATGAAGCGAGAACTAAAACAATGTATGTAACAAACAAAATTCCAATTGTCGAAGTAAGGTGTGAAACAGATTTTGTTGTAGTTATCGAAATAAGATCAGAAACAGATGCAGGTACAGACTCGGGAACAGGTGCAACAATAATTGGAGAAACAGATTTTGGAGTAAATGCCTCCACATAATATGTTATATGTTGTATTATTGGCGTATATGATGCAATGGAAGAGGATGACGCTTCAATAGTATCAAGTTCAGCCATAATTATATCCATGAAATCATCATCATTCTTATTCATTGGCGTATCAGAGAAACCAAACAATGACGTTCCAGCTTGGAACAATGAGAATGATGGAGATGGTGAACAGGAAAAAATTGAAAATTTTGTTTCACAAAACCCAACATCACGAGATCTATATACTACCCATGTTCCGAGATTGTAAACTAGCCATCCCTTTTTCTCAAATAGATAACCAAAGAAAGTTGATCGATTGGTGTGTGTAACAAATTTGTCACCTCCATGTTTCTGATTGTGAACATAACAAATACAGCCACAAACACAAATATGTTTCTTAAGAAGATGTCGATTGTAGATCGACTCGAAAGAAGTCTTTCCTTGAAGTATCGTTGTAGAGGTTTGATTTATCAAATATTCTGCTGTAAGGATACAATAACTCTAAGATTTAATGGAAAGATTGGCTTCAAACCGTATAGCACGAGCAACGTTCAAAATGTGTCAATATTTGCGCTCCACCTTACCATTTGGTTGTGGAGTGCCAAGATAAGAAGTTTCATGGATGATTCCTTTTTGGTTAAAAAAATTGGTGAGGCAAATAAATTTTGAATAGTTTTAACTTTCTGATAAAATTGTATTTCAACTAATGCGAGAAAATTCTTTAGATGAGTCGGTGCATCCTATTTTGATAGAAGCAAATAAATCCATAAAGCTCACGAATAATCATCAAGTATGGTGAGAAAATAAAGTAAGCAGCATATAGTCGTTGTGCGGTATGGCCTCCATAAATCACAGTGGACTAACTCTAAAAACATGTTTGTTTTATTACGAATCAATGAAAAAGAATCATGAGAATGTTTGGCTCGAATATAAATGTCAGAAGCTTTATTATTACGATTATTAAAACCAGAAATTTGCAACATCTCCATAGATTTAGAAGCATGATGGCTTAAGCGACGATGACACACATCAAGAGGTTGTGAATCCGAGATTCTGAGCAGTTGCAGTCTCCACGCTTCTAAAAAAATAGAATTTGTTACGTAGTTCACCCGCTCCAATCAAAATATTGTGATGTGGTCATGAATAATACAAAACTTGTCAGATATCTAGAACATACAACCACGATCTCTATTCAATTGAGACACTGAAATCAGATAACATTGCAATCCATCAACAAAAAACACATTATGTAGACTAAGAGATGAGCCTAAGTCAACAAATCCGTGTTTTTTATCAATGTCTTGTAACTAACATCAGGGATTTTAATCAAAATTTGAGCAATATCAACAACCTTTAGAAGAAATTCAATGCTTCTTGTCATGTGATTTAAAGCTCTAGTATCAAGTATCCAAAATTCTAACAAGAACTTACCCGAAAGTCGCTGGTATTTCTTTCATTTAACATGTGAACGAGATTTTTCCATTGCTGATACTTTAAACCACTGATCCAAATTTGATCTGCATTCAAAAGAAAATAACGCTAATTGTAACATAAACAGAAGCAAATAAGACAAGAAGACCGCGCGATAGCATTTCAAGTAGCACATTCGCCACTTGCACCGTTGGAACGAACACCTATACTGCACTAGCCTTATCCAGCGGGGTCGGCTGGAGGTTGAGAAACATCAATTTTAGTCATGGCGGCTTTAGCTATAGCTTATGTAGTAGGATCTTTAGGGTTAGTGATCAGAGCAAAATGAGAAATGATGGTTAGAGCATATACTACGGCAGGAGATTCGTTGGTTGCTAGAGTTGTGATGAAGTTCCTTATCTGCTTGTCTCGGATTTGGCCACGATTAGGATCATCCAAATCCTCATCGTAATGACATCGCAAGGAAGAAAAAATAACCAACATGAAGACGATATACACCCGCTTAGAAAATATATAACAACAGATTCGAAAGTCGTTCCCATGAGACACCATAAACACCCCATAGCCAGCCATGATGCTAACTTCATCTAATATCCTTATGTGTGGATACTTAGGACGAATGTAAGCATCCGTGGAAGACAGAGCCGCGTACACTATTACAGCATAACCGGTGGCATGAAGATTTTTTTTTTTAGGTTGTCAGTGTTGTTGATGTAGTCGTCCTATTTAGCCATGAAAAACAACATCAGTACTGTCAACATTTTGATCAGCAGAAAATTGTGTTTGCTTGAACTTTTCCCATACTCTACAGTGGGGTACAAACAAGTGATTATCCCCCCCCCCCCCCAACCCCCCCCCCCCTTTTTTTTTTTTAGGGGGGGGGGCAATTGAACTCGATACGAGCTGCCTACGTACCCCCCCCCCCCAAACCATTGTTTTCACTCTTCTTTTTTTGTATTGCTCGTTGTGTTTTTTTTTTGCAATATGAAAACGTACGAGTAAAACTTTAAAAATCTTCATTATATATAGACAAAATTAAGTAAGCAGAATCTATTGTGTAAGTTTTGGCAAAAAAAAAATATATACAATATTTAAAAGATGTAGTCTCTTGTTCTTTTTCAATACTATGAAAAAGTTTAAAAATGATACATACATTTTTTCCTTTCACAAAATATTAAAATAACTTATTTCTAGCTTTTGATTTCGGAAATATAACATAAGATGTTGTAACATGAAGCAGCGATGTTGAAGAGGCTATAAACTAGTATAAGAAGTCTTGTTACCCATAACCCATACATATATATATATATATATATGTATTTATATATATAATCACATTATCAATAAGATAAAATTGTATTTATATATATAATCACATTTTCAATAAGATAAAAACTTACACACTATTTTTTTTTTGATAACTCAGGGAATCTTGCAGTGAGAATGATTTAACAATTCCACACTTGAGGGGAATCGATCTCTGCTCTAGACCAACATGCCAACTCCTGCTCAAAGAGAACCACTAGACCACCACCACTTCATTTTTTACACAGTGTATTGATTCGAGGATAACTATCTTATGCGTTTCTGATTCTGTTTGCGTTTTAGTTTGTTAAAGAGATATTAGACAAATTCTATTATGATATTGTCTTAATCTTTCTCAATGTTTTAAAAATCGGTTGTATAGGCATCTAATTGAGTAAAGAAGAATCTATTGTGGAAGATTGAACGAACCAAAATATCTAATGTATAAAAGATGTAGTCTTTCGTTATTTCACAATACTATGGAAATTTTTTTAAATGATACACATATCGGCATCAGTTGGTTCATACATTAATTCTTTTATTTCAAAATAATATACATAATAAACAAACTTTTTTAATAACTAATGGCATAAATCAAAATATAGGAATACGTAAATGGGTGGGTATTTGAAAAAAAAAAAAACACAGCAGCAAAAAGTGGTAAATTTTTCAACCTTTTTTTGTTTTGGGTAGTTTATGGCACCTTTAACGTTTCATTCAAAGTAAGTCTGAGTTAAGAATAAGTTTCATTAATAAATTTGAGCCGAAATTGGTTGGTGAGAGTTGGTTACAAATGATATTAAAAATGTCCAATTATGTGGAAGGGTTTGGTAAACAAAAGTAGATGGATTTAAGCCTTCCCTTACTATTTTTATATGAAACATAAATGGACGGAAGATCATTTAAAATTTGAGTTGGACAATGACATGAGAGATATTTTTTATTTTTATTTTTTTCATATATGATCTATAATTTATACACATATTAGATAGAATTACTAGAATAATTAGTATTCATTTTATGCAGTGGGATGTATAACTCATGTTATAGTAATTTTGGTATTGATTCTCACTAATTCGGATAAAAATTAAATCTAAAATCAGATATTTCAGGTAATTAACTTCAAAAATATTTCAAAAAAATGTTAGAGTACTTTTAAGTAGTTTTGAATATTTGTAGTCATTTTTAAAACTATAAAGACCAGCTTTATGTTTTTACGGTAGAAATATGGCTGTAGGTTTTTTTTGCTATGGCTGTAGATTTTATTGCTATAGGATTTTTGCTGTAGAATTGTAAAAATTTAGAAAACCTAAAATTAGGTGTTTTAGAAAAAAATGTTTTGTATAGCTAAAAAAAAGAAAAAAAAGAAATGTTTTGCTGTGAGTAAAAAAAAATTAAAGATAAAGTTTCTAAAGCTTGATTGGCATGATTTAGAGCTATACACTAAATTTTGGTTGTCTACAGATTCTACAGCCACAAACAATAATGCCCTAAGTACTCAACATGTAATTCAAATATATTTTTTCATATCTAATTTGTGCTTATACTCGCCGTAGTCGTAGCCCCGAACTGCAAGACGGTCTCACGGAGGGAGTCAAGTGGTAACTCAACCGGTAACCCGAGAGCCATCGCTCTAAACCCCCAATAGCAAGTCGGACCGGGAGCTTCTGCTGCTGCTTCTAAAACAACTAAATGGTAAATATGTATCTTAAAGTGGTCAATCTCAAATTTTTGTAGATAAAAATTCCCTTAGTACAGTGGTTTGAGGTTTGATGTTCTCAGATAATGCGATTTCTACACATTAGTGCAAACAAGTTTATAGAAAAGCTATAGCGTGGTGCAAGTAAAGTCGTTCATTGTGGTTAAAGTTCTTTTTAAATGGGCTTCAAAGGACAATTATGATCCTATCAAATGATCCCTTTTTTACAGAGAGAGTGGCAGATCATTGAGTCAGGCAAGATATGGGGGATTCACGGTTATTCAAGATTTACCTCAAAGGCTCAAACTATGTTTAGAAGAGCTATTTACAACGAATATGAGCTTGAATGTGCATAGTGTTATTGAGTTGGTTAAGAATATTATTAAAGTAGCAAAGCTTTGAAACAATTCATCCAGTTGTAAGACTATCAATCCAGTTATTGGACAAGGTTTGGTCTTATTCCTCTGATATATTTCTCTTCAGTTTTCAGTGGAAAGATTTAGAGGATTATCTGAAATCAGCGAAAGAGAAGAATGTGCATAAGCTGTACAAAGTAGAGAAGCAATTCATTTATATATATATATATATATATATATACATATATATATATATATATATATATATATTATAAAATAAAAATCTACAATATTATGTGAAAAAATCTTTAAAGAATTGAAGAAAAAAATCAAAACTATAAAACTATAGAACATAAAAAAATACTTAATAAATAATCGATTAGAAAACCAATTATAAAAAAAATAGAGATAGAGAAAAAAAGAAGAATATAAACAAAAAAGTATACAAATTTTAAATATACTAGATGAAGGGGGTTCTTTAGCTTGTGACACGTCAGCCCTCTCTTATTGGATCATCTCATAATTTATTTTTTCACTTGTGAAAAATAGACAAGCAATTCATCTTTTTTTTAAGAACATACTAAATTATTAGATAAAAATCTACAATAATATGTGAAAAAATCTTTAAACAATTGAAGAATAAAAATCAAAACTATAAAACTATAGAACATAAAAAAAAACTTAATAAATAATCGATTAAATAACCAATTATAAAAAATAGAGATATATATATATATATGACAAAAAGTATAAACAAAAGTATACAATTTTAAAAAGATGAAAAAATGGAATGGAATCAATAAAATATATGTAAAAGAAAACAAAACTAAAAATGGTTAGTATAAAAGTTAAATATTATTATAATATTGGGATTTGGATAAATGAAAAGAATATGAGAAACAAATAAATATTTATTAAATGATGTATGGCACAGATTAGAACAATGAAAAAAAAGTCAAACAAAATATTATTTAATAAAGAAAACGCAAAAAAAGATTGATAATGAAAATAAACTTATACAAATATATCATATATAAAGAAAGATGTAAGAGAATATTGATAGTTAAAATAAAAATTTAAAAACATATTACGTATTCACAAATTAAAACAAAATCCGCGCATTAGAATATTCAATAAACAATAAAAAAATTAAGAAGAAAAGATAAAAACAAAATAGACAAAAACAATTATGCAAAAAAAGAAATATACAAAAATTTAAAACACGGATAAAAGAGATGGAATCAATGAAAGATATATATAAAAAAATCAAAATAGTAAATTGGAAAGTTTAAAATTATCATAATATTGAGATTTACATAAATGAAAATAGTATGAAAATTGAAAAAGACATAAATATTAGTAAAAAAATTTATGAAAAAAAATTACAAAAATAATAAAAAATGAAAAGAAAACAATCATAAGACGCAAAAGAAAATCGATAAACAAAATAAAAGATTAAAACATATTCTCTTCTAGTTACAATAATTAGTATTCATTTTATGCATTGGGATGTATAACTCTAGTTTAAAAATGCGGACACCTAGACGACTAATTGCGTGTCGGGGTTCTCAGCAGTAATATTTCCCTACAATTAAGACCAAACTGGGTAATTTAATCTGACAAACAGTTAATCGGCCACCTAAATTAATTACTCAGTTTAATACCAATTTTAACTGATTAATAAAGCTATTTATCAATTATTTGACAAATCTATTTTTTATCTAATTTGTGCTTATACTTGTCAAAATAAACTTAACGGTTTAATTGTTTGAACCGATATAGATAAATATGTATTTTAAAATGGCCAGCCTCAAATTTTAGTAAATAGAAATTTTCTTAGTATAGTGGTTGACGAAATCACTAGTTAATGTTTATAAATCACGAAGTTTGATGTTCAATTCTCAGATAATATGATTTCTATACATTAATTGAGAGAAGCTTAATAGAAAATCTATAGCGTGGAGTAAATAAATCCGTTCATTGTGGTTACAGCTCTCTCTTTTTTAACTGAATGAGTTTTATTGAATAAGGCACGAAGAAGAATACTGCCAACAGAAAACATAAATTTCTCTGGAATCAAAAGGCAACGGATAACAAATATATCTATAAAACCAAATATTCGATAAAACACATGATGAATACAAAAGCTAAAAGTGAAGCTCTCGAGAACACTGAGTAAGTCGGAGAAATGTTGCCGGAAAGACCTACAATGTAGACCGAAGAAAATCAAAGATAGAAGAACCCATAATAATTTAACCCCACAAAAGAAGAACAAATGACGAGAATCTAACTCTTACGGAAAGACCTACAATGTAGACCGAAGAAAATCAAAGATAGAAGAACCCATAATAATTTAACCCCACAAAAGAAGAACAAATGACGAGAATCTAACTCTTACATGTAATCTTCTTCCGAAAAAGTCTAAATCTAAGACTACGCATCCCCACAAGAGCTTAATCTTACAGGAACCGATCAAGGAAAAGATTATGGGAGAAAGACTTATTATTCAACTAAACTAAAGGCGGTGAAAAGATTACGGGAAAAGACTTATCGTTGTTGTAAACTATACTATAATATAGTGTTGGTTTGTTGTGGACTATATATTATGATATAGCTTCGGTGTGTAGTTGACTATATATTATGATATAGCTTCGGTGTGTAGTGGACTATAAGGATTTATAAGAACATGGGAGAGATTTATATACTTGTTTCATAATCAACTCCTCCTTTGTACAACACTTATGTACATCTATTTACAGAGAGCAAAGCATAGTTAATATTGAGACATATAATATGGTGACTAATAACTTAAAGTGATGAGTATTAGTGACACTTGTAATAAGTGATGAATAATCACATTTCTAACTCTCCCCCTTGAGTATTCATTATCATTTGATGTGCTGCGTGCTGCCTCGTTAAAAACCTTTTCATGAAAAAACCCAATGGGATAAAAACCATGACAAAGGGAAAAAGAGTACATCGACGCAAGCTCCCCCTGGAAATGATGAATATCATCTTCTCTTCATTGATCTAGAAGATGCCGCATTCCAATACTATGAACATGTTTATTGAATGTTGTAGTTGGAAGCGCCTTTGTGAAGTATCAGTTGTGTTGTTACTTGAGCTACCATATTGAATATTCATTTCTTGAATCTTCTCGAGCTCTTGGGTGTAAGAGAAAAATCTTGGATGTATATGCTTCGTTCTATCGTTCTTAATATAGCCTTCTTTGAGTTGAACAACACATGTCGTATTATCTTCATATATTTGTGTTGACTCCTTGTTGATGACTATTCCACTTGCTTCTTGGATGTGATTAGTCATTGATCTCAACCACACATATTATGTAGATGCTTCATGAAGCACAATGATTTTAACATGATTTGAAGAAGTAGCAACCAATGTTGCTTCTTAGAATACTGAGAGATCGCAATTCTTTTAATTGTGCAAACGTATGCGGTTTGCGTCGAACCTTACGCGACTCTGATAAATATCATTTATCTGTAAAACAAATTATACCAACATGATTTGAAGAAGTAGCAACCAATGTTGCTTCTTAGAATGCTGAGAGACCGCAATTCCTTTAATTGTGCAAACGTATGCGGTTTGCGATCGAACCTTACACGACTCTGATAAATATCATTTATCTACAAAACAAAATATACCAACATCGAGGTTTCTAGAATAAAATAACTCAAAAACAATCCATACCTTCGAGTTATTTATTCTGTTTTAATGTCTGTGTGTAGAAGATGAGATGTATCTTGCAAGTATATTACTAGCAAAAGCTATATTGGTCAAATATAATTTACAAGATACATAATTCCACTTATATGCTCATATAAGATACTTAAAAACCAGTTAGCATTTTCTTTACAAATGCTTTAAATGAAATATCCTTCGAGGACATTTTAAGATAACATCTCTTACTTTTTATGCTTTGGTACTTCATGACCAAGTAGCATGTCTTTTAGAAGTGATTTTAAATGTAATATTCTTTCAAGATACATCTTTTTCACTAGATGTTCTATCTTAGAATACCTGAGGAAAATGCTACCCTTCCAAGGTCTTTAATTTCAAATTACTTTCATAAACTATTATATGGCTTGTGGTAACTTATCAGAAGTTATGATTGAATGGAGTTCCTGAGAACATTCTTTTGATATCCTCAATTCTTCATTGATTATAAAACATTGAGGCGCAATTCAAATCTTTTTGCCAAACTCATCTAATATCTTAAAATTATTGCATACATTATATTTTTCTAATGATCTTTTGCAACAAGCCATTTTGCATAATATAAAGGCATTTTTCATTCATCTTCTGAAAATATATATACCTTTTTGATGCTTAAACCTTTGAAAAAATAACTCATTTTTCATGCGAGCTTAATATAGATTTGATGGCCTTTTTCACTCCTTGGCCAAGAATTATCTCTCTACACCCATTCTTATAGTGGAGATTTATGATCATCATTAATGTTATTCATATCGCGCGTCGTCTTATTTATTATTGTCGACAATTATTTTGTCTTTGTTTCCATCTATTTTTGTGATGATTAATCGAGCTCTTTTATCATTATCATTGATTTCATTCAGGTACATGATTTCATCATTAACCATATTAGCAGTCTCTTCCAGAGATTCATCCTCTTTTCAATAATTATTTATATGCTCATTTTCTTTTCGAGGATTTTTATCTTTGGAAGCAAAGTAGTTCTATCACGTCTCTAACGTGTCATAGACTTACTATTAATAAATCATCTTTGAAAGACATATATCTTTATTGGAGCATATTTGCTGGAACATGAGATTTCTGATTTCAATCATATGTTTGGCAGTCGTTTTACGACCTTCTATAAATGAATTATCTTTATGAACTTCATGTTCATATTCATCTGTGGATCCATAATAATATTTTATTTCACGAAATCTCATCCATTAGCTGTTTTTCAATCATTATGAGATTGTATCTATCATTGCTACATGCACAACTGCATATTTTATACCAGATCATGAAGATAATATTTCACCATACTTATACACTTTTGCCATCTTTATGCATGCCTCCCTCATACACTCTAGAGTTTTACTCTAGTAGAACATTTCATTATTCTTGGGGAATTTATTTGTCTAGAACGTTTAGATCATACAGACCTCCCAATTTGCGAGGGCCTCTAGTTATGAGTTTCCTTTGAGAACATCTTTTAAATAAAACTTCTCCGATTGAAAAATCCTCTGGTTTTCCAATGGATGGCCATTCAATTTTTTTTCATAATTATTTTCATCATGACTGATCATAGATGTCATATCCTTTCATGATAGACTTTAAATATATTAGTAAACTTCTGGTTTACTGTAACATAAGACTTAGTTGTATTTATTTTTGTGCAATATCATCTGGAGGTCATCATTGGTAACTCTTCCAATGTATGTTTCCACTCTGATGTAATACAAAGATATTTAATGTCATTCTTATTCATACTTTAATATGATATCAATTTTTCCAGAGAATGACATAACTCAACAAGTTTCTGTATGAATCGGGGGAACACATTACTCATTTCAAACTTCGTCCCCTTTTGGCATTGAAAATATGGAACTTACATATCTTTAATAATTTTTTCAGTGTCATTTATGGTACTCACGCTTTCGACGGAGTTCTTTACTTTGTGATCGAAGTATGGCACTCATGCTTTCAACTGAATTCTTTAATTTGAGATCGAAGTAATACTTTTTTTTTTAAGAATTGTGTACGTTTTCGAATTGCTAGACATAAATTTCCATCCCTGATCTCAAATTGTGACATCTTCAAGTGTTATTTGTATCATAAAAAATTATACATTAATTAACCAAAGTTTATGTTATAAAAATTGCTTACTTTATACTACAACAAAAGCATAATATAAACATGAAAGTATTTAACATATGTATATAATATTAAACATTAAAAGCAATTCAAAAATCCTTATTATTCTTATCATGTCTCATCGATCTTGGTCATTTTATTTTCTTTTGATTTTTCTAAATCAACAAGGAAATATATGACATCGAGATGAATGTTATCACTTAAGCCATTTGAAGGAAAATTCATATTCATCTGAGATGAACTTTAGTTCAATATCCTTTTCTTTTGTCTTTAGTGATTCTTGATACAAATGGGTTAAATATTTTGGTATATGACATCTACGTACCCATTTTCATTTCATGCCACATTTTTAACAAGCGATTTCAAATTTTTTTTTTCACAATGCAACCAACTTTATTAGTTTTCTCTCTGTTGGACTAAAATCTTTTTCCACGTTCTCATCCACCACCTTATCCATAATAGTGACTACGGTTTCTACCGTGTTCCGGATCCACGCCCTTATCAATTATTATTGTTACTAGATGCTACTACATTCACTTTTAGGAATGGAGCTAATATAGTTGGACGGGTTAATGGTTAAACATCTTCTTAAAACCATTTTATAGGGGGTGATGGAAAAATATCATGGCCTTAGCCTTTAATTATTCAGATGACGTTTTTTGACTGATCGATGGTAATAAGAAACTTGTTGCTGCCTTTTAAATGCAACTTTGCATCTAAAGCTCATGTCATATAATTTTTTTCTGGTGATACCAAGGGAAGCAATACCAAGCTTCACTAAATTTGACATGATCATTATAATTTCAACAAATCAAATTATTAATTTTATAAATTTATTAATCAACCTTTTTAATAAATAATAGTTCGGAGGTATATTCATATATATACGAGGAGGCTTAACCCTCAACTCTATAAATATGATCAAAGAGGAGGTTTTACCCATCAACTCCATAAATATGATTAAGAAGGAGGCTGAACCTTTTACTTCATGAATATATAAATAAGGAGAAGGCTTAGCCGGTAAGTTATAAAGTTGGCATAAACTAAATCGTACCTTTTATGACATTAGAGGGACATAATGACAGTACGACGATTGGATAGTGAGACGATCGTGCTGATAACGTGTTGTAAACTATACTATAATATAGCGTTGGTTTGTAGTGGACTATAAGAATTTATAAGAACATGTGAGAGATTTATATACTTGTTTCATTCATAATCAACTTCACCTTTGTACAACACTTATGTACATCTATTTATAGAGAGCAAAGCATAGTTAATATTAAGACACATAATATGGTGACTAATAACTTAAAGGGGGATGAGTATTAGTGACACTTATAATAAGTAATGAATAATCACATTTCTTACAATCGTAGAATTGTTCTCGTTATTATTTTCATAATTTATAATAAAAATAATAATGCACGATTTCAATTATATGTTTTCCCCAATCCAAGAGATCAACACTATAATTTTGGAAAAGACTCTCCAGGACTTGACACCTCAGTTTTTTGGGTGATTCTGGGAGTGACATGTCAATAAATGAAAAAACTTTAAATACCAATCAAAACATTCCAGTAATGCACGTCGCCTTTGCATATCTACTTCTTCTTCTTCGTAAAATCCCTAACTCACTTTATCAATTAATTAGGTGTTTCAGGAGGCAGGGGATCAGATGGAGAAACGCGTTTCTTCTCGGTTCTATAATGACCACCATTGTTGTTCTGCTCCACACACCGACGTTTCCCATCTTCTCCGATGAAGAAATCGAGTCTTCTTCGCCTATTTACTTTAACGTTTATCTGATTCCCTGCCGTCGGAGAGTTGCAATCAGCGGAAGCTACCCAGAAATGTGACCCAAGTTCTGTGCGCATGGAAGGAAGATCCTGATTCGGCCGGAGATCTGTTCCATGCCTTCGATCGGTCTCCGCTCAATAATATTCAATCGGAGATCTCCGCCCGTGAGTAATTCTGGAGGTTAGGGTTAACAATAATAATTTCCCCTTACAATTGTTCGACAATCGGTGTATTAGTTTGGTTTTGTTTAGATTCAAGCATGATTTATGAAATTGAAAGATCGGAAGACTTCTAATTTTGGGGTTTGCAGGTTCCGCTCACATAAGAAGTATATAATCCTAGGAACAGTTTTAGGAAATCAACCTTTATGATTGCTGTTGATCGGGATGTGGAAAAGAGTGAGAGGTTGCTGCGTGTACAATTCACCAGATTATATGCAGTTGCCTCCGGTGTCAATCGTCTTTCTACTGGTGAATTGGTTATTCCATCTCCACGATCTTCAAGTAATCTATGTTAACTCTTTCATGACAATTACAGGAAGGAGCAATTGTTTTTCTTTCATAGTGGCGGGAAGGACATCAGTTTGGAAGGCTTTGCAGCCGGAGGTGGAGAAATCGTTTATATATTCTATCATTTTTTAACCTTCTCCTCAAGTTTCTTTTCCAATATTAAATTATGTATTTGTCTTCATATTTGCAGGAGTTACCGACATCCTCCCATCATTTCAACATATGTATGTCTACGCAAGTTGATGTTTATGATAAGGTAATTCTCTTCCTATACTATTTTATATGATGTCTTTTCATTTATTTCATTCTAAAGTTCTTAGATCTTCGGCCATATCTTTTAGCCTCGTTGAATTTTCAAAACAACTTCATTACTGATAAAATGTGTGGCAACATAATGTGATTACATATTCCGAATTAAAACAAATGTGGGAACATAAAAACTAAGAAATCAACTTAGACATAATGCATATAATTTATAAAACGAAAAATCTCCTTGTAGATGAAACAATTGTCGCATACTTCATCAAAATCTCCAACGACGCAATCATTTTCCACTTCAAGTTCCGTTAGCAGCATATCATAATCCCGATATTGCCTGACAGTCAACTCCAGAATCACTGAACGGCAACTTAGTTGACACCGTCTTACTATTAGAAGCCCTTTCTCTTTCCAGAGTTTCTTAAGGTACTTTGACCCTTCAGTCAATTGATTTTGATTGATCAAAATCATACCGTAAAGATACTTAGCTTCGGGA
Organism: Alliaria petiolata; assembly: GCA_020283515.1. Classification (NCBI taxonomy): domain Eukaryota; kingdom Viridiplantae; phylum Streptophyta; class Magnoliopsida; order Brassicales; family Brassicaceae; genus Alliaria; species Alliaria petiolata. Next base: position 23,846,507 of record JAHZTW010000002.1, read on the forward strand.
TGATTTGCTTCAGCCGCTACAAAGAGTCGGCTAGCTCCTGTAATAGTTTGTTTCAGAAAATAGAAATCTATTAGGCCACATAAGAATATAGCATGCAAATTTTCATATTTAGCACACTCATATAGTAGCTCTATCTTCTCAGGCACTCTCTCCCACGGCGCTGGGAAAATCTTATCAAGATTCAGCTTTTTCAAAACATCTTGGAATTTGGAGATTCTCTGCAATGTTTTGCACGAAATCACACATGCAAGCAAATCCGGATGAGATTCTTCCCCTACTTTGGCAAGGATGACAGCTAGCATATCATCAGGTAGATCAACTAACGTTTTCTTATCCATCTTCCTTTTCATATTTTTTTCTGGTGGTTTGAGTAAGAAAGAAAGTGATTGAAACACGTAAAGTGGGATCATCTTATTTATACTCAACTATTTGATCAACAAAAATAAATGTCTGTTCTTTAACAAAAAATAAATAAATGTTTGCATCTTTCATTCCTCCCATCCATTATTCACATACGTAGGATGCATTAAGTGGTGTCGATGAAATTGAACATTAAATGTGAAATTAATCATAAACATTTGAAAGCTTTTGGAAATGTCTATATCGATTATACGTAACTCTTGGAATTTTTTTTTTTTTGGGGGGCAATTGAAAAGCTTTTTTAAGAAACCAAAATTGTTTTGTAAACTCCCGAGACATATTAATACAATTCAATTTCTACAAAGACTAAGTTCAAAGTATTCATAACTTCACTATGTATCTATAAAAATGAAGAGACAAAATTAATCTACAACATTTATTATATATATATACACTTAGACATTCATCTTCCTACTCAAATCATTAATTCTTCTCCAATCCAAAGAAGGTATGCGTGTGGCTTAGTTGTTTTCTCTATTCTTCTCTTTTGTATATTGTTGCCAATGTTGACACATTCAATAATTTAAATAACAGATTACCTCAGATGGATGCACAAAAAGGAAATTTGACTGCTCTTCGGCCACTGAAGGTTGGTCTCGATCAACTGGAGTTAGGAAAAAACAAGCAGGCTGTCGTCGTACGCGTCTTACAAATGTGGGAAGCTAAAAACTTCAAACTCAACGGAACACTCATGAGTCTTGATTTATTGCTCTTGGATGAAAAGGTAATAATCTGTTTCGAATCTGCTACAAAACTCTTACGATCTTTAATTCATAAATATATATAGGTTTAAAGTTACGAAAACTTTATTCGGCAGGATACTCTAATTCAAGCATCAATCTATCATCGGCGTATACCCAGATTCAAAGACCTGCTAAAGGAAGGAAGCATCTACCTAATCAGTAGTTTCGAGATTGTCCCCACTTTTAGTCATTATAAGGTCACAAACAATCCCTTGACTATGCGATTCATCGACACCACTCAAATCATCGAAGTTGGCGAAGAGGATTGTTCTATCAAACCTGAGAAATTTAGACTTCACACTTATGCAGAATTTCATACATTTGCAGGCACCAACCTTCACTTGCTAGGTAATGTGATCTTATTTGATGAGGTTTTTTCTGCTTATACAACTTATTTCCAAAATTAATATCATACCTTCTTATTGTTTTTGATCATACAGACGTAATTGGTCAAGTGATAGAAGTTCAAGGGTCAAATTTGGAAGACTCAAAGTCGAACGAGAAGATTGTCTTATTTCTTTTGCTACAAGAGTTAGTTTTCCTTTCACAGTTACTCGAATTCCCAAACAAACATCCATGGATGATTCATATGCCAATAGCATTACAAGAAAGGTTATGGTTATTTATCTTCATCACCCATAACGTTTGATATAATGATAATATTAATTAACAATTTTCAATTACAGACTATAACAACAAGCCAAGAAACTAAAGATGGAAATGAAGGGAAGATAAAATCAGAAGATGGAAAGCTGCTTCCTACTTTCGCTACTACCAGTAAGATTGTTGAAGTTGAAGATGAAGAGAATGGAGAGTACCAGCGTCTTTCTGAAGAGAATGATGAAAAAACGACGAAAAAGATGCGTCTCAAATGATGGGAATCAAGAATTTTACTATCTAAGTAATTGTTATGAAATATACACATCTCAAACTTCTCTCTATTGGTTGTCTTATTATACTTTTGCTTAATTTAAAATTTTATTGGCTATTACATTATGACATTCATCAAATAAATACCAAAATTTATCAAATCCTTTTGTTTCGTTGAAAAATCATTTTCTTAACTCTCATAATGTAATGTTTCTGTATCAGTGTTTCTATATTTTGAATATGTGATTTTTTAAATTGTCATAAGAATATTAAAAATATGGTCTAAAGAATATTAAAATATCTCATGCGTACGGCATTATGCTTGATTTTCTTAAAGTGCTAACTTATTGAAATATAGGTCAACGACAATCCAGAATGATGTTAATCGTCAACATGAAACTTATTTCTAATTACTTAACTCTTAACTCATAACTGTCTCAAGTATTTATGAATTTATGATCTTGCAACAAATTCAATTTTTAGACTTTGGTCAAGCGTAATTAGCCATACCCATCAGACTGCTTAAACTAACCATCGGATTTTAGGTAATTAATCCCAATAACAGGGTCATAACATGTTTGGGACAATTGTTTCCATATGATACTATTAGACCTCGTAGTGATACACATGTTAGGTAGAGACTCTCAAACGTTACATGGGAGGTGTCGGTTTGGAATTTTTTATTTGATCTGTTGGGTGACGATGCCGAGGATCCGAGGATCCGAGCCACCTCGCGGTCTCCATTGCTCCACCGGAGAAAAATGATAAGTCCAACAAATCTGGACCGACTTTAGCTCCTGCGAAGGTTTCCTCGAAGCAACTTAGCCCTTTAATTTAAAAACAAATATAACAATAAGTTAAATTCAACTCATCTTAATTCATCGAAATAACACTAAAATAAATTAAATTCAAGATGCATGCTCTTTAGCCCTTTAATTTAAAAATTGAATAGCTTCTTTAAAGAAACGAGGCATCTCATTGACTTCACAATATGTAAATCAATGAATTAAGAACTTCGAATCATTCTTAAGTAACAAAATCTTAAGCATAACAAAAAACCACTCAAGTTATATGATACAGATCTCAACTACACCATTCAGAAATTGCAAGCTTTTGTTAATGAGAAAAAGAAAACTAAACATTTGCCAATACCAAAAATGAAAACACGTAAGAGAAATCTGGAAACAACAAGTCAAGACACAGCAAGGTCAAACCGGATCAAAAGAAGACAAATACTCAGTGGAAAAAGCCCAGGTAAGTTAGGAATTAAGTTCCTCGAAGACTATTAATCTATTGGGAAATTAACATATGAAATTATATTATGCTTCAGATACATCAACGGTGCATGTTGATCCCAAAGGTAAGTGTATTTGTTATCTTCTAAAATTGATATTATCATTCTATAACTAAAGATGCGTTGACTTCTACTAATGATTTCTTATGCAGAGATTTCTAGGGAAGCAAGGAGAAGAAGGATTCAAATACTTCAAGCTAAGCGTAGAAACAGAGTAACAACAACCGCTGAAAAAAAGGTAAGCAAACCATTTAACACAACCAATTATGTAATCTATACTAATAATTTCATAACAGGAAAAAAGAAAAAAGGAACAAGAAGAGAAAACAAACTCGTGGAATGCACCTTTTGTCATGCATTGGTTTGGGAAAAAGAAAGAACCAAGAAATCGAAAGGAATTCAACTGTTTTCAATATGTTGTGGTAAAGGAAGAGTATCTTTACCAGCCATTCGAGAACCGCCACAACAATTAACAGAGTTCTTGGAATCACCTCACTTCAAAGAGAATATCAAAGTTTACAACTCAATGCTTGCTTTCACGTCTATTGGAGCTGAAGTGGATCATTCACTGATGTCAGGTTACGGTCCCTACACATACAGAATTCAAGGGCAAATTTATCACAGGTTAGGTTCACTCCTACCGCCTGAAGGGAAACCCCCGAAGTTTGGCCAGCTATACATTTATGATACTGGGAATGAAGTTCAGAAACGTATAAACACAATGTCAAGAAATAGCAATTCATCCAGGCTTGATGAAAATATTGTGCAAGGTTTGATTCACATGATGGACGAGAATAATTGGTTAGCTGCTGAATTCAGAAAAGTAAAGGATAAATATGAATCTGGCTGTTGTGAAGAATTCACCATTCGACTGGTTGGATGCAAAGAAAAGGGCAGACAATATTATTTACCTACTTCAGACAAAATAGCAGGACTAATTGTTGGAGAATTTGGTGAGTGAGATATCGTTGTTCAATACAAGTCCTCAGAACTTCATCGGATTTCCTGTTTACACCCGCACTATATGGCTCTACAATACCCAATGTTGTTCCCTTTTGGAGAAAGCGGCTTCCACTTAGGTATTCCGTATGCTCCTGAAAACGAGAAGAAAATTATGCGTCAATTTCTCACAATCCGTGAGTTTTATGCATACCAATTCCAAACAAGATTGACTGAAGGAAAAACAATCATTAAAGGGGGTCGTCTATTTCACCAATTTGTCGTTGACGCATATACATGTATTGAAGAAGAATGTTTGAAGTTTAATAGGCTGAACCAAAAGAAACTCAGAGTTGAACTATACAATAATGTATGTGATGCGGTTGGAAAAGGAGACACTGATCCTAAATCTCTAGGAAAGAGAATAATTTTACCAGCATCGTTCACGGGAGGACCCAGATACATGATTGAAAATTATCATGATGCGATGGCAATTTGCCAGACTTTTGGAAATCCCCACCTGTTTATTACTATAACAGCAAATCCAGGCTCGGAAGAAATCAAATCACACTTGCAAACCTACGGAAATGACTCAGCAAATGATCGGCCGGATATAAGTAGTCGTGTGTTTAAAATGAAGCTAGACGAGTTAATGTTGGATCTAAAGGACGGAACATTTTTTGGACCCATCCTTTCAGGTACAATTTTAATCACACATTTCTAATGCTTTAAGTAATACAACGTTAAAGTTATTTTCTATTGGCTTTCTCTGCAAAATTATATTTCTCAGAAATGTGAAAGTTGCAATGGCCTTTTAGTTTTTATGGCCGTTGCAAGTGGTTAAGCAAGTACATAAAAAAGTAATGAATTCAGAATTTTGTAAATACTCGTAGACAAGGGAATCAAATTTTAAACTCTTTTCAAGACGTAGACTATTTAACTGTATTTTTCTCATGATTTAATATTTCTACAAAGTTCTTTAGTTACTATTTAACAATGCAAATATTTTCAGTGGTCTTCCGCATGCACATATTCTCTTATGGTAAGAAGAAGGAATTCAAAATCCAAGCATTACTGATATTGATGAAATCGGCAGAGATACCTGATCAAATTCAAGATGCTGAAGGATATGACTTGGTAAAGAAGCACATGATGCATGGCCCTTGCGGACTAGACCGGCCCAAAAACTCCTGCATGGAAAACGGGATATGTTCAAAAAAATATCCAAGGTCATTTTCTGAAAGTACAACAATTGATAAAGATGGGTATATCATCTACAGGCGCCGAGACGATGAAGAAAAATTTGCTATGAAAGGTCAAACGAGACTAGACAACCGGTACGTAATCCCGCATAATATGCCTTTACTTAAAAAGTATAAAGCGCATATCAATGTTGAGTGGTGTAATGCTTCAAAAGCTATCAAATATCTTTTCAAGTACATCACTAAAGGAGTTGACAAAGCTACTATCGTTTTCCAAAACACATCAAGTGGAGAACAAAGTGCATCAACAAAAAAGGAGGAAATCAATGAAATACAAAATTTCCAAGAATGCAGATACTTATCAGCATGTGAAGCGGCATGGCGGACGTTTGCTTTTGATATACACCATCAAAAACCATCTGTACAGAAGCTGGCAATTCATCTCGAAGGAGAACAAAGCGTCATAATTGATGAGAATGAAGATCTTCAAGATGTTGTAAAAAGAATGACGCTACAGGATACGATGTTAACAATGTGGATGGAAACTAATATTCAGGATCCATTTGCACGCACCAAGACGTATATTGAGTTTCCTAAATACTTTGTTTGGGCAAACAAAAACTGGTTAAGACGACAAAAAGGAATGGCCATTGGGAGGATTGTTAACATCCATCCATCAGCGGGACAAATATTATCTACGAATGATAATAAATCACGTCAGAGGCTGTAGAAGCTTTGATGAAATACGAACAGTTGGAGGCATCATATACAAAACTTACAAAGAAAGTTGTTATGCGATGGGTCTCTTAGATGGTGATAAAGAATGGCATGCAGTAATGGCTGAATCAGGACAATGGGCTACAGCATGGCAATTACGAGAGCTATTTGTGATGATGCTAATATATTGTCAGATCAGCGATCCTCTTAAATTGTGGAACAATTGTTGGAGAAGCCTTGGCGAAGATATGCTATACATTCAACGTAAAAGATTTGAGTTCGAAGGGATGAACTTACAAGATGAAGAAGTGCAACAGTATGCTTTGATAGAACTCCAAAAGCTTCTCAACGAAAGTGATAAGTCACTGACAGACTATCCAAAAATGCCAGTACTTGAGAAAAACATCCTCAACAGTGTCAGAAAAACGATGATAACTGAAGAGAAAAATTACAGCGAGGATGAAGAAAAAGCTACACATTTCGATTTGTTTTCAAAACTTAATTCAGAACAACTACTGGTGTACGAAGAAGTGATGGATTCTATCAATAGTTGCAAAGGGAAATTATTCTTCCTCTACGGACCAGGAGGCACCGGAAAAACCTATGTTTATAGGACACTTATTTCCAAACTACGTTCTGAAAAAAGAGTAGTTCTACCAGTTGCATCTTCAGGAATAGCAGCAACACTTTTACCAGGAGGAAGAACTGCCTATTCACGGTTTAAAATACCTATAGATATCCATGAGCACTCGATGTGTGAAATCAAAGCAAACACAATGCTTGGAGATTTGGTTCAAGAAGCATCTCTAATCATATGGGATGAGGCACCAATGGCACATCGACACACGTTCGAAGCATTGGATCGAACACTGAGAGATATCATGAGGGACACTGACCCAACTGCTATGGATAAACCCTTTGGAGGAAAAACGGTTCTGTTAGGTGGAGATTTTCGACAAGTATTACCAGTGATCCCGCGAGGCAGCAGACAAGATACAGTTTTGGCGTCACTCAATAGATCAAAAGTATGGGAAAATTGCAACATAGCAATCCTTTCGAAGAACATGAGAGTGCAGTAAGATGAAAAAGAGTTTGCTAAATGGATTTTACAAGTCGGGAATGGAGAAGCTAAAACAGTTTCTCACTTACAACAAGAATGTTTTGATCACGACAACATAGAGATTGATAAAACATTAATGTTGAGGAAAGGAGGAAATCCATTTGAAGAAATTCAGAAATCAACTTTTCCAAATCTGGAAAATTCATTTCGAGACCGCGAGTATTTGCGCGTTCGTGTTATCCTCACCCCAAGGAACGAAACAGTGGATGAGATAAATGAATTTTGCTTAGGAAAAATCAGAGGCGACATGAAGGAATATCTCAGTGCTGATAGTATCGGAAACGATGACAGTGATCTAGATGGAGTTAATCTTCTCTACACAACGGAGTACCTAAACGCACTCAAATGCTCGGGATTACCAAATCATCGACTCCTCTTGAAGCGTTACGCACCGGTGATACTTTTAAGAAACATAAACCAAAAAGAAGGATTATGCAATGGCACCAGGCTGGTGGTTACACGTTTGGGCGAAAAAGTACTTGAAGCAGAGGTTTTGATTGGCAAAAAGGTAGGGAAGAAAATCCTTATACCAAGGATCGTTATGAAAACAGCAGATACCAATTGTCCATACAAGATGAGAAGAAGACAATTTCTCATAAGAGTTTGTTATGCTATGACAATAAACAAAAGTTAAGGACAAAGCTTGGAAAATGTTGGCATTTATCTACCAAAACCTGTTTTCAGTCATGGACAACTCTATGTTGCTTTGTCTCGGGTAACATCAAAAAAAGGACTGGGCATTTGGAGTGAAGCAAAAAACAAAGAAACAATGCCAACAGTAAGGAACGTCGTCTACAAAGAGATATTCAACAATCTCCGATACAAAGAGACAGGTATTTTCATTCCTAAGTTAACAAATATGTACATTTAACTTTCTATAAACTAATCAGATTAAAACCAAACAATTAGGAGGAGAAACCCAGCAAGGAGAAGATAACAAGGAATGTGCTTAATTAAAGAATGGATGAGCAGAGAGAGATAAAAAAAACACATTGGTCGTTTGGTTAATAGTTTGGATAAAAACAAACATTACACATTGAGTTTTACCTTAATCAAAGATAATGCACTTCTATCTTTCATTGTATTCAATTATCAGTGTAAACATCGAACTAACAGATTTCTAAAACATCATTCCATTCGAATCACACAAATATCACACACACAACATCATCCACGTCTATGATCAAGGACTCTAAAATCCAATGATGGGCATTAAAGAAGATAGGGCCAGCAAAGATTACCAGGAATAACGTGATTAGGGGAAGCATAGTAACTATCTCTTCAGCACAATCTATATTCACGTCGGATTCATCCACACACCTCTGCAATACACTAATCCTCACTCATCCAATATGCGATTGAAGATCACCAAAGGCGCAATTTCAAGAATACCCATTGTTTCTTCTTGCTTTACTTCGTTTAAATCCTGCAAATATGTATGACAAAATACAAAATTAAAGACCAGGAAAAAAAAATGGGCCTCAATCATTTAAACTTGTCATCATACAATGAACTTATTAACCCAGAAACGAGGTGTAAAATCAAAAAATGCAAATCAAATTTAATTACAAATCCATTTCTTTTCAAATTAAAGACTTGCTTACTCTGTATATTACCTTTAGGTGTGATTCAAACTCTGAGCTTGATTTTCTCTCCACCCACTTCTCTCATCTTCCAAACAAATTCGTCTCCTAGATTGTATGCAAATCAATGAATATTCAGGAAAAATTAAATCGAGGATTCACAAATGTCAAACATACCCGAAAAAAATAATATACTCATGATTTAACATACCAGACATGAGTGATCCAGTTTTGACGTTGTAAGATGATTGACATCTACAAATAAATAAACAGAAATTTAGAGCTCTAACACAGGAACAAGATAAGAGTTGCAAAACGGAATCATAAGAGCAATCTGATTACGGATGTGTTTCGTTTCTTTGTTGGGCCTAAGAAGGCTTTGTTATTACTCTGCTCTTTAACCCCAATTAATGTTAAACTATCAATATTTCACCTAATTTATGTCTAAATATGTTTAAAAATATCTCATTTCATCGGAAGCTATAGAAAAAAGAAGGGAACGATAATATTTAATTACCATAAGGAGTTCGACTGGAAGGAAATGAAGAAACATCGAAGAATCCTCGCGTGAAAAGGAAACGGTTCCGCAATTGCTGATTAGCAACGGTGGATCTCGATGATCGGAGTGCTTCAACGGAGGCCGCCGTAGCGGTTCGACGGAGAGATCTGAGAAGCATCATCTTCGATGTAATCATTAACTCTGAGATTTTCGATTTATTTTACAATCCGAATGCGAAACCTCTCAACATTCCGATGATGCTGACAAACGTTTTTTACTGTAGTGAGTGGTTCGGGCCAAAAAAACATAAACGCTTAAAATTGTTATCAATCGCCCAATAAAACCCATTTAGACAAATGTCAAAAAAAAAATTCCATTAGATGAAACTTTGTATTGTTATGGTTATCAACTTATCATAATTATGCAAGGTGAAGGGATGTGATCGATAATAATACTGCATAATGTCCAACCAAAAACAATGTAAAACATTTTAACTTACATAAAGAATAGTAAGAGAAATTGAATACAAACAAAAAAAATGAATGAATAAAATACAAGGGATTTATCAAAACATATACTAGGATCATATGATTTATTTTAAAATTCCAACTAATGTCAAAAAATATTAACTAAACATATTAAAAATAAACAATTTAAAAAAATACCCCAAGCGTAGTCGCAGATAATTCATTTAAATAGGAAACAGTGCAAGATGGAGGAGAGAGTCGTCATGAAAATGTGAAAATCTCTATACATCTTTTGGGCTTTATCATCTTGGCCCACCATGATCTTTTGTTTTAACTTTTAACCAAATGAAGAAAAAAAAAAAAAAAAAAAAAATAAAGTATATGGTGGTAGGTGAAGGATCGTGAGAGGCAAGAGATCACTCCACGATCTTCTTCTCTTCTCCTATAACACTCAACTCTGTCTTCCTCCTCATCACTCTCCTTCCTTAAATTCATCATTCTCAAACTCTCACCTGAAAAACAAAATCACAAACATGAGAACTCTTCTTCCTTCTCCTCCCCACAATCTCAACCCAATGCTCCGATCTTCCCATACTCCGACGACGGCAACGGCGCCGTCACGAAGACGCTTCATACATTGCAGTAAGAGATCTGACTCTTACGCCAATGGTTCAAGTAGATCAGATTGGAAAAGCTCTTGCGCCATTCTCTCCGGCAAAGTCGTTTCTCAGGAGCAATCTGAATCTCTAGTCTCCGCCGTGAACGGTGTCGCGGAAACCTCGGGATTGAATCTGGTACCGTTCGATAACAAATCCTTGGCTCCGAATCAGCAATTGAAGAAGAAACCTCTCACCATTACGGATCTATCTCCCGCTCCGATTCACGGATCTAATCTCCGAGTCGCGTATCAAGGCGTTCCCGGAGCTTATTCAGAAGCCGCCGCCGGTAAAGCTTACCCTAACTGTCAACCGATCCCTTGCGATCAATTCGAGGTCGCGTTTCAGGCGGTTGAGCTCTGGATCGCGGATCGCGCGGTTTTACCCGTGGAGAACTCTCTAGGAGGCTCGATTCATCGGAACTACGATCTTCTCCTCCGTCACCGGCTCCACATCGTCGGAGAAGTTCAGCTCGCCGTTCACCACTGTCTCATGGCTCTTCCCGGCGTACGGAAAGAGTTCCTCACGCGCGTCATCTCTCATCCTCAAGGACTCGCTCAGTGCGAGCACACGCTCACGAAACTCGGCCTCAACGTGGCGCGTGAAGCCGTCGACGACACCGCCGGAGCCGCCGAGTTCATCGCGGCGAACAACATCCGCGACACCGCCGCGATAGCGAGCGCACGCGCCGCGGAGATCTACGGCCTGGAGATACTCGAGGACGGGATCCAGGACGACGCGAGTAACGTCACGCGCTTCGTGATGCTGGCGCGTGAGCCGATCATACCGAGGACGGATCGGCCGTTCAAGACGAGCATCGTGTTCGCGCACGAGAAAGGCACGTGCGTTCTGTTCAAAGTGCTTTCGGCGTTTGCGTTTAGGAAAATTAGCTTGACCAAGATCGAGTCGAGGCCTAACCATAACGTTCCGATTAGGCTCGTCGACGAGGCTAACGTCGGGACGGCGAAGCATTTCGATTATATGTTTTACGTCGACTTCGAGGCTTCGATGGCGGAGGCGCGTGCGCAGAACGCGCTCTCTGAGGTTCAGGAGTTCACGTCGTTCTTGCGTGTTTTGGGGAGTTATCCTATGGATATGACTTCATGGTCACCTTCGTCTTCCACTTCTTCTTCATCATCATCATCATCTACATTTTCATTGTAACAGTTGTGAAATCAAAACGAAAAGTAATAATTTGGGAATGTAAATTGGAGAATAAAATATATAAATTTATTTTTGAAGGGGAAAGAAGAAAAAGAAACAGGCAACTTATTTCTCCACAAGATCTGTCTTAAAATCGCTTCCAAAAGAAGTTTGAGTGCTTTGATTTTAAACTTGTTTGTAGTCAACTTCTCATGCTTCACAATTATCGATCGGTTCGTACATTATTTTCTGTTTAGGTTAACTGATTAATGATAAACACTTGATATTTACGAGCCCCAGAGATGCTCTTTCGATACAAAGACCATAAAAAGTTAGAAGCCCACAAATATTAGAAAGCCCAAACAGATAAGCTTTTAAGAGAATCCAACGATATTGTAGAATTTGAAGAAGACCCCAAATTGACTTCACTTGTACAGTATTACAAACCCTAACCCATTCGAGATTTGGTCGACATTTTCAATCAAGTACTAAAGATTCTGAAATATGAAACGGATACCAAATTTCGGACATGTGATCGATTTGTATCTCGTAGTCCTAATGTGATTGTGTAGAAGAGGGAAGTACACCATAACGTGAGGACGTTCATTTTTAACTTCGTGCTATAACAAATATTCCAAAGTCAAATATAGGTACATATCAAAGTAAAACAAAAGGTAGGTTCAATATATATATACAAAGGATCTTTTAGATCTTTTTACAAGTAAATTGCTTGAAAGACAAATCGAAGGAAACAAAACATTTTTTTATAGAAAAAAACATCATCCTTCTTCGGTCGGGGATTTTGGATATCGTCGGCATGAATGCTTGCGGTGCAGCCGTGCAAACAAAACAAAACATTGTTTTTCTGGATCAATTAATAACTAATGATCAATTCTTCAAAGATATACATTTTCTTATGATCGATGCATACAAGTTTTCTCCATGTTTCTTTTTATAGCTTTCCCTAGGGGTGGAATCCAAAAATCCAATCCGGATCCGACCCGAAAATACCCGATCCGTTCGGATCTCTCACAATACCCAATCGGGTATAATTGTCACTGATTTTTCATTTTTGGGTACCGGGTAATACCCGTACCGAGTCGGTATCCGTAAAAAAATATCCGAAGTTTCCGATTTTTTTAACCCTTCTTAGAGCATCAATAATGGTCAATCCCATATTAGAGTTCTTAAATATATTTTATTATTAAATTAGAGACAAAATTTGAAAAACCGATTCTTAAGGTTCTTATATAAGAACATATTCTTAGAAAAGTTGATGCCACATCATTTTTTTCTTTTCTTTCACTTAAGAACCCCACCAAATAATCTCTCCATTACTGATCCTCTTAGTATTTTTGTTTTATATTTTTTGTACTTTTATCCTTTGGTGACAATTTGAAATATGAACTTTAATGTTTATTTTGATTTTTAAGTTTGAATGTTTAGTTTGCTTTACAATCGATATTATTTTGGTTATTTCTGAATTTTCATATTTAGATTTTCGGTTATTTTCGAGTATTTGTTTGTTACATTTGGTTACTTTCAGTTGCTTTTCGAATAAAAGTATTCGAATCTGAACCAAACCCGAAAAAAATCAGATCCCAAAAATTATATTCGAACCGATCCGAACCCAGAGAAATCCGACCGAATCCGATTCGAAATTTGATAATACCGGATCGGTACCAAAAGCTATAGTTCGAAATATCTGAAATCTAAAATATCCGACCTGATCTGATCCGCTAATCCGAACGCCTACCCCTAACATTTCCCATTTAGGTTTTCATATTCACCTAGTATTCAAATAATTAATTAGACCTCTTTAATTTCCGAAACCCTTATTTCCTTTTAGAAGATCCCCTAATTCGAAAATCGAAAATATTTATATCTTTATACCTATAAATTACAATTCAGTTGCCAATTATGTGAGTGACATGTGCCTTTTCTTATTTTTTTAAATCAATATTTTAATAAAAATGCTTTTTCTAAAAAAAAAAAAAAATTATAAAACTAAAATAAAAAATTTCAGTTTTTCTTTTTCCATCCTTAGCCACTATCTCTAAATCTAACTTCCCAGTTTTACCATTCAATTTTTCATCTCTCATATTTTTAACAAGAAAAATGGTTGTAAGCGAGAGAAATAAGAAAAATAAAAATGAAAAGAAAAAAGATGATTTGAATAATATGTTTTTCCACTAGTTTTTTTTTCCAATTTCTTCTTCTTGTATTTTGTAGAGTACTTATTTTCAAAGAAATAAGTGTTATTTTTTACTTTTTGTGTGGAAACCATAATTATTTGGAAGAATAATAAATGGTAAATTTTTGGAGTAACATAGAGTAATTGATGTTTTCCTCCAATTTTGTTCCTCTAACATAGCAACCATTTGCACCCAAGAACTGTCAAGTACTTCTGAGTTCTGGAATTTATTTTCAGATCTATGATTTTGGTTTTCAAAGGTTGATGCTTTCACTGAGTCGGCTTTCGAAGGGAATCTAACGGCTGTTTGTTTTCTTAACGACAACGATATAGACGACCCGTAGGTTCAGTCTCCCACCGCCGAATTCAGCAACTCCGAAACATTGTTGCTATTGATGTTGAGAAGAGGTGGGCTTCGATTTTAGTTTTTGTTTTGTTTTTGAAATCGTTTGTATCTCATTATTTTATTCCTTCTGCAATTACCGAAGCATTACATGCTGACTATTGTAGTTCTCATTAATTCTAATAATAGCAGACGTTAAAAAAAAAAAAAAATTGATTCTTTAACTTTTCTTGATCATTTTTAAATTGACCATAATACTAGTTAAAATTATATTTTCGTTGCCGTCTTTGAAAAGTTATCAGGGAAACTTATGTGTTGCGCGCCTCATCTATCGATTTATATTTCTTTATAAGCATATCATCACTTAGAATATTAAATGTAAACTTCGATAACTTAAAAAACAAAAAAAACAAAAAATTGGAAATCAAACTTGATTTGCTATCATCATCTGGGGAAGGCAACATCCCACACAAACAGCCAAAACAAAACCAAAAATCAAAACTGTTTCTCTTCTAAAAAAAATATAAAAACTAAGACGTTGTCGTAGCAGAGCATCATATTTTTATTTTTATTTTTATTTTTTAGTTGAAACGGGTTTTGCTCAGAGCATTATAATTTAAAGGCAAATTTGTGCTAAGTACGTTTTCTAAACGTTGTACACTGTGTTAATTAACGAAACATATCCTTTCATAAGATTCGATCTTATTTTTTTATTTTTATTTTTAATTTTTGTTTCAGCTATCTATATTTCTATTGATACTAATTAAAACAGAAACGGGTCCCTCGTTTGCAATTCTGTATGGTTAAATCTTGTAAAACAAGTAATACAAATAAATAAATTGATAAGAAAATATAATTAGGCCACGTGAAGCATAAAACTGAAAGAGCTCATACATACCAGAAACACACTAACATTAGGTCCACTCCTATTTTTATTGGTTATTTTCGTTAAATCTCACATAAGTTGGCCATAATCTTTTTGCCATGAGGTTTTCTTACGTCCACATAACTACAGATATAATTGAATGATTATTTTTGTTTTTTTTTTTGCGCCAATAATCTTCATTCATTGAATTAATATAGTCATTTAACAGAATTGTCCAAAACGATATCGCTAGTATGCAAATTATTGAGCGGGGCTAATCGCAGCGCAACTTGGAGATGGCTCCATATTGAACAAGACGAGATTGGTCACGTCTCAGGCATCTTTCAGTTATGTCGGGCCGTTTGGACCCATCTTAACTTTCTGTATTTTGTTTGTTATCTTTATACCCAATTTTTTTTGTTTTTAAAAATTAATTACACCTTCAACTTGGTGAAGAGGGGACTTGTCTTTGTATCTACTAAGCTTTGTTCCTCTTAACTTTCCAAAATCTTATCTCCGACCTTAGACCCAACTTGCTTTGCTTAACCATCTTTCAATGTACTATTGCTTAATTATATGAGTTATCGACGAGTTTTTTTTAAATTGAATTCGAATCCAAAATTACTTTTTTACAATTTGACATAGTTAAAGGAGATTATATTGAAGTTTAGGTAAAAAATAAGATGGTCGAGATAGTTCTAAAAAGTGAATCGTATGGCGAACCACGCAATTAGGGCCTCAACATACCCTCGGTCTTCTGTTTTGAGAATAAAATTTATGCAGTTTCAAATATTTTTGTCGATAAACTTTATGAATCCGGACGATGGAGATAGTAGTTCATCATATTTCCGAACATTTCGTTCCCGTCAAATATGATATAACGTAGCTTGAAGACAGCGGGTTGAGTGTTGAATTATGTAAAAACATGACTATACTGACGAGCTTTCAAAATGTGATAACATCTTTTTTACTCTAAACTTTTTAACCTAAGACAAAGTCATTTGCTCTAAATAAGGGACATGAGGATACACAAAGGAGACAAAGAAACACAAGCACACACAATGACAACAATAGTGCCCCGATCTTATCAAAGTATTCGAGGCTTTCGAGCTCAACTTATTACCATTACTTAACTATCTTAAATTCTTAATTACTGACAAATTTTCAAAATGTATTCCATTGCTTGATCATTTTTATTTTGTGGTTTTTTAACTCAGAAAGATTGAATATATTGATCAAAATACTCAAACCCAATCTAATGTTGGCTAACCATCGAAATGACTGAAAACATTTTAAAATATGATCCTGTACTATGACCTAAAGTAAATTCACTTTATTTGCTTGAAGAACTAAAATATATTATTAAAAAACAAACACATATATAAATATAATATCTTATTTTTCCTACATGCTTTGATTTCATAAACATCAATAAAAAATTGTTTGCTTTGATTTAATAAAACAAAACAAAAAACGTGCTTTGATATTATAAAGAATCAAATAAAAAATCTGTTAACACCATTTTCGGTTTTTCTATAAATAAAACATTATTTGAAACGGGGCTTTTCTCTATAAATTAAAGTAACCATGTGCATGAATAATTAAATTTCAACGATGTTAAAAAGGAAAAAAAAATAAAATAAACATAAGGGAATGAATCTTATCCTCATTATTACTTTGTTGATTTCACAAAAAAAACAAAAAATTAAAACAAATTGATTACGAACAATAAAATGTGTTGACCAATACAAAAAATACTAAAATCGACTAAAAAACAGTGATAAGATTTTAAATTAAATTTTAGAGACATAAATACCGAAATTTATTAAGTAGTAAATAGGAAATAACAAAAGGTCAGTCCAAGCAAAAATTAGTCGAACTTGGTCACTGCGACCGGCGGATAATTCACAGCCACCGGTTGAACCTGGACCCGAACACCAAACTGTCACAAATAATTGGAGGTGCGGTTCACCTGTTGTAGCCGGTTCCGGTCACTCCTCTCAGAAACATCCAAGCTACTTCTCACCGTTTCGTTATCTATAAATACTTTCGTCTTCAACCTCAAAACTTTCTCACACCAAAATTCTCATACTTTATCCCTTTTGCCCTCGACTCCCTCCTCTAATTTACAGTTGTGCCACTCTGGTTATGATAGCTTCCGGTGACCGGCGCCAAT
The DNA here is from genome assembly GCA_020283515.1 of Alliaria petiolata. Lineage (NCBI taxonomy): Eukaryota > Viridiplantae > Streptophyta > Magnoliopsida > Brassicales > Brassicaceae > Alliaria > Alliaria petiolata. The sequence continues at coordinate 23,863,738 of JAHZTW010000002.1, forward strand.
ACGCTAGCCTCCGCCGCTCCTGGCTTCGTCCGATTGCGTTGACCACAAACACTTGAGAAATCGCTGATATAAACATGCCGATGAACTCGAAGAACGGTAGCCGGAAAGGAATCGCCGGAGAGACAGAGAAGAATCGCCGCGGGAAACTACCGGAGAAAGCGATGTCGTTTCACGGAAGAGGAACGATGCCTCAATCGAACCCAGGCGAGCTTCGACGACCGAAGACGTTGCAGGAATTGTTCTCCAGCGGTCAAACCTTCGCCGGACCGGTGGTTTCGATTCCGCCGCGTCTGACGAAACTGCTCCTCAACGTGACGGTCCAAGGGAGTTTAGGCGCTTTGCAGATCGTGATCTCGCCGGAATCCACCGTGAACGATTTAATCGACGCCGCGATTCGTCTTTATGTGAAAGAAGCTCGCCGGCCTTTGTTACCGGAATCTGAACCGTCGCGATTCGATCTCCATTACTCGCAATTTAGTCTCGAAAGTATAAATTTCATCTCTTCCTCTAAAAAAAA
>JAHZTW010000002.1:23864862-24023681 GCA_020283515.1 Alliaria petiolata
TTTAAATATTTTATTTATTAAAATTAATAAAAAATTGAGAAAAAAACAAAAAAACAAAAATACGCCTCCTTCTTCCTCCAGACTCCTTCTTCCTCCTCTTCTTCCCCTTCTCTCCACTCTCTTTAGTCCTTCCCCCTCTCTCCACTCTCCTTCCATAATCAGCGTGTCCATAGTATACTGGGTAATGCAAGCATGTTCTTCGATTGACAGAATCAGACATTAAAATATGTAGATTCCAAGAAAAGAGAAACAAAAATTTTTAATCCAAATCTCGAATGAACATGGAAAGCAAAATGTTTTTGGGGGTACTTCAGCTGCAACTTCAGTTCCAATAAACAAAATCTGCAAAAGGAAGAAAAACAGGAAACATTAGAAATGCATCAATAAAATCTAATCTAACAAAAAGAATAAGAAATCAAAGCTCATTCTCCACGAATATGACAAAAACTACCAGATTTCGGCGATATCCCAGAGAAAACAGTTAAAACTAACATCGATCTGTCCACTAGCAGCAGCGACATGGAGAACTGAGTGAAAATCATAAGCAGTGGTCTGATGCAAAAGACTTGATCGGATCAGCCAGACGCACAGTAACGATGTCGCTGCACTGCACGGAGGCAAACATCATGTGCTCCTGTCTCAGTTTCTTCCTCCGCTGCGGTAAACGGCGTCACCTCGATTTGCAGATTTGACTCCAAATCCGACGAGGATGGCTAATCAGCATAGAACATAATCTTAGACAATAGTTTAAATCCACGAGACACAACAAAACTCGACTTCAATATCGATTCTAGGGTTCGACGGCTTCAAGGAGCGTATAACCCAGAATTGGGGAATTATTTTTTTTCTTTTTTTTTTAAATCGGATAAATGGTGGTTTAATTATTCTAAATGGGTTAATATCGATTTAATTTCGGTTTTCTTTGACCAAAACGTGGTTTAAAGATGATTGGTAAATAGTAAACCGACATTAATCAATGTTGGTGTGTAATTTGGTTTTATATATTTATTCTATGGGGAAATTAGTTTTAAACTTGCAAATGATGGAGAAATTAGTTTCGAACATTAAATTGAGGTGGAATTAGAACGAGGGTTAAACTCTGTGTAGATACAGTGCTATACTTTTCTTTTTTATACAGTGCTAATGGTAGGTTGACTATTCCATTCCATTGCCAATTTGCCGTGAGGACTTGTGGCTTTGTTACGAATCCTAAATTTGATTCTGAAATCAGACGCCAATGGGCTGATGGGCTAAATGATCAAAAGGCCAAATTTGAAGCTGTCATATGTGATTCATACGAAGAAAGATAAACCTAACCCTGATGAGATACATTTTATAAAATTGTATTCCAATCTAAAAAAAAAAAATTATTAAAATTTTATTCATAAGATATACAGTATTAATTATAAGTTAAAAAAAGAGCTATGTTTTTCATATCGCAGTAATAATTCATCATTCTCTAGCGGAAACTTCTTAACAGTGATTTCATAGTGCCCCAACCAAATTTTCAAATTTCTACACCACATTAAGCTCGTCCATAATTTTCACAATCCATTGACTTCTAATAAATCCTAGGCTGATGAAACAGACCACGAATGAATAACTTGTTATCGATACATTATCAGAAACTTAGAGCAAAAATAACAAAACAACTTATAACTCACAGCAGCAATTTACAGATATATGAATCACTATTTAATTTTCCCGAATTGTTTTAAATTTTTAGACTTAGACGAATAAAATGACGTCGTTTTGCTTTAAACAATGATAACTTGTTGCCAATATGTCATCTGAGTCAGCAGAATTTAACGGTTGACTAACCACTGTTACGGAAAACACTGATTTACGCTGTGATTATTTAGTTTGGGTAGTAAATTAGTAAAAACAACTATGCTAGTCAAAGCTGGTAGGTTAACAATTCCATTGCTTGAGGACTTATGGCTTTGTAGCGAATCCTAAATTTGATACTCAATGGGCTGAAAGATCAAAAGGCCAAGTTTGAAGCTGATGAATGTGACTCGTATATAAGTAGTGCAAGTTTTTATTCTTAATGAGTTGTGAGTAGCAAAGAGTCAGTAAATCGGTTGAAAGCTATGATTTTGATGCATCTCTAAAACATGTTTCCTTTAAAGTTATTTTGTCTAAAGAACTGTTGCTTGCTCTTACAGCTCAAGAACACTTAGTTATGAAATTGAATTTGATTTTTGGATCAATAATATAATGAATTAAAAAAACAAAAAAACACAAAAAGCAGTTGGAGCCTCCAAACAAAAAGAGGCCAAGTGGTGGAACAATGAACAACTCGTCGAAGAAAGCAAAAGTTGCAAATTCACTATGCAATTGCAATGAAAAACTTTAGTTCCGAACGTAAAATTTTCAGATTTGCTTAAAAGTGACGTGGACACGATGAATGATGATGTAATTATTGTGTTTATCTTTGGTGTGCTTTTTCTATATTATGATTTGAATAGTCTATCTAGATATACTAATTTGATTTTGCTTCATAATTTTGTAACATTTTATTATTTAAATAGAATTTTAGAAGATGTTACTCATCTCATGTGTTGTTCATGTTGACTCAGATATAAGTAGTAGCTATGTTTGAAAAATCAAACTTTACTACTTATTATATTTCGAGTGTAAAATTACTTGTGTAGTGATTTCCTTTGTTAGTTTTTAGTATTTGTATAATTGAAGAATACGTTTGATTTAGAAACTCGTGTAACCTATTGCAACTTTAAACAGTTATTTATAGTCGATACCAATAGTTTAAAAAAAAAAAAATCCGAAACTAAATTTCAAATTAATTTCCTTTTTAGATTTTTTTTGTTACTTTATATTTTGATATTAATTTTATATTTTATTTTAATTTATACAATTTTTTGTATGTTTAATATACTTTAGGACATATTTGTTTATAACATCATTATATATTTTTTATAAAGTTTTTTTTATATTGATTTTCTAAAAAGTTAGTCTAAATATCAAGTTAGATTTCTTTTATAGGACTTTTTCCTTTGTTAATTTACCTCTTTCATATTGATTTCTATTTTATTTTGAGACATCATCTAAAATAAATTAATTTGATATTTAATCTAATTATTTAATAAAACAAAATATGCCAATTTGGACCAATACACCAACCTCAATCTGTCTTCACGATCCCATATGTTAGCACCTTTTAAGTGGTTATCCATTATTGCCTTCATGCTAATCTTAGCGTAAGTTTTTATCACCTTGCTCCAAAACCCCTTATCTTCTACAAAGTTCTTCACATTGCAATTATCCTTATTTAAGTGCTTGAGCCCAGTAACTGCATAGAATTCTTGCAAAGAAAATCGTAAGGGCCTGCTGCCAAACACAAACCATATCTCACGACGTTTGTCAGTTCCCGAAAATCCTAGATTGTTTTCATGGATCGCCAAAATCTTAGCAAATACGGGGTCTCTCTTGACAATTTCATACTCATCTGGTAGGGCTCCCTCCAATTTCTCCATATATGTCATTTTGCACTTGTTGTTAATATGTGACACTTGCGGCTCACATCCTGCCTTAAACAACCGTTTTAGTAATTCCAAATTCATACCTGCAATGTCAACAATTCAACATCAATAAGCTTATACTGCCAACTACATTGCTCACAAACACACTTATTCAGGTTCTTCCTTGGTAGAAGATAGGAAATAACTAAATTGCTCACAAACACACACTTATTCAGGTTTCATAGGACCTTTACAGGCGAATTCCAGAATAACTAGGAGGATGTAGATATCATATAAGGTGTCTATGGAAATATCTCGTTTCATAGAATCTACAGCATCTTACGACGTTTCAATCGGAGTTCAACTCCAACCAAAAATCGCGTCACAAATTGGGACAAAATCATCCGAATCTCTGAATTTTCAGAAAACGTGTGCGAGATCGGACTTTTGCAGGTGAATTAAAGAACAACCAGGAGGATGCAGATCACATATAAGGTGTCTATGGAAAGATCTTGTTTCATAGAATCTACAGAAACTTACAGCGTTTCAATCGGAGTTAAACTCCAACCCCAAATTGCGTCACAAATTGGGAAACAATATCCGAATCTGGGAATTTTCGGAAAACGTGTGCGAGATCGGAGTTTTGCAGGAGAATTTCAGAACAACCAGGAGGATGCAGAACGTATTCAATACAAAATTCGTTCTAACCATTGGATAATTCACCAAGACTATGAAACTGGATAGTTCAATATTTCAAAATCGAAAATACCTTTGATTTGAAACCTCGATTTAGGAGGAAACAATGAAGAGGAGGAAAGAGGAAAAACTTACCGGCGAAAGAGAGGATGAGAAGCCAACGACGATACCGGTAGAAGAGAACGCTGATGGAGGAGGAGGACGCGGGCGAAGGATGAGGACGCAGGAGGTGGAGGTGGGAGAGAGTTCGAAGATGTTTCTATCTCCCAATATGTCAATTTAATTTGGAATATTTCTTTAAAATAGTTTTAAAAATTAAAACAATTAGATTTTATATATTAAAGGGGTAGTTTAGGTTTTGTATTATTTTTTTTTGTTAACTCAGGATAAATCCTAGACCTATGGAAGGGCCCAGACTAATCCCTGGGAGAGGTGCAGCCCATGGATAGACCCTCTCTCCGGATATGCAAATGGGCCGAAAGCAAGTGCCCATATCCGTGTGGGTGTCTAAGGCAATGTGTTTTAGTTTCTCGCAGCAGGTGGATCGAACTTGAAACATGTTGGTGTCCCAATCTCGTCTCCTTATCACCAGACTACAAGGCCCTGGACGGTTTTGTATTATATAAAATATTAGTTTGACAATGTTTTTTACGAAAGTATTAATGAGACAATACCTTTCAAAATATGTCTTATATTTCCAATTTTCCCATTATTTTTTTAATCATACTGTATTTGGACATCTTTAATGGCTTAATGCATCAACTTTAACTTTTTATTAGTTAAAAACTCTCACTTTTTCTATTAGTTAAACAATTTATATTGACTTTTTAAAAGAGTTAGCGTATAATAAGTTACCTTTTTTAGATGATTTTTTTTGTTAATTTAAAATTTTCGTTTTTGATTTCCTTTTTTTTTAGTTTAGGTTTTGTGACTTTGAAATTCTATTTCATTAAACGGTATAGATTTAGATTTTTGACATAAATTTCTTTTATCTGTTTTGAAGAATCATATCATATCCTTTTAATTTTTTACAAATTAAGTTTTAATCATATTAAACATTTTCTGTTTAATGACAACATTTATTTAAACTGTTAGATGGACTTGTTGCCCTCTTTTTATGTTAGATTGACGTTTAAAATTGTTAAAAATATGATTAAAACATTTTTTCTTATTTTTAATTTTATTTTGTTTGTTAATTTCTTATATTTAACTTTTTGACGTTTTAATTATATTTAAAATTAAATGTTTATTAAAAGCGTTGATTTGGACCAATGAGATTGAGTTTCTTCATCCTATGTGGATATATTTAACTTTTTGATGTTTTAATCATATTTAACATTTTATTTTTATGTTTTTCTTTGTTAATTTAAATTTTTTGCTATCGATTTTTGTATTTTTGATATAACTTTCTTTTATCTGTTTTGAAGAATCATATCATATCCTTTTAATTTTTGACAAATTAAGTTTTAATCATATTGAACATATTCTGTTTAATGATGATATTTATTTAAACTGGTAGATGGACTTGTTGTCTGTTTTTATGTTAGATTGATGTTTAAAATTGTTAAAAATATGATTAAAACATTTTTTCTTATTTTATTTTTATATTTCTTTTGTTAATTTTTTATATTTAACTTTTTGATGTTTTAATCATAATTATGTTTAATGAAAACGATGATTTGAACCAATGAAATTGAGTTTTTTAGTCTTATGTGGATATATTTAACATTTTGATGTTTTAATCATATTTAACATTTTTTGTGTTTAATGAAAACGCTAATTTGGACCAATGAGATTTGATTTCTTAGCCCTCAATACATAATGCATCAAAGTTTATATATAGTAGATACATAGATATAGATTGATACATTTTCTCCTTTTTAATTTGGTAAATCGAATATTCTTAGACATAAATCCGAATTTAGAAAATATTTCTCTCCGAATATCTTGGAATATAAATCCGAATTTAGAAAATACATTAAAAAAATGCCAAGCAGTAACTGAATTATTAACTGCATATCAAAACAGAATATTTAATATGTTTACAATAATATATCTCTCAGAATCTTTTCAAATTGTTAGTAACATTATCTCAGAATATTATTCGACATTAATTAAATGGAATATCTTTCGGCAATTTAATATGTTTCCAATAATATCTCTCATAAGCATGTAACCCGCACGTAGTCTATATATTAGTGGCTATAATCATGGATTTCTCGCTTATTCTATAAAAAAGAATTTTAATTTAGTTCTGTTTCTGTTTTATGATAATCGATATTCAATTCGTGATATTCTGTATTCTGTTTTTTTTTTTTTTTCAAAATAGGTGAAGAAAAGAAGAACCGAAGAATTTAACCGATGACGTGACCAATGATGATGAAACAATTTTATTGAAGGATTTCCTCATATGGCAGTTATCAAGTAGATACGATCATATCAATGATTACTACCATCAATGGTCTAATTATATGTATACGAATATCTTCTAATTAATACCTGTGAATACCCTAGCTAGATCAACTCTGTATATATATTTGTAATCTCTATTCTCAAGAGACATCACGTAGAAATTGTTTTTGTCTTGCATCATCTTTGGGAATTCAGTTCTTTTTAGCGTACGATTGGCCTTTTACCACACTGAGGAGTTTGATTCGGATACAGCTTCATCTTCTCCAAACTGACCCCATTTTTGTTGATACACAACATGATTCGAAGGGAATTCAGTGTTTTTAAACCTGGACGAATCATGTTGGGAATGGGTATCAACAAAGTGGGGTCAGTTTCTAAGTAGATGCTATATACATTATGACTCTTTATGAAATCTGTTATCTGTTATCAAATTTGTTTGATATTCAAATGTATTTGGTTTGGAGGCTGTGATCGCATAGAAACGGATGGTGGTGACTTAGCGATCACCACAGGACCATTGTAAAGAGTCACAATAAATGCTGATTTTGTCTCTTTACTTGATTTTGTGTTGCCCGGCTTCGCCAACCTTGCTTCCATTCCTCGCAGTTCAGACAGGATGAGATGCGTTTTAGGAAGACCACTTCTCCGCTTTTCAGTTTCAGTTCTGTAAGGAGTCGATGATTCCAATCTTTTATCGTTCCCGCATTGTAAGGAGTCCATGACTCCACTTTCTTGTTTTCCCTATTTATTTATTACAATGAGAAAAATCTTTGGCTTTGGACTACAAACGCTTTTGATATAGTTACCTATTAAAATATGTATTGTCTTATATCTATATATATACTAGAATAGGACCCGCATATATGCAGGTTTTAAATAAAATATTTTAAATCTGTAAAGATAAATTGAAAACAAAATCGGATAATCTCTAAAGACAAATATTTTAAAATATATTTGTTTTCATACTTTTATATAAATTATGATTATTTTTAATGCTTTATCTATTTATATAATAAGATTTATTCTAAAATTTTGACGAATTTATTATCCTGCTTTTATCATAATTAAAATATTTAAATCCCGTTAAAATATTATTTTTTAAAAATAGTAAACAAAATCGGATCACTACTGAAAAAAATATATGAAAAAAGCAAAATCAAAATCTAAGAGTTATTTATTTATTTTTATTCTCATTTTTTCAATTAAAATATTTAAAACACAGAATATGTTGCGGGCCCTAAGCAACATTAATCATACTTCTCTTATAATTCACACACTTTATCAACTATTTTTTTTAGGATATATTTCAGTTAAAAAAATAAAATTAAAAATGCTAATAATATGACATTAGATAATGATGAGCTTAATGAATAGGAGGATATCAAGAAAGAATCATGTAGAGTCTTTTGATGCGAGTAAAAAATAAAATTATAGATGTTAATGATTTCGCATTAGACGATGATGAGCTCAATGAGGAGGAGGATATAAGAATCATGTAGAGAAATTTTGACGAATTAACTATCATGTTTTTATCATAATGACATTTATCATAATTAAAATATAGATTTATAATAATAATATTTAAAGCCCGTTAAAATATCTTTTTTTAAATAGTAAACAAAATCGGATCACTACTGAAAAAAATATATGAAAAACAAAAAAATCAAAATCTAAGAGTTATTTATTTATTTTTATTCTCATTTTTTAATTAAAATATTTTAAACACATAATCTGTTGCGGATCCTAAGCAACATTAACCCTATTTCTCTTATAATTCACAAACTTTATCAACTATTTTTTTTATGTTATGTTGTGTTAAAAACTTGGTTATGCAGTTCGAGTCCTTCGACTATATTAACGATCTCCCCCATAAACTCTTTTCAATCAAATAAAGTCTCCTTTTCTCTTTACATTTATCATGTGTATGATCTCTCTACTCTCTAGACTCTCTAGAGAAGTTATGCTTCTCAACACTCGCATCAAAAATTTATCTACATGATTCAGATATCCTCCTCCTCATTAAGCTCATCATCGTTTAATGCGAAATCATTAACATCTAGAATTCATTTTTTACTCGCATCAAAAGACTCTCTACATAAGTCTTTCTTGATATTCTCCTCTTCATTAAACTCATCATTGTCTAATATCATATTATTAGCATCTATAATTTTTTTTTTAATTGAAATATATCCTAATTAGTCTAATTTACTTTTTGTTTTTATTTTCCTTTTCTTAAATTGAAATATGTTTTATTTCCTAATCTTAAATTGAAATATATCCTAATTAATTTTATTTCTTTTTTTAATCTAAATAGATAGTTGATATTTTTTTTTTTGGAAATTCTTTAAATAGTAGTAATTACCTTTTTCCTTTTTTTAAGATAAGTATAATTTTTATTTATAATAAAATTTTAATCAAAACACGTGTCAAAATCTAATCGATTAACTTGACATGTGTCACAATCATTTTAATTAGTAGCTTTGACGCATCCTACTTTATATAATAAGATTTGCCGGCAGATTTTATACTTATAGTGATGGCGGGTCACTAAAACACCTCTTATCGATTCATAATCACGCGCACACTTTCTTTTAACATCAAAACTTACGAACTTAATAAATGACATTATTCCCATCATTTGATAACTAATCTTTGTACAAAAACACAACAGAACTGAAGTAAACGAAGCATTCTAAATTTCTGAAGTAAACAAAGCTGCAAGTAGGTCCTGTGCTGATAGGTTAAGGTCGATTCGAGCAAGATAGTATTAATGGTTGGTTTTTAACGAATTTGGTGCAGGAGGGCGTAAAAAGTGCTGCTAAAAGAAACTAGAGAATGAGCCAAGTCACATTTTTCATAGAAAATTTTGAGTTCGTGAGGCTTTTTGGGTTCTTGAAAATTTTGGATTGTTAAAATCATCCAAAATTAATAACATTGGTTTATCTAGAAGTGGAAAAACCAGTTTTATAATTTGACTTAATTTGTAATCAAAATTAATATCTTTGCAAAGACAACACAATTTTCATGAGCATGATATATTGTTTATATTCTGTTTTCTAACATTTTTTTATATTATCTATTATCTATTATCTAATAACAACTTACATGTATCTAACTCACCATCTCACCTAGGTAATTTCCTTGCACCTTGTGCATGGTTCAGTTCATTTTAATTTTTTTATAACATTGATTTATTTAGAGGTGGAAAAATTCAGTTTTATAATCTTGCTTTATTTGAAATCAAGGATAATATCTTTGTAAATAAAACACAATTTTCATGAGCAAGATATGTTGTTTTATTGGGATTAGTAGAGGTCAATGGGCTATGAGGCATTAATCTCTTGAGAGTGTGTGTAAGATTATCCCATATTAAAAGTTGGGAGGGGTCTTGACTAATATATAACTAACTTGAGTCAATCCACTCATAGCCAATTGATTTTGAGTTGGAAGTTTAGGAAGCTTAACATGGTATCAGAGCCCGATCTGCACACTCTCGTAACCCTGACCCAAGAGTGGTCTGATTAGGATTTATCTCGGCCTAAAAGTGGTCTTTGCCCCTCGACCCGAAATTGATGGTCATGGCGAGATTAATGGCTAGAAGGGCCATTATCTCGAGGGGATTAATGGCTAGAAGGGCCATTATCTCAAGGGGGTATTGGGATTAGTGGAGGTTAATGGGCTATGAGGCATTAATCTCTAGAGAGTGTGTGTAAGATTATCTCACATTGAAAGTTGGGAGGGACCTTGACTAATATATAAGTAACTTGGGTCAATCCACTCATAGCCAATTGGTTTTGAGTTGGAAGCTCAGGAAACTTAACATGTTTATATCTTGTTTTCTAATATATTTTTATATTATCCGATTACAACTCACATGTATCTAAGTAACATTACGGATAACAACTCATACATCAAATTGAGAAAATTAACCTTTAATGAAAAAGTTATATTAACATGTCTTGCTTAAACTGAGAATTGTGTCTATTATCTTTTTAGGTATTGAAGTCGCTTTATAGTTCACATGTTACAAAATCTCCCCAGACTCATCGTCTCTTGCCTCCCCATGGATTCGTTGATGCAGATTCTCACCGTGAAAGCTTTTATCTTCTAAATCATCCATATCTGACGATTGCAGATCCCTCTCACTCCTCTTCGATGATGGTTTCTTAACTGTTATGTTCACCCTCTTCACTCCTCCTTTCTCCTCCAGCGAACGCTCGATGTGGGCTTGGCCTAATATGCTCGTTGTGAGTAGCTACCTTTCTTCATCCATTGGGCCTGGCCCATATTCCAGTCTTTCATGGGCATCAATTGTTGTTGTTCATCGTGGTCATGTGGCCGAGATTAATTCAAAATCTGCTTTGGTTAAGAGAGCAACTCAATTAATTTCCTCCCTTTTTACGGAGATTTGTATTCCAGCTTCCTCCTTTCATGGGCATCAATTATTGCTCTTTCTTTTTTTCTCGAATGCGAACTCTCTCTGCGTCTCGTAAAAAGTATCTCTCCTTCTTGTTGGTTCTTCTCTTTCTCTCTATCATTTGAACTATCTATCACTCTTGTTTCTCTCTCTCTCTCTCTCTCTCTCTCTCTCTCTCTCTCTCTCTCTCTCTCTCTCTCTCTCTTATTTTTGATCTCCAAAAGTGCGTAACAATACGTCGAGTAAGTCGACTGCACATAAAAGAAAATAAAAATAAAAACAAAAGAAAGGGGCGTTTGTTTCATATCAACAAAACAACAATAATTTTTTTTAACAAACTTCTCCTTTATTACCCATATGTGATTCTCCATAATGTTTACGACATCTTAATTTCTGAAATGTGGAGCCTTTAGATGTGTTTTCTTATGTTTTTCCTAACTTTTCTAGATGGAGTTGAAACTAGATGCATGTATCTTTGATTTATTGACAACAACTCTTTTTGAAATCAAGTTCAACTTTAAGAGAAGACAACTTTTTTTTTTTTGAGTTTGTGAGCCTAGCTCTTATTATGTTTAACTTTGTATCATGATTTTCTTTTATCCATTCCTCATTTTTCATATCTACCTCTATTGTATCTCTAACCTTTCTCAGCTCTTTGATCCATGTTTCTAATTTTTTTAATCTTTTCTTATATTATTCAATGATATCTCTCAGACTTGCCTCTAATCATCACATTCAATTTTCTCCCTTTTATATCTTGTTGTTAGACTCAAACGTTTCTTAATCTCATTTCTTTGTCACATGACATGATTCAATTGGAGATTTTCATGTGATGCAGAAAAGATCTCTTTCATATTATTTTGTCTCTGTATTGTTAAACTAATTTTAACTGCAAAAGAATAAAAATCCATAGCAATTGAGAACGAGATTCGATTACTGGATCAACTCTCCTTTGAATACATGGCCAGAAAAAAACTCAATCAATGTATTTTAGATACCTCCAGCTATGACTAGTAGAAATAAAATAAAAAACAAATTTAGTTTTTTATGAAAGATCCAGGCCTTATTATTTAGTATCCAACTTTGATCTTTGAATTTTGTTTCAAAATTTTCATAAATGAAGACCTAAACTTGGATTTTGTTCTAGAATTTGCTAGATTCGTTAATTTTTTCATGCTTCCCAACCTTTTAAGGATTTTACTATTTTCACATCGAAAGAACACAATGCAAGAAAAATCGATTGAGATATATATATATGATGTTTCTTTGATGTACTTGAACATTATGGATAAATTTTATTAACTTTTTATTGTTAGAAAATATGCCTTTCTTGTGATTAATTTGCAAGCTTATTAGGATTTCTTACCTATATCTAGCATCTCTCTTTATGTTATTAAACGTCAAAATAAATTTATTATAAAGACAATCCAGTTAAGTCTGATAACGTTGAAAGATCTTTTGCGAATATATATATATATATATATATATATATATATATATATTTTTTTTTTTTAAGGAACTCTTTATGTTTTTGTTTGAACTTTAAATTACCACTTTAGATATTTCTGTGGTTCAACGATTTGGCATAACTCGATCTCTTTTTCTTAAATCCCAACTTCCCATATGTAGTCGAATCTTCTTTCGTCTTTGCCACCGTAGATTGCACTTCGTCGTGATTTTTCGGATTTTTCTTTTGTTTCTGAACTATTTGCCTAAATTAAGTTGCATTCCCACCAAAAATAATTAAAAACTCCAAAAAATTCAACAAAAAAAAACTTCACCATTTATAATACAGCGTTTCAATTTTTTGCAAATATTATAATGTAATGAAACATTTTTTTACAGCATAAACATGCTAATTATGTCTGTCACCCCATGGATTATTTGGAAATAGATTACATCCGTTAAATGTAAGTGTTTGCCTTATTCCTTCGATTTATTGGGTTTTTATTTGTTCCCTTTTGAGCCTTTACGATATAAATATATCTTGAAAGAGAGCTTAACATGACAGTTTTAATGAAATGATATAGTTTGCTACATTATTAGAATATTGATGTTTGTTTTTCACCTCCTTGCCTTTCTTGGTTAGCAACTTGCTTCATGTGGCTTATTTGATGTGCTTGTTAGAGCCACTGGTGATGTTCACATCGATGATCATCACACGAATGAAGATATAGCTCTTCACACCAACAGAGACAACCTCAAAGCTTTTAAAACATTTCTATACAGGTAAGAAGAACGGAAAATTGGATCGTAACGAAACAATCCATTATCCTCTAAGAAATTTTCAAAAAATATTTATAGTTAAAAACTTTGATGGACTTTTTCAATTACCTGAGTGACCAAAGCGTGTTGTAGCTAAGGAGTTCTTTTGAAAATCTTTTCCGCGGTAATTACCACGGTCCAGGGCCGGCTCTGAAATTTTGGGGGTCAGAGACAAATTGAAAATATAGGCCATAAAACCATAAAACATTAGAAATAGATCAACAAAAACTATAAAATTTATTATATATACATAAAAACAAAAATTTGTTTAAGGGACTAACAAAAATTGGGGCCAAACTCAATGTCTCATTTGACTTGATCCAGGGCTGGCCCGACCGCGGTCATCATTTCATTTGAGAAACCAGAAAGAAAGAAAAAAAGATAAAAAAATCAAATTGTTTGTTTTTAAACCAATCTTATCTCACCTCGGTCATCATTTCAGCAAGCTGTCGTACTGTAACTTCGTTGTTCGGGTTTTCCTGAAAGTTGTTAACATTCTGTAAATGAAAAATCACAGAGGATGATTATAAGTAATAGAGCCCACAATCATCAGAAGGAAAGCTTCAATAGCGTCCTTCACAGAGGATGTATTTTAATCAAATTTTAAACAAGATTATTTAAATTGAGTGTAGTTAAATCAATTATAACGGCGTTTTTATATTTTTGTTCGTAAGAAAATGTGGTTCGGATTTTCTTTCTGTTAATGTAATAATAACGACTTAAGCCAACCTTTTATCCCCAAACCAAAGTCAGACATTTTGTGACAACAGACGAACCAATTTAGTGCCATGTTACTTTGATTCTTTCGCTCTAAGTTTTTTTTGTTTCCTTACATTCGAACAATTTGTTTTGTTAACATAATGTTTACATATTTAAATTAGTAAAAAAACAACTATACTAGTCAAAGACTCAAAGTTGGTAGGTTAACTATTCCATTCCATTGCCTTGAGGACTTGTGGCTTTGTTTCGAATCCTAAATTTGATTCTGAAATCAGACGTCAATGGCCTGATGGGCTAAATGGGCTGAATGATCAAAAGGACAAGTTTGAAGCTGATGAATGTGACTCATATGAAGAAGATAAATCTAACCCTGATGAGCTAGATTTTATAAGTAGTGCAAGCTTTTCTTTTTTTATTGAGTTGAGTAGCAGCAATGAGTCAGTAAATCGGTTGAAAGCTATGATCTTGATGCCAGTTTCTGTTAAAAAAAATAGTTAACTAAACATTTCTTGAGTTTTATTCATTAACTGTAAGTATATTTACACATTAAAGTAACACCTATGTGAAGGTAGAATGTAAGTCACTGTGATGTTTTGTAGCTCGTCGTCCATTGCTTTGTGACCTACATCACATGTTGTTATGTGTTAAGTTTTGAACAAGTGTTAAAAATATATGTATAGTTAAGTAATTAAGTCGACTTCTTTTCTCCGTTATTCTCTCTTTGAGAACCGAACCGATCCAAAACTGAGAAGAACCGAACTGAAACTGAATCAAAAGATTTTCAATACCTATATGGGTACAAAATTTCTATATCTGAAAGACCCGGAACCAAAACCGAATCAAAATCATCTATATACTAAATGAAAGAAGGAGTTTGGGGCTCCAGAGGCTAGCCACCTCAGCATTTATACATTTTCATAACTTGCCTCACCTTCTATTTCCTCAAGTACAATTTAAACAAAACATGCAAATTGATACACCATGTCAGTTATGGATTATACTACTACTCTTCTATACATTTGTCAAGGACCATCAATAGACGATCCCCCAGCTTCCCATAATTAATTGTAACGTTGGTTTCCATTTTCTCATATAAGCCAGATTGTATAATTCACATAAATTAATAAAATTATGAGCGCTTCACCACTTTCTTCTTTTCCCTTTCGATGTCTGGATTTTAACCGTCAGAAGTTTGAAGAGGAGAAAAAACTTAAATCAGTGTCGGCAGGGATCGCTAGAAAATATCAACAAAATTCTCCCAAAATAAAGAGAATTATCAGGTACGCAAAATCAATTTCTTATGTCTTAAAAATAATTATCACCGCCCCAAAAATTTACAACAGATTCAATTCATGTATTGTTGATATAGTAAAAAAAAAAAAAGTGGAATAACCAAACCATCACAAAAAAATCATTATAAAAAACACGCTGTCAATATCTAAAAAATTGGCTTCTCATTTTATCATTATTTGATGGAAGAACAAATATATTTCAAGAGTTTTACATAACTTATTTTGATTTTAGTAATTTTGCAGGAATAATTAGCTTTCAAAAAACATACTAGGACAATCTAACAATGTCTCAACAATGAATTTATGTAAAGTGAGAAAAGTTTTATTTTTAATAATTACAATTTCCTACTTTTTAAAAATTTGTCATGTGGTAGTATAAATTATTTGATTCTTTGGCGAAGAACACAAACTTGAATCTTAAAAAAAAAACAAATCGGCAGTGAAAACTTTAATTTTGTACCTTAAATGATATAATTCTTCAGAAGTCATTGGTGAATTCTGGTTTCTTTCAATGGATCCACATGCATGTAGAAGAAGGATTTGAAGAGTTTTTCTTCAAACCGGTAAGGTTTAGCTGACCTTATCAACTTCAAATCATATATAATGAAACCAAGTTGAAGAAACCAAAAGAAGATTGAGAAACCAACCATGGAGGAGAAAGCAACTTTTCATGCTCATCGTGACTTGCATAAGAGTGAGTTTGACTGTTGCACACCAACTAAAATAGAAGCTGATGTATAGTTATCATAATCTCTTTTCATATCTTTCCTACTAATTATATAGTAAACTTCGACTGTTGCGCACCAACTAAAATAGATGCATGTTTCTCTATTTTAATTGTATTTATTATATGCACAACTGAAAAAAAAAACCTAACAAGTTAAAACTCATGTGGTATGGATCCAATAGACTTGACTTCCACCATGTTAGTGACATACTTTCTTCAGCTGGATCTTCCTTTCGGGTCTGAGAGTTTGTTCTACATTCTACTTTCTATTTAGTACTGTTTTGATTTTAGGTCTGTTTTGCAAATCATCCTGCTACTTGGAATATCAAACAAAAACAGTCATGGACATTTGTTTTACATTTGCTATTACTTTGATCGCTCTCATGGCATTTCTATGTTTGAACTGTGACACTACTTTAACATTATAATTGAAGATACAAATTTTAAATTTCTTTATAGACACTTTGGTGATCTACTAAAACAAGTTTTTGTCAATCCAAGTTTTAAACCATTCTACAATTAAAACTAATTTTTATAACATCAAATTATAAACTTTTATGTTATCATAAAATAATTTTAATTTTTCATCTTACTAATTTTTTTTTTAATATATCCGCGTGTAGCGTGGAACAACTCCTCGTATATATAATTAGACAAAACTCTCTCCATTTAAGTTATCCACATCAGCAAATTTTAATTTTTTTAATGGGCTTTTATGCATTTTGGATAAGTTGATTTTTGGGCTTCCACACATTAATTTAAAAATAAAATAAAAACATATTTATTCTGTAAAACACAAAACTATAAATTTCCAAATAAAAAATAAATATATCATAATGTTATTTCGAATAAAAAACTAAGAGAGAGTGAATGAGATCAATGGTGAATTAACTTTCTTCATCTCGCTGGAAATAAGAGACTGAAAAATAAAAGCTAATTGAATAAATATATTAAGTGGGGAGACATATATACTTACAATAGCGTATAAATATAAGAGAAAGTTTTTTAACAATTAATATATCACCATTTATAATAGGAAAAAAACTCCACATTAGGTTTACATATTTTAAGATCAGCTTACATATTCAGGTAATTTTGGAAAAATCGAAAAAATGAAATAAGTTGGAAAAATTCAAAAAACAAATCGGATAATTTCATAAAAATTAGAAAAATATATAGAGTTTCTAAATTTTAAATTTTTAAATGGGTCATTTGGGTACATGATCTCATATTTGTTCCTCTCACGTACTCTTTCCGTACCCACTTGAATAAAATAAATGATCTCAAACATATAGTTATTTTGAACGGGGTTGAGAATAGATGGAAAATTCGGGATGGATACGGGATGGGTACGGGATGAAACGAGAAACCTGTTCCGAAATGCCCAGATTTGATGGTGAATTCGATTTGTTGATCTCTTTAAAAATAAAGGACATAAAAAAATAATTGAATAGATATATTGAGTGGAGAGACATATATATACTTACAATAACATATAAGTATAGAAGGAAAATTTTTAACGATTAACACATCACAATTTATGTTAAGTAAAGAACTTCATAATAATATGTGTACATATTTTAAGATAATAAAAAAAAAATATCTAAAATTAAAAAAAAAAACAAATATAAAATAAAGATAAATGTAATTATAATAATGTAAATATATAAAATTTTAATATACAAATTTAAATTAAACTGCGTAACGCATCTCTAGTACAAATAACAACCCATCAAAGAAAGGCAATCCGGAATAGGCCCGATATTAATAAACGGCCCATTAAATTAGCGAACCAAAAGAAGTAATAAAAAATTGCTTTCTGTTTCGGAAACATTTGGTCAAAAGAGTCAAAACCCTACCGGCGAAAAGCAAAAAAATAAATTGACGAGCCATCCTTATAAATAAGAAGCCGCTTCGTTCTTTTTTTTTTCAAACAACTCCTAAAACCCTAAATATTAAAGCAGCCACACAAACCTTCGCATCTTCTTCCTCCTTCGCTAGCTATGGAGTTTTGGGGTATGCATCTCTGAAATTAATCCGCTTATTAATCTTAATTTTCTCAACAATTGACTGTTTCCGTCATGACTATCGTTTGAATCTTCCCCAGTTTCGCTCCTTGAATTAGCCTTTTAAGTCTTGTCTTTATACGAGCTCTTATTGTTCTTATTGCTTATCCTTACTGTCTTTTTTCTGTAATTGAATCATCTCTATTGCTCAATAAGCGTTTGTCTTGTGTTAAAATTGGTTTATGTATTGAGCTTTTGGTCTTTATTTCTGTATTGAAACTTCTCTATTACTCAATAATCGGTTGTCTTGTGTTGAAATTTGGTTTTGGGTTTGCTTAAGAAACTCTTTTCGAGCTCTGTGTTGAATAATCTGTGGGCTTATGTTGAATTGTAGGTATTGAGATTAAGCCAGGAAGTCCCATCAAGGTCGAACCAGAACATGGATATATAATCCATGTCACTCAGGTCTGTATCAATATCTTGTTGTTTTGGTTTTTTTGTAATTCTTGGAAGTTTCTTGTTCCTAAAACATAGTGATTGATTGTTGTTCTATCTTCAGGTTACACTTGGTGAGTCGAAGAAGGTGAAAGATGAGGCTGTTCATCTCTATGGGAAGGTTGGTGATGGTAATCAAAAGCTTCTCATCGGAAATCTCTCTCAGAAGATTCCTCAGCTTTCTATGGATCTCATCTTCGAGCAAGGTTTTGAGCTCTCTCACGAGTGCCAAAACAGCAGCGTCTTTGTTCTTGGTTACCAACGCCTAAGTTATGACGAACAATATCCTTTTTTTTAGTTTATCCTCAAATTTTATTGCTCACTTGTTGCAACTGAAGCTTGAGTTTTGTTTATCCTTGATTCTGTTTTTGCTCTGTTTTTCCTTCTGATGCTTACGGATGATGAGGAGTTTGATTCAGATGATGAGGAAATCCCCATGGGTATGTTTACAAATGGTAGGTTTTACTTTACTAAGCCAATGTCTTTGGGGTCTTAAAGTTTATTTTTGGCTTTTGTTATGAATCCTAACTTTGTCATTGTGATTTAGAATTGGAGAAATCAAACGCCAATGGGCTGAATGATGAAAAGGCTAAAGTCGAAGCTGGTGAATCTGACTCGGACGAAGAAGAAGAATCCGACTCCGATGAGGTAGGTTTTTTTTGCCATTGCACTTGAACACATTGTGAGAAGCAATGAGTCAGTAAATCAGTTGATCTTTAGTGCTGATTTCTGAAATGTGAAACATGTTTTCCTCTGTTTATTTGGTTTAGATGGGTTCGGATTCGGATGAGGATGAGGATGAGGATGACTCAGATGATGAAGAAGAAGAAGAAGAAGTTTTTTTTGCCATTGCACTTGAACACATTGTGAGAAGCAATGAGTCAGTAAATCAGTTGATCTTTAGTGCTGATTTCTGAAATGTGAAACATGTTTTCCTCTGTTTATTTGGTTTAGATGGGTTCGGATTCGGATGAGGATGAGGATGAGGATGACTCAGATGATGAAGAAGAAGAAGAAGAAGAAGAGGAGGAAGAAGCACCTGTAAAGGTATTTTGTCTGAAGAATTGGCTCATTGCACTTGAGAACTTACAAACACTTAGTTTTGAAATTAACTTTTGACTTTGATGAATCGAAAAATAGGTGGAGGCTCCGAGCAAGAAGAGGCCAAACGGTGGAGCAGTGAACAACACAAATGCATCAAAGAAAGCCAAAGTTGCATGTCACCAGAAGCAATCTGGTGCAGGAGGACGTAAGAAGTGCTGCTAAAAGAAACTAGAGATTGAGCCAAGTCACATTTTTGATAGAAAATATTGAGTTCTCCTATTGGTGACTGGTTTTGAGTAGGTGGTGACTTCGTGAGGCTTTTTTTGGGTTCTTGAAAATTTTGGATTGTTGAATCATTTAAATATATGTTATGTTGTCGTTTTGGGATGTCAAAGTTTGAACTGAAATATGATGATTTTTATTACCCCTAATTCATGAAATTAGTGATAATCATATGGATTGCTTTTCTGTTCTATCTATCTAGCGTAGTCGAAAAACAAATAAGAAATTGATACAAGGAAAAGGAGATGAAATGGACTAGATTACTACGCTCTATGCAACGTCGTTAGAGAATCTACTACTTCACTAGATTACGCCAACTACTCTATAAATCATTTAATTTATTTTCTGAATAAAAAGTTGGAAACTTTTGTAGGCTGCGAACAAACAAGAAACCAAAGAAGCAAAAAGCAAGACATACAAATCCAAAAATAAAAATTAAAAATGCAACACATATACAAATCCATATAAAAATTAAAAATGCGTCTGCCGGGAGTCGAACCCGGGTCTATTGCTTGGAAGGCAATTATCCTAACCGTTGGACTACAGACGCTTTTGAAACATGGCTACCTTTTAAGATATATATTGTTTTACTTTCTTTTAACATCAAGACTTGCGAGCTTAGTAAATGACATTATTCCCATCATTTGATACCAAAATCTTTGTGCAAAAACCGAATAGAACAGAAGCATTCTAAACTTCTGCCTATATCTATGATCCATCATTCCGTACACCTTTTACTTTCTGACAGATGCAACACAAATGGCCAAAGAAACCTAACCAAAGATAGAGAAATTATAACAAAATATAGACGATATACTTGGAACGAACCACCGTGATTATACTGTCTAAGTAAAAAGGCAAGAAACGAAAATTAAAAAAAAAAAACAAAAAGGTATCAAATGAGATGTAACAAAAAAGAAAAGAATCGAATAGGAGTTAAAATGCCAAATGATGCGTCTTCAAACGAGAGTTTCTTAATGAAGATAAAACTGTGGGTGTACTTGGAAGTTTTAGGAAGCCACTGGTTTGGATGTTGCCTTCTTCACAGCTTCTGCGTAGGTCCTGTGCTGATAGGTTAAGGTCGATTCGAGCAAGTCCCAGAGAGATGTCTTCGGGTTCCATCCTATTATTATTCAAATCCCAAAATCACTCAAGATTAGACATTGATTATATAATGTTTAAGCATTATTATCATGTTTTTTTTTAAATATGGGAATTAATTACCGAGTTGGCGGTTAATGATGGTCATGTCTGGGATTCTCTTGTCACTGTCATCATAACCTTCACCGTAAAATTCTTTTGAGCTAACATCAACCGTCGGGCTCTCAATAGCTCCCTCTCCACTCACTTTTGCGTATACCTGAAACATGTTTCGTTTTTTGGAATTTGAGAAAACCAGAAAAAAAAAAAGATATCAATCAAATTGTTTGTTTTGAAACCACCCATCTTTCTCACCTCGGTCATCATTTCAGCAAGCTGTCGTACTGTAACTTCGTTGTTCGGGTTGCCTACATTGAAGATATGGCCATTTGCTCTCTCTGGGTTTTCCTGAACGTCAAACACATTATCATTGCAGGTTTTAGTTGGACCTTCTTTGTTAAGTTAAATGAAAACCACAAAGGATGATTATTAGCGATATAACTCACAATCATCAGAAGGACAGCTTCGATAGCATCCTTGATGTAGATGAACGTTCTCTGTGATTCTCCACCATCCACAAGCTTGAGAGGCTCACGGCGTAGAAGATTCTGAAAGATAGCGATGCATCAACCAAAAGCTCGCATATAAACAGAACAAAATCATTGGATATTAGACTCTGATTTGTATACTTACATTACTAAAGCAGGCGAGAACACGAGGGACACCTTCGCTAGGACCATCAATGCCGGGAATGAAATCCATCCTAGGTCCAATCCAGTTAAAAGGTCTTACGATGGTGAACTCAAGTCCATTCTCAGCACCCTCAGCTGTCACAAGAAACAAGTGAGGTGAAGTCAAGTCATATTACCACATTAAATTTATATGTCATATCTTAAACAAAAATGCTTACCGTAAACGAGTCTCTCAATAAGTTGCTTAGCACAAGCATATGACCACCTTTGCTTCTCAATAGAACCAAATATGCAAGGGGAAATGTCTTCTTTAAGAACATAGAAAGAAGGATCCTGTAGAAAACACAACAAAACAACATTTGTAAATAATGAAAACGACCTTAGGCAATTGAATGTCAAGAAACCATTTTTTCTCCATACTTCAGATCCCATACATTTTGCTAAAATGAATGTGTGGTGATTAACTAGTTAGCTACTAAACCCTTAACAAAATCTAAAAGGGAGTTTAACAAGATCTACTGAGTAATTCATCGTTCAACTCCTGTGATTGTCCCATGGAGAGGGAAAAGAAAGAAAATGGCAGATTCAACAAGCTCCTCAGTACATTCAGAGGTGAGATTGATCTAGAGAAGATGAGTAAAAAAGAAAATAAAATGCTGAAAGCGAAAGGTGCACAAAGAGGCCTGACCTCACGCAGAGGATGATCCTTGGGGAGATAGCTTCCTATGGTTTTTCCATATACTTCACAGGTCGAAAAGTGAATGAGACGCTTGTTGTTCTCAGAGCAGTACTTTACCTACATAGCCAACACATTGACCAATCAATTTCAACTAATAGCGAGCTCATAACTATTACTTTCCTCAAATCTTTGAACAACAAGTAATGGACGAAGTAAGAAGGATCAAAGGAAACACATACAACTGGGAGTGCGTCAATGAAATTGCTGTAGATAGTATCAAGAGGACGCGTATTGTAATCCGCTGGAGTACAGATCGCAGCAAGATTTATAGTCTGCAGAGCAAATCAGAATTACAATCAGACATTACCGATCTCAACAATCAGAAAACAAAATCGCATCGAGAAAGTAGTAAAAGTAGATAATCAAAGACAAACGTCGAAAGTATAAAATCGCGAAAACGGAAATCGAAATTCAGATAACGGATCAGATCTGACTCTGCAATCATCATCAATCAACGAATGCACTAACTGTCATTTTCAATTCCTCAAAACCGTTTAAACTCGCATGTACAATTAAGAACAGATAATCGTATAAAGGAGGAACAAGCAATCGCATACCAGATCCGCCATCTTGATGAGTCCTTCGAGCCTCGAATCATGCTTGATGTTGATGCGATGAAACTGGATCCGACCTGCCCACTCGACGGTATCAGGCTCGAGCAAGTGCTTGATCTTATCGTTGTAAACGTCGAGCGCAAGCACCGAGTGCGGCGTCTCCGTCATCAGCTTCTCGCAGAGATGCGAGCCGATGAAACCTCCGGCACCGATCATACATATCGTGATCGGCTTTATCGGCTTGCCGTCCAGATCCACTCTACCAGCTCCGTTCGCCATTTTTTTCTCCAAGAGAAGAAGAATCCTTCGATAAGCTCGCGATGACTCTCTCTCTCTCTCTCTCTCTCTCAAAGATAACAATGCGCAAATGGCTGTAAAGAGTATGAAAGGGAGAGAGAAGAGAAGGAGTGGTGACGGTGGATATTTATGAGGGAGAGCATAGCATGTGAACGGAGGCAAATCTTCGTTAAAATCAAAAACACACTCTCGCTTCCGGCGCGTGGTGTGTACTCGCCTAGTCAGTACCTCCACGTTGATATCTTTCACTGAGTTTTTTTTTAAAGATAAAATTGATCTCAATTTCACTCGAGAAGATGTTGTATTTGCGATTTTTTAAAATAATTTCAATGTTGAGTGTTTTAATTTTTATAAATAAATTATGTGTTTAGGTGTTAGACAAAAAAACGATGTCAGAAAATGTGATGCCCCGACCTAAAGCACCACTCTTCAAAAAGTTAAAACAAAATATTAAGAATTTAATCATCTTTTTATAGACGAAAAATATGGCAGTACAAAAAGAGAAATCAAATAATGGGTTTGGAATCAAATACAAAGAGTCTATATCTGGAGAAAAACCTATCCAAGCAACATAGGAGATTCTTTTTATTTTTAATTATCGAAAACTCGCTGGGAAAGAATCCAGATGAATAACACATAATCAAATGTTTTAAAATTCTAATTAAGATTTAATAATCCTAAAAGCTTAATTGGACTAGTTACACTCTATGATTGGTACAATGTCACGTTACATGTGAGATTGATACAATGTCATCATGTTTACGAGAACGACTTTTCTAGGAATAACAAATGAGGTGTTTATTTAAGATTGAAAAAGATATACTCATCATTCAAAATTAAAAATTCTTGGGATATCAGATTTCATGCTCGCATCGGTTTAGACTTAGTGTAATACATGATAACAAGAATAGTTGAAGAATCTGTTAATTCAAACAGATACTTTTGTTTGGATTTCCACATTACATCAAAATTACGTTTTCAAATGCGATCAAGGCCAAATTTTGTAATTGCATTTCGTAGTGTATACAAAAAGTTTAACAAAGACAAAAGTTGTTTTAATCATTAATATTAAAAAAATCAATTTAGTTATACTATTATGTTCATATATCGAACGCGATGGCATACATATGAGTACAAATTGGCTTCATGTGAGTCCCTCATAGCCACTGAGCTGTCCACCACCTTCGGTCATTGATACTCACATGGTCAACAAAATTGACCTTATAATTTAACATGCCAATTTTCTCTTTGCTTAAATTGAATTTTAACATTAATTTGTTTTTGTCGCTCTTTGCCCCCAATATATATATTTATTTTTATTTGTTTTGTTCTAAAAGGAGCTGAGCTGAGCTGAAGACAAAAAGAAAGATAAAGCAACTATGAACAATTAGGGTACCTTTCCGAGAAGCAGCCACCTCGAAAACAGACTTCACAGTGCCCAACACTCTTTATTTGAAATTAGGATGTTGCACAAATCCATTTAAAGGCTTTTTCGTTTACATTTTGTTTTTTTAGGCTATTAGTATTAGCTTTGTAGGTATATCATCATAGTGCTTCCTACTAGATATACAATAAAAATCCCCATGAGAGATCTTTCTTACAGTATAAATCACTTCGAATAATATTAATACTTACCAGATTTATTAATTAGGTTCATTTATAGTATATGGTTAGTCGAGTATATTGTTGGTACTGGATTTGAAGTCCGTAATTTTGTCCCGATCTAAATTGTTATTTCAGTCAAAAGTTCGAAAACGAGATTTGTGGGGCTCATTCCCGTCAAAAACCGCAAACTACATTTTTCTATAAATACCGCACTAAGATAAGGAAATGAGGATCCCAAATTCCAGAGAGAACCCCTAAATTTCTCGATTTACGATTTACACGATATTTTCTCGTTGTATTTTCGATGATTTTTGGCTAAGTCTTTCCGACGATTTCTTTTGTAATCTCCGATTTAAATATTTCGTATAAGAAAGTTTATGAACCCATCATTTTCACGTATTTACGATAACCGGATTTTTGGTATCAATATTTGGCGCCGTCTCTGGGGAAGGGAACATTTCTACACTTAAAAAAATCGATCGACGGAAGGAATGACTCCCACATCCACGAAACCAACCTCTTCAACTTCGGCCGCAACAACCACCACTGCCTCGGGAACGACGATCTTTGGAACATCGGCAAGGCCAATCCCCACCGGGTCAGAAATGCCGATCTCATCAATATCGGCGATGCCAAGTTACGGCACATCTGAAGTGCCGACTCCAGCAACAACAGCTAGGCCGACCTCGATAGCTTCGACATATCGAACTTACACGCTGTCGACGGGACCGACTTTCCTAACTACAATGAGGACATCCTTCTCCGATCATACAAGGATGGACAGGACGACCGCAAATCCGATAAGCGCCACAAGGATGAAAGTACCCGCATACGGCACGTCGGCACAATCCGACATCTCGGCTTTACTCCAGACGCATATCGCTCAGATAAACGATAACACACGCAGGACTAACGAACGACTGGACGAATTGGCCACGGCTCAACACGTATGTCATAGCCGAATTGACGACCTCCACAACGCTAACGACAGGGGCCAGATGCCAAGGCAAACCACCTACACCCCGCGAGTACAACGAGTTCTGTTCGGGGACCAGATCGCAGACCTAAATGATCAGGGCGAACTACCTCCCCCGATAGACGACCAAGAGCGAAGGGATCAGAGACGACCGACGAACAACGACCACCAACGCCAAGAGCACACCGATCGGCAAAATGATGCCCCTAATCGTCAAAATCAAAACAGCGAACTGGAGGGCATAAAGAGGCAACTTAGGTTGATGACTTCCCGAGTTCACCAAGCAACAAGCTCGGCTCCCGAAATCGATCGAGTACTTAGAGAAGCGCAAAACACCCCATTCACGAGCAGGATAACTAATTCACCAGCTCGGCATCCGGGAAAAATCAAGATCGCGGCTTACGACGGAACAACAAATCCTATGATATTTATAACGGCATTCAGCGTTGTGATGTACCGAACCCAATTCTCTACTGAAGAACGCGACACAAGTTTCTGTCAATTGTTCGTGGAAAACCTGACCGACGCGGCTCTGAGTTGGTTTTCAAAGCTCGAAGCGAATTCAATCGATAGCTATGAAGACCTCACAATAGATTTCGTCAAACACTATTTCATGTACATAGAACCGGGAGCGTGCGAGGCCGACCTATACACTTTGAAACAAGCCCCAAAGGAATCTCTGCAGTCGTACATTAGCAAATTCAAGAACATCATCTCCAAAGTGACAGTATCAGACATCGCATCGATCCCGTCATTACGTAACGGACTATGGTACGAATCGAGTTTTTACGAGGAAATGAAGAAAAACAAACCACATACTTTGGAGGACGCACTCCACAGGACAGCGATTTTTATCGAGATGGAGGAAGAGAGAGTCGAGAAGGCAAAGAAATATGCCGCCCCAAAACGCGCCACAAGGATGAAAGTACCCGCAAACGGCACGTCGGCACAATCCGACATCTCGGCTTTACTCCAGACGCATATCGCTCAGATAAACGATAACACACGCAGGACTAACGAACGACTGGACGAATTGGCCACGGCTCAACACGTATGTCATAGCCGAATTGACGACCTCCACAACGCTAACGACAGGGGCCAGATGCCAAGGCAAACCACCTACACCCCGCGAGTACAACGAGTTCTGTTCGGGGACCAGATCGCAGACCTAAATGATCAGGGCGAACTACCTCCCCCGATAGACGACCAAGAGCGAAGGGATCAGAGACGACCGACGAACAACGACCACCAACGCCAAGAGCACACCGATCGGCAAAATGATGCCCCTAATCGTCAAAATCAAAACAGCGAACTGGAGGGCATAAAGAGGCAACTTAGGTTGATGACTTCCCGAGTTCACCAAGCAACAAGCTCGGCTCCCGAAATCGATCGAGTACTTAGAGAAGCGCAAAACACCCCATTCACGAGCAGGATAACTAATTCACCAGCTCGGCATCCGGGAAAAATCAAGATCGCGGCTTACGACGGAACAACAAATCCTATGATATTTATAACGGCATTCAGCGTTGTGATGTACCGAACCCAATTCTCTACTGAAGAACGCGACACAAGTTTCTGTCAATTGTTCGTGGAAAACCTGACCGACGCGGCTCTGAGTTGGTTTTCAAAGCTCGAAGCGAATTCAATCGATAGCTATGAAGACCTCACAATAGATTTCGTCAAACACTATTTCATGTACATAGAACCGGGAGCGTGCGAGGCCGACCTATACACTTTGAAACAAGCCCCAAAGGAATCTCTGCAGTCGTACATTAGCAAATTCAAGAACATCATCTCCAAAGTGACAGTATCAGACATCGCATCGATCCCGTCATTACGTAACGGACTATGGTACGAATCGAGTTTTTACGAGGAAATGAAGAAAAACAAACCACATACTTTGGAGGACGCACTCCACAGGACAGCGATTTTTATCGAGATGGAGGAAGAGAGAGTCGAGAAGGCAAAGAAATATGCCGCCCCAAAACGCGCCACAAGGATGAAAGTACCCGCAAACGGCACGTCGGCACAATCCGACATCTCGGCTTTACTCCAGACGCATATCGCTCAGATAAACGATAACACACGCAGGACTAACGAACGACTGGACGAATTGGCCACGGCTCAACACGTATGTCATAGCCGAATTGACGACCTCCACAACGCTAACGACAGGGGCCAGATGCCAAGGCAAACCACCTACACCCCGCGAGTACAACGAGTTCTGTTCGGGGACCAGATCGCAGACCTAAATGATCAGGGCGAACTACCTCCCCCGATAGACGACCAAGAGCGAAGGGATCAGAGACGACCGACGAACAACGACCACCAACGCCAAGAGCACACCGATCGGCAAAATGATGCCCCTAATCGTCAAAATCAAAACAGCGAACTGGAGGGCATAAAGAGGCAACTTAGGTTGATGACTTCCCGAGTTCACCAAGCAACAAGCTCGGCTCCCGAAATCGATCGAGTACTTAGAGAAGCGCAAAACACCCCATTCACGAGCAGGATAACTAATTCACCAGCTCGGCATCCGGGAAAAATCAAGATCGCGGCTTACGACGGAACAACAAATCCTATGATATTTATAACGGCATTCAGCGTTGTGATGTACCGAACCCAATTCTCTACTGAAGAACGCGACACAAGTTTCTGTCAATTGTTCGTGGAAAACCTGACCGACGCGGCTCTGAGTTGGTTTTCAAAGCTCGAAGCGAATTCAATCGATAGCTATGAAGACCTCACAATAGATTTCGTCAAACACTATTTCATGTACATAGAACCGGGAGCGTGCGAGGCCGACCTATACACTTTGAAACAAGCCCCAAAGGAATCTCTGCAGTCGTACATTAGCAAATTCAAGAACATCATCTCCAAAGTGACAGTATCAGACATCGCATCGATCCCGTCATTACGTAACGGACTATGGTACGAATCGAGTTTTTACGAGGAAATGAAGAAAAACAAACCACATACTTTGGAGGACGCACTCCACAGGACAGCGATTTTTATCGAGATGGAGGAAGAGAGAGTCGAGAAGGCAAAGAAATATGCCGCCCCAAAACGCGAACCCGACGACCAAGGACAAGGCAACGCCCAGGCTCCGACAAGACGAAGAATCAACATGATAATGGGAGGACTTCCCACGTATAACGACTCGGTCCGATCAATCAAAAGCTACGAACGAAGAACGATCGCAGCTAAACCATGGAAGGGCAATGCCAACGACGAACTTAAAATCGGCAATGACATATCTTTCACAGAAGACGACCTCGAGGGAGTGGATACGCCTCACAACGACAATCTCGTCATCGAGCTCCGAATCGGAGATTGCGAAGTCATCTGCGTTTTGATCGACACCGGGAGCACAGTGGATCTCATCTTTAAGGAAACTCTCCAAAGAATGGAACTCGAAGGTTTCGAATTTAAAGCAAGCATGAAGCAACTCACATGATTTGCAGGGGACACCACAATGACAATAGGAACCATCAAACTCCCGGTCTATGTCGGACGAACGACTAAGGTTGTCAAGTTCGTGGTCATCGATAAGCCGGCCATCTACAACGCAATCCTCGGCACCCCCTTGCTAAATGCGATGAAAGCAGTCCCTTCAATCTATCACCAGTGCATAAAATTCCCAACCTCGAGCGGCATGTTCACGGTTAGAGGTAACCAACGAATGGCAAGAATCTGCTTCATCACCGAGCATAAACTGCGAAAAGCGGGGCAAACGTGTCTAATCGCAACCCAAGGACCAAGCGAGCTAACACCCCCTGACGATCAACAGCGCAAAGACGTTGTCATAACCAATATCGACATACAAGATCCGGAAAAACGCAGCGGCAACGCACCAGAATTAAGCAACGACCTCAGAGACGAGCTGAAACATTTTCACATTCACGTAGAAGATTAATGACCTGAAAGGTATTCCTCCTCCTTCTAACACGCAAAAAAAAAATCACAAAAAAAAATCGCAAAAAAATGGCAAAAAAAAATCACAAAAAGTCGCCAAATAAAATCGTAAAAAAAAAAATCGAAAAGAGAAAAATCGCAAAAAATAATCACAAAAAAAAAATCGCAAAAAAAAAATCACAAAAAGTCGCAAAAAAAATCGCAAAAAAAAAATTGCAAAAACAAATCGCAAAAAAAAATCGCAAAACAAAGTCGCAAAACAAAATCGCAAAAAAAAATCAAAAAAAAAAATCGCAAAAAAAATCACAAAAAATAATCGCAAAAAAATCGCAAAAAAAAGTCGCAAAATAAAATCGCAAAAAATAATCGCAAAAGAAATTCGAAAAAAAAAATGTCTCTTGTAATATGAACTACGATCGGCTTGATCCCCACTTTAGGGGTACGTAGGCAGGCTTTTTTTAAAAAAGGTGCAGCCATACATAATAAAAAAAAGAGGGTTATCAATCCACCCGATTCGACACGCAGTCGGGCTGCCCAAACACATTGACACTCTGGCCAGGTGATCAATTTCGAAACGCGTTCCGCACGAATGCAGTGGTGAAATAATCCATCCCTTCGATGCATAAGCCTAAAAAACTTAGCTCGTTGGGTTTAAAAGCCGAGCCCAGTCTCGCACAAATTAAACGGGATAAGCCGGGCCAAGTCTCGCGCCCAGGATCGACAAAGCCGTGCTCCGGTCCGCATGAAGAGGTTGAAACGAACGAATAAGCCGAGCACCTCGCACGTTGCGATTTCGACCTCGGAATACATTACACACGTATGGAGTGATTATATAATCCACTCCTTCGATGCACATATATATATATATAAAAAAGGAAAATCCGAGCCCAGTCTCGCACAAATTAAACGGGATAAGCCGAGCCAAGTCTCGCGCCCAGGATCGACAAAGCCGGACTCCGGTCCGCATGAAGAGGTCGAAACAAACGAATAAGCCGAGCACCTCGCACGTTGTGATTTCGACCTCAGAATATATAAAAAAAGGAAAGAGAAATATGGATTAATTAAAAAAGTCATACCAAAAGTTTCGTACATAGAAAACAGAGTCCACATACGGACTACCCGATAATAAAGCAATAAACAAAAGACGAAGGCTAAAAATAACTAAGGCTGCAAAGCATCATCCTCCCGGACAGTGGCCATAACGACAAAGTAAGCCTAGTCGCGTTCGACCCATACTCGTTGATGACAGGAGCTGCGTCCTCTGGACACGTCAAGTGCTCAATCCGAGCATCGACAGGGGTAACAACGAAAACGGCTTCCACGAAATCCTCGACATGCATAGCCCGAGCCTCTCTATCTCTTTCAGCTAACTGCTCTTCCAAATTGGAAATCTTTCCCTCGGGAAATTGAACACCCTCATTCAGGGAACCTCGAAAAGCTTCAAAAACCGCTTGCGCCTGACCATAAAGACTAAGAGCTTCTTCTACGGCCTTATCACCATCGTAAAAACGACGAAATGCGTCAAAACGCTCTTGGTACCTCAAGGCGACTGCCTCAAGAGCACGACGCCTCTCGTCTACCACCTCACGTGCACCATTTATCAATGCCGCCTCGTACTTCCCTTGTACCATTCACGTTGCATCCAACCCCGAGTCGTTCAACGGACGCTCCGACTCTGCCTCGTTCGACGGACGTTCAAACTCCGCCTCATTCGACGGACATTCCAACTCCGCCTCGTTCGACAGACATTGCGACTCCAACTCGTTCAACGAACTCTCTGACTCCGTCCCGCTCGAAGAAGAGGCCAACTCCGTTACATTCTGTTCCATAACTATATCAAGCCAAGATACGTCATCATCCGCCATCAAGTGTCCAAACAATCAACAAAAGACTCGATCTCGAAAAGATCACGCTACCTGAAAAGAACGAAAACTCGGGTTATAAAAAAATTCATGAGTAAACGAAGCTCGGCCAAATAAAATAGAAGGAGGCAATCCCGACAAAATTCTCGAGATTCCGTGTAACGGCGCGGGATTCGTCAACGAAGCCAAAACTCCGATTTATGCCGGACCAACAATTTCGAAGAATCCGTCAAAATTCATACATAAACATCTACATTTTAACGGATTGGGGGGGACTTACTGTTGGTACTGGACTTGAAGCCCGTAACTTTGGCCCGGCCCAAATCATTATTTTCGTCAAAAGTCCGAAAACGAGACCCGTGGGCCCCATTCCCGTCAAAAACCGCAAACTACATTTTTCTATAAATACCGCACTAGGATGAGAAAATGAGGATCCCAAATTCCAGAGAGAACCTCTAAATTTCTCGATTTACGATTTATACGATATTTTCTCGTTGTATTTTCGACGATTTTTTGCTATGTCTTTCCGACGATTTTTTTTGTAATCTCCGATTTAAATATTTCGTATAAGAAAGTTACTGAACCCATCATTTTCACGTATTTACGATAACCGAATTTTTAATATCAACATATATCCGTTTGTAGCTAAAACAAAATAGTTAATTATCAGATGCCAACTTTTATATCAATATTTTCTCAAACCTTAAACTTTTTTATTGGTTTCTGTATTTTTTGTATTCCTCCAGCTTTGAAATATCCTTTTAAATAAAGAATTAGCTTTTCTTTTTAGTTTTCCACTTCCTTTATACTATTAGGTTGCTAATAACTTTTTAGGAGAATGTAAGTAACTTAGCACTTTAAAAATTAATATATTTGATGCCTAGAATTGGGAGATTTCAAAACTTTGAAGATAAAAAAAAAATGATTTTTGCTTACTTGTTTTTAGAACAAAAAAAAAAAAATCAATTTGTATTGTGTTTACTTGTCAGAGAATATAGAAAGCATATTGACTCTTGCATTGCATGTTATTTTTTTTTAAAGTGTATACATTATTATTTTTTACGTGATTAACAAATCAAATTATTCTATATAAGTGGATATTGATCATTTAGGTGAGCTATATGTAAAATCAAGTTGAATTATGGATTTCCTCAATTCATAACCCAAACAATTAAGATGATTACACACCGATCTATGTGCATTGGAGCTTCCTAATCGATTTACACACCGATCCGGAGATGGTTACTTCTGCTCATTCATTTTTATCATCTCTTCTACTTTTACATGGTTAGGATAAGAATAGCTTAATGCTAAATTATTATAAAAAGTGGTTCGAGTCAACAGTATATATAGTGGATAAAGATACAGTAAATGAGGTTTCAAAAAAAGAAAAAGATACAGTAAACTTTATGCATTCTTGTCAAACTACAAAAACTACAAACTTATCTAAATAAGAATTTGACTGGTGACAAAGAATTACAGTAAACTATATTTATATGCAGTTAGTCAAATTACAAATGCTACATAAAAAAAAGTAAGTGTATGTGATGATAATAATAACTGAAATTTACATTGAGATAAAATGGGACGGATCCATATCCAAATTTTAATTATTCGGATATATGAAATTTGAATATCTATATAGAAATTAAAATATTTCTGGATATTCAAATCCGAATTGACAGTCAAACTAAAATCTACATATATCGTAAGTATATAAATTTTGAAAAATAATAATAATACATTGACTCATAGTTAGTAAAACTATCGTAACTATAAATTTATTGAAAATGGGTAACCATGCTATAAAAATGATAACATACCATATACATTCATTAGTCAGCATATAGTAATTAAAATTTTATTTAAAACGATGTACTGTGACAACTATAAATGAGAATTAATCCATTTACATATTTACATACTAACTAAGATCATGTTCACTGGGTAAAATAACTTTTAAGATTCTTAAAAAAAAATATATTAATTTTTAAATCATAAAAAATGTAAACCAATCAAAACATGACATATATTAAATGAATTTCTTAAAAAGTTAAAAATAGTTTATTAAATAAAAAATTTAAGAATTTCTTTTTCTCACTCTCTCTTATTTTTTATTATTTTATTAATATTTTTGTTTAAAAATTTCTTTTAAGAACTTTGCATTGATCATGCTCTAAAATACTCCGGATCCAAATCAGCAGTCAAACTAAAGTTTACATTTATCGTAAGTAAATGAATGTTAAAAATAATTACATTGAATCATAGTTAGTCAAATTACGCTGATTATAGATTTTTTGAATGAGTAACCATATAGTTTTGACAATAAAAAAAGAATTACATTAGTTAACTTACAATAACAAAAAAATTATTTAAAATGAAGAACTGTGATAATTCTAAATGAGAATTAATTTATTTGCATACTAATTTTTTTTTTTTGTTGCTAAAATCCTATTACAAGTTTATTTTTAAACCATTATTAATATATAATTATTGTTTTTCGGTTCTTAACTATCTACTACAAACTCATTAACAATACAAATAAAACAAAAGATTGTTAATAAATTGTTGTTCCATCTTATTTTTTCGGCAGCCTACTAATGCAAATAAACTAAATTCAAACTAAAGTGAAAAGAACAAAGGGGGGTTATGCTATCGTACAAAAGGAAGATAAACACTAAGAAAAAAACATTATTTACTAAATCTTGTACTACTATTTTTAACATCCAGTGAAAATAACAAAACCAGACCTCGTAAAGCAAAACCAATGCAAATATGCTTTAAATTTGTCATGATGGTCTCTAGTTAACAGCATTTAAAAGAAGGGAATTATGAACGTCGTCAGATGTCATATCAATATCGTAATATTTGATCAGCATTAGCTCAGAGGATTTGTTTGATCGGACGTAATATTTTTGCTTTGGATTTTTTTAATTAATTATACTACTAAACATCATAATGAAATCCAAATAGTAGAATATCAAATGTCGTCACACACGTTTCAACTTCTCCAACTGAACGAGACTTAATAAAATTTAGAGCATAAATTTACCCTTTTTTTTTTGGTAAAACATTTTTAACATCGAATAAGCTGAAACAGATCTACTACATCTTGGACCCCACAGGGAATGGAGAGGAAATTACCACGAACGTGTTAGGAAAGTAAAGCGACAGGGGCTAAATAGTCAATTCGCATAACGTTTTCCTTTAAATTTTTATAAATGGAAAAAATATTTGCTGGATAATTAACCGCTGGGCTTTTACAGTTTTTCCTTTTAAAACCGAGACTCACCACTCCCCTCTTCGTACAGTCTCCTTTTTTCTCTCTCTCTCTCTCTCTCTCTCTCCGATTTTTCGAAATTTTTGTTTCCTTCTTTGAGAAGTTTTCCGAACAATGTCGAGTCGTGGAGGTTACGGTGGCGCCGGTCGCGGTCGCGGTGGGGGTAGATCTGACCACCGACAAGAGGAGTCCACTGGTCCCGTTTCGTGGCCGGCACTGCAAAGCTCCGGCGGCCGTGGAGGTTTGGTTTCTGGCGGGAGAGGCCGAGGAAACGCCGGACGGGGAAATACTCCGGTCGTTACTGGAGATCGGAGGGCGAGCTCGTCGTCTGCTCCGTCGGACGTTGTTCCCGGCGTCATCGGAGCAGCCGGAGACGTTGCTTCGTCTTCGGGGACGTCCGTACGGGAGAAAGCTAAGGTCTCTGAGTCCGCCGACGCTGGCGCGGCTCTTGCTCAGGAGTTAGCGGAGAAAGTTCAAATTGCTCCGGCGACGACGCTTCCCCCGGCGTCCTCGAAGGCGATTACGCACCCTCTGCGTCCAGGGTTTGGTCAAGCGGGGAAGAAGGTCACGATTCGTGCCAACCACTTCCTCGTGCAAGTGGCGGATAGAGATCTGTATCACTACGACGTAAGCCTCCTTCGATTTTCTGATTCCTTTTTTGTTTTTTGTTTTTTTTTACTTTTGACGAATCGACTCTTGTTTGTTCGTTTCTTGTTCGGTGTTCTGAAAATTTGTCGTATCTGTTTCACTAAGTTCTAGAGATTTGCTCCGTAATGTTTTTCTTCAGATTTATCTAAACGACGAATCTGGTTTCAGTATTTGAGTCGCTGAGTTGTTTTTGTAAAGGGTTTTAGCAACCTCTGATCCGTGTTATCTGTTCAGTTTCCCGTAAATCTCAAAAGGGACCCAAATGAATCTGCTTTTTTTTGTATTTGCATGTCTGTCTGACTTGTTTTGTGATGTATCGTCGTTGTTTCGCGAATGAAGCTTTCTGGGTTGATATTTGTTTGATCTGTCTCTGACTTGCAGGTTACAATCACTCCAGAGATCATTTCGAAAAAAGTAAACAGAGAGGTGATCAAAACTCTGGTGGATACCTATAAAGAGTCGCACTTGAGGAAGAAGAGCCCTGCCTACGATGGCAGGAAGAGTCTCTTCACTGCTGGGCCACTCCCCTTTGAGTCTAAAGACTTTGTTGTGGATTTGAAGGACAAAAAAGTCGCTGGTTCTTCTACTAGGTAATGCTTATTAATAATCTCTTTGCAGATGGGTTTAATACTGCTAGTAATCACTTGTTCTTAAAACAGTTTTTGGTAATTGTGGCTCTGT
Source organism: Alliaria petiolata (assembly GCA_020283515.1). NCBI lineage: Eukaryota > Viridiplantae > Streptophyta > Magnoliopsida > Brassicales > Brassicaceae > Alliaria > Alliaria petiolata. Next base: position 23,901,090 of record JAHZTW010000002.1, read on the forward strand.
TCTTTTGGCAGGAAGGAAAGGCAATTCAAAGTTGCTATAAAGCTTGCTTCAAGGCCTGATCTTCATCAGTTACAGGAATTTCTCCGTCAGAGACAAAGAGATGCTCCATATGAGACTATCCAAGTGCTTGATGTTGTTCTCAGGGACCAGCCCTCTGAAAAGTAAGAAACTTGGAATTTTCTTAAACTTTCCCAAGAGTAAAAAGTCTATGCAAAGACTATACATTCACTGTATTGCTTTCCTATGCAGGTATTGTACTGTTGGGAGGTCTTTTTTCGACCCTAGTTTGGGAACGCCCGGTGAGCTTGCTGATGGTGTTATGTACTGGAGAGGGTACTTTCAGAGTCTGAGGGCTACTCAGATGGGGCTGTCTCTCAACGTTGGTAAGAACTTGGCTAAATGTTCTGGTTGAATTGGTGCGGTTGATTAATATTATTTTTTTAATTGGTTAAGATTTGAAAAGTTCTATGCATGTATGGTTTTGCTGGAGATTGTTCTGATCCACTGAAGCTGTGTTCTTTTCTTATGATGCAGATGTGTCGGCTAGATCTTTCTATGAGCCTATTTTCGTCACTGAATTCATCGGCATGTATCTGAATCTCAGGGACCTTAATAGGCCGCTCACCGACTCAGATCGAGTCAAGGTATTTATCTGACGTTTACTCAACCGGTTAAATAGTATATAACATTATAAAAGAGGATGCAATTGTATACACGATTCTTATCTTACAAATTATATGTTGGTTTCTAGGTGAAGAAAGCTTTGAGGACTTTAAAAGTTGAATTAGCACATTTTGAGTTCGCAAGAAGTGCCAAGATCAGTGGGATTTCCAGCTGTCCCCTCAGTCAGCTTAGGTGAAGCTTCTTATTTCATCAATAAACCTGAATAAAAATGCAGAGTTGTTGGGACTTTATTTCGTTGCATTTTTCTTGGAAATAGGTTTCTTATCTTTTGGTTTCAAAGTATTGTCTGATATTTACCTTTTCTCTGTTCATTTCAGTTTCACTTTAGAGGACAATTCCCGAAAAACTGTTGTACAGTATTATGCTGAAAAGTACAACTATAGGGTGAGATACCCGTCTCTACCTGCCATTCAATCAGGGAGCGACTCAAGGCCTGCTTACTTGCCGATGGAGGTATGTTTTGAATTCGATGTGTTTACCTTCACACCATTTTTTTTTAACTCAGCTTCGTATCACTGAGGATCTGCTTATTCTTGGTTTCTGCAGCTTTGCAGGATAGCCGAAGGCCAGCGATACACCAAGAAGCTCAATGAGAGGCAGGTGACTGCGTTGCTAAAAGCTACCTGCCAACGACCTGATGCTAGAGAGAGATCGATCAAAGATGTAGGTTCAAGTCCTTTTTGCATCACATTTACAAAAGTTACTTGACGGATACAAAGCGTCTTTAAATATGCGTCCCCTTGTATTGACGAACTTCACATTTATTGTTTCTATTGTTAGATGGTCAAGAAAAATAACTATAACGAGATTGAGCTTGTGAACAAAGAGTTTGGAATGTCAGTGACTGATCAGCTGGCCACTGTTGAGGCTCGTGTTCTGCCGCCTCCGATGGTGATTCTCTCGACTCCATTTTTGTGATTGCTTTTCTTTATTGCCATACATTTTCTCTTTTCAGTGATCCTCATTACCAGATGTTGTTTCTGTCTACAGTTAAAATACCATGAAAGCGGGAAAGAGAAAATGGTGAATCCAAAGCTAGGACAGTGGAACATGATTAACAAGGTAAAAATGTGATTGACTGTGATTTGTGCCTAACGCTTCTAATTGGTTTTACGTGTGATATCAAAATTTTCAGTCTCTTACATCTTTTTGGTTTTTGTTTGTTTGTTTGTGTTCTAGAAAATGGTAAATGGAGCTAGAGTTGCTTCTTGGACTTGTGTGAGTTTTTCTACTCGGATTGACCGAGGGTTACCTCAAGAGTTCTGCAAACAATTGACTGGGATGTGCGTCAGCAAAGGAATGGTATGTGGCTTGTTTCATGCTTTTGTATACTTATAGTCACGATTTGTTCATACAAAAAGTTCACTAACTGTCTTTTTATCATTCATTCCAGCAATTTAATCCACAGCCTGTCATTCCACTCATCTCTTCTCCGCCTCAAAGAATCGAGGAAACACTTCGGGACATCCGCAAACGGGCAACTGAACTCCAACTGTTGATCGTAATATTGCCTGATATTACTGGATCGTACGGTAAGCTTGTGCAATTTGGTTGGTATTATTTGATGTAAACTATACCTAACATTCTGGTTTCATGGACACTTTTTTTTGTTTGTTTGTTTGTCTGCAGGAAAGATCAAGAGGATATGTGAAACGGAGCTAGGGATTGTCTCCCAGTGTTGTCAACCGGGTCAAGTCCGTAAACTCAGCATGCAGTACATGGAAAATGTGGCATTGAAGATTAATGTTAAGGTATCGTCATCTCTGTTTCTTGATGTTTAAACCTTTCCATATGTTTATGTTTATGCTGCTGTAAATGTAAGACTTTGTTTGTATTTCAGGCTGGTGGAAGGAACACAGTTCTTGACGATGCTATCAGAAGAAGGATCCCTCTGATTAGTGACCGACCCACCATAATCATGGGCGCTGACGTGACGCACCCTCAACCGGGTGAAGACTCGAGTCCTTCTATCGCCGCGGTATGTATCTTGATAGCTTTTATTTCTATCTCTTTCAAGTGATGTGTTGTTTTCTGATCAAGTGTAAAGTCATCTTTCATGATCATAAGAATCTGTTAATCAGTCTCTGTTCGTTCCCAATGATTTTAAAGTTGTTATAATCTACACTTAGGGTAATGCAGTATGCTGAGACTCTGCTTTCAAGTGATGTGTTGTTTTCTGATCAAGTATAAAGTCATCTTTCATGATCATAAGAATCTGTTAATCAGTTTCTGTTCGTTCCCAATGATTTTAAAGATGTGATAATCTACATTTAAGTTCCATCTCTTCTTTTTTTTAAATACAGGTTGTTGCCTCTATGGATTGGCCCGAGATAACGAAATATCGAGCACTAGTTTCTGCTCAGGCTCACAGGGAAGAAATTATCCAAGACCTGTATAAGCTGGTTAAGGACCCTCAGCGTGGGTTAGTACACTCTGGTTTGATAAGGTAAACAGAACAAAATGCTCTAATGTTTTTTTTTGTTCTCTTTGATATTTCAGAATCACAAAAAAGTGCATTGTTTCTGAATGCAGGGAACATCTGATAGCATTCAGGAGGGCTACGGGTCAAAAACCTCACAGGATCATATTCTTCCGGTGAGTCATATTGACATTGCTTTCAGTCTCTGAATTTACCCCTTCCTTGGTCCTAAACAATGCTTTGGCTAATTGCAGTGATGGAGTAAGTGAAGGACAGTTTAACCAGGTTCTGCTCCATGAGATGCACGCTATACACAAAGCAACAAACTCTCTCGAGGAAGGTTATCTTCCCCCTGTCACCTTTGTGGTTGTCCAGAAGCGACACCACACACGTCTGTTTCCTGCTCAGCACGGGAACCGCGACACGACTGATAAGAGTGGCAACATACAGCCAGGTTCCCATCACAATCTCTTGCTCCTTTTATCAACTGGAAAATTCTCTTTGATGATCTTAAACGTTGAATTTTTAAACACGTTAAAATCTCTTCTTTTTAGGAACTGTCGTTGATACCAAGATCTGTCACCCGACAGAGTTTGATTTCTATCTGAACAGCCATGCGGGTATTCAGGTAATCCAAGTCTTATCTCTTTCCTTTGCTTCTACCATTTTAGAAACACATTTATAAGTTGCTTATGGGTGTTGTTTTAATGGTGTTTTTCAATAGGGAACAAGTAGGCCTGCTCATTACCATGTGCTTTACGATCAGAATGGTTTCACTGCGGATCAATTGCAGATGCTTACAAACAACCTTTGCTACACGTAAGTAAACTACACAACATATGTTTTTTCCTTTTGACATGTTTCAAATACATAAAAAGTTGTCTGAACAAAAAAAAAAACATAAAACTTGCCAGGTTTGCAAGGTGCACAAGATCCGTCTCAATTGTGCCACCGGCTTACTATGCACACTTGGCTGCGTTTAGAGCTCGTTACTACATGGAAAGTGAGATGTCTGATGGAGATTCGAGCAGGAGCAGGAACACGACTACGAGCACTGGTCCATTTGTTTCGCATCTTCCTGCAGTCAAAGATAACGTCAAGGAGGTTATGTTCTACTGCTGATAACGTCAAGGAGGTCCATGGGTTACTACTTCTTGGTCTCTCTTTTGAACAACCGAAAGTAAAAACAAAAACAATCTTCGGTTCCGGTTTATTTTAACAACTTCTCTTTTTGGGTTTTGGCTGTGAATATTTTTAATGATTCGGCCAAGTAGGACTTAGCTATTTTGGTTATCGAATTGTGGAAAAAAGAAAGGGTTTTTAATTATCTTTTGTTAAGACTATGATCCGACTCAGAATTTGCATATGAATGATAATTCTGCGTTTGTTTCTAAACATTTATTATCTGATTCGTTTTTGGTCTCATTTTTACTTTTCTTTAATATTTTAATCTGTCATTAGAATTCACTTTCCAGTTTCCACTGTTAAACGCATACGACAGTTTGGATCCAACGGTGGAAATGATAATTTAACCAATACAATTTGCGATGAGGTTAATCTTTACGGGTTGAGAAGATTGAAAAATATTATGAATAATAGCTGTAAAATATATTATTACAGTTGTACATGTTTTTGTCTTTTTGTATTTTTGTATTAACAGAGGTGAGCTTTTGTATTCGAACACGAAACATAGAAACAAGAAAAAAACAACCAAAATTTTAAAATGCCCATGAAATTCAGTTTAACAATACTACAAAAAATAAATAAATAAAAATGAATTGCAAACCAACCGAAACTGATTTTAATACTACTAACAAAGGTTTATTAACGTTGCTAATGTTTTGCTTTAACAAACGTTTTATGGGTTAAAAAAGATTTTTTTTTTATTTTTTTTATTTTGTCATATCATCCAAATGCACATAAACAAAAACAAAGTCAAGCTCCTGCTAAAAAAGGACACGCCTGCCTCCAGATCTATCTGTTCGTCTTTACTCCTCCTTCTCTCCAGTTTCCATTTCTCGCCGGACTTCTGATTCACCGGAGAATCGGATACATTTTCCTGATCGGATTCTCTTAAAACCTCTTCTTCACCTTCCGGATTGGATTGGATCAAACTTTTTGTGATCTAACAGTTTCCTTACTGCTATGATCTGAAATGAGATGCAGCCTAATCTGTTCCCATTCGGCACAGTTTTGGGTAATCCGTTCCTCTTCAATGGCGGCGATCTGAGCGAGCTCGGTGCTTCTGGTGGGTTCGAGAGCTCTAGGGTTTTCTTCTTACTCCCTCTCTTGTTGTCCCAAGGCGAAGGGATGGATTTCTCCAAGGTCGGCGAGAAATTCCTCAGCTCTGTTAAATCCGCTACATCGCTTGGGCTCTTACCTTCTTCTCCTTCCTTCTCTGATCGCCCTGAGGTATTAAACTTGTTTCGCTTTTCCCGTCTCACTCACTCTCTCTCTTTGATTCACTAAGATCAATGGAGTTTATGGTGAATGTGATCGATCTCATTTGTGTAGATTCCGGCACGTGCTGCAGCTGCAGCTGCTGTTGCTCGTGCTTTGGCTGGGCTTCCTTCTGATCAGAGATTAAGTATATCTTCTAGTGCTACTGAGCTTAGCTCAATTTATGGGAACAGACCTCCTCCTCAAGAAGTTGAAGAGCTTGAAGAAGGTTTCTATGAAGAGGTGTGTGCATTTCATCAGCTTATCTTTGTGTGTTTGAGATATCCTTTAATCAGTAAAACGAATAGGTCGTTTCATTGTTGCGTTCTCTTGTAGGATTTTGATCCAGTAAGGCATATTTTGGAGAATGTCCCGGATGATCAGAGTGAGCTAGCTTATTTTGAGAAGCAGGTACTAACTCCTCTCAAGTAACTTGAATATACTTTCGAGTGTTGATGAATGTGTTGTTTAATAAGTTTTTAAAAGGTTTGTCTACTGTATAGGCCACACTGAGGTTGGTACAGCTGGATAGAGTGGCGGAAAATCTGTCTCACCATGTTATGGAGCATCATGAAGTAATGGGTAAGTACATTGAATTGAAAAGACTTGTCCTTTTTTCCTCTTAAGAAAAACCCGATGTCAGACAGAGAAGACCATATGCGTTCCGTTTTGTGAATACTAATATTCGCTTTTGGCCAGTGAAGGGGATGAATTTGGTTAGGGAATTGGAAAAAGATTTGAAGATTGCAAATGTCATCTGCAAGGTAAGGAAGTCATATTCTTATCCTATACATTACAAAAGCAAAACAGTGTTTTCATTTTCTATTTTGCCTGCTGCTGGTTTGACCTTGGTTGTGACTGTTTTCTGTGTGTTATTGTCAGAATGGGAGACGAAATTTGACTTCATCTATGAATGAGGCTTCAAGGGATCTTATTGTACACACTCATTCCAAAAAGAAACAAGCTCTTCTGGTAGGCTTCTCTATTTATTCCAGAAACCTAGCCTCCACTGATCGTTTCTTTAATCTGTTTTCTTGAAAAAAATTCATGCTTTATAGTTTCCTTCTGAAACTCTCACCAACATGCTCAGAAGTTTACGTAGAAAATAAGTCTGTATTATCACCTATCAGCAAGTGGCTAACTGGTTTGTTTTAATCTCTCACGATACTGTCAGGATGTTTTCTATTTGCTAGTACTTTCTAAGACACAATCTACTGTGTAATCTCGCCTAATTAGCAAGGACCTAGATGTTTATTTTAATGTCTAAACATACTGTGAAGACTGTTTTTTTCTAGCATGCCATATTGCTTTTGTGGATACCATGTAACGAGAGAGGCATAAATGTTTAACTTACTCTACTTGCAGGACATGCTTCCTATACTACCCGATCTTCGCCATGCAAGAGTAATGCAATCAACTCTTGAAGACCTTGCTGAAGAAGGAAACTATTGCAAGGTTATTAGTTTACTTTCGGTTCTGCTTTATACTTCCTTGATTTTCCTATAAGAATTATGTTATATTATGCTATGAAACTAACAAGAGACCGGGAAATGTATTCCATGTTATGTAGGCATTTCAAGTTCTATCTGAGTATTTGCAGCTGCTTGACAGTCTATCTGAGTTCTCAGCAATCCAAGAGATGACTCGTGGTGTTGAGGTAGTTATGGGTTATTTATGACCAACCATTGTCTTCATAAATTTTTATTGTCAGTTGGTTGAGCTTCTCATACTTTTTTCAAGGTTTGGTTAGGAAGAACTCTTCATAAGCTGGATTCACTTTTGTTGGGCGTTTGCCAGGAGTTCAAAGAAGATAGTTATTTAATGGTTAGTAAGCCAACGCATTCTCATCTTATATCTGTATAGCTCTCTCCTTCACGATTTAAACTATTAGGGAATAAATTGTGGGCCTTCATTTTAGTCGGAGAACTAGAAATTTAGTTCAGTGCCAACATTTTTACCTTGTTTATATGCTCATGCTTTTAGGTCCTTGATGCTTATGCACTGATCGGTGATGTGTCTGGTCTCGCCGAGAAGATACAAAGCTTCTTTATGCAGGAGGTTATCTCAGAAACCCATTCAGTGCTAAAGACCATTGTTGGAGAGGTATGTAATCTAACTTAATTGTTGCTCCTGTAGACTTGATGTTAAGGTACTAAGGTAGTTGATATAAGCCTGCACGCTTGGATGGTTGGATGTATTGAGCTTTCTGGTGTAACGTGCAATTGTATTTTTTATTTTATTTTTCTGGTGTTTGGCGCAATAACTTTTTTCCTTGCTGCTTAGATGTCACTTTTGATCCTAACAGGTACATGAAAGCAGACAATTGATATATGGTATATAGATAGATATACTGAATGCTTAACAAGTGTGGTTTTCTGAAAAAATGAAAATCGCACATTTTTGTAAAATGTAAATGGCTTCAATTTGTTCTACACGTTCTGATATATCTTCTAATCATTCTGCATGCAATCTTTGTCATATGTGGCAATTTTTTTTACTTCATCATATTGAGCACTGAAACGAGAATTGTATGTTCAACATACCAAACCAATCAGGTTGTTGATCCTTTCCTTGTGAATAATTGTTTTGTAGGATAACAGTGCTGCCACCCAATTTAGTAGGTATGTTCTATGCACCTGAGTTATTACTGGTACTTATAACAATATCTAGTACTTATGGTCCCTTTTTGTTTGGATGCTAGTATTCTTGCTGATTTTTTAAAATTAATTTCAGACTTACCTACAGCGATCTCTGTCTTCAGACACCAGAATCCAAGTTTAGACAATGTCTTTTAAGAACACTGGCTGTGCTATTTCAGTTAATATTTTCATACCATCAGATAATGAGTTTTGCGCCAGAAAAGATGGTAGGCTCCATTCCCTGCCTCACATTTTCATATTGCCTCATAGGGTTCTTGAAACAGCCCCTGGTTCTAATTTCAGTGCTACAATATTTGTTGTCAGATTTCATAGTCTTAAACACCTCTGTCCAGACCTTTTAGCTATTTTTCTGAGCAAAACTATACCTAAACTCATTGTATAAAAGACTTCTTTTTTACGCAGTAATTATAGGGAATTTTGAGCATACGTTTAAAACTTTTCTCTGTGTGTTTGTTTAGTTTGGTGGCGTGTAGAACTCTAAAAAGACATGCTTTATTGATGTGGACTTTTATCTCGGATCTTGTAATTTATTATTTAATCATGTATACAACTCTTGCGTATTACTTAATTTCTTAGTTAACATACAATTGAGTGATTTTTCGATCTCTTTTAAGAACTCCATGTCAAGTAATTGATTGTCCAAGATTTTGATAAATCCTTTGATTATAGTACACTATACTTTTGTTTTATTCCCTTTTGTCAGAAAATCTTCTCTCTTTGATGGCTTCGTTGCTCAGTATCTTATGCATTGTCAACTTACCTTAGGTTCTTCTCAGTATGTTGTCAGTGTCAATTCATTTTAATTATCTCTTAAAGGTTTCAAAGGGCTAAGCTTCTGAACTGGAACAGGTAGAAAGTTTGATCTCACCAAGTCCTGCAACAACTCAAAAGATTGATTCAGTAACAGGCAGTTCATGCGACCCACATGATGGTGGTATTTCTTCAGCTATGAGTTCAGGAAGCATACCTTCTTGTACCATTTCTTCTGAAGAGCCTGATGGAAGTGGAACATCCAGTTTTGTGCAGCAGGCGTCTAATAGTGCAGTAGATGAGTCTAGGGATTCTGGAGATACAGTATCTAGTGGCGAGTCACCATGGTACTATCTACGGAAAGAGAGTGCTGCTTTTGTCTCAGAAACTCTGCAGAGAGGACGCAGGAATCTTTGGCAACTTACAACAAGCCGTGTGTCAGTTTTGCTCTCTTCCCCAGCTGCTTCTTCAACAAGTATACATCAGTTCCTAAAAAATTATGAAGACTTGAGCGTCTTTATCCTTGCTGGGGAAGCGTTCTGTGGATTTGAAGTTGTTGATTTTAGGGAGAAGCTAAAGGGTGTATGCGAAAATTATTTCACTGCATTTCATAGGCAAAGCATGCATGTAAGTTCAGTTTCACAATGCCCATTGGACTGACATTGCCAATACCACATACCTAGTTACTTTCATGCATCACCTTGATAACGTGAAGGTAAAGTTTTTGTTTGGTTTTTCTCCCTAACAGGCGCTTAAAATGGTCCTGGAGAAGGATACATGGAAGAAACTGTCACCTGATACTGTGCAAGCTATTAATTTTGCTGGTCTTGTGGGGGATGGGGCTCCCCTAATTATTTCTTCCCGCAGTGCCTCTGGTTCTTCCAGATTCCCTCACTCTAATAAGTCAAATGACTCAGTTGATCCCAGTGGGAACAGGAGTGGATTCTCATATTGGTTGAAAAGTGGAAACCCTTTCTCAGCAAAGTTAACTTACTATAGAGAAGATCAAGACTACTCCTCATTCAATGGAGCTGCCTCTGAAGATTTTGAAGGGGATGATAGTATTCACGATGACGCTTTGAATCCCAAGATAAGAGAGAAAAAACGCATTAACGGAGGTAGTCCTGTTTCAGGAGATGAAAACGAAGACCTTCATGCTGACTATATTGATGAGGATAGTCAGCTTCCAAGACGAAGTTTTACGCGTAGTATATCAAGGAGTACTTCTTCGCATTTGAGTACTAATGATGATTTGACAGCTCAAACAGGATCGTCCCTTTGTCTTCTAAGGTAATATGCGGTTTAGCAAATGCTTGAAATTAGAATGACAGCCTTCCCATCACATATTTTCCCCAGGGCACTTTTTTGACATGGATTTGTGATAACTGTGTTCTATGTCTTAGATCAATGGATAAGTACGCAAGGCTTATGCAGAAACTAGAGATTGTTAATGTTGAATTCTTTAAGGTACCAATCCTAATTTTAGAAATTCTGCAGATGTCTTTATTATTCTCCCTCGATTTCTAAGTTTCTCTTACACCTGTTTGGAATTTTGTAGGGAATATGCCAATTGTTTGGGGTCTTTTTCTATTTCGTGTTTCAAGTATTTGGTCAAGAAAATACAAATTCAGGGGGAAAAGGAGTTGCCGACTCTTTCAATCGTGAGTAACTGATTTGTTTCCTTTTGATGCTCCTCTTTGTTTGTAATGTTACTCCTGACCAGCTTCAGTATGGTTATGTTATAGTTTTTAAGGCTACAATATCTGAGGAAAACCATTTTGTTCAAATTTTTGAATTGCAGATCGTTTGAAAAACAGCTTATCCCTGATATCACAAGAGTGTGAGCAATGGATAAAACCTCAGTTTTCATCATCACCTTCCTCTTCACTTGCCTTTCCCAACACAGTTCATAGTCTTGCGGACGTGACTCCAGCAAGTCCCTTAAATACAATTTCTGGTCACTTATCAGGCGTATCTTTTAGTCTCAAGGTATAACTTGGCGATAGGTTTTCATCAATCTGAACCACAACTAATATTGTTTTCTGTCCATTAGTAAGCCTAAATATAAATATTCCTATTCATTTACTTTTTGCGTATTTCATAGAATGAGTGAGAGAAGAGAAGAGCAGCTGCCTTACTTCTTCATATCATCTCAGGTTGTATAATAAAAGGTTTCTTTAACACATGATTATCGCTTGCAGGAAAGGTGTGCTGCAGTGGACACTGTTTCTCTTGTGGCTCGGATATTGCATAAATCAAAGGCTCATCTCCAATCGATGCTTATGTCAAGAAATGGCTCTCTGGTTGAAGACTTCTATGGTCAACTGGTATGCGCCTCTTTCAGTTCTGATTCCTTAAATTAAGAGAAACTCTGGCTGGAAATATATTGGCCTTATTTGGCTGTGATGTTGACAACATACATACAATTGATTATACATAGACCTCTGTAGCATCCAATAGTCTTTTGCCTCTAGAAAAATAATGGACTATGTAAGACATGATCATAAGTAGTTTCATTGTATTCCTTTGCTAAATTACTTTCTCGTATATATATATATATATATATACAATATGTGGTAGCAAATATATTTGAAGGAGTTGCATTAAGCGGAATGATTCATCAGGTTGGTTCCGTACCTGATCTGACAGAGCACTTACATAGGACAACTGCAAGGATACTGCTACATGTTAATGGGTAAATTGCTGAACTGCTTTTGAGCTTGCATTTCGAAGAAAGTAATTAGATGGATTGCATCTCTCTCCTCCTTTGTGCCTTCTGTTCTTATTCTTGCTGACCCCTGGTTTCCTAAAACTGTTAAATTAAACTCATATACTGTGAGTTCGATTGGGCATTTATGTTATTGGTTCTCATTAGGGTTATGCATTTTTATGTTATTGGTTCTCATTAGGGGTATGTATTTTCATTCACCTTCAATTGATTCTACAGATATGTCGACCGGATTGCTAATTCTAAATGGGAAGTCAAGGAGCTTGGAGTGGAGCATAATGGGTTTGTTACTTCATTAATCTGTTACTCCATTTGCTCTTTGATATTTGTATCTGCTACTTCATTAAAATTATGAAATACTTAATTATGTAGATGTTCATAGGATTTTCAATAGTATTTTTTAGAATGCTCTTGTTGTACAAAGTTATCAGTGGCAAGCCGCTTATTTAATTGCTGAATCCAGATTTAGATATTCAGTATACGGTTGATGCTCTAAAAGTAGATTCTGACCAGTTTGCTTGGCCTGTCGGACCATTGATTGCATGGCTGCCATCTTATATTTAACAAACTCTTTGAACTAACAGGTATGTTGATTTGATGCTCGGGGAATTCAAACACTACAAAACAAGGCTTGCTCATGGAGGCATTCCACAGGAGGTAAATAACTCTCTGACCTCAACAATTCTAGGAGTTGAGAACATTGTTAGAAAATATCGATACTTGCATCTTTGAATTGGGACATCAGTCGTGACTGATTTCCTGAACCCCAGATTGGTCACCTGTTTAGGCTTTGCCTTCTGATTTTTGTTTATGTGACAATCAAACCGATCACATTCTGCTTCATAAACAATCAATTGACATCATGCAGTTCAATTTGATTAAGATATTAGATTGAGCATGTTTTCTTCTCAAATTTTATGGAAATCTGTATCCACTTTGAAGTCTTTTTTCATATATAGGTCCAAAACCTCCTACTAGAATATGGAGTTGAAATATTTGCGGAGATGCTTGTTGAAGGTTTATCTCGAATAAAAAGATGTACTGATGAAGGACGTGCTCTCATGTCATTAGATATTCAGGTAATTTTCCTCTCTTTTTTTTCCAGTGTAGTTCTCTTCTACATGACATCAAGAATTTAAACATGCGTCTGCGATGTAGTAAATATATATGCTGATTATTTTGGCCGTCATTGTCTATCTTCTTGTAGGTTCTAATAAACGGGCTACAACACTTTGTGCCAACAAATGTGAAGCCGAAGTTACAAATAGTCGATACATTTATCAAGGTAAGCAAAACAGAAACTCATATGAAAGTGCAGGCTCAAGATCATAATGTGCTGGTGATACACACTTAAAACCGAAACCATCACTTGTTTTTGCAGGCATACTATCTTCCAGAGACGGAATATGTTCACTGGGCAAGGGCTCATCCGGTAAACAAACAAATCTTCTTCTTCTTCTTTTTTGTTTGTCTTGCGTAAACCAAACCGATGGAATCTGCTTTTAGTAGAAGACTTGATGAAATTGTGTAAACATGGATTGCAAATGTATACAGGAATATACAAAAGGACAGGTCATTGGACTAGTGAATTTAGTGGCCACCATGAAAGGCTGGAAGAGGAAAACGCGGCTAGAAGTCGTGGATAAGATTGAATCAGCTGCTGCGTAGATCAATCCAGAACCTTCTTGAAGTTTCAGCAACAGCAAGAAACAACACTTAAGCCCTGCTGCTTTGGTCTCTGGTTTGATGGTTTTCACGTGCTAAAAATCCGGTTCTGTATCATCGCTTTTGATTCTTTTGCATTTGTATCGAGTGGTGTAAATTTGAGGATAGGCCCCTTCTTAGTTACGGCCGTTGCTTATGGGTTTGTGTAAAAGATCCTCCGATCCGGAAGTTGTACAGTCTCGAAGATTGTGTAACACAGATTTTTCCTCCATTTAAATACTTAATTAAATGTCTAATTATTTGTATTATCAGATCCTTAAACCCCGATTTTAAAGCGAAGAAGGTTTTTTGAAGTTCTTGTAGTTTCTCTATTTATGTACTTGGAGGCTTATTAGTCACCAAATTAATTGAACTTGTTCGGCTTTAATACTTGTCGATGGTACAAAGTATCAAGAAGTTGTACCATTTTGTGGTTTTCGATACTAATAATTTCTCATTTTTAGTTTTTTTTTTCTTCTCATTATGATAGATGAATAATTTTTTTTATTATCCTGTTGACCATAAATAATAAACCAGCAATGATGATAAACATATCAAATAATTTTCACCTTTTCTTACTATTATTATTATATTTAAAAGAAAACGAATCATTTGCAGTTACACTGTTAACTACAGATGAAGTATCTTTTTTTTTATAAAACGTTTTGAGTTACAAAATCAATCAGATTGATGTCTCATCTCTTCTTGTGTTGTGTCATATTTGTGATGTGAAGTTGGAAGAAAGATTGGTCAAAAGACTCAAAGAGGTTGTGGTGACTTCGTTATCTCTCCAACCATTTTTAATGCAACACATGGCTCATCTACTGGTACCTGTTGCAAAATAAAACATTCAACATATTAGTTTTTAACTTTTTACTATAATTGTTTTTAACTTTTCCAAAATTATTTTTACCATTCTACGTTACACTCTTTCAATTTAATATGTTGCGTGTCCATGTAAAGGAGTTCTATTTTAAACTGTTGTAAAAAAAAACAGAGAAATAAAATTTAACAAAAGGAAAAATCACAGAGATTCAGACAGCGAGTGAAAGTATAAAAGAGATGTGTTTAAGAAATGTATTAAAGAGACAGCCGACAATTTTTTTTATTTTAAATTGTGAATATAAAGTAAATGCAGAAAGAAGATGGAGAAAACATGAAAAACAAAGAGAAAACATGAAACATACACAAAAGAGACTTGTGCTTTCGTTTAATAGATGCATCACGTATCTCTCACGTTATTCAACGATACTCAATAAATATGGTATATGGATGAAATAACTAAACCTGCCTACAATATTTCTCGATAATTTCTCACGGTCCACATGCAACGTAAATGTGTACTGACCAGCTTAGTTTTGCAAGAAATATTTATGACAATGTATACCTACCTACTAGTACAAATTCGACAGAAAGAATATATATATATATAAATGTGTGTAAAATGATCATATCTCTTTTTTTTTATTTTTTTTGTCAAACAAAATGATCATATATCTATTTATGTAAAAAAAAAAAAAAAAAAAGAGAGAAGAGTACTTACAAAATGACCAGCTCCAAGAATCCAATAGAAATGGAGATTTTTGAATGATTTTGTGAATCCTCTTGTTGTTGTTCTATCATTTTCACAGTATAATGGCTCTCTTTCCATCTTTTTAAAATCTTCTAGCCCCTCCCACCTTACAACACACATCATATCATCATGTAATAAATAAATACCAACAACCTATATTTTTTTTTTTTTAATTAATACCAACAAACAACCTTAGCTGATTTATTTAATATTATTCCCTTTCATATAGTCATTTTCCTATTAGTACAATTATTATTTATGATTCGTGGAAAATAGTACCACACAATGTAAATGGAAAACCTATAGTAAAACATATCTACTGAATATAGGGTACGCTATATAAAAATGGATAATTAATCTCTCCTTTTTTTTTTGTTGTTAAAAATGGATAATTAATCTTATACAATGAATCAATGATTCATCGAGGTTTCCCATTTTCGTACATTCTTCATGTAATTAAAATTAGAGAAGTAGATAGGTCTTACTTGAGCTTGTGAACCCATGCTTCAGTTCCACTTGTTGAGCAGATCAAATCAAGCTGCGTATAACCCCACATGTCAATTTTATCTCATCCTTTTTAATAATATAAGTGATGAATGATATACTATTTGTTATATACGATACAACTAGTAAAAATATAAATAGAAAAATAAAACGTGATTCATTAAAACTATCTTTTTAACCTTTTATAATTATTTTATGGAAATTTGATATATAGTTCAGTTTTTTCTTTTTAATAATTATTCATTTATTTCATTATTATAATTAGTAACTATATCTTGCAGTGCAAATGATTTTTTTCCATCTTTCATATAACTAAAGGGAATATAAAATTCGACGTTGATGGCCTTACTTGTCCATTATAGATTGTCACATCTATCCCCTTGGCAAGAAGCTCATCGACCTGCCAAAAAAAAATATCTATTATTAAAATATCATACCTAACGTTTAAATACTTATCAAAAATAATTTGAAATCGTTAGGGATTGAGGAAAGAATCATTACGCCATCGATTGTGGGTCTCATAAAATCAGCCTGCATCGCTGTAAACACAATACCCGAATTGTTTCCCCATCTGTTAATTTAAAAAAAAAACACAAATATAATAACTAGCAAGTTAATCTATGTAATAATAATGTTAACCATTTCTTAATTTTGATATAAACGATTAAATAAGCTGCTTACGAGAGGTCTTCAGGAATAATCTTGAGCTTCTTTTTGATAACGCCATTCATTAATTTATCAAGGCCTCCTTCTTCCACATCACTTGAAGAACTTCTCAAAACATTTAAATATCTCGAATACTTTTTTAATAATCTATTTTCTTTTCTAGTTTCTTCGCTCGTTGTAAGCGAGACAGGGTCCATCCCAGAATCCAATAGAAAATTGTAAAAATCCTACATCAAAAACCACTTTTATCATTAAAATCCTCTATATATATAATTGTATATACGTAAATAATGTAACAATAATAGATTAAAAAAAAAACAAGAAAGGAGAAAGAATTACGACGGAATTGGAGTTGGCGCTAACTGTGGATTCGAGTTCCATCCACGTTTCCGTGGCTTCAACGTATTCACCATTCTTAAGTTGTTTTCTAATCTTCTCAGCTAAGCTGCTCCAACAATAATTTATATATGGATTAGAGAGATAATTAATTAGAAAAAATGGTAGTTTGATTTAGATTAGAAGAAAATAAAAACCTATTTGAGAGATCCATGCCCTTGTAATCAAGCCTTGAGACATACTTGAGAAGAGGTCCCCATGAAAACTGTGTAGCCATTAGTTAAACAAATCACTTTTAATTACAAATAAATGAGGTTGATTGAATATTACTATCCCCATCGAATAAAAATGTTGCTTAGTATTTATTTTAATTTTGTTTAATAAAAAATTGTCTTTTTATATTTCTATGCAGATTTTTTCAACAAAATTCCAGTTTTGTCTCAAATACTTCAAATTATTGATTGAAAACCAACATTTGTAAATATACTAATGAAAAGTATAGCAGAAAGTGCAACTTAAAACATTTTTTTTTAATATATGAATGAAAAAAAATCTTAAAATCATTACTCTAATGATTAACAAAGTGACAAGCCAAAACAAAATTGGTAACACTCACCACAAAATCTTCAGGGGATATCCAGCTATCTCCCAAAACCACTCCTATTCACTCACACATAAAATAAAGCATTATGTGTGTACACATTATTGGTTTCATTTTTATCCAAAGAAAGAAAGAAAAATATCTCTTACCTCCAAGATGAAGCTTCAACTTGCCAGATTGAACCGAGTCAATAACCGATAAACCGAGCTTAACCGCGATTTTGCCACCATAAGATTCAGCAACAATGAAGAGAGGGCTTTGGTTTAAAATCTGGTTATTGTTGAATAGTTGTTGCAACAGTGTGGTCAAGTCCTTTGCTGCTTCTTCATCACTTTTCACATACAAATGCTTCTCTTCCAAGAAACTGTACCCTGCTCCAACTGGACTATCCTATTTTTTCCCCATTTAAAAAAAAAAAAATTATTCATCAACAAAAACAATAATAAACATGAATTTTCAACATATGCGAAGTCTTAAAGACTCATCAAACTAGATACTACGCAACCGTAATAATTATATATTTTTAATTCTTATAAGTATATAAATGAAACTTAAAAAAAAAAAAATACCACAAACAAGAGATCGGCTTTTCTCAACCAAGTCGAATTTCTGGGGTTGAGAAATGTGTCTAATGGACCAACCTCCTGAAAATTCCCTATTCCAACTCCTGAAGCTCCCTGTTTCATCATATCAAATAATTAAAACAATGATCAGTAAACAAAAATATTCCAAAGACAAAAAAGAAAAGAAGGAAAAAGACGAATGAGATAAGAAGAACAATATCTTTGATTAAAAGTAAAAGTAGATACACCAACAAATAGAGAGAGATACATAAAAACTTACAGGTCCACCTTGGAGCCAGAGGATAATAGGCCATGGCTTGGAAGGATCTTCAACTCTATATGGACTTTTATAATGCCACCAAAACATGTGTGCTTCTATTTTTATTTTTTTTTGATTTTTTAAGATTTTGATTCAGAAAGAGAGTCAAAACAAAACCCATTTAGTTACATATAATCAACAATACACATATATTCTTAATTTCTTGAAATTGGAGTGAGAGATAAAGAACGTACTTGGTCTAACTTCGGCGTATCCCCAAGCTTCGGATCCATCGGAGTTGCTTCTGACAGCTTTGGTTTCTCCATTGGTACATGCCACAATGAGACACAGAATCACCAGTTGTGCAACCGATCTCTTCATTTAGACGACTCTTTGCGGATCTATTTTTCTATCTTGATTGTAGAGAGAGAGAGAGAGAGAGAGAGATTGTAGGAAGTAATATATATTTCAGAATGTCAAGCCACTAAGTCAATGCTATTGGTTCACCTTATATGTTATTATATAAACTTATATAAAAACAATATAATAAACATAGAAAGTTTGCAAAATTTCCTTATTTTTTTACAGTCAAAATTTTCACTTTAAAATCATTAAACAATAATATTAAAGCACATCATTTTTAAATGGATTAATTAACAAAAAGGTAAATATTTTCTTACATAAGATAAAAACTAACATTATGTTTTGTACATATATTCCAGTTACTTTTCCGTTTTTAAATTAAAAAAATTTCTCAACCGTTCTAGGTGTTGAAACTGTTGAAAAAAAAATTAAGAAATTTTATAAACAAATATGTAATCCAAAATTTAAAACTATTTCATTCAAAACTAAAAGGATTTTTTTCTTTAAAAAAAACCTTCTATATAAAATTTAGCAGTATAACACAGATGGATAAGAAAAAGTGATTGTTTTATTTTTGTAAATTGGAGAATTCTATGCCAAAATTCAGACTATTCTCCAAAACTCATACAAATCTTGATTTTTTATTATTGAAAGCATTAAAATTGCAGCGACAGAGATCGAACTCTGCTGAAAAAGACGTTTACAATAAACCTTTCAACCACTGAACCACCACTATTTGATTGAAAAGAATACTTGTTGACCAAAAAAAGAAAAGAATAATAAAATATAAATCCAAAAAGTGTTAAATAAATAAATAAACTTGTATTATAAATTATTTTAATTACCACTAAGGAATAAATTACTAGAATATCTCTTGTTTTTATAAAAATATCATGATTGCTATATATCTACAATGTGAAGTGATTTTTAGCTTATAATAATTTGGATATTATTTTTTAAAAGAGTAAACGCAAAAAAGGAAAAAAATCGTAACTTTATAAAAATATGAACAAACGATCAATCACAAAAAAAAGTTTATAAAAATATGAACAATCGATCAAAAATTCCCAGAGACTGGAATACTATTTATAAACTTTAGTATGAATATATCAAATCGAAAATGTCTGAACATCTGATATAATGATAATTTTTAGTTTTTACCCTTCAGTGTACACAAGATAGTAAGACACTACACCTCACTTGCATCACCGAAGAAGGCATAAATAACAAATTACTCAGTACAAAACGGTTATTTCCGCCTACATGCAAACACAATAATAATCAAATCACACAATCTATTAATACAATAAAATTACATAGTATTAGTCTCAAACTAAAATTACTCTTCTCTAATTTTGTTCTCAATATCTTTTTTTGAGTTGTGAGAAAGTGAACAAAAATTTTGATGTTCAAGACTGTAGATTGCGTTGGATGTTCAACATTAATAGAGGAACTCTTCGATGATGATTTCTTCCACATCCAAAGCAGTGAGGTAATTGATATAAGATCCGCCTTTGCCGAAAAATGAAACAACCAGATCTAAGGCTAAGCCTGATTTGCTTCTTAGATGACGCTGGTGCACGTGTGGAATCTACTGCATCGATTTTGATGTATTACAAAGTGGTTTTGGCATTGAATACGAATAAAAATCATGCGTAACTATATTATCCTTTTAATCCGCTTCCCAAACATAAATTAATATGATATTTAGCCATTCGGGGAATTGACGTAAGGTTGATGCAACCACTGCACATGTTTTGGCTTCAGTATTGCGTCACTTTCTCGACCTTAGAAACAGGAAAAAAACAAAATAAAATTTCGAAAAGCACATCTGAATATTCAGGCAATTTAATATCTAAAATTACACGTACATGATCAACTTAGCTTTCATTTTTTTTGTTTTTTTGTTTTGTTTTGAACAATGCAACTTAGCTTTCATGCCAGAAGATATTCACAAAAAGCATTCCAATTCTATTACGATCCTTTTAATTTTCTGCTGTATGATAATTAATTATTACAGAACTATCATCATTTCCTGCATATCTGATGGATTGACAATTAAAATTTAAACGTCTTCGTTTTTAACTATACTTAAAAAGTGTTTTCTTTTTCTTATTTAACAAGCATAATTTTTTTTTAATTGAGAACAAAGTGGTCATATAAGCAAGAAACATTTGTGCCATGATGGGAGGTTCATGGTAAAAGGTGCCTACTCTTTTCTTACAAAAGAAATGCACGAAGACAGAATATGCAGAGTATTTTCGATAGAATCTGCCATGTTCTGGCACCAGAGAGAGTGAGGATTTTCCTCTGGTTAATAGTAAATCAGGTGATTATGACAAATATGGAAAGGCTGAGGAGATACCTCAGCGACGCGGAGATTTGCCAAATATGTCGAGGAGGAGAAGAATCAATTATTCATGTCCTCCGAGATTGTCCTGCCATGCGGAGTATTTGGAACCGGATTACTCCAGTAAGCAAACGCCTACGGTTCTTTGAAACGACATTAAATGGAGTGGATCTACGAGAACTTGGGAGATAAGTCGGAGGATGTAGGATACCCTTGGTCCACAGTTTTTGCAATGGCAATATGGTAGAGCTGGAAATAGAGGTGTGAGAAGATCTTCGGGACAAATGGGAAGTGCCGCGATAGGGTGAGGTTTATTAAAGATCTCGCTAAGGAGGTATTTACGACACATGAGTATGGGAGAGGTACGGTGAATACGACATCGACTGTGGAAAGACTGATCGCATGGACTCCCCCGACAACATGATGGATCAAGCTTAACACGGATGGGACCTCTCATGGGAATCCAGGACTGGCAACAGCTGGAGGGGTCTTGCAGGATGAAGAAGGCAACTGGTGTGAGAGTTTTGCTCTAAATATCGGGATATGTTCTGCGACTCTAGCTGATTTATGGGGAGTGTACTATGGCTTGTACATGGCATGGAATCGGAGAACTACTCGCTTGGAGCTTGAGGTCGACTCGGCGATAGTTGTGGGTTTCCTGACAGCAGGGATTAGCGAGGCTCATCCCCTGTCATTTCTGGTACGTTTGTGCCACAACTTTTTATCTATGGATTGGATTGTTCGTGTCTCTCACGTGTATAAAGACGTTAACCGTCTTGCGGACGGATTAGCAAACTATGTCTTTTCTCTTCCTTTAGGTTTTAGTTTGTTAGAATCTCCACCTGAGGAGGTTGACTCGATTGTAAGTGACGATGTTAATAGGGTGACAAGAGCACGGAATGTGCGGTTGTAAAATGTTTTAAGTTTTTAATAAATTGAAGGAGACTGTCTCCTTCCTCCAACCAAAAAAAAGCAAGAAACATTTGTTTTTCTATTAGGCCCAAAAACATGTCTCAAAAAGGTTATATTTTTTATTGCCTAATGTAGAACAAAAAAAATTACACCAAAAAACATTTTCACATGGTATTTTTCTTGTTTTCTAGAACTCTCTACTTCTTGTTTTATTCTTTCTACTCAGTTCTCGTTCTTCCTTCTTTTCTGATACCTGGTATATTATTAACCACATTAATGCAAAACTTTGATCAATAATATTATAAAATTAAATTTAACTATGTGACAACTCTACATCGCTCATAATTTGTTAAGCGGTTTCAGTTTGTTGCAATTATATATAAATTTTTTTTTAATATCTTTCGATTTTAATTAATAGAAAGATTAGTGATTGAGATAAGAATTGAAGATAAATAATTATGATACTTGATGTTGTTGGAACTTATTTTTTGACAAATGGCACATGCCAGTTTTCCGGCAACATTTCCGGTGAGCACAATTACCGAGATGACCGGATTATGGATTCTTTGGATTTCTTCTAATGAGCACTATAAAATAATGTAGTTACTTGTCAAAAATAAAGTTGATTTGAATGAAATTTTTTTGGTCAAAGTGGGCTTGTATTCAAGAGAAAAAGTCAATATGTGTCAAGTCGTGCAAAATGTCCCACATAGAAAGTTTGAAGATTTTTTACTAGTATATATAGTGACACATTCTCAACAAGGTTCAATAGCCTTGAAAGAGGACACTATGGAGAAGGAGAGAAAGGACCATTATGCAAAATCATACACGCGTGCGCCGCCTTGCCGGGCTCGGATCTTGGTGAATAAAGCCCACAAAACATGTTTTTTTTGGAGTAAATACTTATTAACTTATTTTCATAAATATGTTAATATCCCTTAAAGATTTTTTGCATAAATCGATAAATCTTACGATTGCGGAATATTTCCGTTTCGTCCTGTCTTATCCCTTGCGATTAAGGAATAGAATATTCTGAGAATAATTCATGTTTATACCTATCCTGGCCGCCAAGTCTATCGCTTGCGCCCCAAGTCTCCTCCCCTATATATAGAGGCCTCTCTCATTCATTATTCTTCATCAGATCATCGAAACACATACCTTTTGAGTAAACACAAATATCCAACAAATTCCTCTCGTCTCTATAAGTTTAGGGTGAGTCTCGAGAGTATAGCGTAGATCTTTAGTTTGCAGATTCTATAGTCGAGTGCTGCGACTTTAGTCTCAAACACGGTTGTATCTTGAGATTCTGAATCTTTACAAACCGCCACACTGCAGGAGATTTAAAGAATTAAGGAAAAAGATCATATCTCGAATCCGTGTATTCGTCTTTTCTTAAAAGGTTTTATACAAAACATTTTATAAATTCTTATCGGTTTCAATCGTTTTAATTTCGTGATTTTCAATCGGGATTTTCGCGGTCCTGGATGTTACAGAATGATGTTATGATATAATAATGTTATACGATTATGCTGTAGTAAGGCCTTGACTATAAGACTGCGAACGAAGGCATGTTAGCCCGTTGCACATTGTATATCTGGATCGTGTATGAAAGTATGTTAGCCCGTGCGGCCCATTAACGACTGACGAACCCCAGTGGATGTGGTACGACCTAAAGAAGTCGGGTTACGTCATGTGGGTTGGCTGTAGATCCCACACCACGCCCCAGATGTTGGAAAACAATAAATACCTGTAATAGCAAGTGTTACATGTTTACTAAATGTTACGTTATGTTAAGAAAGAATTGTCATGGTAAATTGGTAAGATGCTGAGTGATGACTAGGAGATGCTAGGTTGCTTGATAGACAAGACAAGTTAGGTTGTTTGATGCCTTCGGTACAACGAGACGAAACATTTGTCTTGGCCCCTTCATTTAACCCCTAAATTGATTAAAATATATTAAACATATATATATATATATGTATGGATCATATGGGCTTGTGTGCTCACCTTCACTAAGTAACATTGGTTGCGATTTGCGAAGGTTGCTCACCCTTTCTATTTTATTTTTCTTTCATGGTTTGCAGGTTTGTGTGCAACACAACACAAGTCAAGCTTATTGGTGTGGTTTTACAGAACGTGTCATTACATTCCTATAAATAATGTTCTTTCATGTTTTCAATCAAACAGTTTCGGTAGGTATCTAATCTAAAACTATAAACTATGTGATCAATCAAGTTTTTGCAGTAAATTCAGCAAAAGATGAAGAATTCGATCAGTCTTAGATTACAAATTCGTGACTTCATTTGACACTAAAACTTAACAATAGAACTCATCAGACATTACTGAAGAACACAAGAAAAAAGAAAGAAAGAAGGATGCATAATTAGATTAAAATATAAAACTTATGGTTCAATTTTTTAATTTTTTAATTTAAGATGGAGAGACAAAAAATTTGTTTTCCTAAAAACTTATCGAAAAATAGGCAAAAAGTTTACAGATAATAAAACGTAGTCTAAACAGTTGGTTAATATATATATATATATTTGGGCTTAACTCATTAATTTAGTTATATCAGATTAAATACATAAATTTTTAATTGTAATTTGGTGTACTTTTGTACGATAATGCAAAATATAATTTACCATTAAAGTATTTAATTTATTATTTAGATATTTTTAATAAGATAATTTGTAAGTTTAATGATATTAATTATCACTATCACTTTTTAATAGAAATTAATTATATATTAAAATTAGCTATTGTAAAAAAAGTACACACAACCTGGGACAAATTTTGATCTATTTTGTACTAAATGAATTAACACATATCATTATTGTGAAAAGAAAGGCAAATTTATATATACGCATGTTATCAAACTCATTTCGCAATGTCCCCAATCCAACGGTTTGAAATCAACCTTAACCTAACCTCATCTCTATATCCCTGCCCTCTACTTTCCAATAACTATTCCTTTTAAATTTAAAATTAATAAGGGAAAAAAAATTTAAAATTAATAATTAAAAGATGCAGAATATCTACCACTCCTAAATAAGAAGAAATAAAATAAAATCTTCATTTCCCAACAATAAAATAAAAATGATATCTTCTTTTCTCTCTTACCCTTAAAATCTGATTTTTCCTGCTCTCTCTCTCTCTCTCGCTCTCTCTCTCTCTCTCCCTCTCTCTGCTGATCATCTTCATAAAGGTTATGCAAATGGCAAGAGTATACATATGTTCTTCGTTGGTTATTACATTGTTCATAAAATTTTGTCTCGATCTTCCAATTTTTGTATATTGCTCTAATAATGATTTTTTTTTTCCTTTAAAAAAAAAACAGGAGACATAAAATGGAGGAGCCAAAATGGTTGGAAGGTCTCTTAAGAACAAACTTCTTCAACATTTGCCCTCGACACCGCGAGACACCGCGAAATGAGTGCAACATGTTCTGTCTCTCCTGTCAAAACGCTGCGTTTTGCTTCTACTGCCGCTCCTCTTTCCACATTGACCATCTCGTCCTTCAGGTTCACCACACTGCATACATATATATCACTAATGGTTTATATCATCGAGCTTAACGATGAATCTACAGATAAGAAGATCGTCGTATCACGATGTGGTGAGAGTATCGGAGATAGAGAAGGTCTTGGACGTAAGAGGAGTGCAGACTTATGTCATCAATAGCGCGAGGGTTCTCTTCTTAAACGAGAGACCTCAGCCTAAGAATCCCTCCCATGGCGCCACGTCTTCCACCCCAAAAACCATTTCTTATTTCTGCGAGACTTGTTGCAGAACCCTTCTTGATCCCTTTCGCTTCTGTTCCTTGGGCTGCAAGGTATGTTTTACATACACTTTTGTTCTAAATGTGTATATCTTCATCATTTACTACTAATGTTTTGAATTTATTTTTCGGGTCGAAAATGAGAAATGACGGTTTTAGGAAGTACCATATAACGTTATAATTTACTTTTATGGTTAATTGGATAGGTTATGTTGGAATTTCAAGCATATATAGACAATGTATCTTAAGAAATAATGTATACGTACGAGGTTAGATGTATATGTTACATTTGGAATATGATGTGATGATAAAAATGTCAGGTTGAAGGAATGAGGAAGAATAAGGAAGAGGAAGAAGAGAGATTGCGTAAAGAAAGACAACAAGAAACGCACAAAGGCACGCATCCTCCAATTCATACTTCTAACTCTAGGCGACGAAAAGGCATTCCTCAAAGAGCTCCTTTTGCCTCCTAATTTAATCAAAATCTTTTTCAAGAAATTAAAAAAAGAAAAGAAAAAATGTTACCTTTTAATTTATTTAATCCAATTTAATGGTCCACCCAAATTAGCATAATATATATGCATATTGGGTGGGTGTATTATATATTCCCAATTTGTACAATGTCCAGCTCACTTCTCACAATCATCTCACATGGAAACAACAATTTGTATAGAAGAAAATCGTAAATTCCCTTTCTTTGTCAACATTAAATTACCTTTATATAACCCTTTTCTAATTTTAATACTACCATATTTCTTTTTTTTTGGTCATTTTTATACCATATTTTTCATATGAGTAGGATTGTAGGATAGACAACTCATTGCTAAAGGAAGGAATCACAAGAGAGTATTGGATACAAAAATGTCGGTGGAGATGTTTGTATATTTTAATTCGGAATAAACGATAATCAAATTACTAATCAATGTAGTGGTTTGAAGTTACCTGTCACTATATCCAATATCTAGCTACTGAATATTTTACTTAAGGATGAAAATTTGTTATTGTTTTATATAAAAGTTAGTATTTGTGGGGTTTAGGGATCAATAATTGAGTATTTAAACATTTGTGAGAGACATGAATGTGTATATGTTTTGTATAGACACATGAAATGTTTCTCTGCTTGTTTTCTGACATTAATGATCTAAGCTGCTATATAATTCAAATAGTTTGTTGTAGACTTGTAGGCGTTAGGTATTCGAAAGGTACAGTTACTTAAAAAAGAAAATAGGAAACTTTCACTTGTTTGGATAAATATTTATTTTCTCAACTATTTATATATGTATTGACACAGTTTCCTCTCACATTTTACACAATAATACATAAATTATGTATTTATCGAATAAAGTAAGATGACAACATTCTATGCTATATTTTTATTAATCATGTAATTTTTGGGTGATTTTAATAGAAGGTAATAGTTGGCCATTTATTTAAGTATATAGTAATAGATAAATCAAATTTAGTTATTTAACTGAGAGAAAATATTTTTTTTTTGTCAAAAATGTGCATTTTATTTTGTTTAATTACACAAATGCCACTAATCTGAAATTATGTTCGCTCCGATAATACTGTTTAAAATCTGTCTAGTTAACACTTTTACAATCGCCCGACAACACTATTCGTCTAAAGTTAACCTTGTTGACATTGTTATTATGTAATTAACGTATTAACCCAGTTAGCATGTCGTAGAAAATAATGTATTAAACTAGTTATCATATCGAGATGGGTATATAACCAGTTATCATATCATAAAAAATGTGTGTTATTGATTAATTAACTATGTTAACTTAACAAAATTATACAAATTATGCCAATAACAACTTAACTATTTTGTTATTGTTTAACTTACCTTCTGATGTATACGAAGAAAGAGAAAAAGATACATTTGTAATTAAACGATGATAACAAGGATAGAAAATGTTTTTGGTAGTTGATATACTATAGTGAATAGTATAGCATGAGAGATTTAATTCTGATGTTATTGGTTACTATGAGTTGCAATTACTCAAACATTTAAGAATAAATGAACTAAGGAGAAGTAATTTCATCAGTATTATATTATGTAATGAAGAAAAAACATGGAAAATAAAACTTTTCTAGTGATTCGTGATGCCAACTGAGAGATTTATCGAATACCAGAGTAACACACTAATCGTTAGACGAAATTTGTGGATTCACAAACCGAAATTGGGCGTAGGATTCTTCTTGTGATGTTAGTTAGAACGATACAGTTTTCTACAAGATCGGTCCTGAATCAAAGTTACAGGATTTAAAGTCTTTGTTAGAGTAGTTGGGTAAAGTTTCATATTTTCTAATTAAAGATTACAGATTTTAGCCATATTTTGCTTTTAATCAAATTTTTTTTTAGACTGATTCTCATTTAGCTCTTAGTGATTTTTTTTCAAAATTATTCGGTGTGTAATATACGTGGTGATCATTCCGGGTAATCAAACGGTTCGTAGTTTTGTTGTGAGAGTATTGGATTTAATATACTTGTTGAGATTACCATCACCTAGTTTCGTAGTTATGTTGTAAAAGTATTGAGTCTTAGGATTGATTAATATATATATGGTTTGTGCTACGCGAGTTCTTTGGTTCGAGAATTTATTCGTTCACCATCTTAGAAGAATACCTCTCTTGGAAATTCCACATCATATGATATCATAGTATATCTCTAAATCTAGTTTACCATTCTATCATTTTTATTTTTCTTGTCTGTTCGTCTTGTTTTTTTTTTTGTTTTTTCCCCTTCAATTTTTTGATTTTCAATTTTGTTTTTTTTTCTTCTAAGAATACAGCAAAAAAATCTGTAACAGAAAAAAAAAAAAATCAAAAATCCAAGAGAGAGAGAAAATGATCAAAAAAGTTCTAGATTATTTTTGTATTCTAAAATTTCTTGTTTTTATCATTTGTATTGTATCTGTTCTTCAGAGTTTGACCTAAACTCGCATTGTTTCTACGATTTTGGTATATTCTATTGGATTACTACGGGAAGAACATTATATAGTGTTTGGTTAGTTTTATAAAAAAATTTTGAGGATCACAAGATGAAAATGGCAAGAGTGTGTAAGAACATCATAGGGTAAAAGCTGATTGAGTGAAAGACTTGAGAGATTGTGATATTTTTATTTTCTAACACTGTTTTTAGGTTTAATCATATCTGAAACTTAAAGTAATAACAACCATGACGAAGAACAACAATTCGCGATTGCAAATCTCCAAGTTATGAAACGATTGTTAAGGGTTGAAATGGACACAATCCATGAAAGGTTGGATATAGTACATGAAGATACATTACAGAGGCAGTTCAAAATTTACCTAACATGAAAGAAGAAAATCAACCAAAACAATCAAATATTAGCGATTCTCATTAATATATGATTGCCGTGATCTTAGCAATCGTATATCTCTCTGTAATTACATAATATTGTCTTCCCTTAATCACTCTCTCAATTCCTGTATAAATGTATATGTACAGAGTATAATGAAAATTATATGTTCCACAAATCTCATATGGTATCAAAGCTCTTATCGATACCCATCTCTCTTCTCTGCAAACTCAACAATGGTGTTGCCACCAACACCGAAACTATTCCCATCCCTCAAGGATCACTCCTTCACGTTAACATGACAAACGTCACACGCCTCAACACCTCTAACTACATCATGTGGAGGCGCCAAGTGCATGCTCTTCTTGATGGATATGCCTTAGCACACTTCCTTGATGCCTCCTTCAAGGTTCCAGATCCTGCCATCGCCATCAATGGTACACAAGCCGAGAATCCAGCCTACACGCTGCACAATCGTCAGGATAAGCTCCTTTACAGCGTTATCCTTGGTGCCATTACCCCAACTATTCAACCCCTTCTGTCAAACACCAACACCACTGCCGAAATCTGGGAACTCCTAGCATCTACATATGCAAAACCAAGTCGCGGTCACATCAAACAAGTGAAGCACCAAATCAAATAGTGGAAGAAAGGTACCAAGCAGATTGATGAGTACTTTCAAGGATTCACAACACGATTTGATCAACTCGCCATACTTGGCAAACCTGTGGATCTCGAAGACCAAATCGAGTTCATTCTTGAAGGTTTACCAGAGGATTACAAATCTATCATAGATCAGATTGAAGGACGTGATGCTCCTCCAACGCTCCCAGAGCTTCATGAGAAGCTACTCAATCATGAGGCCAAGATTGTCACGGCAGAACCTAACGTAGCCACAAACAAGTTCAAGACACCATTCAAATCCAACAACCGCAACAATCAATGGCAGTCACAAAACCAACCAACAAAAGAAACCACGCCATGGCAGCCACGACCATACCTGGGCAAGTGTCAAATCTGCAGTGTTCAGGGGCACAGTGCAAAGCGATGTCCACAACTCTCTCGCCAAATGACAGGCTTGCTCCCACAGCCCTCTCCATGGCAGCCTCGTGCAAACTTTGTTGCGGGAGGTTCTCACGGCACTCAATCGTGGCTCTTAGACTCCGGCGCCACACACCACATATCCTCATATCTAGCCAACCTGGCCCTGCATCAGCCATACACAGGCGGCGAGGAAGTCATCATAGGTGACGGAAATGGATTAACCATTACACACACTGGTTCAACAATCTTACCCTCATCTTCACGTCAATTATCTCTATCTCATGTGCTTTATGTGCCTGCAATTAAAAAAAATCTTATATCAGTGTACAAGCTGTGCAATACTAATCAAGTATCTGTACAATTCTTTCCATCTCATTTTCAGGTGAGGGATCTGAAAACGGGGGTCAAATTGCTACAAGGCCGAACCAAGGATGAGCTCTATGAGTGGCCAATCTCCCTTCCCCAAACATTTCTCACCGTTACCGATTGGCATGCGAGGCTAGGCCACCCAGCACCATCTATTTTAAAAAGCATTTTTTCAAGCTTTTCTTTACCAGTTTCAGATTCGTTTTCTCAAACACTTTGTTGCAGCGATTGCCTATTAAATAAAAGTCAAAAACTCTCTCTTTCTCAAACAACAATATCTTCGACTCATCCCCTTCAATACCTATTCACAGATCTTTGGATTTCTCCCCTCATTTCTATCGATAATTACAAATACTACCTGATAATTGTCGATCACTATTCCAGATATATATGGCTATTTCCACTCAAATTAAAATTCCAAGTTCGTGAGACATTCATTCGTTTTAAAAATCTCGTCGAAAATCACTTCCAAAGAAAGATTGGCACCTTATTCTCCGATAACGGTGGAGAGTTCATTGCTCTTCGCGACTTTCTCTCCTCCTAAGGTATCTCTCACCTCACCTCTCCTCCTCACACCCCTGAACATAATGGCCTTGCAGAACACCGTCATCGACATATTGTCGAAACCAGTCTCACTCTTCTCTCTCGAGCATTAATTCGAAACACATATTGGACCTACGCCTTCGCCGCTGCGGTTTATCTAATCAACCGTATGCCAACACCAACTCTATCCCGTCAATCTCCATATAAAACACTTTTCCAACGTGATCCCAACTACTCTAAACTTCGGATATTTGGATGCCTCTGTTTCCCATGGCTACGTCCGTACACCAATCATAAACTCGAACAAAGATCAAAACCCTGTGTACTCTTGGGATATTCTCTTACCCAAAGCGCATATCTCTGTCTTGACCCAACTCAGAATCGAGTATACACATCTCGTCATGTTCGCTTCGATGAAACCAAATTTCCCTTTCAAACTCTCCTCAAGACAAAAAGTCTCACACCACCAGAAACAATCCCTTCCCAAAACCAAATTGTCACTTCTATTCCTCTCCCCACTCTGCCACTCATAGATGCCCACGCTTCGGATCAACCAGTCGCATCGACCTCTGCTTCAGATTCATCACCACCGGAGATCACTGATTCTCAATTGCCGGCACAGACATCGCCCTCACCGCCAACATTACTGGATTCAGCAACATCCCACAACGATGAAAGCTCCGCCGCATCACACCCGTCGAGCAATATCTCGCCTACTCAGACCTCAAATATGGCCCAATCAAGCCCACAAATTCCACCAAACCAAACAGGCCCAAATACTAACACTTCTCAACCTCAGCCCATTATCCCACAAACCCAACAAACCACAAATAACCAATCTAAAAATCTCCAACGTATGACAACCCGAACCCAAAAAAAAATCTTCAAACCAAACAAAAAATATGCCCTCGCCCACAACCTCTCCTGCTTTCACTGAAATCGAACCCAGAACTCATCTTCAAGCTCTAAAGGAGAAACACTGGAGAAATGCAATGTCAAAAGAATATGATGCGCAAATTGCGCTTCATACCTGGGATTTGGTTCCACCATCACCACATCATAATGTCGTCGATACACAATGGATCTTCAGGATTAAGCTTTTACCGGATGGATCGCTTGACAAATACAAAGCAAGACTTGTTGCGAGAGGCTTCAATCAACAGCAAGGAATTGATTTCGAAGAGACTTTCAGTCCCGTTATCAAATCCACTTCCACTCGCACTGTCCTCAAAGTCGCTGTAAGTAAAGATTGGTGTCTTCGTCAACTTGATATAAATAACGCCTTTCTTCAGGGAACATTGAATGAAGAAGTATATGTTCGGCAACCTCCTGGATTCACCGATCCAGACAGACCGGACTACATCTGCAAGTTGCGAAAGGCTTTATACGGTCTAAAGCAAGCTCCAAGGGCATGGTACATGGAACTCAAAGGATATCTGGTTTCTGTCGGGTTCAAAAGCTCCTTAGCAGACACATCCCTGTTTATACTTCAGCAATATGGGCTTCTCATATACGTCCTTGTCTATGTAGACGATATTGTTGTCACAGGAAACAATAAAGAAGCTGTCGAACAAGTCATCACCAACCTTGCAACTCGTTTCTCAGTTAAAGATATGGGAAATTTGTCATATTTTCTGGGCATAGAAACAGTTCGAACATCAACAGGCCTTCATCTGAATCAACGCAAGTACATTCATGATTTGTTGGCCAGACACAATATGCAAGATGTTAAACATGTGGCCACGCCTATGGCATCTTCTCCTCGGCTTACAAAATCCGGTGACCCTCATTCAAATCCAACAGAATTTCGTCAAATGGTTGGAAGCTTACAATATTTGGCATTCACGCGACCCGACATTGCTTATGCTGTGAATAAGTTGTCACAGTTCATGCAAGCTCCCACCGGTGATCATTGGCAAGCTGCAAAAAGAATACTGAGATACTTGGCCGGCACTGCGACACATGGTTTCTTCATAAGCAGGTCAAATAACCTCAATGTCCACGCCTTCACTGATGCAGATTGGGCAGGAGATACAACAGATTATGTCTCAACAAATGGATACATAGTCTACCTCGGTGATCAACCAATCTCTTGGTCATCTACAAAGCAAAAGGGAGTTGCACGATCCTCAACAGAAACTGAGTATAGAGCACTCGCCAACACCGCCTCGAAAGTTAATTGGGTATGCTCTCTTCTCTCTGAAATGGGAATTCAGTCCAACAATCCACCTGTGATATATTGTGATAACATCGGCGCAACGTATCTATGTGCAAATCCGGTTTTTCATTCCCGAATGAAACACATAGCGTTCGACTATCACTTTATTCGGGAGCTAGTTCAGGATGGGCGGTTACGGGTTGCACATGTATCAACTCATGATCAACTCGCAGATGGACTGACCAAGCCACTCACACGATCACGATTCACGGCATTACGACACAAGATTGGAGTTTCGTAAACACCTCCATCTTGAGAAGGCGTATTAGCAATTCTCATTAATATATGATTACCGTGATCTTAGCAATCGTATATCTCTCTGTAATTACATAATATTGTCTTCACTTAATCACTTTCTCAATTTCCTGTATAAATATATATGTACAGAATATAATGAAAATTATCTCTTCCACAAATCTCATATCAAAGACATGCTGATTTTAATGAAGTATACCTCGATTATTATGATAATCGTTCATCTATTTGTAAATTTACTTTCAACTTGTAAAAAAAAAGATCAAACTCACAATGTTGAATTTAGCCCGTAACATAACCCGAAATCATCGTTGTCAATCCTTTAAATTATGAAAATACATATCAAATCAAAATCTTTGCGATGAGGAGCGTAAATCTATTATTAGAATTTAAAATTTTTAATGTATGTAAAGGTAAATGATTTTCAAAATTATATTGCGGATTAAGTTTAATTTTATAGATTTTTTATGTTTCTATTTTTTTGCAAGTTAAGGATAAACTTGCAAAAAAAAAACCAAGTCATTTAGATTTTTTTTTTTTAGGAAATTAAAAATTCTTTAAATTAATAGTATTGAGACTTTAATATTTATGAATTTATAGAGTATTAGTTTATCAATTTTCAATAAAAAATTTCTATTAATAATTAATTAAAAATAATATTCTTAAAAAAAATTATAATATTTTCTAAAATGTATTTTAAAATTAGAAATAAATTATAAAATATTTTAATTTTAATAAAAACAAACAATAATATACTTATATTTTAATAGATTATTATAGTTATATAATTGTATAAGATTATTTTATGGTAATTATTAATTTATGATATTAATAAAATCACATATTTACCTAGATTTTTTTTTAAAATTATTATTTTATTATCTTAGTATAATATTTTGAATAGATCCAATTCAAAACAATTTTTTTTTATTAATTTATTGAGTTTATCAATTTACCGAGTATTAATTTATAGAGTTTTAATTGTAATTAACCTGTGTACGTGTGTATACGATAATGTGATACAAGTCTATTTACATTGTGTGAAGTAGTATAAAGTTGAAAAGATCAGAAAATTTTAGCTTTCAGTAATGGAGAGCAAGAAGCACCTCCGCAAGCTCCTGCAGCTTTACCAAGCCCGTAGTGATGACGACCGAGAGCTCGTAACAACCGTCCAAAACGCCACGTCACCTTCGTCACTCGACTCCTCCATGGCTCTCACGGCTCTCACCTTATTCGTCCTCTTGATCGCTCTCTTCTTCATTGCTTTCTTCTCCGTCTTCATCCGTCACTTCGCCGACGACGACGATTCGACGGCCGAGATTTCCTCTGGGCCGAGAAGAAGAAGACCATCATCATCCTCCACGATGTCGCCACGTCAGCATTTTAGTCCCCGGAGGAAGGGGCTTGATTCTCAGGCCGTACGATCACTGCCGGTGCACTGTTACACGAAAGCAGCGAAGCAGCGGATCGAAGATTGCGTTATCTGCTTGAGCGACTTCGAAGAAGGCGAAACGGTTAAAGTGATTCCGCATTGTGGTCACGTGTTCCACGTGGACTGTGTTGACACGTGGCTTAGCTCACACGCTTCTTGTCCTTTCTGCCGGAGCAGCCAGGTGTTACCGGATCAAGGCTCGGCAGGGAGCAGCTGCAGATCGACGGAAGAAGAACATGACACGTGTCCTGGTGTGGGCCCTTGTTCGAGTTTTGGGCAGAGGACTGGATTGGAACGGTCGTTGAGTCTCTGACATGTGTGTGTTAAAACGACCGTTGATATTTTATTTGTCGCTTCCTTTTTTTCTTTTTCTTTTATTTTCTTAAGTTTTTTTTTGTTTGTATGAGATCAAATAAGAAAATTGTAAAATGACATCGAGTTTTAGATGTAGCTAGATAAAATGTCAACAATTGTCTATTGAATCTTTTGATATTTCATGTGTATAAAAATAGTTAAGAAAGTGTGTGTATGTGTCTTCCTTACACCACGGATAAAATTAAAGAGCCCGAGGGAATCAGAGTAATTATCTAATGTTATAAAATCACAAGGACATTTGGTATCAGTAAAACCCAGAAACTTCTAGCAAGTAAATCTGTGAAGCAGAGAGAGCTTGGAGCCAGAGTGAGTGAGTTTCAGAGAATAGAGTAAGCACGAACTACCTCAATCACAGGGGCTTGACACATGGGACATTTTCCTCCAGCTTCCACTAGCTTCTTTGCACACGTCTCGCATGTGTTCATATGTCCACATCTGTTGTTTTTTCGGAACGAAACAAGAAGAACAATTATCATCAATTGGGGAAGAAGATGTAAAGAAAGCTGGTGATCTCATGGTCTCTATACATACCTATACAATAAAGAATCAATGTTGCTCTCGCAGCATATGCAGCAGATTCCTTTCCTTACATATTCCCATTTCGACTCGTAGCTCTCAGTGTCCTTGGAGGGACCTGTGGATTGATTATGGTTCATCATAAACCCATTTGACCGCAAAAAAAAATAAAAAATATATGTACATGTTTGTGTACTGTGAATTGAGATGGATAGCAAACCTGATGAGTCGGCAGAGCGGTGCATCGCGGCAGAGACCTCTTGTCTTATGGACCGTTGTAACTCGAGTTGCATTTCCATGCAAGCCTCCAGCATCCTCTGCAGATTATCCATCCTTTGCTGTATTCTGCCCATGTCCAACCTCAAATCGTTGATCGAGTCCCAATCCTACAGGGATATTGTTGATCAGGTTAACAGATAAATGCAACCAATGAGTTCCTTCGTCTTTAGTAAAGACGATTGCTTTGGGGATCTACTGTGGAACTAGTCTTACCATTCCGATGCGCTGATGCATATCATGTGCCGGCCAGTTTGAACTGGACCGATCCTGGTCCCAGAATGGCTGAACAGGAATCACTGGGGAGGGTAGAGACAGAGGAGGAGATTCAACAGTATCAAGTTCTTGGCCACCACTCTGAGTATCATCCTGCTGTTCTGTATGTTCGCTTACTAATGCAGGATCAGGAAAAGACTCATGTTCTTCCCAGTCGACAGGGTTTCGGCTTCGTCTGTCCATGTAAGATTGTATTAATTGGTCAAGATTTTCCCTAAACCCGCTTTGCAGAAGGTTTGAGACACGTCTCCTGTGGCGCAAATAGTAAGTCATCAGATATATAAATTCAGGGTTGAGAACTGTGGCGGCCATTACGGCAGAAATATTACTAGATTCTTACCTGCTCGAGAGTTCTCTGAGTTCCATGTTCTCATTATCATTATCCGGAGGAAAGAATGTGGCAGCCCTTCCAATTGAAACTGTGTCCTGATCAGAATGTTCTTCCGACCAGTCTTGCAGTGTGCTTTGAAGATCAGCATCATCAGGCTGTATCTCTGTGATTTCTAGTAGATCATTGGCTGCTCTGTCCTCGTCCACGGATGATATCTGGGGCAAGTGATTGGCAAAATTCTCGGGAACGTCTCTATCTGCCTCCTCTTCAACATCATCTCTCCATTCGCTGTTTTCACCATTGATAAGTTGCCAATCGGATTCTTCGTTTTCCAGAATCTCCTCCTCGTTTTCTTCCTCTAGGGTGACAGTCCGATTAATGCTCTCAGGCAGATGCTCCTGGAAATTTGTTGTCCTGTTGATCGATCCCACGGTGGCAGTCTCTTCCACACTTTGCAGAGGCTGTTCATAAGATATCTCTCGAGTCTCTTGTAAACGACCGCCTTGCCTGTTCGCTTCTCCTCGAATTGAAGAGGATGAACAGCCAGTAGCATCTACCCTTTGATGGCTATTCAGGTCGACTTCAGCACAATTTCTTCTTCGAGAAAACTCATCACTTTCCGACCGTTGCCATTCACTTTGGATATTCTCAGAAAGTTGCCCCTGCCAGCCTTCTACACGTGCGGTCCTTTCTTCCAAACTCGTGCTCCGATTATTACAGCGTCTAGAATTAGTTAACTCATCCAGCGAACTTTGGTTGTCAGCCTCTCTGCCATTTTGATCTAAACCACCGCCTGCGTCATTGATGCTATCTTGACAATTTAAATCGTTTTGTTCACCTTCACTATCATCAGTTTCAGCATTTGATGAGGTCTCCGAGTGACTAGTGCTCGCTTGACCAGAGACAGACCGGTCCAGTCTGGATATAAATTCCTCCCTGGCATTGACAGATACACAGTAAACAATCACGTTCTTAATCCCCGCTAAAGCATCAGAAATCTCTTTTTCTGGGTCGAGCTGCTCTAATATGATGAAACGGAAAATACAGTTCAACTAAAAACTCGTACAAAATGAAAATGAGTTTAACTTCAAAATGAACAAGGCTAACAAAGACTGGAAGCACTCCAAAATTTACCAGAGTAACAGAGAGATATGCATGACTTGATTAATCCAGAAGAAATAGCTACCTCAGCTCAGATACAGTTTGCCTCTCTCTTAGAAAGCCCAACTCAGTAGCTGCAGACGAAGTTGGTTTCTGTTTATCATCCTTGTCACCATTTCGCAAGAATCTCCCCCTTAGCAATGCCTGTAAAGGCAATTAAAGAACATGATTTCAAGCTATGTCAACCGAAACCCAAAAGATTGAGTTGAGACAGATACAACACACAACTCATTTTAAAGCCATCAAACAACCTATGTTCCACCTAAGTTGAGTTGTAATCATACACAAAAAGATAACGTAAGGAAAAATATAACTAAGAATTGCTCAGCACATCTATCAACTCCTATGACACAAAATTCATGTCAGAATCTCTTCAAACACAAAGTATAAAATGACCAAAACGGGAATGGAAGCTATATAGAAAGAAAAGGTTGCTAATCATAGACTCCATCAAGTATGTTGCCATCCTCCATCCGTGTATGCATTTCTCTAAATCATTTTAGAAACACAAAATGACTACTCATCTTTCAAACATCGTTTGTCTCAAAGTTGTATATACAACTAGTGCTAATTATTGTTTTGATATAAAATTCCAGGTACACAAGAGCGCATAATAGAAGTGGGATAAGGTTGGGCCTCTTCGCAGTCTTTTAAGAAATATCTGTAATTGACATGGTGGTTTTGGACAATATATCACAGATTATTTTGCTTATTTGGCAATTGGGAATAGTCAATTATAAAAAAAAACATATGCAATGTCACAGAGAACATATTCAATGTCACAGAGACACGTAATAGAATAGCAAGAAACAATAAAAAGGTCTTATGAACAAACCTGAATGCGGTTGCGATGAGCAAAGTTTGATACAGCATGATGCTGCATCAAGCCCTCTAGCTCTCTTTGCCTTTCCCTCTCAGCCATTTTTAACATATCCACCAACACTTGCCTGCCACATAACTTGCGTATGCCTCTTCTAGCATGTTCACTCTGGATGCAGTTCGCGTTAACAACCCTTCCATCGAGTACTCTTTCAATCTGGTTAGCAACTTCAACAGGTTGTTCTTCCCTGAGATCACCAAGAACAGGTCTCTGCTGGCTATTCATCTGAACCATCTCCCTTATGATCCTCACCCTTTCCTGCTCAGTTTCACCTAGCCATTCGGCTCTCGAGCTGTTAGTTGTGGGGGAAGCCGAAGAAGCATGTTCCTGTCTCTTATACACATCTAGATGTGTATAAGAGACAGGCACACTTCCCTGCTTCCCAAAGTTGGTTTTTTCTTTTTGGATTCAAGTAAGTATATTATTATTAATAAAATAAGACTGTCTCTTATACACATCTAGATGTGTATAAGAGACAGGCTAATACCTACGTGACACGTAGCACACTTCCCTGCTTCCCAAAGTTGGTTTTTTCTTTTTGGATTCAAGTAAAGGATATTATTAATAATAAAATAAGAAATTATAAAATTAAAATAATATTCAGTTTTGACTGAATTCATGATAAAATATTCGAAATATGTGTTAATAACGTCAAAACTATTTAACAAAATGAGAATAAAATGTTAGTATTACTGAAATCTTTTTGTTTCAAGGATATCTCTATTGTGAAGTAGATTACTCTAAGGTTTTAAAACATATATGCTAGGTTAATAATGAAAATTTGAAAATATAGTTTTATCATCATCCATTGCTGATAGAATTGGATACATATCAGATAAAATTTCAGAGTGTTTAGATTCAAATCTATACAAAGATCTAATATGTGTCCCTTCGAACTTGAATAAATGAGTTTTGGATTATCGGATTTGGCTTATTAAATGTTATAACATTTGCGGATATTTACATTTGGTTTTGTAAAATTTAATGAAATGTTAAATAAAACATTTAGATTTTGATAATGTAAACTTCAATAAAAAAAATAACTTATTATACATTATAAATATATTTAAAATATTATTTTGGGATATAGATTATTTTAATGTTTGGAACGGATCATAACATAGAATTTTTGATACTTTAGAGGTAAGAATTGATAATTTATAATCAATGTTAAATTAGAGGTAAGAAATGATAATTTGAATATTGGTTAGCAAACTTAAAAAAAAAATTACAGTAAGTCATATTTTTAAAGGATTATTAGTAAGTAATTTTGTATTTTTGTATTTTATGAATTCTTATTCCAATTAATTAGTTATATTTCATGTGGAGTCCTACACCTGTCTCTTATACACATCTAGATGTGTATAAGAGACAGACCATACATCTCCTTCCCCGTCAACAAATTGTCGCAATTCATGCACAAACCGACGACGGATCATTGGAATGCCGTGAAACGTGTTCTCCGCTACCTTGCCGGCACGTTGACTCGCGGGATACACTTCTCAGCCACGAACACTCTATCCCTCCATGCGTTCACGGATGCTGACTGGGCGGAAAACAGAGACGACTACACATCTACTGGGGCTTATATAGTTTACTTCGGACGCCATCCTATAGCTTGGTCATNGAAATGTTAAATAAAACATTTAGATTTTGATAATGTAAACTTCAATAAAAAAAATAACTTATTATACATTATAAATATATTTAAAATATTATTTTGGGATATAGATTATTTTAATGTTTGGAACGGATCATAACATAGAATTTTTGATACTTTAGAGGTAAGAATTGATAATTTATAATCAATGTTAAATTAGAGGTAAGAAATGATAATTTGAATATTGGTTAGCAAACTTAAAAAAAAAATTACAGTAAGTCATATTTTTAAAGGATTATTAGTAAGTAATTTTGTATTTTTGTATTTTATGAATTCTTATTCCAATTAATTAGTTATATTTCATGTGGAGTCCTACACCGCCGCAGTTAAATTGAATGGTGGAGAGGTCTAAGAACCTAAAGTCATTATACTGTTTTATTTGCACTCGTTCATATAATTAAGCTTCTTCCAAGTATTGAATTTGGATGGTTAATATTTGATTATTTGCTCACAAAGACAAAGTATTCATTTTAATGTTAAAAAAAAAAGGTATTCATTTCATTAAACTTTTCGTTGTTGGTAAGAATTAACACTATTGTATATTGAATATCTTGAGTTCAAAGAAAAGGAGAAGCAATATCTAAGTTGTTGATTGGGAGGCTTGGAGATTTCGTAGGATTAGATTTTCTTGTACTAATTAAAAATAAAATGAATCATGATTGCAGTAAAAAGTGGTACTAGTATATATAACGCTAATATTTTAATCATGAAATATGGTTTCGTGTTTTTGCCTCTGTAGTGGTATCTCAACTTGAGATGTTTTGATGGTTAAATAAGTATCCAGTTTAACCGAATCAATTTTTATTTAATCCATTTCATAAGATTTTAGTAAAGTTACACTCTTCACACTTTTCTTCCCCCTAGCTTCTAAACCGGAAGGTGATGGATCTTCACAATTTTATATAAATATGTTTGTATCCATCGTTATGATTTTGGTTTTCTATTAGTCTTAATAATTTGGCAATTAATTTTAGTCTTTAAAAATTTTCCAATTAGTTTAGTCATTGAGATTGTAAAAGCAACTAAATACAGAGAACTCCATAATGAAGTTCCCTTTAAAGCTTCCTCAGTTATTTTTCATAGTAGAGTACTAGGAGAAAGAATAAGCAGTGCATGCATTGCATCTCGCTATAAACACTAATCAAAAGTTCTTTATACATAAATGAGCTTAATTATATATTCACAACAACAAAGTGAGAAGAAGATGAGATATGGCGTGACCACATAGAATGAAAGATTCAAAACAATGATTACAACAGAAAAGGGAATAGCACTAACGATACATAAATAAATTATAGCCTATGGTTTTTAATCACGACGAAATATTTAAACACGAGAAAAACTAAAGCTTAGCTTCAATTTCCCGGAAAATTAAAAAAAAAAAAAAAAACAAAAACAATTCGGAGTTGTGATTAGTTTGAATGACTTTTTGATCTGCCGCCGGAATTTGTTAGTGGCCTCAATCATAGTCTTATATAGTCTTTTTTTTTTTTGGGGGTCATGGTCTATTAGTCTAATTAAGGAGATAACATATATTTTCATGAACCATTCCATAATGGTTCGTTCAATAGAGACTCAATCATATTATACGTTAGATTAAAGTTTTAGTGTTGCTTCACAGCCCGACCATTCGCTAATATGGCCATTGTTAATAGATTAGAGCCTTAGATATCATTAGGCACATTGGCTAAATCATATGGGGCCATGCTTTCAAATTTTAATTTTTCTTTCAATCGAAGATAAATATTCCAAAAATCTTGTTCAAAAGCATTTTATTGAACTTTATTAGCTGATAGCATTTTTTAAGAGCATATGTGTGAATTAATATGGTTTAATTTACTTTATTAAGACAAACTTTAGAAAAATCAAAAGCAACATTAAAAGAAAAAAAAATCAAAATCAGATCATAACATTCTATTTTAAAAATATTTATAGAAATTTTCAACTTATCAAGAAAAAAAGTAAAACAAAAAATCACCACCTTATTATTATTTTCTAAATTATGAAACAAAACATGTTTGAGTCTTCCACTCCTTTTATTTAAAAAAACATAAATACTAAACTAAATCTTAAGAGACATTTTGAATAGTCATTTCTCTCACCTTATCGCCGTCCACGTTAATAATTTTTGGTTTTAATGTTAGATGATGGTAGATTGATGATAATCATGAAGACTTTATATTTTCTATGAAGCCTTTATTAAAGTCATATTTAAGATGAGCGTGTTAATCATGGTAGCACCACTCAACACCCATATTGGAGGGCCCTTAATGGAGGGAGTATGTGGTGACTGAATTGCGAATTTGTTTATTGATCAATTTCAAATATATATTGTATTATGTGCATGTAATATTAAAAGTTAAAACAAATATCAGTTCCAACTAATTTGGAGGAAGCCTAATTCGCTTATTAATATGTATTATGTGCATGTAATGTTTTTGAGATAATTACATGGTTATAATGGGTTTTTTAGGAACAAAATAGAGGTTGTCCTCCTAAAGTCCTAATGACTGATACTCAATTTAAAAAGAGAAAAATAATTAGGAGATAGTATTAAAAAGAGTTTAATCATGCGTATAGTCATAAGATGATCTAAGGCCCATATGATTTTTGAGTGATTTAAGTATGGTCGTTTTAGAGATAAAAGAATTAGTATGACGGGCATAACTAGTTTCAGAAATATATTTAATATATCTTTTAAATCCAAAATATGGGTCTTGCACACCAAAAAAAAAAAATCCAAAATATGGGTGATATTAAAAAGTTGGAGAAAAAAGAAAAGAAATTGACGGGCACGATAATAGTATATACTAAAGAATATAAAACAAATGAACAGGAAAAAGCATATGTTTACCTCAAAACAAGGAAGAAAGATGCATGTGTTAGGTTTAAGGCCTTAAGGAGACATTGAGCTGTCTATGTTTGGTCTTATCACATCAANTACAGTAAGTCATATTTTTAAAGGATTATTAGTAAGTAATTTTGTATTTTTGTATTTTATGAATTCTTATTCCAATTAATTAGTTATATTTCATGTGGAGTCCTACACCGCCGCAGTTAAATTGAATGGTGGAGAGGTCTAAGAACCTAAAGTCATTATACTGTTTTATTTGCACTCGTTCATATAATTAAGCTTCTTCCAAGTATTGAATTTGGATGGTTAATATTTGATTATTTGCTCACAAAGACAAAGTATTCATTTTAATGTTAAAAAAAAAAGGTATTCATTTCATTAAACTTTTCGTTGTTGGTAAGAATTAACACTATTGTATATTGAATATCTTGAGTTCAAAGAAAAGGAGAAGCAATATCTAAGTTGTTGATTGGGAGGCTTGGAGATTTCGTAGGATTAGATTTTCTTGTACTAATTAAAAATAAAATGAATCATGATTGCAGTAAAAAGTGGTACTAGTATATATAACGCTAATATTTTAATCATGAAATATGGTTTCGTGTTTTTGCCTCTGTAGTGGTATCTCAACTTGAGATGTTTTGATGGTTAAATAAGTATCCAGTTTAACCGAATCAATTTTTATTTAATCCATTTCATAAGATTTTAGTAAAGTTACACTCTTCACACTTTTCTTCCCCTTAACTTCTAAACCGGAAGGTGATGGATCTTCACAATGTTATATAAATGTGTTTGTATCCATCGTTATGATTTTGGTTTTCTATTCGTATTAGTCTTAATAATTTGGCAATTAATTTTAGTCTTTATAATTTTCCAATTAGTTTAGACATTGAGATTGTCAAAGCAACTAAATACAGAGAACTCCATAATGAAGTCCCATAAAGTTTCTTCAGTTATTTTACATGGTAGAGGAGGACTAGTAGAAAGAATAAGCAGTGCATGCATCTCGCTATAAACACTAATCAAAAGTTCTTTATATTTAAATGAGCTTATATATTCATCATATAAAGAAAAGAAGAAGAAGAACAAAGTGAGAAGAAGATGAGATATGGCGTGACCACATAGAATGAAAGATTCAAAACAATGATTACAACAGAAAAGGGAATAGCACTAACGATACATAAATAAATTATAGCCTATGGTTTTTAATCACGACGAAATATTTAAAGACGAGAGAAAACTAAAGCTTAGCTTCAATTTCCCGGAATGTTAAAAAACAAATAAAAATTAGGAGTTGTGACTAGTTTGAATGACTTTTTGATCTCCCGCCGGAATTTGTTAGTGGCCTCAATCATAGTCTTATATAGGCTTTTTTTTTGGGGGGGGTCATGGTATAATAGTCTAATAGTCTAATTAAGGAGATTACATATATTTTCATGAACCATTCCATAATGGTTCGTTCAATAGAGACTCAATCATATTATTCGTTAGATTAAAGTTTTAGTGTTGCTTCACAGCCCGACCATTCGCTAATATGGCCATTGTTAATAGATTAGAGCCTTAGATATCATTAGGGACATTGGCTAAATCATATGGGGCCATGCTTTCAAATTTTAATTTTTCTTTCAT
This sequence comes from Alliaria petiolata, assembly GCA_020283515.1. Taxonomy (NCBI): domain Eukaryota; kingdom Viridiplantae; phylum Streptophyta; class Magnoliopsida; order Brassicales; family Brassicaceae; genus Alliaria; species Alliaria petiolata. The sequence goes on from JAHZTW010000002.1 coordinate 23,945,521, forward strand.
TGGAAGATAAATATTCCAAAAATCTTGCTCAAAAGCATTTTATTGAACTTTATTAGCTGATAGCATTTTTAAGAGCATATGTGTGAATTAATATGGTTTAATTTACTTTATTAAGACAAACTTTATAAAAATCAAAAGCAACATTAAAAGAAAAAAAAAATTCAAAATCAGATCATAACATTCTATTTTGAAAATATTTATAGAAATTTTCAACTTATCATGAAAAAAATAAAACAAAAAATCACCACATTATTTTCTAAATTATGAAACAAAACATGTTACAATTCCATATCTATGGTTTGAATCTTCCACTCCTTTTATTTATTTTTTAAAAAGATACTAAACTAAATCTTAAGAGACATTTTGAATAGTCATTTCTCCCACCTTATCGCCGTCCACGTTCATAATTTTTGGTTTTAAACTTTTAATGTTAGATGGTAGATTGATGATAATCATGAAGACTTTATATTTTCTATGAAGCCTTTATTAAAGTCATATTTAAGATGAGCGTGTTAATCATGGTATCGCCACCACTCAAACCCATATTGGAGGGCCCTAATGGAGGGAGTATGTGGTGACTGAATTACGTATTTGTTTATTCATCAATTTCAAATATATATTGTATTATGTGCATGCAATATTAAAAGTTAAAACAAATATCAGTTCCAACTAATTTGGAGGAAGCCTAATTCGCTTATTAATGTATGATGTGCATGTAATGTTTTTGAGATAATTTCATGGTTATAATGAGTTTTTTTAGGGCAAAATATAGGTTGTCCTCCTAAAGTCCTAATGACTGATACTCAAGTTAAAAAGAATAATTAGAAGATTCCACTTGCCCACATGGATATGAATTTTTGCTTTCGATCCATTTGAATATCCGGAGAGAGGATCTATCCATGGGTTGCACCTCCCCTAGTCTGGACCTTTCCATAGGTTTGTAATTCCCTGAGTTATATAAAAAAAAATAATTAGGAGATATTAAAAAAAGTTTAATCATGCGTATAGTCATAAGATGATCTAAGGCTCATATGATTTTTGGAGTGTATTAAGTATGGTTCGTTTTAAAGATAAAAGAATTAGTATGACGGGCATAATTAGTTTCAAAAATAAATTTAATATTTTATAAATCCAAAATATGGGTGGTATTAAAAAGTTGGAAAAAAAAGAAAAGAAATTGACGGGCACAATAATACTATATGACTAAAGAATATAAAACAAATGAACAGGAAAAGCATATGTTTACCTCAAAACAAGGAAGAAAGATGCATGTGTTAGGTTTAAGGCCTTAAGGAGACATTGAGCTGTCTATGTTTGGTCTTATCACATCAAAGAGCAAATATAAGCGTCAAGTGCATAAGAACATCGACTAAAGGTTTGTTCATATAACTTTGATTTGTCTTTTATTGGTACATTGCACTTTTCTTTTTCTCCATGTGTTTTTGAACCCTCTTATCTTACTTTTTGTAGGGCAAAATAAAGCATCTTTTCAATATCTTCTGTTCATTTGATATTATCATTCATGTTACTCTACTGAGTCTAGTCCATTTTAAAAATATCTGTTTGATGTGGGATGTTCCATCTAAGATTTCAGTTCAGATTTTTTGTTTTCTCTAGATTTTTAACTTTAGAAAAATAAGAACTTAAATAAAGCCAAATCTAGATAGACCGGTTTGGTAGAATTTGATTTTTGTTTTCCTCTGCCCTTTAATTAGGATATATGCATTGTATAATTAGTATTAGAAGTTTATCTTCTGAATGACCAGTAAACGTAACTTTCAAAATATCAATGTTTTATCTTTTTTTTTATCGTCTGGTGATCACCTAGATAATGTCCATGTTTATTACAAAGTTCTTGAGTGTTTTATCCCTGAACGATACTTATACTCGCATGTTATGAACTTTTACATCAGGTTTTTGCAACAGCATCCTGCGTTTTCAGAGAATAAAAAATCTTTCCTCATGGTTGTCATTTTTTCTCTACTTTCTTTTACGTAAAGCTCTAATATTTTTACAACATAGTGAACTTTTTTTATCATTGAAATCCTCAATTGCAATTATATCCTGGTTTTTTTTGTTAACACTGTTTTATTGATCTTCATTTTGGATTACAAAATAGAAGAGATCCGACATATAAAATACAAAGAAAAACTAACAATCTTTCTCGACAATTTAATAAAGGAGGGATTCTTCGATGATTCATTGGCAATACCAATATAATATTGTTTCGAGTCTTGAAAAGGGCAATAAAAGAAGTTCACGTACTATAATAGCAGATAGACTTCTTATACTTTTGACGACAATACGACAACAACTCTCACGATATATATAGACGGATCTCTTCTTTGATTGTTTTCTTCAATTTTGTTCCGGAAGAGTTAGTTTCGGTGAAACCCGCTCTAAACACCATTGAACAAACTTGAATTGTAAAGCACAAACCATATATAGCCCAAATCGACTAAAAACAAAAGCATCGAAAGCAAACTACAAATATTCTACGAAGAAAAATTCCCCAGATAAAAACTTCATTTTAAGAAAGAATAACTGAACTCAAACAAGAGAGTCACCAAAATCCATAAAACTAAATCTGATGAACTATGAGACCTGAAATTTATTAGAACGTAATTTTTTTTTTAAAAAAAATCTCAACTCACAAAAGAAAGCTACTAAACTCTCACGATGCCGGCGAAAAACGCTAGACATCGGAAAGAAAAAATATGCAAATCTCCGTAATTATATCCTGGTTTATTTATACAAAATAGGTTAAAAATGAAGCTGCCTCTTTTGTCAACGTCAAGAGGTGGTGGGACGGCATTGTAAGAAATAAATCTTATTATATAAAGTAGGATGCATCAAAGTTAGTTTTTAACATGATCGTGACATGTGTCAAGTTAATCGATTAGATTTTGACACGTGTTAAAAAAATTCAACCAATTAGATTTTAACATAATGTTTACATAATTTTAAAAATAAATCGAAAAATAAGTTTTGTTTTCGATTACTAATACAAAAAGGACAATTAAAAAAATCGAAAAAGTAAATAAGAAAATTAAGAAAAAGAAAAATAATTTTTTTTTTATGTTTTTCATTTAAATTAAGAAAATTGTATGGTCAATTACTAATACTAAAAAAAATCAAAAAATAGTTTTAAAAATGGAAAAGGAAAATAAGTTTTTTTTTTCAATCTAATCTATATTTTTCAATCCTAATCTATATTTTAATTATGATAAATCTAATTATGATAAAAGAAGGAGAATTAATTAGACAAAATTTTAGAATAAATAAATAAATAAAACATAATTCATATAAGAGTATTAAAACATATATATTTGGAAATATTAATAAAAATAAATTTAATTTTTTCTTTACAGATTATTCAATTTTGTTTTTAATTTATTTTTACGTGTTTAAAATATTTTATTAAAAATCCGTATATATACGGGTCCTATTCTATTCTAGTTGTTTATACGAATACTTTTTTTTTCATCTAAAATATTTTACATTGAACATCGAACATGGTAGGATACAGAGGAGTAATACAGGGGTGGAGCAATAGACCAGACCAACCTACAAAAACGAAGCGGGTTCCTCCGCAAGGTTCGTCCACGGAGGATGAGTCAGGGCCTAAGATCAGGCCGAAAGGCCAATTACTTAAATATGTTCTTATCGCCGGAAAAGACATATCAAACCGGTAGAACACAATCTCCGGAAGACTTAGATCGAATACAAGATGAAAATATGAATCCCAAATTAAGCCTAAAAACCAAAACAATTTAACTTGAAGAAGAAGAGCCAAACTATAGAAAATCTAGAGAAAAAACGAGAACCAACAAAAAGCACAACTCATTTTACCTTTGTCCCGGAACCTTTACACGAACACGCGACCTGCAAAGCCATGAGAAACCTCTGAAACCAACCAATGCTTCTGCCGAGACCAAACTCCAAACAATCCCAAAGCTTGACGGGAATGAAGCCAGTCCAAAGAACCTCAACTCCAGCCCCAAAGTCGATTGAGCCAGCAAAGAACCCGATAGTAGCTGCATGCAAAATCAGACAAGAAAAACCAACGGCAAGAGGGGCGCACAAGAGACACTTGACAAGTACACCAAAGAGAGCAAATCCGCTACAGGAGCTTCGAAGAGGTGGAGAAAAGGCAAAGGGTAAACCCAAACCGCACAACCAGAAAAAACTAATACCGAAGAAAGGGGAGAGGGGAGCGATTGAAACCAACCGAGGATACAACGGAACCAACGGAGAAAACAGAACACCACCCAAAACCGCATCGAAAGATCTAAAATTGAAGGGGAAGAAAGGCTTAATAACCAAAGGGAAACTGCAGAAAACACACCCGAGAAGAAGAAAAACCAAAAGTAGATCTAAAAATTTTTTGGTTTAAACTTCTAGGGGAATCGAAACAAATAAAAATAAAGGATGAAAAACGAGAAGGAAAACGAATCTGATCGACATCAGAGCTATGAAAGCCTCCAATCGCCGATCGGATGAACACGGTGGCTAGGGCGAACTCAAGGGAAAAAAACCAGAGAGAATACGAGGGTGTAGTGTATTGTTTATACGAATACATGGAGAATTAAAATAAAATTTGGGAAACTTTTGTACAATAGGTAAGTTACTTTTCGCAACTAAAGAACTTGACCACTCTCGGAACATATTTATTCTTTTTTTCTTTTTTTTGAAACCTATTTTATTCTTCTTCTTGATCAAATAAACTGTTGCAGTCCCAACACAGCAAAATTGCTTATTTTATTCTCAAACTATTTACAATCAGCACTTTTATTCTTTAAATATCATTTGTGTAAATTAATTCTTCAAATTTGAGTTGATTGGTAAAATTGAAATTAAAAAGTCAAACATTAAAAAAATGACGGAATCGTTAACATTGATAGAAAAGCTAAGCGGAGTTACATAAGATCGAATATACATTGAAGATAAGGGTTTGGGTTACCAGTACGATTGAGCCTAGGGAGGTGTCGTGGAACAAGTTGTTCTTAGCGGTGGATATGAGTCCACTCGCTAGTTTCAATTTTCTAATCAAGCCTAGGAGCTTCTTCATTGACCAGAAGAACAATGTTGTGGTGGTTTTTGATAAAGACGCTGGTTCATGAACCAGTGCAATAGCTTACATCTTTCGAAAGAACGGATACTCAAAACAAGTGGATCTCGACGAACCTGGAGACTCAATTCATTGCCCACATGTGTGCTCTTATGTTCTGAGCTCAATGCAAGTCAAGGATGCCTTAACCTGATTATTAACTAATCTGTTCTTTGCAAAAGCCTTACTTTGTTTCCTTCTTCTGTCATNAGTTACATAAGATCGAATATACATTGAAGATAAGGGTTTGGGTTACCAGTACGATTGAGCCTAGGGAGGTGTCGTGGAACAAGTTGTTCTTAGCGGTGGATATGAGTCCACTCGCTAGTTTCAATTTTCTAATCAAGCCTAGGAGCTTCTTCATTGACCAGAAGAACAATGTTGTGATGGTTTTTGATAAAGACGCTGGTTCATGAACCAGTGCAATAGCTTACATCTTTCGAAAGAACGGATACTCAAAACAAGTGGATCTCGACGAACCTGGAGACTCAATTCATTGCCCACATGTGTGCTCTTATGTTCTGAGCTCAATGCAAGTCAAGGATGCCTTAACCTGATTATTAACTAATCTGTTCTTTGCAAAAGCCTTACTTTGTTTCCTTCTTCTGTCATCTTCGATTACGTATTCTGTATAAATCGACCATTGTGTTATCAGTTGTCTAGTTTCTTGACATGGCCTCTGCTTCTCTTTACTTTGTTCTTCATCCATATAACACATACGAATTATAACACATATTTGTATCAACTCATTACGTTACATCACATGATTCTCTCAGAGAAACCACACAAGCACTTCACAACAACTTAATGTCAAAATCCATTTTTTTAGTTTTACTTCTATATCGAAAGACGACAGACGATACAAACGAACAACATCAATGGTCTGTTTCATTTTATCAGGAAACATTTAAACTATGCTTTCTTTTGTGAAGCTACATATTTAATTTAATGGCGGATTACACAAGCGTCCAAGGCTTGAGAACGCTCTTTGGGTTAATAGCCTTTCTGATTTTGAAAGTAGACCATGCTGTCCCAAGAACATGTCCCATTGCCTCAAACCCTTTGTTTGTCGCCTCAGCCGCTTTACCACCATGCCTGCATTCATCAAGACATATAAATTATTACTCTTCAACACTACCATCTCTATATAACAACAAGAGTTTCATATTCTGAATGCTCTCAGTTAACTTACATGTGATAAACAAGTTCGGTTGCAAAAGTGGACGAGGTCGACATCACATTCTTTCCAGCTATTTTAACAGCATCGCAGACGTTATCCTGTCTCTTATACACATCTAGATGTGTATAAGAGACAGGTTTTGAACCCTCTTATCTTACTTTTTGTAGGGCAAAATAAAGCATCTTTTCAATATCTTCTGTTCCTGTCTCTTATACACATCTAGATGTGTATAAGAGACAGGTCTATGTTTGGTCTCATCACATCAAAGAGCAAAAATAAGAGTCAAGTGCATAAGAACATCGACTAAAGGTTTGTTCATATAACNGTAGACCATGCTGTCCCAAGAACATGTCCCATTGCCTCAAACCCTTTGTTTGTCGCCTCAGCCGCTTTACCACCATGCCTGCATTCATCAAGACATATAAATTATTACTCTTCAACACTACCATCTCTATATAACAACAAGAGTTTCATATTCTGAATGCTCTCAGTTAACTTACATGTGATAAACAAGTTCGGTTGCAAAAGTGGACGAGGTCGACATCACATTCTTTCCAGCTATTTTAACAGCATCGCAGACGTTATCTATCAAGAAAAGAATCAACAGTTCCAATGATTATGAAATCTAAAGGTAGCCGCGACAAGTGTTTATATAATGTAGATAGTGGACTTACTGAATTCGTCAAAAGTTGCATGGACGATTTCTCCAGGAAGAAGGCTAAAGAATTTCTTTCCTACTTTGGTGTTTGCCGCTGAACTTGTGAAGAACCCTGAAACTTTCATGATTCCGAACAGAATTCCGTTTGGTCTATTTGTATCTCGATGCCGGATTTCGCTCTTCTTAGCCAGAAATCACATTAGGTTAGAAAATTGAGAATTTCTGGGTTTACAATGAAAATCGCATTTTAAATTTTCTATTAGTGTTAACGATTTTTGTCATCTATTTAACATTTGACTTTTTAATATCATTTTTACGCAGTCAACTCAAATTTGGGGAATTAATCTGCACAAACGATACTTGAGAAATAAAAGTGTTGATTGCAAATAGTTCATGTATATTATTGACTTCCCTCGTTGTATCATTTCTATTTTAGCTTTGATTTTTTTTCAAACCACACATCTGCTTGCTTCACTTTCTCGAGTTTATCTGCCTTTGTAACAGTATTCTCTTCTTTAGTTATAAATTTATTGATAGTTTATTTTTAACTAAAACTATATATATATATATATATATATATGTGTGTGTTATTATTATAAAAAAAAATGGGAAAAATATTGACAAAAATAAGCATAACATATGTTAAATATAAGTAAAAAATGAGCAAAACATAATAAAAATAATAATAATAAGCTGGCACTTTGAAAGTACCTATAATCTCATATACGGTCATGTTGCTCTAAGACCATTTTTATCTATAATCTTCTGGATCGATAAGATCATCTATATATGAATGATTCCATAAAAACCACCCTTGAGTACTTACCCCAAGGACGCCCTAGAAACGTCTTTACGGTTCTTTTTAATGGAGTGAAATCCGGACTTGCGGTTATACTGCATTTTTGGAACGAAAACCCCGTGTTCTCGGTCGTGCTGTTCAATGACTGTGTAGTTATAACGTATTAACGTTGCCATGTCCTTTCATCGGTTTTCGTGCCACGATTTGGTAGTATTGAAACACAACCGTTGCGTATGTAACATACTGCATGTAACATTTAATCAGTATTGAGTCAAAATTAAGAAGAAGGTGGAAAGATTCACATTCACAAGGAAAAAAAGAATCACCGTAAAAGCTAATTAGTCGTTCACCTCCCGCCAAAGGCTGGATTTGTTGCGATAATTTCGAATGTGGCGGGCTTGGACCTTTTTTCATTTCGGATAAATCATATTTTTTGTCTTTTCATTGGGGTTTATCGTTTATGGCTGAGTGGAAAAACATGGGGCACACACATTGTGTACCAGAAATAACTCAAATCAACCACAAAAGTGTTGAGAAAATAAGTAAATTAAGGAGCAGAAAGCAGAAGTTATATATAAATCCAGCTGAACCAGACTTACATAACACAAGAAGTTATCAGAGTTTACCACTCACATAATCCCAAGAACACAAAGCCATCTGGGTTGGTTCACAAACCATGTTTACAAGACACATAATAATCGTAGAATCGCGCATCACTCTACTTAAGCCCTTGATTCACTTAGCAACCAAGTTCCGAGCTTGATTCTCCTGCTGCTGCTGGTAATTAAGAGTCCTCCTGAAGAGCATTATGTGTGGCTCAGGCCGATGAACTGCGTAATGTACCCATCCTCGGCTTTGCTGCACTCCTATCGCGCGCCACTCGTTCTATACAATCAATCCCCAATCCATTTACCATTAGAAGAGATTCACCACAGATGAATGTCTACAAGTATATTCTTCATCACTAACAACAACAAGCAACCACTATTAACATTTTCTACATTGATGAACAAACAAGCTTATGATTCTCCATTTTGAACATGGCCCAGATCTTTAAAACTGCTTATACCAGAGTTACTGCAGTCAAATCTCTGAGTTTTTCAGATAAAGCAAAGAACACTCGTTGCATGCCATTTACCATTAGAAGAGATTCACATATGAATGTCTACAAGTGTATTCTTCATCACTAACAACAACAAAGCAACCACTATAACATTTTCTACATTGATGAACAAACGAGCTTATGATTCTCCATTTTGAACATGACCCAAAATGCTTTTACAAGAGTTACATCTGCAGCCAAATCTCTGAGCTTTTCCAGATAAAGCAAAGAACACTCTTTTGTATATGTAAATAGTTGCAACTTTGGATCAGGGCAAAAGATTCCATATAAAACTAGATTAGCCATGATCATTCAAAACTTCAATTCCGAATCCTAAGCCGAAAACTATCTCTAATCGAATCTCCAAACTTACATTTAAACTTCGATGATCCAAAGGATTAGATTACAATCACAGAACAATATGCGAAGGAAACTTACTTCGGAAAGAAGACGATTCTTCGGAAGAAGCTTAGCGACTTCAGGAGGAAGTACGACGTGCCTGTATGTACCATCGATCGATCACGCTCTTAGAAATTCGGAAAATCGACACTGAAAATTGGAGGAAGAAAGCGAAATTGAAAGTTTTTTTACCTGTATTCGAAAGTATCATCGAAGTATTTGTCCGAGTACTGGATCTGACCCATCTCTTAAGGTGAAAACCCTAACAAGGAAACGGAGAAGGCGAAGAGAAATCGATCGTTTGGGAATGGAACCCTAAAGAGAGATAGTGAAAGGGCATAAAGTGATTGGGGTAGAGATGTAATTATGTGGAAATAAAGGGGGTATTTAACCAACAGTTCTTTTTTGCTTTTTCAGATTTTGAATTTGTGCAGCGACGATGGGGCTAGACCGGCCGGTTATGGCTACCGCAAGTTAAAAGACGAACCGGAAAAGTTCAACCACATTGGATTGGATATTTATTCGGTTGAACCGGAGAAATTTCAACAGATTTCGTAATTTAATGGTTGCTTTGCTTTTGGTTCATTAAATAAAATAAAAGTTGTCCGGTTGCTTTGCTTTTATTCAAAATCGTCGGTTTAGGTTTGGTTTGATCAAAAACCAAAAATCGTTCTTTTTGTTTTTTTAATTGCTTATGATATCGATTTGATTCTTGGTTTTGAAAGTTTAATTTCTAAACCAAAAATTTGATTCATTAAATTTAATGGGTTGACTGCCTAAAACCCCCCTAATAGTACAGTTTCTGCCTAATTCCCCCTCAACTCATAACCTTTTGATTTTCCCTCCTATACTATGACATTTAATCGTCAATCCCCCCAAACTATTTTACTTTGCCCGATTCCACCTGCGACGTTAAAATCTCGAAATCACGATCAAATTAATAAAATCACGATTAAAAAATTGTGATTGCCCAGTTAATTATTAAACCAAACGCAAAACCGACCCAAAATACAAATTGTTGATTAAACCAGAGTTAAACAAAATTAAAATTGGGAATTAGGTTTTTGCTTCTTCTTCATAGCTAAAGAAAACAAATCGCGACAGAGATATAGAGGCTTCGGAGAGTGAGAAACAATTGAGAGAAATCGTGAGAGAGAGAGAAGAGACACAGATCGATACCAAAGAGATAAATCAGAATCATGAGCAGTTCTTCTTCAGCTTCATCTCGTGTTACTCATCGTAGACATGTAACCGGTGTTCCAACGAGTTGTTGGTGTGGGAGAAAGGTTACAACATATTGTTCTCAGACCAATGAGAATCCTTATCTTGCGAGATCGCATTGCAGGTTCGTACATTTAGAGAATTTTTTTTAAATCACAATTTTTGTCACAGTTGTGAATCTCCATCGCTTTTTAATGGTTGTGTAGAGGAAAATGGAGTAGCATCTCTTCAAATGGGTTGACGAAGCTTTGCTCGACGAGACAAGAATGGTTGATGCAAAGGTCATGAGTCTTCTAGATGAGGTGAAGGAATTGAGAAAGGAGATGGTGGCTAATTTTGAGGTTCAGAAAAAACAGGTCCGTGATATGGAAGAAGAGATGAAAGAGAAGATGAAGAAAGAGGTGAAAGAGAAGATTAAAGAAGCGATGATGATGGCCAATGCAACTATTCAAGAGATGGCTAAAAAAAGTATGGAGAGAGTTGTGGTTAGCTTGTTGGTTGTAGGAGCAGTAGGATGGCTTGGTGGAAAGTTTCTAATGAGATAGTCTAGTATTGAAACCTTGAAATGAGTTAGTTCTGGTTTGGTTGAGAACGTGTTGTGAGTTAGATTGGTTTGTTTGGGAACTTGTTGTGAGTTAGATTTGTGATGATTTAGTGTTGTTTGAAACCTTGTTATGATTCTGTTTTTGATGTTATGGGAAGGTTTCAATGACATCATTAAGAAACCTTTTGCTGTCTGCAAACAGAAATAACAGTGTTTAGTTTAATTGATGTTCTCCTAACAAACACAATTTACATAAAGCAAAAGCAGAGTAATGAATTCGTAGCCACCTGAACCAAGATACTGCATTTTAATTAACAAAGAAATTAGGAGCTAGAAACGTCAAGAAGAAAAAACTTCAAAACGTGCAACTGAAAAATTCAAAACCTGCAACTTCAAAACCTGCAACTTAAAGAACTAGGAATAAATTCAAAACCTGCAACTTCAAAACCTGCAACTTCAAAACCTGCAACTTAAAGAACTAGGAATAAATTCAAAACCTGCAAAAAACCTGCAACTTCAAAACCTGCAACTTAAAGAGCTAGGAAAAGATTCTTTAAGTAAAAAATATAACTGGCATCATTCATAAAATAATAGTGATTTTTCTTCATATGATACCAACCCGTAATGCAAAGTACGACACATTTCATGATTTTTTTGTAGTTAAAGTACGACACATTTGATGTTATGGGAAGTTCGATTCTTGTCATGGGCAGAATGTCATCTCTTGTATTTTGAAAGATAGAGAGAAGAAGAATACAACAAAAAGAGCAACAAAATAACTTAACATTCATTGTTTGAAACCAATGTTTAAAACCAACAGAAATAGCATTCATGGATAGTTAAAAGGCACATACACCTAGAGTAATTTCAGTAAGTCATTTGAGAGGGTTGGGTTAGTGAAATCATATCAGGTCCTTGAGATGAACCCAAAGCTTGAATTTGTGCTTGAGATGAACTTGAAGCCTAAAAAACAGAAGAAAGACAAGTAAGCAATCATATATTGAAAGCATAGACAGGTAAGTAAACAAAACCAGATTCAAATCATAGACAAGTAATCAAAACCAGATTCGACAGAACATATGAAAACCATATTCAAGCCATAGACAAGTAATCAAACCAGATTCCACAGAACATATCAAAACCATATTCAAATCATAGTCAAGTAAGTAAGCTAAACCAGAACAATAATTAGAGCAAAAGAGAGAAATTGATACCTCTAATGTCTCTGTTTCTTGTTTCTTCCTCGGCTTCTTCTTTGGACGTATCATACAACCGGTGTAATTGTGGCCTTCTTCACCGCAGTTTAAACAATGAATTATACGACCAATCCTGGGCAATTTTTGAACCTGTTTTTTTTTTTCTTTGGTGACTCGTGTTTACCCTTTATTCTCTTCTTAATCTTCTTCGATTGCTTTTTTTTCCCAGGTAAATCAGGTTCTGGAGGATCGACTACAAGACGACAACTTCTCTTCATCAAGAACCGTGGTCCTCTAACTGGTTCCATATTTTTCTCGTAATTCATTTTCCACAAATCCGTTGAGAACCATGGAGATACATAATCATCAGCTTCCAAACCCGCATTTATCATAGCTCCGTAGGCATGTTCACACGGTATACCTATAAAAAACTCAAATCCTATTAAAAACTATTAATACAAACAGCCACTATAGATAGAGGGAAACGATATATACCTGAGATTTGATACTTTCCACATGAACAAGTTTGAGTCCTTGTGTTAACTGTGTAAGAATTCCCATAGAGGTACACTTCATGGACTCCATGAGTCGCAGGAATTGATGTGCATTTGTCAGCATCCTTCTTTTCCAATGCCAGCATCTTCTTCACATACTTTGAACACTTTCCTTCCCACTTCTCTGTTTTTTCCTTCTCTTTGCGATGCGAGCCATAGCCTGCCTTCGAATCATCTCTAACATGGGTACCATGTCCTTCGCACGAGCTTTGGTAATCGTTGAGTTGAAAGACTCTGTTGAATTGTTATCAACATCTTCACAGCAGCTTCCGAGTTTGTAAAATGCCAAAGACCAAGTCTCTGGTTTCTCCTTCATCACATCTTCATATAAACTCCAACTATAGTCCTGAAGCTTCCTACGATTCTCTTCAAACTCAACCGCAGTATAGCTCCAAGCTAGATTCCAAACCATCAGCTTTATCAGATCTTTGTTTGCATGCCCACGATTCTTCAAGTTCTCCACAATATGTTTAACACACATTCTGTGTTCAGCACACGGTAACTCCTCTTTCACATCATTAATAAGTCCCTGCAAATATAAGCCAAAACACCTAAATCAAATACAGTTTGAAGTGAGTAAAATCAATTAGTATATAAGCAAAAAACGCTGAAATGCTTACCCTTGATCGATCCGAGATAATGACTATTCCATCTCCAGTATTAAGACCTAAGTCATGCTTCAATAGCTTCATAAACCATGACCAGTTTGGCCCATTCTCTTTTTGTGTCACTGCCCAAGCAATGGGATAAATTTGATTGCTTGCATCATGTCCAACAGCAGTAAGCAATACTCCTTTGACAGTAGCTTTCAAAAATGTGTCATCAAGACCAATAATTGGACGACAAGACGAACCCCAACTGTATTTGAGGCTTGCTATACAAACATAGAACCTGTCAAACACATCTTCACCAGCCGCGTTAGTATATGTATCAATTATTGCAGTTGATCCCGGATTTGTAAAAATTATTTCTTCTGCATACCCACGGAGATGAGCATACTGTTCTTTGTACTCCCTGTCCAGCCACTTCAATGCTAAAAGTCTACCTCTCTGACACTGATTCCGTGTACTTACTATTTTCCAATTCTCCTTGATAAGGTCTTGAATGTCTTCAGGCATACAATTCGGTTTTACCCTCAATTTGTCCAAGAAAATATTTGCAATCACTGGACTCTTTAATAGTTTGCATTTCCCATTCCAATTGCAACTGTGAGACTCATACCTTGTCTTCACAATCCACATCTGACTTGGTTTATCATAGGAGCAATACACCCTCCATTTGCATTTTCCAGGAATGCCACATCTATAGGAAAGCTTATTCTTATCCCATCTATCTTGTCTGATGTTCCTTGCTTTGCTCAATGCATAGTCTATCACAGCTTGCTTGAAATGATAGCCTGTGTAAAACTTCGTTCCTAAAGCTAACATATCTCCCTTCTTCTTTCCCATTCTTTTTTTTTTCACAACCAAATCATCTTTCTCTGATTCATCCGAGCTCTCTGGAATTGTGTGTCTCTCTCTAAACTCCTCATCAACAAAATCAGCAACATCTTCTTCGATTTCATACTCATATCGTCCCACTACATCCTCCTCTTCATCTCCATTTTCTGCTTCCTTATCTTCATCACACTCTTGCTCATCTCCATTCTTTGTTTCAGTTTGATCTAAATGGTCCTCTTCATCTCCAGCAGACCGTGTTTCATCTTCTTTGTCCACGTTTTCCCTGAAAAAACAACAAACATCAGTTCTTCTTCTGAGAAAGAGAAATTTTCTACAATCATCTATCTCAATCTCGATAATTTTCCTCTCTCTCACTCTCGATAAAACTCCTCCTCTCTCTCACTCTCCATAAAACTCATCTCTCTCACTCTTGATAAAACTCTTATCTACCACTCTATAAAATCTATACAAACTGCTCTCTCCGACAGAACTAAACAAACCTTAATTCCCTATAAACAAACCTCAATCCCATCTCAATTCTTCGACCCCTAACACGTCTATAAGGATTCAAATCTTACCTGAGAACAATTTGCAATTCATTCATCTCAATTCTTTGACCCCGACGATCCCTACCGCGTCAAGTCTATACAGCCACGAAATCAGACAAACAATAACCCGTCGACGTCTCTGTTCTGTCTTTCTTTCTCTCTCTCTCTCTCTCTCTGAAGCTCTCTCTGTGTATCACTGTGTTTCTTATCTGACGGGATGAAGAAGGAAGAAAGACCAAAAAAAATTCTCTTTCACGATTTGTTTTCTTTCGCTAAGATGTAAAAACTTAATTCCCAATTTTAATTGACTTTGGTTTAATCAATAATTTGTATTTTGGGTCGGTTTAACGTTTGGTTTAATAATTAATTGGGCAATTTTCTAATAGTGATTTTATTAATTTGAGCGTGATTTCGAGATTTTAACGTCGGAAGTGGAATCGGGCAGAGTAAAATAGTTTGGGGGGATCGACGATTAAATTTCATAGTATAGAGGGAAAAATCAAGAGGTTACGAGTTCAGGGGGAATTACTATAGGGAGAGTTTTAAGTAGTCAACCCTAATTTAATCAAGGCAATTTTGTTTATTTTCTTGTGATTTAAATTAGAGAGCATCTATATTATCATATGTATTGTATTTTGTACCATGTGTCTTCAATCTTCCCCGTTAAACTACGAAAAATCATCACTAATAGGAAGAATATAATAATATAACAAATCAACAAGAAAAGCAAATTTCAAAGAAGATTGAGTCAAGACAAGATGCTATTAACATTATTCCAATTCGATGTTCAAGATTTGGTTAAAGGATTTGATTTGGTAGAGAAACATGGGGGCACAAATTATGAATTGAAATGTGTTAAACAAGAAGAAGAAGCAGAATCAAGAGAAACTAACGGTTAAACCATGCAAAAGTTCAACGTCCATACAAACAAAGTCTAGAAAAAAAAGTGGTTCTACCAAATCACACAATTCTCTACTGAAAAGAGAATTCATTGAACAATAATAAAACTATGAGAAATGCATCAGAGTGTGTTTTTAAAACATTGTTTATGAGAGACATAAACCTTGTTTAGGAGATAATTTTTCGGAAAACTCTACTTAGCAATCACGTTTTGAGCTTGGTTCTCCTGTTGGTAGTTGAGAGTTCTCCTGAAGAGCATGATGTGTGGCTCAGGACGATGAATCGCGTAATGGACCCATCCACGGCTTTGCTGAACTCCTATCGCACGCCACTCGCTCTGCAAAAACCGGATTGTAAATAAAATACAAACTGTTTACTTTCACACCTCTTGATTCAAATCACGAATGAGAATCTAGCTATTGTGATAGATTCACCATTACATTTTTTCACTCACTCAATTAAGCAAATTTTGTAAGAGACAAACATGATCCAGACTCTAAAAATACGATACCACAACCTAGATATTAAGCTTTCTTCTAACTTGGGAAGAGAGAAATGATGCAGCAGAACGCAAAAAATGTCAACTTCTTAAACAAAAACTATGTGTGTAGTCAAATCTATCAAGTAGAGAGAACAGTCTTTTGTATTTGTAAAGGTTGTAATCGGATCAAAGCAAAAGAAACCCAGAGAGAGCAAAACTTCATATCCTAAGCCAAAACCATCAATTCGATTTTCCAAAACAGTCTTTTGTATTTGTGAAAGGTGTAATCGGATCAAAGCAAAAGAAACCCAGAGAGAGAGCAATGACGAGCAAAACTTCGGATCATAAGCCAAAACTATCAAATTCGATTCTCCAAACTTCAATTTCAAAACTATCAATTCGATACTCAAGGATAAGATTTACTATCACAATTATATCACAGTGAGCATAACAAAAAAAAACGAATAGATAGAGGAAACCCTAATTAAACTTACTTCCGAAAGAATACGATTCTTCGGTAGAAGCTTAGCAACCTCAGGAGGAAGTACGACGTGCCTGTGAGAGAAAAATAAAAAACCACGCGATGAGAAATTCAAAACTCCATTAAAATGGGAAGAGAATCAAACTTAGAGGATTCACCTGTACTCGAAAGTATCGTCGAAATATTTGTCCGAGTACTGGATCTGACCCATCTCTTAAGAAAAACCCAGAAACGTCTGTTGAAATTTGGAAAAGTGGAGCAATCCGAAACCCTAGTAACGAAGAAGAAGCAGCAAAAAATTCAGAAGTAATCGAATCGTTTGAAAACCCTAAGCGTCGAATCGAGAAGAGAGACGCAAACCTTGAGAAGCAGTGCGATCGGGAAAACGAAAATGGATTTGGGGGAACGGGAAGAGGGAAAGTGAAAGGTAATAAAGGGTAATGGCAGATATGTAATTATGAGCATATGAAGGGGTATTTTACCAAACCAACGGTTTATTTGTTTTTTTTTGCTTTTTTTGAGTTTGAAATTCTTAGGAGGCGCTCCTTCCCGCTCAGTGGAACCTAAAAATTTGATTACGGTTCAATGTAAAACTAAACCAGTCCAATGTCCCGGTTTAAGGAATGTTTTCTCCTTTACAAAACTATAAATTATTTATTCGAATTTCCTAGCATATTAACATTATTTTATAATGAAGTATGGAGGAAAATGATTTTATTTGATGATAAATTATGGGTGGGCAAATCATTTCTTTTTTTTGCAATTTTTTTTATATAATCAGATACTTATTGCTCTATAAGTCGCATTTCAACTCGTTAAATAACAAAATTTGGTAAGAAAGGAGAGCATGAGACCAGTTGTGAAACGAGTTAGAGAGCAAAAATGAGTTGTGGTAGTACAAAACTAGAAAGAACAAGACAAGAAAAAAAAATAATACGTCTAATAATGTCTAATAACATATGCCGCTCGAGTCGACATCTGAGGCCCATACCATGCATGTCATGCCCCTCTCACATATGAGGCTCTTAAAAGACAATTAACGACTAGAAACATATTCTTCCCGTTTTCTTGCAATGTTCGTGTAGTTATAGAAAACTCTGAATTCCCGGAAGCTATCAGCACGTTTCGCTCCAAAACGGCATACCTCACCAGCTTCAGGATACGCTGAACAAGGATCATTTCAGCCACGTCGGGAGACTGAACTACTGCTCCACATGGGTTGTGGTGGCAATGACGACGTCGATATGGAATTTCGATCATGAAATTAACATTCTATAGATAGGCTCGATTCTGCTTTGTCATAAATTTTAGATTATTATGAACTGTAATAATCATCTTCCCAGCCAGATGATACCTTGGGTAAAGGATTTTCAAAGACGCTTCAATGTTTCCCACCAATCCGTGTATCTCTTCAGGCTCAACAGTGGCGTTATCGGTATCACACAAGAATGTAACAACAAAATACGGGTCTTCTTCTGCCATAGTTACCAATGCAATGTGAATCAGGGACCAATCAAATGGGCAAATCATTTTTACGGTTTGGTTTCTTTGGTTTTCGATAATTAAGATTTGATAAAATAAAACCAAATAAAACTATTTCTAATTTGGATGGTTTCGATTCGATCTGATATAATTTCGGTTTAATTTTGATTTATTTTTACCAAGGAAGATAATCTAAATACAAAATAGTGGTTTGTTTAATATATATAATAATTATGTAATATGATTATATATCTTTATACAAATATAGTTGAAAAATAATAATATTTCAATGTATTTTAATTCATTTGGTCTTGTTTGGTTAGATTAAAAACAAATTTCAGTTATATTATGGATTTTGTGTAGTGCTTTCAGTTTAATTTGTTTCGTTTTGGTTACAATGTTTTGCTCTCTGTACAATAAATGAGCGGAAGTCTTATAGACATTGTTTTCTTCTACGTTGGATAATTTTTATTTAACAATCAAAATTTCATTTGTAAGACCAATCAACGATGATACACATGCTGGTTATATTAATAACGCAATGAGAAACATGTAACATATGTATACATGCTGAGATTGTTGACTTAAGGTCACATAAATTTCGAAATTTGGGGTGAGCGAATCATGTTTATGGTAGTTTTTTCATTTTCAATTTATGAGGTTTGGTTAAAAAAGAAAACCAAACAAAATTATATGTAATTTGGTCGGTCTCCATTCGATTTGATATAATTTTGGTTTGGTTTTAGTTTTTGATTAAAAAAAAAATTATAAGACAAACAATAGTGATTTATTTAATAAAATAACTATTTAATGTGATTATATCTTTATACATATATAATTAAAATATGATATTTTTATCATATTTTAGTTATATTTGATTTTTGTATAGCAATTTCGGTTTGGTTTGTTTCGTTTGGTTTGCGTATATTTTTGTTTGCCCTATAATAAATGAACAAACATAGTCATTATTTTCTTTTGCGTTCGACAATTTCATTGAACAATCGAATGTTATTTGTACAAAAAATGAAATTCAAACAAAATATTACCTACAATCAGATTGTTGGAATAAAAAATGATTGTTGAATGTTAGAACTTTAATTGAACTTGTACGCCCAAATAAAGAGCCCAACGTAATGATGTTTTGAAAATCCATAATATCAAGTCAAACCATTTTTGAAGGCTTAAGTCTAATACATACTAGTTTTTGAAAATATATAATAAAATCATTATGTAAGCATGTTCTTGTATATTTAAAAGCAACGATAGAAAGAGCGATCATATCATTGAGATAACCAATAATAGTTGGGAAGTTTATATGACTTTAAGTCGGCAGTTTTAGTACTAAACGTTACAGTCTGCTTCCGCTTCAGAATACAATGAATCTCCTGCTCATCAATATGATTAATTGCAAACGCATAGATGTGACCGCAATGGTATTCATCATCAAGTAGTAATTGGAGTACAGCTTCGATGCTAACTTCAAGATCTACTGCACTCTGTCTTTTGTTGTATCTTTCCGAGAACCAGACGGTTTCAAGATCGAGGAAGACATCAACAAGATTATCCGAAGGGTACTTATTCTTGTTCTCCTTCTTCTTTTCCTTCTTACCCACATAAGTTGTCCATTCTCCTTCTGAATTTTCCCTGACACTCATGCTCGCCACTCTGCTCACCGATCTCGTATTTATTACGAAAAATAGAGGAAGACTTTTCCTTTGTTCTCTTGTCATTCCGACGTTGGGAAGTTTATATGACTTTAAGACATTAGTTTCATATCATTGAGATAACCAATAATAGTCGAGAAGTTTATATTTGATTTTATATGTTATCTTCATGAAAGATTTGATAATTTTTTGACAGCGTTTCCCTATGTTATCATGTTAATTTTGTTAACTGTGTTGTGGCAATCAGTGGTGGTACACATATTGATTATATGACAAGCCACATCACAAATTACATTAAGAATCTTTTTAAAATAAATGATATTCTTTGTCAAATACGGTTATTTATCAATACCCAAATAGACAATTCGGCTTTTGATTCTTATTTAAAACACACATTGACTCTCCTCAGAAGCAGTTTCACCTTGAAATTAAAGGTTGGCAAATTATGTTTACGGTTTGGTTTCTTTGGTTTTTAATTTCTAAGAAATTTGGTTGTAATTTGGTAATGGTTATTTTGCCAACCAAATTTCTAAGAGTAATGGTTATTTATTTAACATAATCATATCATCCATAAAAATAAATAAAATAAGATCGACATAATCATATCATCCATGAAGAAACGTACCATATTAACAAATATTTATTTTGATAATCTTACTTTTTCTTCTATTATTTGATTTCTAATTAAATTTTGTCACATGTTTCCAAATATTTGGTTTTTTCTTTTGTTAAATTCATATTTGAATTAAGTTTGCTTTTTATTATTTAGCTACACATTTATCTATTTTTTAAATCCTTAACAAATTGATTCTAATATTTTTATTTGAATGATTTACTCTTTTTAATCATATTTTACTTTTTCTTTTAGAATCAACATCAAGAAAAACATCTTAATTTTTTTTTTTTAATATAATTGGAAAAAATCTTCTATACATCTGAAATCTAATTAATTTTTTGTCAAATGCTTCCAAATGTTTACATTTTCCAATTGCTATTGGAATTAAGTTTATTTTTTATTACTTAGCTACTCGCATAGTTCTCAAAAACATTTGACATATTTAATTCATATATTTCTATTTGATTTAGATTTACATTTTTGAAAAATCATATTTGGTATTATTCATTTTCTAAATCGATATTAAAATTTTTAAATATTCTTTTTTATTATTTTATCTAACTGGAAAAAAATTATTGCATTTTTTGAAATATGATCGATTGACTGACACGTGTCAAGATCGTGTTAAAATTAACTGAAACTAATTAAAAAGAGAAAAAAATATTCTGTAATTAAAAGATAAAATTATTTAGGATTAGGGATCAATTGTATAATTTCCTTTTTTGATCGAAGTATCATAACCGATGCTCAATGTAGACGCTGTTTTGCAGCTGATGAATCAGCCGATCAGCTTTTCTTCAAATGTAGTGTTGTGCGCAAGCCATATGGAGAGAGAGGTACACAGATATCAAAGGAGGATCTTCTCAACCCTCATACTAACTTTAAAGCAAAATTTCAGTTCATCATCTTAGAATGTCACAACAATATATGCCAACTTGACTCTATTGATACGTCAACTTCCGTTATGGACTATGCATGGAGGGAGAATATGCAAGAGACGGAATCTCCTGCTATATCAAATACAAAATGGTAATGGTAATTGGTAAAAACAAAAGGGTAATGGTAACTGGCAAAAATTCAAACAAACATTATTTACCTTTCATCAAAATTGTTGGCTGAGAGCTAGAAATTTGATTGAGAAATTTTAGAGAATTTTTGAAAATTCCTAGTATCACCGTATGATTGAAATTTAATTGAACCTAGAATTTTTGAAAATCCATAATATCAACTCTCGAACCATTATATTTCAGATTTAGGAGGTGTAGTAAAGGCTTATGTTGTGCAAACGAAAGAACTTTTGTTTTTTTTACCTTTGGCTTTTAACATACAAAAAATTAGCTCCATATTTAATCATAATAATTCCAAAAGACAGACGAGTTAGGAATAGCTTAGACTCATTTACTTCTCTCTCTCTCTAATCTTCTACCAAAACCAAATTCTCTTACCCTTTATGTATCTCTCTCTCTTTCCATTGTTAAGAAAGACACATTAGGGGCAAAAACCTGTACACGAATACGGCTACTACCCGAAATTAGATCAAAGACCATAATAAAAAGGCTTCAAATCGTTTCACCAACGTCCCAAAAAACCAAAAAAACGAAGACAACCTTGAGCTCTTACTCCTCCAGATCCATACTGTCCTCCTCAGGCTTACTCATTGCCGGAACCGTCTTTCTCAACATAGATGTTCCATGAAAGACCATCACCGAGAAGTCTTTTCTGTATTCATTCACCTAAACATCCACAAAGACACATGTGTATCAGAAGAGATGTGGGAGTTATTATTATATAAGCTTTATATAGACCAGCTTTACTATTATAGGTATACCTCGTCTTCGGTCATCTTGCTAAAACCAAACTTGTCGGTCCATATGGATTTGGCTTCATCTGCTGCTGGTAGCACCAGATGTTTCACGTTCAGGGACCCGAGTAGCCTCTCGATGCAAGCAAACAGGCATTGGAAGTAACCCTACACAAGAAAAAGAAAAAAACAGAACATAAACTCTCAAATAAAGGAGCAATCACAAGCATTTTTTCTACTATAAATACATATCAGATCATAATGTGCGGGATGTCTGATAGATATGGCACAAGAATTCACACACTCTTAAACCATTGTAAACAAACACAGGCACAAAACTTAGCATTGTATGGAATTGTCAGTAAGAGCGGATTGACCTATCTATAGGGAACAGGCACATCTCTCAAACAACCCAAAAAAAAAAAGAAGGTTCAACATCAAAAAGCTAATTTACCTGCCCTTGACAATCTCTGCTGGTAGCGACCAGAGGGAGTTCCGCAAGCTCTGACCCGAAAATCCTAAAGATTCCCACGGAAACAATCACTTCACTGCACAGGTGAGGCAAAAGAGACACAAATTAACAAGATGAAATATGCGTCACAAAAAAATATACACACTGGAAAGAAGAAGAGTCTTACTCCACAGTCAACATGGTGCAGTACATGCCACTGAAATCTTGGCCTTTTGCTTTCTTTCTGTTTCACACCCAAAGTGGTTCATCAGGTAGTGGGTAATAATGAGCATGAAGAATAATGCAATAAAGTGATTGACGCAAAAAGATTTGCACTTACCCGTACACCATGGTTGGAATGAGATCTCCCCTGGTCCCAGACTCACTGATAGGATCAAACCGCTCCTAAGGCATACCATGGTTACAAGGGGCAAACAGAGTTAAACCTCATAAAGAATAAAAGGGACAAACAGCACAAAGTACGAAAGACTTTGAAATGTGGCCGGGAGTTACATGAAGAATAGAAAGTGCCTTCGCAAGCAACACTTTTGTATCATCCGAAGAGGTCAACTTTCCACTAAGGACCCTCCATCTTATGTCTGGAGTGGTATTGTCATCTGGACAGCTATCTTCATTAGGTTTTTGCTTCTTCCTTATAAAATTCAGAAAGTTGTTACTAAGCTTCTCTTCTCCGTGAACTATACGATCGCCCAATGAAGTATTGATCGTTTTGCACCCAAGAGAACAGAACCATTTATCTTCAGGTAGCTCCTGTTAAGACATAAACAAGGATGAAAGAGATGGATAATGAGCTATCACCCGAGAGAAAATAAAGAGAGAAATAAAGACCCAAAGAGGTAGAGCACCTCGAGATCAGCAATGTTATGTTCTTTCAAACAGCCAACATGGAACTCCTTTTCACACTGAGGAGAAAACATAGAAACAGAAAAATGGTGTAAACCAGATGTAGATTTAAGAGGCAGAGGTCCCAATACAGCAATGACCAAACAAGATACCTGATCACAGATAATCACAGTGCGAGAATTAAAGCCCAACCTGCAAAAACTATGGCCTCTGCAACAGCAAAGAAATTAAGTAAAGGTCAAGCTCAGAAGGAAATGGGTTCAATTAGGAGAGAAGCAGCCAATGTATATGCATCTTCTGAACCAAAGATATTCAAGTTCCTTTAATAAGATATAAAACTACAAGCCATATGAATTAGAAACATGAAATAAAACATTACCCAAACAAGACCTCATTAAACTACCCCATTACAATTTTCATAAGGCTTTTACAGGAAATTAGGTAATTCATTACTGTAAAACTAAAAAGGCAACCGCCAGATACTTGATATAATAGAAAAAGCTTGATATTCACCTGCATAACACGCATACACTTGGGAGCTCACTCCCAAGGGAGCTGACAATTCGAATGCTTCTTTTGGTTATCTCAGCAATTGCATCAACTCCGTCAACTCTACCAGCTGCAATGGCGTTGGGATTGCTCTCCACGAACTTCTCTCTCTCGATATTATTCACACAATGTTTGCAGGACCACCTCTCACTCGGAGGGCTTGGTAGATAAGCACATACTAGATAAACCCAAAACAAAAAGGGTAAGCTCCATCCCGTAGACGCTCCAAAAACTCTTTAAAATCGAAATAGAAGAATTCCAACAAACAAACATGGAAAATTGCAAAAAACAAACCTATATGGTATGATCTTGGACAGGTATCACAACACAAGAGTTCACCCCCATCCTTACAGATACTGCAAAGGTCATCATTTTCACGGATGGAAAACCTCTGGTCCATTGATAGTACTACTGATAGCTCATGAAGAGATACCCCATTGGTTGTATAAATGTGTTGAAACCTGATCATTAATAGAAGACCAACTAGTTATTTCAACACCTTCTCTGTGAATCACACAATCAATGATCTCAAGGATCCACATATTTTACTACTAATTAGTCTCTACTTAGTATTTCAAAGTACCTAACGTTTGTATGTGGACTTTTTTTGTAACGTATGGGTATGTTTATGCTCTTTGTCTATACAGTACACACACAGATAAAAGGAAGAATGGCTCTTGTTTTCGGGTTTCCAATGGGACTGGGAGTAACTTCACTATCAGAATCCTCAGTCTCTTGTATTTCCAGCAAATTATTAGATAAAGTTACTAAAGTTTGATTATCAGAAAATGGGAAAAAAACCACCATGGAGAAGAATTCCAAGAAGCAGTAGAACAGGTACAGATCTAATACTACATGAGCATAAATATGGAAATAGTTGCAAGGAACTTACGGCTTCCGACGACTTGCATAGCCAGCATGGGCCTCAAACGATGAAGGGCTGACCTGGTCCATAAAAAAATATAAGGGCTGATTCAGAGCCCTATACTTAATGCCAAGAAAGATAATTTGATGTTAAACAGAGCTCACCACTTTGTTGCAACAAGAACAATGTATGCCGAATCCCTTCTTGTAGCCGACAAGCATTTTCTGCATAATTATCAAAATGGTTGGAGTAGACAAAGTTACAAGAACGGGCTATAAAAAAGCCATTTGTCATGCAGATCTAACCTTTCCAGCAAGAAAATAACCCACTTCTGTCCCATCTGGCAGTATATCATCCTCAAAAACAAGCTTGTGTAGCCGCACGTCCCTTTCAAAATGACAAAAGAATAACAGAGAATTAATATAAGCATGACGAACAGCAAGGAAAGACTAACAATCTAGCACTCGACCATAAATACATCGGATAAGTGCCAACACTTATAACAACACTACTCACTTTCTGGTTAGTCTCCCTTGGCTGTTGTTTTTGATTGAGCTAGATTTTGACTCACTCCGAATAGTTACTGAAACCACATCTGGCTCAGGTGACCTGTAGAACCCCAAGATAAATTTAGTACAGCCAATAAACTAAGGTTAGCAGATATGATGATGTAATCGATATACATATATATATATATATATATATATATGCAAACCCAGAAGAAAGTTCAGTATCTTAGTCCTAACAGAATTCTGTCTGCTTAGACCACCACAAGTATATGGCCCATTCTAATATTACATTCTCATATAATCATTTTCCAGAACGATAAATGACAGATTGCGAGCTAACTATACTTTAACAGGCAGCCTAAACACAAAATGAAACAAATACTACAAGAAAGCAGAACCATCACATAGTTGGTGCCATCCACATAACAACAATACTCACGTTTTGGTTGGTTGTTCGCGCCTGCTACTTTGGCGAGGACTGGATATTGACTTACTAAGGATAGTTTTTGGAACCACACTTGGGTTAGACGATCTGTACGAAATTGAGGGCAGATTTAGAATCAATCAAATAGATAAAGGCCAACATAGTTAATGGTGTATTAGATATACCCAAAAATACAGTTATTGATATTTGTACTTACAGAGTTCTACATAAGCAACCATATAATAGAGGAATATACAGCACATAATCCACGTTAAATGACTAAAAAATCTGCTACTTTTTCATTTTACCTTCCACCCAGTCTAAAAACCTAATTGAACTAAATAATTGTATATTCATCTTACTTTTCATATGATTCAGCTGCAAATAAAAGGTTGTCGCCAGAAAAATAAAGAAAGATGAGTATACCCCTTTGCTTTAGAAGGAGTGGTGTGGATTTCTGGCTCCTTTCTCTCAAAACACGAGTTACACGAAAATAATGACTTCGTTTCACAAGGCTCAACCATTGGACCTGCAATCAATTAGATGTAACCAGTCTGAATTCTTTAAAAAGAGAAAAAACAAGTTAAAACAGTCTTTATAATGTTGCACAAACCAAATGAACCAATCAGTAACCTTGGCAATTGAAACACAGGCTAGATTTCTTTACAGCTGGTCCAACTACCAGACGGAGTCTTTCTTCTAGTGTAGCCAAGGGAGTTTCCTTTATTGCATTCATGACATCACGAAGTGTGCATCCAGACTCCAGCAAGATATATTCAGGCGGGCGCTTGTTTGTGCTAGAAGCATGATGCTCATACACGGCGGGGCTAACCACCTGTGGAAATGAAATTTAAAAAGTTACATCAACCTGCTAGGCATTAGGCAGGACCAATTACAAGACCTGTAAGAACATTATATATCACTAACTCGAGTTCCTTTGCAGGCACCACAAAAGCACAAAACGCCTGATCCTCTTATTATTCCTTTAAGCCCTCTAGCCCCTGCCTCTCTCATCTACGATGGTGACATACACATCAGCTATTTATAAAATCTATTATCACACGAATAGAAACAAAAAGAAAAGCTATCATGTATACCTTTGCACCTTGAAGATAGTACACAGTTAGTCCATCAAGTATTCTAGAATCGAAAAGTTCCTTCAGCTTTGCTGGGAAACTCCTAAGATATTTCCTAGGCCTTCCACGCCTGTTGGGAGTTGTAACTGAAGGACTTTGAAAATCCTCCATCTCGACATCATTGGCATAAACATCTACCTTCTCTAAGCCTGCTGCTTCGATTTGATTCTCCAAACTAGGCTTTTCTAAATCACTTTCTTGTTTGACTAATGACCTAGTAAACCTCCTCAAAGGCTTATCTACTGTCCCATTCACTGCCTTCTTATCAACACCACTCGTCTGTGGTGTTCCACTTGGATCCCCAAGGCATGTATCCACACTAATTTGCTCATGAAGCTCCTCCTCCTCTCTCTGATATGCCACTAAAGTAGAAGCATCAACACAACTATCTTGGCTACATTTAGCGACCTTTTCAGGATTTATATGATCTTCATCAACATTATCCTCAGATCTGCTACCTTCAGCAACACAACTATCTTCGCTACATCTAGCTTCCCTTTCTTGGTTCATATGATCTTCATCAACATCATCCTCAGATTTGCTACCTTCAGCAACACAACTATCTTCACTACATTTACCTTCCCTTTCTTGGTTCATATGATCTTCATCATCAACATTATCCCCAGATTTGCTACCTTCGGCAACAGAACTATCTTCGCTACATTTAGCTTCCCTTTCTTGATTTATAAGATCCTCATCATCAACATTAGCCTCAGATTTGCTACCTTCAGCAACACAACTATCTTGGCTACATTTAGCATCCCTTTCTTGATTTATAAGATCTTCTACATCACCATTAGCCTCAGATTTGCTACCTTCAGCAACACAACTATCTTCACTACATTTAGCTTCCCTTTCTTGATTTATAAGATCTTCATCATCAACATTAGCCTCAGATTTGCTACCTTCAGACTTCAACATGGACCGTGTCATCCTTCTGCCAGGTTTTTCATAACCCAAACCACTTCCCGACTTAACATGGCAAGATCTTGAAGTAAGCCTCGCTAGGTCACTAAAATCCGCAGGACACGCCATAACGATTTCTCTCCCAACCACACCCAAACACTCCTTCTCCGCCTCTTTAGCTTCCGGTAAACCCTTCTCAAGCAGCTCCCTTGAGTGATCCACATTCTCAATCTGCTCTGATTCAACCAAAGAAGAGTCACTAAACAGTCCCTTGGCTTCATCGATATCAACAACGTCACTCTTAACATCATCTTCCTCTACAGAATCAGACATTACAACCTCCTCCTCCTCATCTTTTACAAGACGCATCTTCTTTACCCCACTCCGACGAAGACGGCTCGGTGGTTTCCTAGAATCCGCACTTCTCGAGTCGCTATTCGAGTTTCTGCTTCCCCTGGTCCGACCTAGAGACTCGCCTCCACAGATCTCGGACTGGGATTTCAACATGAACTGCAATTCCCTTTTGCAACCCGTGCGAACCTGTGAAACAACCAGAGACTCGCCAGTGGCTGTACCTTTCGCCATCGATTAGAGATCAAAAAGCGAAACTCTTTTTTTTTTTAAAGAGATCTCTTCACTTTCTCTCGCGAGATCAATGTTCGAAAATCTCCGGAAACCTAAAAAGCGCATCGATTTACTGATGGGCACATAAGCATGTGTGCGCCTGAGAAAAGGGTTTCCGATTTTCAAGAGAATTTTAGGGTTTTCCTTATCCAAAAGAGAAGGAGGAAGAAGAAATTAGGGTTCCGCAGTTTCACCAGAAGAGAGGGAGAGAGGGGGAGAGAGAGAGAGAGAGAGAGAGAGAGAGAAGTTGAAAAGATGATTTTCTTTCTGGCAAGGAGAAGAAAAGACTTCTTGTCTCTCTAATTTATGTTTCTTTTTTCTTTCTTTTTTTGTGGTTGAGTCCAAAACCTTATATAATTAATGATTAATTGCGTGATAATATAATATTATAGATTAGTTTTAGTTCGAGATGCACTTTACTTTTGCTGTTTTATGATCCAATCCACTGTTTTATGATCCAATCCCGTAGAATTATTCAGTAAAACCTCTATAAATTAATACTCGATAAATTAATAATCACTATAAATTAATAAATTTTGCCGGTTCCAAGTCAGGTCAGTGTAAAAATTAGCAAATTTCGGTAAGATAATAATTTTTTTGCAACTACTATGTTAAAATATGGTCCCAATAATTATATTAATTAATAATTATACATTTAGATATATATAAATAATATCATATAGTAAAATGTGATTATATTGTTGTTTCAAGTTTATAAATGTTGTTTGGCTTATCTTTCAAATTTATTGGTGTGATATTTTATGAATAAATTTTACATTGTTGAACATATTTTGTTTTGTATTTTGATGAACATTAAGAATTAGATCCGAAAAATATCTCTATAAATTAATAATTATAAATTTATCGATTAATTAATAACTCTATAAATTAATAAAATTTTGAAGTCCCAATATTATTAATTTATAGATATTTTACTGTATTGTGTAGCTTGCAACCCATTTTCTGTGATAAACTTTTCAATAAGGATTTGATTAAGGCTGGATGTTGATGCAAATGTTCAAAAATCTTAAAAATCTAGATATTTGAGATGCTAAAAAAATGTAGAGTTTAGATGCAAATTTTGCATCTCAAAAATTAAAAGAGTAACATACCTTATATGATAGAAGCTAGCTAAATTTATGTTTATTATTCTTACTAGGAGAGAACCCGCGTGTTAACGCGGGTTTTATTTTATTTTGTGAATATTTAAAAAAAAAATTATTTTTTTATTTCGAGTATCCAAATTTTCTTATAATTTTTTTTGATGGCATTAAGAACTCGGAAAAGAACATGTATGCAAGATTTGTTTTAGTTTATGTTGTAAATAATATTTTTTATACGTTTATTTTAATTATCGATATTTTCTTGTGTTTTCTTTTATTATTTTTATTCTCTTCGTATTTTTTCGTGATCATTCTTTTAATCTTTTTCATATATCATTTTATAAATATTTACTTGTTCCTCATATTTTTTTCATTCATCTAAATCCATATATCAAAATAAATGTTTCCTTTTCTTATTTACTATTTTGACTTTTGTTTCTTTTCACATATATTTCATTCACATATTTTTTACATGCTATTAAATTGTGTATACTTTTTTAATGTTCTTCTTTTTCTATTTTTATCTTATTTTTATAATAGGTTATCTAATAGATTATTTATTGAATATTTGTTACATCCTATAGTTATATAGTTCTGGTTTCTTGTTTACATGTTTTTTTAATTTTGTATACTTTTTTTTTGTTTTAGTTCTTCTTTGTTTATATTTTTTTTTCATTTTATTGATAATTTGTTATTTTATTGATTATTCATTCAAAATATTTTATCCCATAATTTGGTTTTTGTTCACTTGTATTAAAATTTGATTATTTTCGTTAGTTTGAAGATTATGACTAACTCATGCAAAACATGAAAATATATATTTAAATCTTGTATTATATAGTAATTATATGTTTGTGATGTTTTAAAATAAAACCTGATTTTTATTTATTTTTTGTTTCTGTTTTTATAATTTTATAAATAGTTAATTTTTAATTAAATACTTTTAATTGAATGGTTTATAATTAATAGTTTTAAATTATAGTTCATTGTGAATACATGTTATTTTTTTATTGGTTCAAAAATGTTGAGCTGTCACAATCTGGAGAGCTTCCTTATCTATTATATAGTAGATTAAAAACGAATATATAATATGTGTTTGAACTACATTAAAAATGATGAATTACACAAAAATAAATTAAATACTCAATAAGCCCTTTTATATAATTATAACCTATATTGTTATTCAACATTTACACAAATATGTTATGTAAAATTCACTAATAAAAAACTTTTCATATTCTCTAAGTAGTTTGGAAAATAATACATTATTCAACATTTACACAAATTGTTATCAAAAAGTCACTAATAAAAAGCTCTTTATTTTTTTAAGTAGTTTGGAAAATAATACATTGAATTTATACATTAATTTGCTTTAAAATATTTATGATATTAAATTAAAGAGAATGACACATGTCATTTTTACATGAATCAAAAATGCTGATGTGTCAAGCAATGAGAGATTACATACTGTACATTATATTTACCATAAAAATAGTATTTTTTCGTCAACATATTATTTTTCACCAAAATAACAGTTTTTCGCTAAAACCGTATTCTTCTGCGTAAACTGCAAAATAATATATTTCTGTTAAAACCATAAAATCGGATATTTTTCCCAAACCGTCAAAATATATTTTTCCAACAAATCGCAAAATCGTAATTTCCCATAAAAACCACAAAATTGTGTTTTCCCACTGAAAAACCGTATTTTTTTTTTGCCAAAACTATGAAATTATATTTTCTTTAAAAAACTGTGAAACCGCGTTTTCTAGCAAAAGTTGTAAAACTAAGTTTGATAAATATTTATTTTAAGTGATATTGAAGTCATTGTTTTATACTATTTTAATTATAAATGACAAATTTCAATTTAAATTTAAATTTAAATTTTAAATTTTTTCATAAAATCACAAACGAACAATGTTGGCATGTTGCATCCAAACTCAGTATCTAAATGCAAAAGCTAGTTTTAAAAAGAACAATGTCTATATGTTGTATCTGGAAGTTGCATCTAGATTTTGAATCTAAAAGCAATATCCAGATTAAAAAAAAACGATCAGGGTCTAAATGTTTTTGTTAAAAAGTTTGGATGTATTTTATATTGTCCTTCAACATAGAAAATGAAAAGAAAAAGAGTCTATACGACAAAATAATAAAAACCCCTTCAATCTCACTAAGAGGGTTCCTAGATTTATTTTCGGATATATCTAATCATTTATTAGAAAACGCAATTTTGATTTTAATTTTATATGTGGAATTATTTAGAATTAAATACTAGCTTGGATTGTGTATCCATTAAATTTAATAGTCTTGGTTGTATACCCAAAAAAAACAAAAAGTTGGGAGAAAATAGTTTGGGCATCAGTCAGAATGGTCTAGTGAAGTCAAACCCTATTAGTGACAAAAAAAACCTTTTATACAGTTAATATGTGTTCTCAAAAATGTTCATACCATTTATAATTAGTCAATCTGAATACATATAGGACGAAGAAAAACGAGAACGATTAATTTCAAAAATTCGATAGAAATAATTAACGAATGTATAATCTCTATACTGAAATAAATAGTAAATGTATAATTTCAAACACGCATTAAGCTAAACTCTTTCCAAACCAGTTGTCAAATTGGTTTGGTTTCCATTGTTAGCCTAACATGCATACAAAAACCAAAACCAATTTGACAACGAAGAACGGTTCTTTAGTAATAGAAGACAAACTCCGAAATTTGAGCATGGTGTTGGACTCAAAACACTACCTTCCTTAAAAAGGAATCGTAGAGTTTTTGAGTCCAACGTTCGTGACAAACCAATCAAGAAGAAACCAATGGCCAATACTCGATTAATAAGTTTTATAGATTCTAGATTGTTGCCCGGATAATCAGCACCAATGAACTTGTATGTCCTATCATTAATAGCTATAAAAATACGAACCAGATCCTCCTGAAAAGCAAGAAATCGAGAAACTAATTTCAGATTGAAAGGTCTTCTCTGTCGATGGTTCGAAGTAAGACTGGCGTGAAGACTTCTCAACCCATGTATATATATATATCTCTTTCTGTTGATTAATTAATTTGATATTTCAACCCAAAAAAAAATTCGATAAACGATTTTTTTTATTTTTATTTTTATTGCGCATTACATCAAAAGGGGAAAATATGCAAGTAGAGAAGCAGACTCATATAAAAGACTTGGAAAAAAAACATATTTTCCACCAATCAACTTGACAAAGCAGAGACCAATCTGGGATCTGTAAGAGGTAACTCGAACTGGACACACAGTTTTAGTATTGGCTCTTCAGTCTCTTTGACATCATCATCAATCAAACGTACGGAATACACATACTTGGTCGCACCCTTCACATGTTAAAAAAAAAGGATCGTTAGAGAGGCAAATCAAGTGGAGTTGTAAAAATGCGAGAGATATCATTTTTACTTATATGACTAGCATATTCTGAACCCAAATCACACAT
This sequence comes from Alliaria petiolata, assembly GCA_020283515.1. NCBI lineage: Eukaryota > Viridiplantae > Streptophyta > Magnoliopsida > Brassicales > Brassicaceae > Alliaria > Alliaria petiolata. The sequence goes on from JAHZTW010000002.1 coordinate 23,978,591, forward strand.
GTTTGTTTCGTTTTCATTTGATCTATATGCAAAGAGTATAAGAATATGTTACCTCAATATAATCTAGAGCAACTTCGGTAAGAGGTAACACAAAGTTGGTGCCAGCTTCAATAGCGCATGAATCACCCACCACGCAGAGGAAGTAGCGTCTTGTACGGTGAGTAATATCCCCAGCTGAAGCATACACCTCTATAGATCCATAATCGATGCCTTGGTCTGTTATACAAATTAAAAAAAAAAAAAAAATTATCTAGAAAATATGAAAATAAAGGAGAGAGTTTAAACTTGAGAAGATCATAAAAAATAAATAAATAACGTACTTGCATAACCGGATACCGTAATGGTTGGCTCGTCGTCTAGATCAACGGGGTTCGGAGAGATCTCCACACTAGAGACATTACCAAATTCGTATCCACTTTCTACAATAGTCCCAACAAAATTAATTGTTAGAAAAACCAATCCAAACATACAATTGAATTGATAGGTAAATAGAAAAGAATATGAGTAGGTGTTTTACATAAAGAAGAACTAACAAAAAAATATACATTCAATTCAAACAAATCGAGCAATTACATCTCTTACAAGATATACATAATAGTAGCTAGGGAATATGCACTAAATGTTTTAAACGACGAAAAATATCCCATCAAGGATGATCAAGATTAGTGTAACTTCAGATCCAGTACATATACGTTAATAACAGAGATAGGAGCAAACCACACTATATGAAAATTGAGGCCTACTTTATATTAATAAACTGATTTATCAACTAATAAGGATATGTGTTCTATATATTACATACATTAACACATATAGTAGAAGAAGAAGAAAAACATAGACTTACAGAAAGAAAAATCAAGACTAGAATCGATACTTACCGTTACAGTATTCGAAATCAAGGGCGCGCAAAGCAGGTAAGAAGAAGAGCGATGCGAGGAGAAGAAGAACAGGTTGAACGTGAGATATCGCCATGGATAAGCTCGTTGGTCTTTTAAGAGGAATTTTGTTTTTTCTTCTGTTATGCATCCATCCATGCCTACTGTTTTATAGCATATACATGATAATATCTTGCTAAATTATTGGATCGGTCAAAAGTGATATCTATATTATTGATTTTCCACGTTATGCACGAGTGTATCTTAAAATATGAGTGAAAATGTCATTGGTATTGTCAATTACCTTACCACCTTCTCTCATTTACAAGCACGTACGTGGATTCACGTGGGAGAAATTAAAGCTAGATATTCACTGATAAGTCTGTCTACAAAATAGGATCACCGACCATGTGGTTGATTCGGACATGATTTCACAAATCATAATCATGAAATTAGTTATTATTCTTTTGGTCGTCGGTTCGGTTATTTCTTTATTTAATAAAAATCAGAGTGTGATCCGGACTTTTAACATCTGACTAATTTTACAATATATCGAGTAGCCCACTCACTAAAATTTTTAATGGGTCTAAAGTTTGGCATAATTTCGACTGCTTAATTGGAAGTGAGTGTTCACAATGAGAATCAAATTCAGGAGGAGTACGAGTTTAATGTTTACACCATGTTCATGAACCTTTTACTACTATGCCACCACCACTTGGCTTATCGGTTCGGTTATATCATTGGGATAATTGGTAAATTTAATCTTCTTCTTTTTTAATTTTGCCAAAAACTAGAATTATTGCTCAAGTAATATTTTTTTTTAGGATGGAATGTGTCGTTTCCATATGAAAATAACATTAATCTGATTAATGGAATGCAAGGTGTCGGAAAATAACATTCATCGGATTAATTTTCATCCGAAATTTTAAATGTTAATGTTATTTTCAGATGGGAACGACAACTTCCATTCCAAATCCGAAATTTTAAATAAAATTAGAAACTCTCAAATTCGAACTTTAAATGAAAATTAAATTCAAAAATGTATTTAGTAGTATATGTTTTTTCTTACAGCAATGTATTTTACTAATTTTAGTACATAAATCGGCCTTATTTGAAAGCTGAAATCAAATCAGAAATACTTTTTGACAGATTGATTAACGAATTTATTTTTTCGATAAAGATTCTTTATGAAATCCCGTTACGGCAGCGTGAAAGTGAATCCACATTCTTGTACAACCATGAATACAAATCACATAAAACAAAATGAAGAGTTCACATGAATCATATTCCTTTGTTGTTGTTATGCGTCGATACAGAAATCGAAATCCTTTTTCTTCTGAAGCATAAACACATGAACTTTTTGGAAATATATTTGAGAACTTGAAGACTTCTAAGGTTTAACCATTATAATCTTGAACTGAACTTTCAATTTTTGGTTCAAAAACTAAATTTTCTTGTTAAAAATCACACAACAAATACAAACCGAAATCGTAACAAATCAACCAAAGTCTTACTCCATATATCGCCAATTCTGTTTCCAAGTCCCTTTAGTTTTTGAGTAATCTTCTTCCCCAAAGAGGAGGATATTAGTGTTTCTTCTTCTTCTCCTCCACTTCAATTACGGGTCTGAGTTATTTGCACCATTTTGATACGTTAGGTTATACAATATGTTTGCGTTTTGTTTGCAAATTTTCCACATTTGATGTGATTCTTTTCTTCTTGGGTTACCTTTCTTTCCTTCTGGCTATGGGTGAAACAATTTTTTAACCATTTACAAATGGATGTAAAACGTTAAAAACAAAAACCTTTTTAATAAAAAAAAAAAAAAAAACCTAAATTCAGCTACGGCAGCGATGACACCGAAGGTCGATGATCTTGCCTTTCCCCTTCTACATGTCTCGGAGCTGGACCAAACATGCTCAAGAACACCTTCACAATCCAATCAAACCAACAATCCTCTCTCATGTCACAACAACAACAACAACAACAAATCTAACATGAAATAATGTTTGGATGAAATGATCATGACTTACCGGTAAGAATACAAGGCCGTGCAAGAAACCGAGGAGGACTAGTGCCAAATACATCTTGAAGTAGTAGACCTATACAAAATGAAAAAAAAACAAATTCAGAGGCCAAATATGAGAAGAAACAGAAATAAAAGACTACAAGAGAGATCACAAGAACATACCACAAACACTTCCGATCTTGAGAAGCCAAGAACAATCACTCCAACTAGCTTCGTCAATGTAATTCCACTGCACACAGTAATATTAGAATACTTCAATATCAAGAACATATGTTAACTTAGGACTTTGGTTTCATAATCTGTTTAGCCGAGTTGAAGTGAGACCACAATATACCTGAAAACTGAAGCTCCCATACCACCGAGCGCCTCTTTCATCCGTTGGTTTCTATCTCCAGAGCTTATCTGAGCATTTAAGAAAGTCTTGTCAAGATAAAAAAAGAAGAAAACATAGCATTGTTGTGAATACTACTATACAGACAGAGAAGGAGAGGCTGACCGAGAAGGCGTGTGTTATGTGTACACAAAACTCAACCGCTATGCCCACGGACATGATTAGATTCACAACCGATAGCGCGTTTAGCTGGATATGAAAGATTGCCATTACTCCCTAGCATGTTTCAAATGTTCATAAGAGTAATAACATGAGTAATTTGAGTGTACGAAATTCGGTTTTACTTCATATAAGTAAACAATGAGAGTGGGTTTTACCAGGAGATCAATAATGATCATTGCAATCACCAACAAAATAATTGCAGAGCTCCAAAAGCTGAGTTAGTAAGAAGAAGACAGAGGAAAAAAAATATTTGGAGAATTAGATTTGGAGACCAGAGTAAATTTCATTGGGAATATGAGCTTTTAATAGTGATACCTGCATGTGATGATTAAACAAACAGCGAAGACGGCAGCTGTAATATGATGGAACATTCAAAGTCATTTCATATGTGAAGTAAAAAAAAAGAGTAAAATCAAGCTAAGATATGGTATTGGAAGATTTACTAACCGATGGCTATGGAGAGGTTGATTAATGCAGTTTTCCATATGTCAAGATATTGCTCAAAGAACATATAAAACACTGAATATGGATATATCTCCATCTGAAAAGAAAGAGAATAAATCACAAGTTCAGTCATTAAGTTCACTAAGAAACTCTGGCAGAGACAAGTTTGTTTAAGCAGATTCATTATCGAGATATATCGAAGTGGAGATATACTTTTTGAGCTTCTTTTGATCAAGACGATACCAAAATATGTAAAGCATGGGACTTAAATCAATCAGTATTACTTTTTTACCTTTAAGGAACGTGAAACTTTTGAACTAAACTCTTGAGCAGCTCTCATTGAATTAACAAAGTCAGCCTGAAAAAACAAACTTACAGTATAAACTTACACGCTAACAGAGACTTATATATCAAACGTGGCATATTATGAGATAGGGAAGTACCTGCTTGTTAAGGGGTGTGTGATAAGTGCGGAACGATGAAGCTTGAATGATACCATTTTCATATCCTGATAAGAAAAAGAGAGCATACATATCACATATTTGGGTATCAACAATGACTGAAAAAAATGGATTAAGATAGAAAAAGAGGACAGTGTGAAAACCTTGCAAATCAACACTACTAGAGTAAGCACCATGGCCACCTTTAGCACAATCAGCCGAAGGAAGCGCGTCGAGGAACCAAGGAAGTTTCTCTTTGAACTGGATCGTGGATGGTCGGTCACTACTTAAATCCGCATGACGAAAGCACTGCACAACCAGAAACAAAAATTTACACAAGCCATCATTACAGATGTTGCGGATAGTAACAAACACATATCAATGACAACGGTAATCAATTCGTTAAGATCATTACCGTGGTGCAATCTTTGCATACTTCACTTAGACCACAGCTTCCTTGATCAGGAGAGCAACAAGGAGGCTAGAAAATGCAACACAAGTACAAGAGAATCAGCCATCACTCATCAGTAAGTTCATTCAAACTCCAACAATGTGCGTAGATGTATATGGGACGACTTAATCTAAGCTCAACAGTGAAGCATATATACCTGGTCATCAGGGGGACAAAAGGTGCCATTTGTAAACTTCCGGCAACAGCCAAACGCCTCGGGAGATAACCACACGAGAAAGTCATCGAGCCACGAAGCAGCTGGCTTAGCAATGTAGCTTAGTTCTGGAGTCAAAGAAGCCCTTGCAATCTATATATGGACAAGAATTTCGAAATGTGTGAAATGTAGATGGTGATACTATCTCCTACAAGAAAACCATAATATGGATATAGACGAGCTATATACCTACCTCATTTAAAAGAGAATTAGAATCACACTTGTTAATGGAACAGAGTTGATTTGTCTGTCTTGATTCTGAGCTGAGACATGAGGCAAAACTGAGTTTTAATAACAAGTTGGACCAAGCTATATCTGCCAAACTCTTACAGCAACAAACAAACAAAAACAAGAACGTGATATACATACCTGTAGTTATAATTCTTCAGAACAAAGTACAGAGGTGGACCGATTCGAAGATAGGTAGAAATATTGTTGAAGTAACCCTAAATGGAAAAAGAAGTGCACTTGTTAGATTACCCTAGATTCGGTTACTTTTACAATCGGCAAGATCAATGTAAGAACCTGAAGATACGAGTCCTGAGGAAGAACAATCTGTTGCTCCAAACCAGGCTCAATCCGAGTGGACAATGCCTACATGGTCCACAAACACACAATATATTAGAGATGATCGTATTCAACTGCTAATGAAAAAACTATAAAAAAATTTCTCTTAAGAGATCAGAAAATGTATCAACTCACAATTCCAACCATTGCTAAACCAAAGAAGAAGGCAATAACCAATATCTTGACTGCCCAATGGTTGAGTATGGGTGCATGGACTTCCTGAAAGTGTAGAAATTTCAAAATAACTTTCATAGATTGAAAAATCATATCCTAAGGTATGAAGTTGATTTGTGACATACCTTCATATATCGAGTCAAAAGGCCAGCTTTCTTCTCACCAACCCCTGAAGTGATGATACAAGACAACTCCAATGAGAAAAATCTGATTTTCTCCAAAAGTGGTATTTACCTTTGTCAGCAATACCTGGTGATCGCGGTGTCTTAATACACGGGAAGCAATCGACACGCTTATCCTCTGTCCGTTGGAAGTCGAAAACTATCAAGGCAACAAAAGCAGTAACCTGAAGAACGAAGTCCAAGAGAACAGCCAATGCTACAAACCAAGAACGCATAGAATCGTTAAGAAACCATAAGGAAGATAAAGAAAAGCAATTCAAAGCTGAAATGCTGAAAAGATTTTACTGACCAGCAAACATGGAGAACACTCGAACGGCGGGCATTTTAATGAAAGCGCCAACAGCAAAAGCTAAAATCTCGGCTAGACTCGCAAGAGTGATCGATGGACCAACTTCCATAAGTGCATTGCTTACTCGTCTTTCCAAAGTCAGCTCTTGCTCTTGCCTCTTGACAGCATGAACCAGTATGCACATGTTATCAACACCGACCTGTCGATTGATATGTTCATGTAGATAGTAAAGAACAAGTTCAAGAACGTCGTACGCGCAGGCAATATTAGAGAACTAGCCACGACTTACAGCCAAAACAAGAAAAGGTATAACTTCCATTATGATTAGAGTCGATTTCATCCCGACGGCACTGAAGAATCCTACGGAGCCGAGGACAGACAGCATGACAAGAAGAACACCAGAAAGACCAAGCAAGACCTGAAATGAAGAAGGTTAGTAACAACACTGTATATTCAGAGATTATAACCATGAATCATTATCATACCTTGGATGTAATGTAAAAGGAATTCAAGCGAGGTGCATCCCCAAGTGTGAGTGATATATATGCAAACATGACAAGATAACTTATCTGAAGCAAAATTAAGAAACAGAATTAGAAGCAAAAGATGAATCTTGAAGGTAACAAAAATAAGGAAACTCACGGCTATAGTTATGACATCTGCCGTGCTTTCTCTTTTCAGCTCTTCTTCAATAGAACTTTCCGAAGAGAACGACAGAGTTAAGCTTTTCGATTTAACCATTGGCAACAATTCATCCTGTCACATAAACAGTACTTGCGTAAATTAAAGGAACAAGAACGTCACAAAAACAATGATATTTCATTTGTTTCCCAACCTTGGCAAGCTGGATAAAGGCTTTCTCCCATGCCACAGCTTTCTCAGTTTTGTTACCTTCGTTGTCAACAGCATTGTCCACAGGATAAGTCACAATGAAAGCAGAAGCCTGTCTTATCTCAAGCATGTCAATTAAAGAATTACTCGTAGAAATCGACCCACTCTTATGTAATCACTCTTAACAAACTGAAGAATCTTACCTCGCTAAAACTGTTCCCTGAGAAACCTCCCAGTGCAGTTGTTGGATCAAGAGGACCCTTAAACGCACTCAAACATGATTCTGTCGAGGTGAAATGCTGAAGAAAAAGTGGTAAGCGTTTTTAATTAAGACAGAGTTATTAAAACGGAACAAAAACATACTGAATACATGTATGATTCACACAAGGTACCTCAAAGCAATAGTTAACATGATCGACGCCTCCAAAGTCATCGTAATTTTCTGGTTTCATCTTGAAATACTGCCTCCATAAGCAAGAAAATCAACCGGGATACGTTAAGGACTAGTAAAGCCAAACTCAAGAATACTATTAAAAAAGGAGAAGGAGGTTGCAACCTGCAGAACACTCTGTGTGGCACAATCCTCTCCGAGTGGTTTCATGCAAATGTCTGTCAGAGAAACCATCGAACCATAGTGATTTGCCCGAAGTCCATCAACCTAAACCATATTCAAGAACTTGTTACATGAAATCATTATGTGTAATGAATTAAAAACAATGTAAAGGAGAAAGCATATACCTTCTTCTGTATGTCAAAAAGTAACTTAATATTGTCATCTGTCAAAATCCCCGGCGCCTTCTCGTGAGGAGATTTCGGAACCGTTGCTATTATCAGCTGCAAGAAATTTACATTAACAATGTGAAAAAGTTTAGATTTTTACATATGCCCACAAAACTTTTAGTAACAGAGAGACAAGTGGATAGAAATGTGAAACCTGTTCAATTCTGTAGAAAGGAGCAAGATGTGTGTCAAAGAATTGTTTCTCTTCAGCAGCTCTGCTCCCTGGTACTACCCATAGCTGCAACATACAGTAAGATAACAGGTTAAACAAGTTGCATATAGCATTAGCTTGTGAAAGCAATAAGAAAGAATTAAAACCGCTACCTTATCAGGCCGTGTCTCGACTTTAAACCGGACCAGACCAACACAAAGTAGAAGAACTACAGAGACTGACAAACACAGAACGAGAGTTGGGTGTCTAGCTACCCATATCCCATACTTCCTGGAAACAGATTAAACAAATTCAATGAACCCTAATCTTGAAGCTAAGCAGCAAAAATGTATGAATGTCAAGAAACCTGTAAAAATCGGCCATGTATCCTTGAACTGTCGACAGCTGAGCCCAGTTTCTCTGTAGAGTGTTATGTAGCATCTGAGAGGAAACATAACAGAAGCAAATGAGCATCCCAAACTTCACAATGTTACAGTGCCGCAAGTGTAAACAGCAAAAATACCTGAGCATGAATAGTGTCCGGTTTCTGCGGGTTAACGGTATTTCGATCTCCGTTAGCTTCGGACAATGGTCTCATTTGGGAGCTCTTCTTCTTACCCTTTATCCGGTGAAGCAAACCGCCTCCAAGAAACAGTGAAACCAAGACGATATACAAAATGGCTAGCACGAAATCAACACATTTGGCCTCAAGCGATCCGATCGTGATTGAGCAAGAATGGCTTTTCTGAGTAGGAGGCGCCGATGTACTGGAGCAAGAAGCTGCAGAAGGACAATCGCCGCAAGAACAGCCGAGAGTGTCATCGCCGCACGAGTAAGCAGACACATTCATAGCTCTCATTCCAGATGATACCGGCGGTCTCGGCGAAAACTTGATCCCGTATGGCGAGCCCGGCAGATTGACACCGGCTTTCTGGCCGATAAACGCGAACCACTCTGATGACAGAACGAGAACAACGCAGCTCGGGTTTATTCCAAGATCAAGAACGAGTAAAAAAAAACGCGAGAGAGCAAGCTTATTACCCTTAAAATTCTTTGCGCCGGCTCCTAGAAAGTCTAGGGCCCTGCTGTTTGAGCTACCGAACTTCACATCTTTGCAAGAATCGTACAATCCCGCTCCGAAAGCATCAGTTATGTAGTACTCGATCCCATCAACGGTCGAGTTGTTCTTGATCTGCCAAACGAAAAAACAGAGCAGCTTGGACATAAAGCTACTTGATGTCGAAGCTAAATCATTCGTTTTTTTTCAAAATATGTTTTACCTTTGTAGTAGAAGTAACGTTGATAAACAGACTTTGATCCGGAGAGCAAGTAAGTTCACAGAAGAGATTCAGAAAGTTCCTCAAGCATGCTGGACATCCTACAATAAACGGGATCGCCTGGCCAAACCAAAACAAAAAAAACTCTGTTGAATGGTATGTAGTTTTGTAATGTATTTTTGTAATCATTATCGATAAGATCAAAGAGGATTCCAAAAAACGAAATGGGTTTTGTGTTTACCTGTTGAACTTGTGAACGTAATGTATCAAATTGAGTCTCTGTGCAACAAACGTTGCCTGTGATTGTTGGGCACAAGCTTTGTATCTTGGAAGATAACAAATCATCGGGCTGAGAGGAAGAAAAGAATTCATAAAACAACGAATTTAATTAATTAGTAACAAAAACCAAGAATTGGTCAAGAAAAAGTTTCAGCAATAAATACAAAGTCACCATCATCACCTTCACTGAAGGGATGTTAAAAGGGCAATTTAGTACTTTCCCATCACTCCTTGCTCCACAGATATCATACATAGCACAATATCCTGCTGATTCTCTTGCTTCGACGACTCCACCAAGAATAAACAGAATCTTCTTCATCGGGAAATTCAAAACAAAACAAAACAAAACGATTTTGTACTATTTTAAAAATAATTGGGAAAAAAATATAAAAATAAAAATTCAGAGAAATATCAGAGAATAGAAAAAATTGGGTTTCAAATGTAGCAAAATGCAGAAAAATCACAATCCGCCATTAATAAGAGTGGGAGAAGAAGAAGAAGATGAATCGAAAGAGGAAAAAAAATTAACAGAGAGGAGAGAAGAGGGGCTTACCAGGAGAAGAAGCCATGAAACGATCTTCTTCATAGTTTCTTCTTCGCCGATTTTTGATTTTCCTTCTTCGCGGAGAGGAAAATCGAAGCGAAGATTTGTGAGAATTCTCAGGGTTTCATGAGAACGAAAACTGCGTGGAAGAAAATATAACAGAGAGAGGCGTTAATGATCTGTTTCCGGATTTAAGGGAGAGAGAGACACACAGGGAGAGAGAGAGAGAGAGTCAAACGAGGAAGAGGAGGTTTTATACTTGTGTAAACATGTGTGAGCCTGTTTTTATTATAAACAGAACAGTGTGTTTTTTGTTTAAAGCTGCCATTTTCAACAATTTTTCAAACGTTATATTTATTTTTATTGGTACTATTGTCAAAAATACCACTAAAATAAGTTTTTGTTATAAAAAAACACTTAAATAGTTCAATTATAAATTTTTTAAAATTTGTGTTATTTTTAGAACAAAAAAAAGTTAGTGATGATATTTTTGGAACAAAAACTTATTTTAGTGGTATTTTAAAATATTTCTCTTTTTATTATTTACCTGTATATAAAGAAATCTGAGCCTTTTTCCTGTTTACAATTGTGAAAAAATCCGATTACTAACAAAAATTTACACACATTAATTTAAATTTGGTAATTTTCAATTTTAAAATATAATATATAATTTGATCGCATTTTAATAAATTAGATTTTTTTCACAATACATATTCAGATAATCTTAAAAACTCTAAAAGAATTCCAATCACTGTCAAACTTGAATTATTGTTAGAGTTCTTAGGAGTTGACAATAAGCTGGCACGAGTATTTAACATGATTAGAAAATACTAGATTATCATAATTCTATATGATAATTATATAAATCATCCGTTTGTCATTTTAAGTTTGAATTTTCTTAAGAAATACTTATTTGGTATGCAATATGTGGTCTCTTTACCCACAGATTACAACTGGTTTTATTAATTGAAAGTGGGGCTAATGATGAGAGAGTGTGATCACATGGAACCGAAAAGGAATGCATTTTATTTATAAGAAAAATTCCGTTTGTGGGCCAAAAGTCCCATTTGCTTTTTACGCTCATTCCATTTACACACTTATTAAAATCAAAGCAAAGCATTTTCAGTAAAACAAGAAAGAAAGAAAATCCAAATATTTTTTTCATCATTTAGCATGCATATAAGAAGATACCAATTTTTTTTTTTTAAAGCAGTTCGATCCTTCCAAAACAGATATTTGAGAGGAGGATTACGCGGTTCCTTCCAAAAACAGAATTCATTTTTACGCGTTGCTTCGAAAAAAAATGTTTTAATATTTAAAAATCTGTTAAAAATCTAAAAATCTGTTATATTTTCCAATCATCAATTTTTTAAAAGAACAAAAATATTTTTATTTTGTTTTTAGTAACGAAATCTAAATTTTTTTTAAAGATCTTTATTCATTAAAATATTTATTCATAATTAATATAATTGTTATGAACAATTTTTTAGCTATTAGATCAGAAAAATTACAAGATCATATGCAAAGTATAGACACATTTGGAGAAACATATACAGTAAAAGCTTTATAAATTATTAATGTTATTTAATTGATAAATTAATAATTATTAAATAATTGATAAATTAATAAATTATTAAAGTATAGAGATTTTTTTTTGGTTGATAATCTTATAAATTTTTATTTTATTAAAATTTTCTTAAACTTTAAAAAAAAGGAAAAATCTCAAAATATGTTAAAAATCTCTTGTATTCTATTTTTCTGAAGGTTCTTAATGTTTTAGATCCAAAAATTTTAAATCTATTTTTTGCTTTTTTTCTTCTTTTTGAGTATCTTTTTGCGGTTTTTTCTTTTGTTTTTAGCCTTTTTTTTTCTCAAATGTTTGGATACGTCGTTGTGGTTGTGGATGGTTTAGTGTTGTCTCTTGACTTTTCTCCTTCTTGTGGAAGCTCCTGTTTCGGATGTGTTTTTCTTGGGTGCATGTTATGAATCAATTTCATGTGCACTCCTCTTTGCTGTTTAGTGTCTTCCTGTTTGATTTTGTCCGCAGCGCCTACAAGGTTTCTTTTACTGCTTTAATCGACTTTGAGTTGGAGTTGTGTTTCTTCGAAGTGTTTTTCTTTTCGATAAACTGTGGTTTCTCTTGGTGCTCGGTTACGGCAGAAGTCTAGGTTATTCGGAGTGATTTCAAAGCTTTGCAGGTCGCGTGTAGCTTGCTTAAAGGTTCTGGGACAAAAGTAAATTGAGAAGTGATTTCTGTTGGGTTCCTTTTATCTCTAGATCCGTTATAATTTGTATCTTCCATTTCTAAATCGATTGGTTGGGGTTTTAAGTTTAATTCCAATTTGTAATTCAGTATCGTTTTCAGATTTGTATCCCATCTCTGTATTCCACTTATGTATCCCTCTTTGTTTTTAATAAACTTCAGTTGAAAAAAAAAAGTGTTAAAAATCTAAAACTCCTAACTCAATATGCAATACTCCGACTTATGGATTCCAATAGCCAAAAATTTAATTACTCGCTGAGAAGTAGAGGTTACATAAATACGAATCTAGCTAACCAAAAACACTAACAAACATTAAAATGTTATTATTTTCACGATGATTTTGCTACACCTCTAGCAAATGTGACACGACGTATAAGCAGAACTGTGTCTAAACTTTTAATACCATAACCCAGTTAATTTTTTAAAATAAGTATAAATAAAAATAAAATAATACTCTTTCTGTTTCTTAATAATATATGTTTTATAAAAAAAATTGTTTCAAAAAGTTAAATGTTTTATATTTCCTAAATATAATTATTGTTCTTCTTTTTTTTAATTTACCCTTGTTATTTTAACAATTTTAAAAAGAAAAATAAAGTAATCATTAATAAAAATAAGGATAGAGTTATAATTGCAAATAGTTTTTTAATATTTGTGAAAATCTCAAAACATCCATTATTAAAGAACAGAGGGAGTAATAGTAAAAAAAAACTAATGATACAAAACAAATATAAAGCTAATACAGTTGTATATATGCATCATAAACTTCACACACTAGCTTCGTGCTGCAAACCAAGTGATGAGTCCATCTTCGTATCGATTGTCTTCAGCACGAATTGAACTAATTCTATTACGGATTGCTTTGTCAATGAGAAGGATGAGACGTTGAGGGGGTGAACTCTGTTCTCTTTAAAATACATACCTAAAGGGGAATGCTTTTAGCGGAGGAGTTGTGAAGTTCGAGAGTAGCTGAATAATACATACCCAAAGAGGATCATTATGCTTTTAGCCGAGGAGTTAATGTCTAGTCAAAACATATGAAGAACTATGTTTAGTAGGATTCTAATTGTAAATAAGAATGCCAACTAAAACTTGAAATCCAAAAAATTGGATATATCACCGACAATTAATCCTCCACAAACCGGAATAATAATAAAGCGGACTAATCCATTTCAATATCTTTATATATATATATGTGCAAGAATGATCCACCTATGACGATGACCACTAGACCTACCTAGCTTATATAATTCCTTTTGTATAATTATATTTAGTGAGTTTCAGGTAGACAAAAAAGTAATAAAAATTTGGTTTAGGTATTAAAAAAATACTAAGAGAGAGAGGATGGACATGATTAGTAATAGCGGTAACTTTAAATTTTTGCTTTAGAAATATAACTGTAGTTTTTTTTGTCTGTAAATTTTGTTGTTGTATTATTTTGGTAGTAAAATTTAAAATTTTGGAAAGTTAAAAGTTGTGTGCTTTAAAAAATGTTTTATATAACAAAAAAATGAAAAACCAAAGCTTCTAAAACTTGATTAGATCCATTTCAAACCTCTAGAAATTTATTTGTTTTGTAAAATTTATAAAAAAAACTTACCAATCAGATCCACAGTATTATATTCAACTTTCCGAAATCGAAACCCGCCTCAAACACCAACCCATCGATTGTGGGAACTAAGACAATGTGAGTGGGTGTGTATATGTGCCATGTGTACACACACATATGTGCTATATTCCAACATCACTATCATATACATCATCCACTATATTTATTATCTTATCATCCATCATAAATTTTGATACAACCACAAGAAGACAATATAAGTAGCCGATCTGATATTAAAAATACGCATGTGACTTTCATTTCCCATTACATAAATATACGAAATCCCCGGATATCATGGGGCTATTTGATATTTATATCCCATTAAAAATTAATATTTAAATTATTTTTGTTTCTTCCATATTTAATTGAAGAGGGAAAAAAATGGAAGGAGCAAAAATAAGAAGTGCTTTTCGTGGGAGTGCATCAAATTTCTCCACTGATTTGGAGAGAAATTGTTATGGACGTATGTAAATAGTTGAAGTATAAAATCAAAATATGTAATAGAAGTGGGATGATGAGTGATGACAAGAAACTCGTACATCCATGTTTTGTGCCTCACTCTCTTAACAAGGCAAGTTAATTAATATTCTCAAAAGAAAATTATGTTTTTGTTTTGCCTTGTATTAAGAAAACGGCTAAAAAGAAGTATTTTTATTTTAAACGTTCAAATAATACCTAAAAAAATTTGAACATCATTTTATTTTTAATAAAACTGTATATAAATATACAATTTTTTTTAAAAAATGTTCCCTTTTTTTACAACTTTTTAACGATGTTCATTTTAAGTATTTGTCACTACTTCTGTCAAATAATCTCTGTAACTTCTGTCAAAAATCAAAATGGTATAAAATTTTGCATTTTACCAAAAAAAAACACTTGGTTTCAATTTGCTTCAATAATAATAATCCGTGAAAGATACTATATAGTGTATAAAGCCTTGAATTTCTGAAACATCATGCATGCAAAAGCCTATAGTACGGCGGCTTGAATTGATGGTCAACTGAATACGGTATATGTCGTACTAGGTTCAAAGTTCGAAGTAAAATAATAAATGTGGTGACCATAAGGCAAAAGGAAATTGAAAACCAAATACTTACTACTACTTTTCTTTGTGAAAAATTATGTATGTATCGTGTATTTAATTTATGGTCTAGGTTATACACCTTCTTTTTTTTGACAAAAGGCTTTCAATTAGCTAGGTGATATACTTGCTACGTATGAAACATCTACATAGAGATGGTTTGGTGGAGCCTTGAGAGGTGTTTAAGGGGTTGTTGTAAGTGGGTCTAATGATGAGAGTGTGATCACATGCGACCGGAAAGGAATGCATTTATAACAAAAGTCCCATTTTCATCATTTAACATGTATATAAAATAGATACAAAAGTTATATATATATATATAGAGGTGACTGCCGTCAGCCGCTTGTACTATACGTGTTCTGTTCAATCCCTCCCAAACTACAGACCTCTGCCTATTTCTCCTTAAACAATTTTTTTTCTGCATATTCCCCCATATTCAATTACAAATTAAAATCGCGATCAATTCACTAAATCACGTTTTGGGCAGATTGCGTTTTGGAGGGAAATATGCAGAAACAAAATTATTTGGGGGGAATTATGCACAAGTGTAGTCTAGGGGGGAATATGCATAGCTTGTTAAGTTGAAGGGGCTAAGCGCAGTCAACCCAATTTTTTAAGTTTTTCATAATATCTAACCCATTAGCTTATTTATATCTACAACATATATTGATATAGTAAAATAAAATGTATATTAATATAAAAAATGCTAGCAATACGACAATACGATTTTTTTTTTAAATTACAAAACTAACATCGGTAGAGTATTTCACGTATATAAACATATTATCATATTGTTACAAGTATTTTAAATCAAAATACTCAGACCAATATGATGATAAACTTATATTAATTAAGTAAACAAGTCGTGTGAAGTCAAGTAAATCCCGATTAATAGTTCTTTTTATTAGCAGAGGTTTCAACTATATACCTAAACACTCATTAATTATATATTGACTCATATGTGTTAATCTGAGCGCCAAGATGTACATACGACAATTAAGTCTAAAGTTTGTAACCCATCTGTGTTAGGAATTATTAATGGCCTGGTTTAACAACACATTCGTTTATTTCAATGATTCATAATTATACTCTAAGTCTAAACCACTAACAATTGGACTAAATCAAATTAGATCTACCATATAGCCCAAATTAGGTCCAAAAAGTTAGTTAGGGTATGAGCAACGATGAATGACGTAGGAGCATATGACTTTTAGATCTCAAATCAAAATACTTTGTAACGATATGATGATATATTTATATATGTGAAATACTCTACCGATGTTAGTTTTTTCCAAATAAATTGTGTTACTTTATTGCTAGCATTTTATATAATAATATACGTTTTATTTTAATATATCAATATATGTTGTAGATATAAATAAGCTAATGGGTTAGATATTATGAAAAACTTAAAAAAAATAGGTTGACTGCGCTTAGCCCCTCAACTTAACAAGCTATGCATATTCCCCCTAGACTACACTTGTGCATATTCCTCCCCAAACAATTTTGTTTCTGCATATTTCCCCGCAAAACGCAATCTGCCCAAAACGTGATTTAATGAATTGATCGCGATTTTAATTTGTAATTGAATATGGGGGAATATGCAGAAAAAAATTGTTTGGGAGGAATAGGCAGAGGTCTGTAGTTTGGGGGGGGATTGAGCAGAGCACATATAGTACAGGGGGCTGACGGCAGTCAATCCATATATATAAGAAAATATAACATATGTTGCCATGTCCATCTTCAAATAAACATGGCATACGTTTCTAGGGATTCGCACCTCTTTTATATGTCGATTTCAGATTCAAATTCTATGATATCTATATATATCTTATATAATGAAGTAAGGTTTTTTTTAGAAGTGAGCTTTGAAATGCTGACATGTGGCAGGTGATGTGTCACCTACATTTAAAGAAGAAAAAAACATAAATACATTAAAAAAAATTGAAATGTGTAATTCATAATTGTAACACTTAATTCATCTCTTTATTTTATTGTTCTTAATTTAATAATAGGTGTACTTCATTTTTAATAACCAAAAAACTATAATTAACTACATAACTATAGAAAAAAATAAATGTGATATCTTATAACATATAATAAAGTTTTTTCATCAGGAGCCCTCATAATTTTGGGACGGGTTTTCCGTTCCCTCCTGTATTGTCCCGAATTTTTTGTCTCGTTCCCTATTCCGTTTAAAATAATTATCCATTCGAAACTATTTATTTTATTAATACGAGTATGGGAAGGGAATGAGTATTAGATCGTGTATCCGAATTACCCGTTCAAAAATGAAAAACTTAAAAATTCTATATATTGTTTTTCAAATCATTCTGAAATTTCACAGGACGTTCTATCATATTTTCTTTTGAGAATTATTTTCCAATTCACTAATTTTCTGTTTCCGTCCCATAGCCGTAGATTTCCGTCCTGAGTCCCAATATATACAATTTTATCCTTTATTTATGTGTCTTCTCCTCTTTCACTCTTTCTCTTTCTTATTTTGTTATACAATTTTTTTCTCTTTTCAATCTTATTTGTCTTACATTTTTTTCATAAACAATTCATTAAAAGTTGAAATCAAACTGAAAGTTATAGATTTTTTTTTATCTATATCACATGATTTGCGTTAAAAAAAAAGACTTAATTTTTTTTAATATGATGAATAGTAATAGTAGTAAACAATACACTATTCTATATAGATATGCATAAAATAGAATCACACATCCTTTTTACAACCCATCAATTCACAAATTTTACCACAAATGTATTTCAGATTAGTTATACTACAAAACAACATGTTCTTATTGTCAAAGAAAAATAATTTGATATTTTAAATGCTTACGATGAATAAAAAAAATTCCCATTCACTATATATATTATTATTCCACCAATCTTTCAAATGCTAAGAGGCTCTCTTTTTTCTCCTTCGATAATAAGAAGACGCATTAGTTTGAGGAATCGTTCTTTGTAATCGTAATTTATTCTGTAATTATTGTTCTTGATTAAGGTCACAACACTTTTGATTACTTTTCGATCAGTTCATGAATCTCGTCAAAGGAAAGTCAATTTACCGAATACCAATTTCATTACTGCCATTTTATGGTATTTGGATCCTCGGCCATCACAAATTCGGATGCAATAGCAACAATGCTTGCTCAACAGAACGAACAAGTTTTGATTCCCCTAGGGATGTTCTTCGCTACTTATCTCTTATCTTTTATCATATTCAATCGGTATTCTTTTTTTTTGTTCTCATTCACTATATATATTATTATTCCACCAATCTTTCAAATGCTAAGAGGCTCTCTTTTTCCTCCTTCAATAGTAAGAAGACGCATCAGTTTGAGGAATCGTTCTCTGTAGTCGTACTTTATTATGCAATCGTTGTTCTTGATTAAGGTTACAACACTTTTGATTACTTTCCTATCAGTTCATGAACCTCATCAAAGGAAAGTCAATTTACCGAATACCAATTTCATTACTGCCATCATATGGTATTTGGATCCTCGGCCATCACAAATTCGGATGCAATAGCAACAGTAGCTGCTCAGCAGGAGGAACAATTTTCTGATTCCTCTAAGCATGTTCTTTGCTGCTTATCTCTTATCTGTTATCATATCCAATCATTATTCTACTCTCTGAGACATTCTTTCTGATTATGTCCATGTGCTTTCTCGGAATGGTGACAGCTTCACTTCCCTAATAGGATCAAACCTCATTCTCTATAAATATTATTATTCTGTCAATTTTTTAATACAATTTTTTTTTAAAATGCATGGTGTTCACAAATTTAAAACTAATATTTACCTATAATATTTACTAACAAATATAATGAAATAGATTGTAAAATTAAAACAGTCAAAATATCACACAAACTCGCGCAATGCGCGAGCCTTCCCCTAGTATATATATATATCAAAGGGGATAATTTACAGGAGACTTTGCACTCTGGTTAAGATACTCTTAAGGATATTGGTAACATCAAATGTATACTAATATAAAAATTAATTTGATTAGAAACATATTTTGAATCAAATCTACAAATCAGTGATTATGAAGTACCACTTGTTTGTATCAACTACTATCAAGTCTTTGTGTTTGGTACAGGGCCTCATGAATTTTTCTCGGACCCAAATGTTTTCAATTTTTTTGCTATTTGATTTTTATGTTTGTTTGATTTACTTCTTAATGTTAGAAATTTTAGTTTAATAAATAAATATCCTAATTTTTGCTTTTTTGCCAAATTTGAGCTACAATTTTAGTGTTTTAATAGATTATTTAGGATCTTGACTTTTAATTTTGTATTAAACCACAAATATTTTAAACACGGTTTTGGTTTGGAACGAGGTTTAAATTCACATAGTTTAAATTCACATAATAGATATTATTAACACAAGAAATATCAAATCTACAAATTTATCATACAAATTGGATTTATGAGCATTGTCTCAGTTAAACCATTTAATTATTCATTGTCTCACTCAAAAATTAAAGATGGTTAGTTAGTGGGTCATTTTTTTGCCACAGTTATTTCAGTAGTTTGGCTTTCTCACCCGAGTCTAAGTCATGTCTTCTCACATTTATTCACGCTCTTAGTGAATTGTCTCAGTTGAACCATTTAATTCTTCACTGTCTCACTCACTAAGATTAAAGATGGATTTTTGTTTTCTTTTCAAATTATATTACAGATAGTACTTACTCCCTCTGTTTAACAAAAAGTGTCATTTTAGCTCTTAAATTTTGTTTTATAAAGAATGTCACTTTTATGTTTTCAATGCAATTTTTTAAACTAAATCTCAATTTTATTTCTACTATTATGTCATATTAATTAGAAAAAGAAACTAATTTAGTATATTAATTTGTGTGAAAAATGTCAAAATCATATTTTTTGTAAAAAGAAAAACTAGTTAGTGGTCATTTGCGACAATTATTGTAGTGGTTTGGCTAATTAATTGGCTTCCTCATCCGAGTCTAAGTCATGTCTCCTCACATTTATTCACTCTTAGTGCATAATCCATCTCATCTACTCTCTGCGTTTTTTATTATATGATGTTTTAGAGATTTGCACATAGATTAAAAAATCAATTCATTTTCTATTCTCTCAAAATAAAACATGTTTTTTTGTCAATTCCAAAACCGTTCAACTAATACAAAAATAGGATTCAAAATTCAAACAATCAAAATAACAAAAACACAATTAATTTTTACATAGAAATTTGAGAACATAAACTATTTTAAAACAAAAAATATTTTTTAAAACATCTTTTAATAAAAAACGGAGGAAGTATCTACATTTCATGGATGTGTGGATACAAGATCCGGTTCATAATAGAAATTGAATAAAGTAATAAGATTGGGACTAAGTTTTTATATATATATAGTTCCAAAAGTATAGAATGATGTACTAAATTAAATGTGGAATAATTAGAAAAATGTATCTTACTATCCTATATTTGATAATTAGAAGAATATAAAAAAGTTTGATTACAAAAGTGTATTTGTTTGGTTTTTTTTTTGCTTTAGGAAGAAGATGATCCCTTTTTCGGGTCTTCGTCCTCCTTATATACAATTTTTGGAGTTTAGTTTCATCATTTAAGCCTATCTTGCATGCATTAAACTTCTTTGATTCTGTCATTTCGATCCCCGAGGCTCGTTTTCCTCTTTGTGAGGTGATAATGTTTCTCTATTTATTGGGTTTTTCTATATTTCTTAGGATACACTTTCTTTTTTCTTTCAAAAAATATCATTATCTTTTTCTTTGTTTCTCACCTAGAAATTACACAGAATTGGCAAATACGTTTCTCTTAGGCCCGACATAACTGTATCATGTTTTTCTTTCTCTGTTTTTTCCATTTTTTGTATGGTTTCCGGAGGATCCACTTGTTACAGGTTCGGGGACAGATGCCACCAATAATTTTTTTTTTCGATTAATGCAAATTATTAAGGCCTTAAATTGATGCTCCCACTCATATTGCTGTTCTGCCTCCACGTTTCTTGAAACCATTGAAACAAATGGATTTTTTTTTTTTTTTTTTTACAGCTAAAACCAAACTTTTTATTATAACATTAGTTCAAATAGGTTAATATCAGACACTAACCAATCTGAAACCATCGGATTTACATAAGAAAACATAAAACCACAAGATCAGATTCTTTTTGCGAGGAAATCCGCTGGATATTATAAGAGCGGGAAAAAAAAAGACTAAAACAAATGGACTTTAATGTCCAAAAATACTTTTCGTAATAGCTCATCTAGACTTAAAATATATATAGAGACAGGTCAAATGCAGAACAAAAATAGATCATTACAAATGCATATTTATTTGTTATTTTGTTCATTCACATGTTTTATTGCAGAACTAAATATAAATAAAAAAAAAATAAATATCTGCATACATATCAAATTTTTCTTGTCTTTTTCTGATAAAAACCGAACAAATCCATCATCTATTTATTTAGAACATATCAATGCATATCAATACAAATTTAATGATTTGTATTTATTATGCTTGATCTTCATAATTTGTTTGACTTAGCATTTTTTTATCACCATTCAAAAGCCTTAGCTAGTAAAGTCATGTCAACTGTTTGAATCTTTTATATAATAGTTTTTTTCTTTAATATAATTTTTATGGATATCTATCTTATTATATAAAGTTGCATGAATTAAATTTACTAAAATTTTATATAATAATACTCTTTCTGTTCTTAAAAAAAAATTGTTTTAGAATTTTTACACATATTAAAAAAACACATTAAAACTTGACTATAAATGTATTATTTTTTGTAATTAATCATTTCCTATAAATTTAAACCAATAGTAATTCAAAAAAATCATTTAATTCTCTTGAAGTTTACAATTTTTCATCATTGATTAAGAAAAAATGCATAGAAAACCTAAAACAACTATCTTTATGAAACAAAAATAAAATATAGAACTACTTTTTTTTAGAAACAGAGGGAGTATTAGTTAATACATTTTAAAAAAAATTCTAGTTTAATAATAATAAAAAATCTAGTTTTAAGGGCTGTGTTGCGTTTTGGGCCATAAACAGTGAAACAAACAGGCCTTAACGGAAAATAAAATAAAGAGTAGGTGAAGCCTTTTTTTCAGATCAACGGTTCATCTTTACGAAATGCAAAGAATCTTCTGGATCCCTTTCTCAGCTACTCTCCATCCATTTTATCTAATAAACCCTAACCCTCCCTCTCTTTCGTTTTTAGAGTATAACCATTTCCTTATCCACACAAATCCCAGAACGTTCTCGTTTGCTCCGGTCTGCAAAAAATGGCGTCCGCAAACGCTCTCTCTTCCGCCTCCGTACTCTGCTCTTCACGACAGGTGAAGGGTTTGTCTGATACCAGCCATTCCCGTTTTATCTTCCGTCACTTGCTTTGATACTTTACTTCGTTCTAGTTCTATTGCCTTAGTGGTTTCTGGGTTTGTGAAAAAATGGTGACTTTCTCAATTTAGATTGTGTTTATATGCTTTAGTGGTTTCTGGGTTTGGTGAGAAAAACGGTGACTTTCTCAATTCAGATTGTATTTATGGTTTAGTGTTTTCTGGGTTTGGTGGGAAAATGGTGGAAAATTGAAGAAATCGATTTAGAGTGAATCTGGTTTTGACGGATATTCTTATCTTGTGGTGGGTGCAGGGAAAGCTGAGCGGTGGAAATCAGCAGAAAGGTCAAAGAGTAAGCTACAGGAAAGCAAACAGACGTTTCAGTGTTAGAGCAAATGTTAAGGAAATCGCTTTCGACCAGAGCTCAAGAGCTGCTCTTCAAGCTGGTATCGACAAGCTTGCTGATGCTGTTGGTCTCACTCTTGGACCTAGAGGTATTATTACCTGCTCTTGGCTTTCACAATCTCAATGTGTGTGTGTGGGTGTGTGTGTGCAAATTTGATCTCTTTTTTGACTTATATTTGGTGTTTTTTTCAATTTGATGTTCTCTAAGGGAGGAATGTTGTGCTGGATGAATTTGGTAGTCCTAAGGTGGTGAATGATGGAGTCACCATCGCTAGGGCTATTGAGTTACCTGATGCTATGGAGAATGCTGGTGCAGCGCTTATCCGTGAGGTTAGTGTGTGAGAGCTTTAGCTTTGTTGTTATCTCTGTCAATGGTGATTGATTTGGTGCGTTTTCTTCTTGTTGTGTGAAAGGTTGCGAGTAAGACCAATGACTCGGCTGGTGATGGGACAACCACTGCGTCTATCCTTGCTCGTGAAATCATCAAGCACGGACTATTGAGTGTCACTTCTGGTGCGAATCCCGTTTCGCTCAAGAGGGGAATCGATAAGACTGTTCAAGGTTTGATCGAAGAGCTTGAGAAGAGAGCTAGACCTGTCAAAGGCCGTAATGACATCAAAGGTACTAACTTTTTTCCTCAGTGACCTTCCTTGTGATTCAATGTTGATTGCTAATTACTACTAATTGAATCCGTGCTTTATATTTTCAGCCGTGGCTACTATCTCCGCTGGAAATGATGAGCTTGTGGGAACAATGATTGCTGATGCAATTGACAAAGTTGGACCTGATGGTGTTTTGTCCATCGAATCTTCGTCCTCGTTCGAGACCACGGTCGAAGTTGAAGAAGGAATGGAGGTATGAGTCTCTGTCTTTTATAACGCTTCAACTCCCAATTTGATTTGCCAATGGCTAAACTTGGTTTCTTCTACATTGAATTACACAGATTGACAGAGGTTACATCTCGCCTCAGTTTGTTACAAACCCTGAGAAACTACTTGTCGAGTTTGAGAACGCGCGTGTGCTGATCACTGATCAGAAGATCACTGCAATCAAAGACATCATCCCCATTTTGGAGAAGACCACTCAGCTTCGAGCTCCGTTGTTGATTATTGCAGAGGATGTTACCGGCGAGGCCTTAGCGACTCTTGTTGTGAACAAGCTCCGTGGTGTCCTCAATGTTGTCGCCGTCAAAGCTCCTGGATTTGGAGAAAGGAGAAAAGCTATGCTTCAGGATATCGCAATCTTGACGGGTACATTGCTCGGGTTTAGTTTTCTTTTGTTTTTACTCTGTTGTGCTCTCTAACTTGCTTTCGTTTCGTATGTCGTTCTTCAGGAGCTGAGTACCAAGCTCTTGACATGGGCTTGCTGGTCGAAAACACAACCATAGAGCAATTGGGTATTGCCAGGAAAGTCACAATCAGCAAAGATTCGACTACGCTTATCGCAGACGCAGCTTCCAAGGACGAGCTTCAAGCTCGTATTTCCCAGCTGAAGAAGGAACTGTTCGAGACTGATTCTGTGTACGACTCAGAGAAGCTCGCCGAGAGAATCGCTAAACTCTCTGGAGGTGTTGCCGTCATTAAAGTCGGAGCAGCAACTGAAACCGAGCTCGAGGACCGTAAGCTTCGTATCGAGGACGCAAAGAACGCTACTTTTGCTGCTATCGAAGAAGGTATAGTTCCCGGTGGTGGTGCTACTTTGGTGCATCTCTCCACTGTTATTCCTGCCATCAAGGAGAAGCTAGAGGATGCTGATGAACGTTTGGGAGCTGATATAGTACAGAAGGTAAGCTTCTAAGTCTTTAACATTTGTTTTTTGGTTTGGTTCGGTTCTTATGCTCAACCTATGAGGGTTTATGTTTGTGAATACAGGCATTGGTGGCACCAGCTGCGCTTATCGCGCAGAACGCTGGGATTGAAGGAGAAGTCGTCGTGGAGAAGATCATGTACAGCGAGTGGGAGCTCGGGTACAACGCGATGACCGATACATATGAGAATCTGTTGGAAGCCGGAGTGATTGATCCCGCGAAAGTGACGAGATGTGCGCTTCAGAACGCTGCTTCGGTCGCCGGAATGGTGCTGACCACTCAGGCCATCGTTGTCGACAAACCTAAACCAAAGGCTCCTGCTGCTGCTCCTCCTCAGGGTCTCATGGTGTAATGAAAAAAAGTTTATACAAAATTTTATCGTAATGGCTTTATATTTGTCGTCCCCCCATTTATCTGCAATGTTTTTTTCCTTTTTTCTATGGGGGAAATGAGTAGTTTGTTTAATTAACGGTAACAATAAATAATTATCTTTTTGATCAAGGATCTTTAGACAAATTGCAATTTACTCTACACTCAATTTAAGATTAAACGAGAGGCTCGATTTGATGTTTGAGAATCGTCCGGTGCTATGGGACCAGAGTGCAAGAGAGACTCAACGAGGAAGCTTGAAGAGTTTATGCTTCTCGAAGGCTTAGCCACGGTTAACAGAAACGGCTATGTTCACTGTGATCTCAGTGATCTCAAACCCGAGAACATTGGTCCATTGGTCCATGTATTATGACATTGTTCTAAGAACACATTGAGATTTGACAAGTTATGTAACACATTGAGAAGTTACTTCATTTAGGACCAAATTCAGAACAAGATTTTGGTTTGATGCCGCTCTTAACCACGAACGTAACCATCATTTGTGCCTCTTCTATGTTTACTTCAAACAATGCATCAGCGAACTTCTCAAACACTGTACCATCGGGAACGAATCCTTCCCTTAGCATCTCAGCCACAACCTTTAAAGCTTCATCCATCATCCCTGCTCTGTAACACCCTTCAGCCAACGCAACATACATTGCTTCATCGATCTCAAACTCATTATTTACTCGCAACTCGTTCAACAACCTCATCGCTTCGCACACTTTCCCCGCTTTGCAGAGTCCATTCATCAACGCGCAAAACGTTTCCTTGTTCGGAGTAACACCACGAGAACTCATTTTGCTCTGTAGCTCAAACGCTTTCTCCACTAGTCCGAGCCGAGAGTACCCGTTCATGATCAAGTTATACAGATAAGTCTCCACTCTCACCTTCTTATCGTGCATCGCAGAAACCAATCTCTCTGCTTCTTCGAGCTTTCCGTAGCTAGCGAAACCTTCGATCAGAATCTTGTAAGCATCGAGATCAAGCGTCACGCTTTCTTTCTCCATCAACGCAAGAACCAAATCCAGCTCTTCGAAATCCCATCTCTTGACACAACAATCTATCATCGACTTAAACGTAACGATATTGGGCTTAACTTTGACCTCATCAACCAATTCTCTTGCTCTCTTGATCTCTCCATTGCAACACAAAGCCGAAACAACAACCGTTAGAGAGTACACAGATACAACATCTAACCCCGAAGCAACCATCAGACGAAAGAAACCGTTGGCTAATCCAATCTCATCACGTCTTTTGAGATTCAGGAGATGCAAAGTCAAAGCCTTTTCATCGATCTTGACCTCGTTGTTCTTCATATACTCAAAAACCTCGACAGCTTCATCGAATTTCCCGTTTTCTGAATAAAGCATGAGCATCGAATTAAAGAACCTCGCAACGACTTTCGTCTCGAAGCAGCCACATTCATCAACAACGACGACGCTAGAGGCGATATCGCGAAAAGGGTACCTGAGAATCTCGGGTTTCAGCAGTTTCTGCGCATCTGAGAACTTCCTCTCCGACAAGACGCGGAGAGTGAGAGACAAGTGAGTTCTGAGATCAGGCTGAAAGGAGAAAAGAGATGGGTTTTCGAGGACGAATCGGAAGAGGGAGACGCATTTCCAGGATTTGACATCGGGGTCGGATAAAACACGGCGAAGGGTGGAGAGATTGAGATCGGAGAGGGGCTGTTTCGGTGAATCGAGGGTTTGGTTTACAGAGGAAGAATCGATGAGGAGCTTGTAGATTGAAAATGGGTAAGTTCGTTTGGTTGTCTTTAGGGTTTTCAAGAAGCTTTGTAGAGTCATCGTCATCTCGTCGGCTTTTGTTGGCTCTCTCTCTCTCGAATCTCCACTCCGTTCGTCAGAGCTTGGAAAATTTGGACCGGCCGTTAAAAAGTAGCGTGATGTTCGGTTTTCCAACACGAGAACGGCACGATTTCTTAAGTTGAAACATTATTTATTATCTCTCTTGAGCTTTTTTCTAAAAGGTTGTTCGGTTTTTATACAATTCTCAAAGCAAGTACAGTACAAATATCCCACAAGAAATAGTCTTGTAGTGTGACATGTTGTGTGTTTACGCGAACCACTTAGCGTTGTTGCTTAGCTTAACTTTGGTTCATTTTGGCTGTGTCACAAATAATTTGATGGATATTGTGGGTACCAAAACCCACACTCAGATATTTGTAAAGTGATTAAATAGATTGGAGAAAGGATGGGTAAGAATCTCTTTATGAACCAACGAATATAAGGCTTAGATTGAATAAGTGGATTTTATTGATAAGAACAAGTATTTGAATACAAGAGTATGAGAATACGAGAGAGCTCGTAGTAAATACAAGTTAAGAATTAGGTAAAAGTTTAGCTTTCTCTGCAATCCATGCTCCTTTTATAGCCTCCCTTGAACTCCAACTGCTGCGGAATCTCAGAGCTTGTTGCGCATACTCCGGATATCTCGGCGGTTGTTGCTCGAGCCGGATATTTCGGAGGTCGTTGATCGAGCCAGATATCTCGGGATCTCGCCTAACATGCTTGACTTAATCTTGAAAAATATCTTTAATACGGGAGCTCGACACGGCGGGATCTCGACACGGCGAGAGCTCGACAGGTTGTTGAAGATACAAAGGGGCCATATGTCTGATGGGTCGTCGCAGATGAGCTTAATGTGACTCCTTAATGGGCTTCACAATGGGCCGGATTTGGTGCTAAATCCAGCTCCAACAGATATCTTAGCACTAAGTATAGTGTGAATGTGTGATCATGCTATCCGCTACAAAGAGCACTTGTGTCTCTGATCTGGATTAAGGCTATGTAAATCGTTCTCACTCTTAGAAATTTCGGGATACGTCCCAAGAGAACAATGTTCAAATGTTGTACTTGCTTATATACTCACCTTGTATTATTATCACATTTTGAGTCTAGCTAGGTTTTGCATTTGACACGAAATGATAAAAGCGATTTATTTTTGGCTAAGTCGTAGTCATTGACTATATATCAACGTCGCAATCGATTTGGTTAGAATTTTTGTTCGAGATATATAACCTTTTTGGTTGAAACATGGAGTAAGTTACCAAACTGAGTTGTGGACTAGTGGTGCTAACAAGGGTTCCTTTTGAGAGATGATCTCGGTTCCTTAGTATGAACAGTTGGGATGAGATGGTACTTTTTTTATCATAAAATATATTTTACTGTTAGTTCCGGGTTTAGGGAGATTAGGGCTTAAGGTCCAACTTTCTAAAGGATTTCTCCCAAAAAAAAAAAAGTTTGGGATTGAGTTAAAGATTGTTTTTGCGCGATTTTAAGTCGAAATCTAATGAAATTGTAGTTAATTTATCTTCAGTTTTAGAGTTCGGATCCTATCTGATTGCAAACCCGAGATCACAATGTACTCCGATTTGAATGTTTAATTACGTTCGATTAAAAACTCTGAGACCTTAATGAAAGTGAAATCTATGTTTACAAATATATGATACAAGATCTCATGTAGATGCGGATGAGCTAATAACACTGAAAATGTCGAATCTTGTTGAATTGGTTTTTACATTAAGGTATATCAAGAATATGGAAATATAAGAAACGAAAATATATTAATTACCTCATGTTGCAAAGGAATTTCATTAATTCTTACATAGCGAAAATACTTAAAATCAAAGCTCTTTTTTTTAGGCACACGCGATATAATACACACAAATATACATCCAAATATTTCAACACACAAACCAATTTTATTTTCTTTTGTCTTGAGTTATTTTAGTTCATATATATTCGAGCTTCTCTGACTTACCAATTTCTTTTCGACATCTAATATTTGGCGCATGTCTTTAACGGCTAGGTATCTTGTTTTTCCAAGAACACTACTCATTCACTGTAACTTCGTTTATCCCACTTGAAAATGTGATTAAAGTTTCCATGAAACCAAAATATATTAGCATTTTAATCTTTTATAAAAAAAAATTAGAAACAAAACAAAACACAACTTTTACCTTATTTGAAGAATTGCACCTATAAAATAAATTCTGAGTTTTTTCTCTGTCTGGAATGTCCAATAAACGTTAAGTTTTCTTTTCAAAGCCAAGTCTTTGAGTGTTCTTGTCATTAATGTTCGTTCTACACATCTACCTTCTTTGAATACATGCAAATGATTTGGAACCAAAACCAAAATAAGTGTATATATAGTTCATTGCCTACATAACAAATCAAATGCTTTGTACTCACAGAAGTAGTGATACATTAAGCCACACACACAAAAACACAGAAACATATATACCTTAAATCACACAAATGATTTAAACCCGGAAGTTTTAAAAACCCCTACAAACAAAGACAAAGTTTCTTTCATATAAACCCTAAAAACCCATAAACATACATTTTCGTTGAGAAGATGCAATGTAAAGAGAACTAAAAATTCGATTGTCGTAGGGTTTCTAAACAACTTCACAATGTTTCAACCAAGAAATAATACTTTTCATACCAAAAATAAAAATAAAAATAATAATAATACTTTCTATAATGCATTAATGCCCAATCATCGACGTCCGCTAGTTGCGTGATACTGAATATTGGTAGCCACATGCGTGAATAAATGTAAAATAGGATACTTTTATTCTTCTTTTTTGACCCCAAAAATATTGGTAATTATTATATTTCTGAATTTGGGCCTAGCTATCATCTACTCTCCAAATGAATCGAAGTGATGTCTACTAAAAAAAGTTGTTCTAACATTTATTAATTGATTATATACATTACTTTATACCTTTAATCATTTCCATCATAATCCAGATATATACTAAAAATATCGTGAGAGCTAGAAATAGAAAGAGAACCAATCAGATAAATTATTATATATATAAAGAAAGACAAAATAAAAAGAGATTGTGTAGTCAGAGATAAATATTTTTTTCTAAACCAAAGATAAAACTGTCTCATCAGTTCTATTGATAGCTAGGGGTAAAAATGTGACACTGAATTGCTATATTTTGTCGAACAAACTGTTTGAAATTGATAAAATTGTAGATATCACTCTCAAAAATTGCTAGCCATACAAAATACTTGAAAGAAAATGTCGTCTAAAGATCTAAATAGTAAAGAGAAGGACAATTTGGTGATACAAACACACATTAAATGCCTAAAGTTTTTTTATTTTTTTGCTAAAGCATTAAATGCCTAATTTGATTTCAATTTGAATAGACCACACACACATATGCATCCCCTCAAGCCAATATACCAATCTCGTTTTTTTGTCGGATCTAAATACGTAAAGATTCTAATGCAACTTTTTGTTGTTGGCATTTATATAAAAAGGAGATGAAATGGCATAGTAGGCTTAGTAGCTAATTAGATAAATATGAATATAATCAGAACACCTAAGATTCACACATGAAACTCTCTCGATTAAATTCTAAAACAACTCGTTAGCCAATATTAGAAAAGAGAAGTAAACTACACGTTAATGTCGGGCCTATCAAACAAATCATCATGATCTGAGAAAATGGTTCCCGTTGTGCTTTACAAGAACGAGATAGAATGATTTCGCTTCTACTTATGGAGCGTGCGTGATCAATTGATGAAGTTTAATTAGGTCATCCGATGTAAATAAAAACCATTTGATTAATTATAATGATAACTATGATTAAAAAAGAAGAAGATATATGATACATTTAGTTGAATTAATAAGTAAATATATGTGGAGGGAGAGCGATCTGGATATCTCCATGACATACAAAACATAACTAAACACATATAGTTACATTTACAACATAAAAAAAGGATTTATAATTTGCTTTGGAAACAAGAAAGATGTCAAATCAATTAGGGATGACTAGTGCTGATCACAATCTAAACATGAAACTCCTAACTCTATATGGATTGGTTTTGTTCACAATCTGATTCCATCTCAACACTCAACATATAAGTGTGGGGACACAAATAAGGACAAAAAGAGAGAGAGTAGTTTTGCTCCGTTGTTCATCAGTACTATTGCAGTTATAAGAACATCTAAATATGTAAATATTTAGAGGGGACAAAAATAGGTGGGACTGAATATGCCTAGCCTACAAAGCGTAAGGTCCACCAACAAGTTCCTGATTGATTCTCAATTTGAATGTAATAGCCAACAACAACCAACAACCAACAGAAGAAAAAAAAAAATTGACAGTGTGTCTTGGAAACCTTTTATTTGCTAGACATCAATAGTTCAGTATAGACCCTTTTGTATCATCTCAACTTCCAATATAAATACCTTTTTTATTTCCAAAAAGAAAAATGAAGAATATTGTGTTGTGGAAATGCAAGCTGAGATTGGTAACATAAGGTGAATATATATATTACCTTGATTAGATCCTTTGATGATGATGTTGGACTGTCTCTCTTGACTCTACAAATCTTGATATTGTGAGTTCACCTATTCAAAGAGAAGCTTGTGGATCCAATTTCATGTCTTGAGTCAACATGAAAAACAGCCAACAACTTGAGATCCTAAATCACATCCAATGTTATCATATGAACCACAAGAGTTCTTGGTCAGATCTTTATGTATTAAGAAATTATAGACGGAGAGAATAGGTTACCATAGAGGTGGAGAAAAAAAAGAGAAAAACAAAAGATTTCAAGCAGAAACAAACCTACCTGTAGAAGATCTGGATCGAATAAAAAAAGTATATATTAATATGGAAATATTAGCCGTTGATTGCCGATGCAGCATCATCAAGATTCTCATTTTCACAGTGAACCTTGGGGAGAGTGAATCACCACCGTCCATCAACAGATGTGAATCTTGATGATACCACATCAGAAAACGACGACCGGGTCTCTTGAAATTAGTCTTCCCTTTTGTTTAACAATCTTTCTTGTTAATTAATCTTTTGTCTCTCAAACTCAAACTCAAAACTCAAACTGAGTGACATAACTTTATCTAAGAAGTAAACACTTAACCTTCTTAATTTTTAGACCCTTTGAAAATCGTACTTTCTTGTAGCAGAAAAAAAATCGTACTTTCTTATAATATATATTTATGTATACATACATATATAAATATATATATATATATATGTGTTACTGAAATATAAATTAACAGTTCAGTGAAAAATTAAAAGTCGAGATGGCTTGTTGTGATTCGATGAAATGTAAAGTGACAACGTCAAATTTACTCTACTAAATTGGAACCTAACCATAACCAAACCATAAAAAAATAGTTGAAAGCAGAAAAAGCGAAACCCTAACAGATAGAGATGAGAGATGGGAAGAAAAGAAAAGAAAAAAATCCTAAAAACCCTCTGAACTTCGTAATATAATACAGCTAAAATAGTAAAATGAAACAAAACCACAAATTTTTATTTTTGATTTTCAAGAAAAAAAGTATGACGTATATATTACATGTTACCAGATCGTGGAAGCCACA
This sequence comes from Alliaria petiolata, assembly GCA_020283515.1. NCBI lineage: Eukaryota > Viridiplantae > Streptophyta > Magnoliopsida > Brassicales > Brassicaceae > Alliaria > Alliaria petiolata. The sequence goes on from JAHZTW010000002.1 coordinate 24,010,945, forward strand.
TACTATGGAGAGAAGACCTGTTGAGTGAGATCTAAAACAGAGAGAGAGAAAGAAAGAGAGAGAAATAGAAAGAGAGAGAGAGAGAGAGAGAGAGAGGGAGAAAGAGGGAGAGAGAGATGTGAGATATATAGTGAGAGATGTGTGTTTACAACTATATATGGTTATAGTTGTGAACTTGTGATTAAATGTTATTTTATGGTAATTGGTTTAATGGGTTTAGCATAAGATATATATATATATTAATACTTAATAGTAATAAAGATTGTTGGATAGAGAGATGATTGGCAGAAGGTGAGCTGTGGTAAACAGAGTTGGGCCAATGGAGTTAGGCGCTGCCGTCTTGGAGTCCACCTTGTGATGGAATATCTCACTTTCCCACTTCACATGTCGAACGAACTTGTTATATTTTTGCACAACTATTATTATTGGATCTAGCTACAAGAAGGTATCTTAAGTTTTTACTGAACTAGCTACAAAGTATATATATATATTTTCCATGTAATTATTATTTTTTTTATTATAAATTACGACACCATTTTACAAATACAATTTTATAACGAGTAACTTTCTCCGTTCTATAGAGATAAACGATTACGATGTACGGTACTGTTTGTCTTATGTTGGAGATTTTCTGAAAAAATGCATTCAATAGAAATCAAACTACGTACCTCATAGTATAGAAGCACTAATGAATTCTTTGATCAACTATTTGACTAAGAAAACTCCCCCCAATAAAAAATATTTAATGGTTGAAAGAGTACTGGACAACTACAAATAGTAGAAGATAATGATACAAAAATAAGATAGCAATTCAATAGATCTGATTTTTAAAAATCTTACGGTTCGACTCGGGTCTATGGCATCCATCATAGTATTGATTTTTTGTGTTAACATACTCTATAAATTAAATCATATTTGGTCGGTCAAATAATTGTTTTGGGGAGTAAACCGTACCAGTTGTATGCGATTTACATAGAAGAATAGGTAGTCTCATGCTTGCGCTTCTTTTGCAAAGAAGTCGACACATACATTAGAGTTACGTGAAATTAAGAATAAAGTAAAGTTTTCGAAACAACCTAATAATGTTACAAAACTAGTATAGTTTCGTCTTAAAAAGGCAAATCCACCATATTCTCAATCATTTTTAAATTTTTTTTTAAAATCCACTTATCTTTTAGGCATATTATTGTCCAAATGAACCCGTCCAGCTAAATATGATATGTCGAGAGACTTCTGCGGCATCCTTGTAATCCAATGTTAATTTGTCCCATGTTATCTCTTAAGCACTTTCCTAGGCACCACCCTGCTACTATCCGACCCATGATCAATCCAAGAGGCATGATTTGGTATGTCAATATTGGGGGGCCAAGTGGGCCACTCTCATGTTGTCTTGAAGCTGGAGTTCTTCCACCATTTTTTTGCAGTTATATTGGTTCGTGATTCTCCAACTAATTTCTGTTTCTAGAGAAACGTATTGAAAGGTATCCTCTAGTGTGAAATCTCTTTCCTACTGAACGGTTTGCCGTTCCTTCTCTTCCATATATACCATTTGATCCAAACATATACATTTTTCTATGGTTCAGTAAGCTTCTTTTGTCTTCCAACATAAAAAATACATATTTCAGTAAAGAAATGTTGTAAAAAAAAAAACCTGAAAATGATGGGAAATTTGAGAGGATCCAAACTTGTAAAGTCGGACAGCACTAATCGATACCCAAATGCATGAATATGGGACGTTGACATTCAGCTCAACAAATTTAGTATAGTTAAAAGATAAATATTCAGTTCTAAATTTTGATCCTATTTTTCTTATATTTTAAAACATTCTCCTCCTAATTTACCACTCAAAAACATTAGTTATATTATATATTAATTCTTAGTACCTGCCCAAAAAGTAATTTCACAATACAGTTTTAGTATTATTTTATTCTAGTGAATAATACTTATTATTTGATGTAAATTTGGATGTTAAACTACTGAGTACTGACTATAGTAGAGAACAAAATGTATTGATTATAAAGTCTGCAATTTTCAAGTTTCGAGAATAGACATGCAGAATCTTTATATATCGATATTAAAAAAATATCAGGAAAATATATCGAATAATATGTTGCATGATTTTATTTTGAACTATTTATTGTTAAGTTTTCAAAAAATAGTTTGATAGTATCCTTTCTTACTAAGAAATATCAAACTTATCACAAAAATTTATTTTGAATTATTTATTGGCTTTTTCTTTTACGGTTTAGTTAACTTGTTTGATTTAATCACTTATTCTTTGAAGATTTTTCCTTATTCAAATTTTTATTCTATTTCAATAATATATCTTAAGAGAATCTAATATCCAAAAAATTGGGAAATTGCAAGGACTGTTAATCTTTGTGTTTTCTAGTCCTTCCATGGTTGCTCTGCTCTGATTTTGTCTTCATTTTGAAATTTATAGCTTTTAGTTGATCAATAAATTTAATATTTCACCTAAAAAACTAGCTAGTATAGTGACCTATATAAATTAAACTATAATTATTAGTTTGCCAAATAAAGAATAGATCGAGTGTTACCAAAATGGCTCTACACAAAGACTACAATACAACAGTCAAAATGTGAGATTTGAGGATAGTGATGAATGATGATGGACAGAGTGTTAGACGACTTTTAAAAAAAAAATGTTAGACGATTATTCTTTTCAGACCAAGTGTTTTCATATGAAAATGATGTTTTACTCAATTTTTATGGACGGTATTATACTGTTATGATATTACGAAACTATGACTTTCTTACAATAATAGAAAAATATACTTACGATTATCAATAGTAATTAATTTATCTATTTTTTAGAAACAAATTATTTAATCTTATATGAATAGAATCTTGAATAAGGTTCAAAAACAAAAATGAATAAAATCTTGAAAATGATAGGACTTGTGCATCTTCACCGATACAAATCGCCGGTAATATAAAGAAAAAGTGGACTGGATCGACTTTTATTAAATGAGAAAAGATTATCTTTATTGATCCAAATCGCATGTAGATAACATACCCAATAATAATATTTGTTTCCCAATTATAAAAGCTAATTATCCACACATTTCCAGAGCCGTGCCTATGCTTATAGAGGCCGTAAGTCAATCTTAAAAAAAAAAACCATAATACAACATTTATAAAAAAAAATCCAACATGAATTTTTTAATATCTTACCTAATTGTGTTTCAAACTTTCATTTTAATCTCTATTTAGTTTTTACCTTTAAAAATAATTTTATAAACTTTTCAAAAAATAAAATATAACTATTTTAAACTTGTGCAATACAGATGGCTCCATATTACAATGAAAAATGTTTAAATAATATTTTATATATTTTTTTTAGAACTTGTACGTAGGCGAGATTCAGAAAAGAATGAAACATAAAATTTTGGACATAGACAAATGTTTCTTAATTTACACGATAGGCACGGCCCTGCACCTGTCTCTTATACACATCTAGATGTGTATAAGAGACAGATATTTTATTTTATATTAGGTATATATTGCGTATTTGAATGTGATAATATAGACTATTAGAAAGTATGGTCTTCACTATTCAGGTGGGTTGTAGTACTTTGTTGAACCCAAGGAACTCTGATGCTGTTACGAGGATCTGGTCTCTGGATTTTTTTAGTTTAAGTGCTTGTTTAATTATTATTTTAATTAATTTTTCTTAAATTAATCGTCCACTATCGCTCCCATAAAGTTTGCTTGGTCTAGGGTAAAGATAGCAATTGAGAACTTTTGACCAAAAAAAAAAAGATCATCACAATTATCATTAGACTAACAATATAGTGTCATGTGCTTCTGTGTCATTATACCAAAACGCACTTGCCAATTAAGAGATACGTCATTGCGTTTAACTATAGAGATAAGGACATATATTTAGAGATAAGTACATATAACATATTTGATGTAATCTAATTTAGTATATTTCCTTAACTTAGAACTTACATCTTTGTATAAACACTTTACCCTTCGTTATACGGTATCAGAGTCATGAGTTGAAAAATAATAATAATAATCAAGTGGTACTGGGTAAGGAATCGATTTCCTTTAAATTTTAAATTATTTATCTACTTTCACTTATCCAGTAATGAAATGGTAAAAACTCAAATAATCTCCTAAATATAAAAAAACAAAATAGTAATAATAATAATAATAGTTGTATAAACTATGTATCAGCAATCAATAAAATCTAACTAAGTTTTGTATTGTAAGCTTGCAATGGTTTATTAGCCTCTTGAAAACATGTAGATTCTATAATGGTCTTTATAGAGTGAATTTGGTATAAGGCTAAATTTAAGGGAAAAATTAAAAGTTTGGCTAAGACAAATTTCTATATTGGTTATCGACATAAGAGTACCGTTTTAACAAAATTGTATCATCGAAATTACGTAGCGTGCCATTACGCTGCGCGTGGATTTTGCCTTAAATGACTCGAGAATAAGGTTCATTTTAGCCGGCTAAGATGTGTATGACATAGGTCAAACGGTTGGAATTTGACAGATAATAAATGCAATATTGAATGGCTAATGCGTAGTTGATTTATATCTAGACTTAATTAACATCGATATAAATTAGTATGGACATTTACATACAATCTTGGTGCATATAAATTAATATAGATATCCATACTAATTACATAGATGTCCATCTATATATAGATATCTACATAAATTAGTATAGACATCTACCTATAATCTTGATACATACAATTTTGATGCATCTAAATTAGTATGAACATATAAATTAGTATGGACATCTACATACAATCTTGGTGCATATAAAATCAATATAGGCATCTACGTATAATCTTGATACATATAAATTAGTATGTATATCTACAAATTGATGTACAGCTAGTTGGCAGTCCTAGATCAGATGCACTACACCGTCGTGTCAAAACTTTGACGGCCCCATGGAAAGCTGAAAAAGTATTCGAGATTGTGGATCATCTCAACGTGTTCTTTTCGAATCTTCATATTGAAAGATTTGTGACAAAGTAAACCAGCAATCAGGAGCATGGATGCATACTTAATAACTAAAGTTCAAAAAAATGGTTTGTGATGTAGTAGGAGCGTGGGGTTAAAAACGTTTACCATGATGGCAAAATATTTTGATGTTTGCACCTTCACAAGTATATGTTGTTTATCCAATTAGAGTTTATATTTGGGTTGTTTACACAATTATCTCATCTTTATATGCCTAAAAGTACGAGTTTTGTATTGTATATGACATATACCCATATAAATGTTTATATAAAACTAGTTAATTTTAATAGTTGAGAGATTTGTTAATTTTGTAGGGAGTTTTATTAAATTTGCCGAGATATTTATTAGTTTTACAAAGAGTTTTGCGTATTCAAAAAATCTATGAAAATATTTTACTATAATAATTTTAAAAATTTAAGAGATATATATAGTATTTTGAAAGTTTTGTTTTATGAGTTGAATTGTTAAAAAATCTATGTATCAATAACACATAATTTGAATAAAATTATAGAATCATTAAATCTAAACTTTTTGAATAACAATTGATTTTATATAATTTAAAAACTATAAAATCAATAACACTATATTTTAGTAAAAATTGTGAGAACCTATAAACCAATAACAATATAAGCTAAAAAAATTTAACACCTCGCTCGATTTTATTCATTTTCTTATATTTTGTTTTGTTTTATTTCATATGATAGTTAGCGGTAGAAGCCAAAGAAGTAGTATATCTCGCAAAGCTGACGTTTTGCAATTGCATATAAAACATACTAAATGGAAATAGTCTGAACTTTAGTTCAAAATTTAGCAGATTATAAAAAGTTATTTAAGGGAACCATATCTTATCTAGTGGATATTGCGCATGATATCAAATTTTATCTTTCGTAAAGAAAAATGTTTTGTCGAAATATTTAATTAGAAAGTAGAATCGAAAGGAGAGATTCGCATCAGGCCCACTCCACCTGAAAGGGACCCCAAGTCCGTACGACGTGGATAGGTGTAGAGTAGATCTTGTGAACAAGTTGGTGGCCACGTGGCATTGATTACGTGTTCGTAATCCTATCGAACCCTAGTGATTTCTCAGCCGCCTCTCTAATACTTTTTGTATAACATTGAAGAAAACGGAAAATGTCATGGTAGAAAACAATTGTTGCGAATTATATTATAAGTTTTTTAGGGTTGTTTTAGTGAATAACCAAAAAAAAATATTTAAGCAAATAACTAATTTTTTGCTAATTATATATTATAAGTTTTTCTTAGAGTTATTTTGGTGAATAACCAAAAAAAAAAATTAAGTAAGTAACTAATTTTTTAGAAAGAGAGTAAAAGATAAAAAAGAAATTGATCATTGAATCAATTATAGTTTTTTTCATTCACCAAATTTTTTTTTTTTTATTCTAAAACTTTTTTTTTATTGATGATCATCTTTTCTTTTGATTCTTTTAAAATTTTATATACTATATACTATACAATTTTAGTATCAATTTTTTTGGAAAAATAATTAGCAGCGCACATGGCCACACATAAATTAAATTAATATATTTCTAACTACACCAACTAAATAATTTATATGATGATATGTATCAACTAACATCATAACCATCATTTTTGTTACAGAACAGTGTACCGGACGATCGATTCGATACTTTCCGATTAACAAAATGATTGTCAACTACATATAGTATAGTGTAATGCATGGTTACACATCTGAAGTAATAAATTGTATCATTAATTATACTAACTAAACTTAACACATGGTGATATATACCAAAAAGTCAAAAATATGTCGCAACCAACATTTGGGGTTCTTGTCGAAACCTAAACATTCAGATTTTTCCTTAGAGAGTCTTGTCATCTTTGTGGAAAACACAACAGGCTTCTTGCAGCTTTCGTTGTGGGTCGAACCTGGGTCTCTCGAGGTGATATATACTACTGGATTGTTTTGAATTACCTGCACAAATCATATAAATGAAGAATACTTAGTTTTGTCTTGAAATGAGCTTGGTTGAGGCTGAAATGATCATGTCTTTTTCTGGTCCGTTTACCTTGAAGTCTTCGATGATTTCTTCCGCTTGATGTCCTTTGAAGTCAAAATGATGAAGATCTTCAAGTAGTTCCACATGGTTAGCTTCAAACTCGCATTCTTGCTTTCCATTTGCGACATATCTTTGGCTTTTTGGTGTATGTCACTATGTGTTAAGTTTAGTTGTTGTAACTAATGATACAATTCAATACTTAGATTTGTAGCCATATATTACACTATACTCTATGTAGCTGGCAATCATTCTGTTAATCGGAGGATGCCGACTTTTATCATCTGGTACAATGTTCCAATAACAAAAAAGATGGTTATGATGTTAACTACATAACCATGTTAGTTGATATATATCATTATGTAAATTATATAGTTGGTGTAAATAAATTAATTTAGTTTAGATGGATGACCATGTGGTAGCGTATAGTTTGTGTAGCTGCGAATCACTTTTCCATTTTTTAAAGAGAATTATATAACCAATGTAAAATTAAATATGATACAAATCATTGTTGTTTTTTGGGTTATGATCAAATGTATCTTCAACTAGTTTAGGTTCGTATTTTCTTCTTGTTTCAAATTCAGTTTCGATTATCAAACTATTCTAACTAAAGACGTATTCTATTTTTTGATTGGTTTTTTTTTATTAGGTGATTTGATTTAATTTATTCATATAGATAGAAGATAAAACAGATGAATTTCAAAATATCATGTAAATTTATATGTGAAAATGTGGTAATTTTGATAAGTAATTATTATGAAGAACATTTTGAAAAATATCACAAAATATTTAAGATTTAAATATATATATAAAGTTTACAACACGTTTTGTTAACAATCAGAAAATCGACAATAATTAATATTACTATAATTATTATCGTACTTTTATCTTTTACATATTTTAATTATTATTTTATCGTTCATCATTTTATTTTGTGCCTATAAAATTTTCGCCACTTAATGTTATCAAACATACGTATAACTTTAAAATTTTAACTATTAGATATAAGCGTCGACATAAAATGGTAAAAATTATTAGTTTATTTCATCTCCATGACATTATTTTCTTGAAAATTTTCTCATCCGTGTAGTAGCTTTACCGAGGACACACTTACACATTTGAAACACAACTTAAGAATTTAGTAAAATTAGACGATTAAAAGGTAATGATGTGATGATTAAAAATTTCAAAAAATGTTTAAGGTTTAAATACTAATATATAAGGTTTATCACTCGATTTGTTACGTCAAAAATCGATAAAAATTTACAGTACTATAATTATTATCATGCCATTCTCTTTTATCTATTTCAATTATTTTTGTTACCATTTATCATTTTTATTTTATGTCTATAACTTTTTTACCACTTTATGTTATCAAACAAACCTATAACTTTAAAATTTTAACTATTAAATATAAGTGATGACATAAAAAAGTAAAAAATATTACTTTTACATTATTGTTTTGGAAATCTTCATCTATGTAGTAGCTTTACAAAGAACACACTTTCACATTTGAAATAGACTTTATTTTTTAAAAAAAATCAGATGATAAAAAAGTAATGATGTGACGATTAAAAATATCACAAAATATTTAAGGTTTAAATACTAATATATAAGGCTTATCACTCGATTTGTTACTAGTTACAAAATCGATAAGAATTTACAGTATTATAATTATTATCGTGCCGTTCTCTTTTATCTATTTCAATTATTTTTGTTAGCATTCAAGTTTTTATTTTATGGCTATAAAATTTTGACCACTTAATATTATCAAACAAACTTATAACTTAAAAATTTTAACTATTAAATATATGTGATGACATAAAACGGTAAAAATTATTAGTTTATTTCACTTCCATGACATTATTTTTTTGAAAATCTTTTCATCCAATGTAGTAGCTCTACGGAGGACACACTTTCACATTCGAAACAGACCTTAAGAATTTTAAAAAATTGGACGATTAAAAGAGAATGATGTGACGACTAAAAATATCACAAACTGTTTAAAGTTTAAAATATACAAGGTTTACCACTCGATTTGTTACCAATCACAAAATCGAGTACTATCATTACTATTGAATTGCTCTCTTTTACCTATTTCAACTATTTTTGTTATCGTTTATCATTTTTTGTCATTTTATGTAACCAATCAAACCTATAACTTTAAAACTTAAACTATCACCTATATATTAATTGAGAAACATTTTTAAAAAATAACTTTAATTTTGTATATTATTTACAATAGTGTTATTTTGCTGAGCTGTCATCACAAAAATCACTCTCATTAAACATATAAAAATGGACTTATGTTACTACATGTTATGCCACTCACATTAATTTGCTTAGACAATAGTTTATATCATTTATTTATACATAATTAAGTATTTAATCTATGAAAATGTTTTATTTCTTTCTATTTCTTACCATAAATATATCATATAATGATTTTTCAAACACTTATTTCCTCTCTTATTTTTCTATAAACTTAGTTTTGTAAAAAAAACTAATCATCACAACATTTATATAGTAAAAAATATATTTTTTTTTTACATGTGTTATAATTCAAAATTTTTAAAATGAATATAAATGACTCAAATGATTAATAAATATTAGTATGTTTTAAAAGTCTCTCCCATATTGGAAGTGATGATGTGTAGGTGGTTCAAAAATATTATTAAAAGAATATAAATGATAAAAAAAAAAACTATAAAAGTAAGAAACTTGATTTAATAGACATGCATATTTATAAATATTTGTTTGTCTAATAGATTTTGTTAATTGAACCATATAAATTAACCAAATAATATAAATATTTAAACTTAATAACAAGTTAAAAATATTATATCAAAAAGTCGAAATATTAAATTATATTGTTCACATAAATATTAAATAGATTAAATTATTTTTACTTTAAACAATTTTAAAATCATTTATACATTTTTTATCTTACGTATGGCACATATAATTACCTAGTTAGATTTAATTGATGACATAAAACAGTAAAAAATATTAATTTATTTCACTTCCATGACATTATTTTTATGGAAGTCTTCTCCTCCACGTAGTAGCTCTACGGAGGACGACGCACTTCCTCAATTATAACCGTAATACCTTAAGAATTTTGAATTGTTTTAAGAATTTAGAGAAAAAAATTGGACGGTTAAAAAGATAATGATGTGGCTCCCATGAAGTGAGGTGGAGCGATAGTCCCAATGGCATCTCACGTGACACCCCATGGTGGTTCCAGTAAAAGTGCACCATCAGAACACTTCTTGCCACGTGACCGGTGGGCTCAAAGGTCAGAGCCATGGACCAACTCCTGTCTGGTCCGTCCCAGTCCCAGTCACTCTCACTCTCACTCTCTCTCTCTCTCTATTCGATGTGAAATTTATAATAATGGAATAAACCATTGCCTATTTTTTCATCTCCGGGAATGGATATTAGATTTCACCAATCCAAACTCGATATTTTTGTTTCTTTGGAAAGTTTTTTCCTCTGACAAGAAGAGTGTGTCTGAGTGTTACTTTGGAATTTTTTTCAAACTAGGCAGAAAGAAAGAAAGAAAGAAAAAAACGTTAGAATAAATAGAAGAAATGTCGAAAAGATAGGTTGTGATTCTTTAAGTCTTTTTTTTCAGTTTTTGTCGAGGTCATGGGAATGCATTCCACCAAGTATTTTACCTGAGAGCTTAGTTCCTTCTGGTTTAACTAGAGTATTTCATTTGGTGACGTGTCAAGTTGTTTGTGGCTATTTCTACGGTTTCAATACGATTTCTTATCCGAAACAGTTAGAATTTCCGATCTGAGCATCTCAAATCGAAGAAAATCATCTTGTATTGTGAGTGATTTAGGAGTTTGGTTTTTGGATCCGTGGTTCTTAATCGGGAGAAGGAGCTCTCTTTTCTAGTACCAGAATTTTTACTTTCCAGAGGGAAAGGAGGATAAAATGTCTCGAAGTATTGATAAGGTTTTGTTCGATCTTTCTTTGGATGAAGATGAAAAGCCGTTCGATCTACCAGATCTCCCGCAGTATAATTCAAGTGGAAACAACGCGTTGAGTATTTTGGGGCGTCTTCTTAATACAGATTATCAGAGGATGTCAGCTTTTATTGTAGAGATGCCGAAGAAGTGGGGTTTATTCAATAGAGTGAGAGGAGTCGCGCTTTCGAGGGAATCTTTTCAATTTTTCTTTAGTTCTAAAGAGGAAATGGAGGTGATTCTCAAAACAGCGGTGTACTGTTTTAATGAGTGGGCGATAATCTTTGATAGGTGGGGGGAGAATCCTACTAAAGATTATTTGCGTTACATGCCAGTGTGGGTACAAATAAAGAATGTGCCAGTGAATAACAACACACTAGAAGCTATTACTGCATTTGGCGAATTTGCGGGTAAGGTCATTGAGGTAATATTTGATCCATCCCGACCTCAAAAAGAAGATTTTGTGAGGGTCCGAGTGAGGCTAGATACTTCAAAGCCAATGAGGAGGTCAAAGGTAATAAATCTGTCATCAAAAAAGCAAACAACGATTCTCTACTACTATGAGAGTATTCAAAAGAGGTGTTTTGCTTGTCAAATGCTATCTCACGAAAAGGTCAATTGCACTCGACTAAACAAAAAGCTTCAGGAGCAAGTCCAAGAAAGACGAGTGAAGCATCAAACCAAAGTGCAGAATTCACCTTTGCTTTTGAAACCAAATGATCCTCTTTTTGGTATTCTGGAGGAGAGTCAGATTGGTGTTGATCCAGTTTCGGGTGAACCAAGAATTGACAAAGTGGTTCTTGACGAAATGCGGCAATATTTGGCTAGTGCTGAAGGTCCGGATCATAGAGTTAAAATGCTGAGAATTCAAAAATCGGTGGCCGAAGCTTTGGCAGATCCTCTAGCTCAGAGATTTATGCTGCGTCTAGAACCTCCTCCCTTAGTTTCAACTAATTTTGACAAGGGGAAGGGTCATGTGTTTGATTACTCTGATAAGTATAAGGCTATGAGTGAAGGGGAGGTGATGGCTCCATCTAAACTATTGGCTTCAGCAATAAAGGTTGGTTCGGTTATGTCGCGTCTGTCTCTGGCGTCAACGCATCATCCGGAAGTCTCATCAACTAACTTCATTTCTTCATGATATATCATGGTTTTTACCCATTTTAGGACCATGATATAAGTGTTTTTATTGAGTCTTAGTATCATTTTCGAGTCTATATAGAGTCTATGTAGGTTCAGGTATAATTGGAGCTAAACTGGAGATTTGGATACATTTTGGAGCATAATGGAATGAAGTCACGAAGTGTTGAAGTCGGATTGAAGATGCACGATGGGTGTCGATCGACACCGATTTTCCCGAAATCAAAGCCGTGAAGATTCCAGAGTTTTTGAAGAAAAAGGAAATTCCAAGACTTTTCCTAATCTAAAAGGGAATTGAAGATTCGTACCTAGGCCTATAAATAGAGATTTTATGCTATTGTTTAGGCATTCATCACTTATTATTTTAGAGAGACAAAGAGAGAGTTTAGGTTTTGAGAGCTTTTAGGGAGAAAAATCTGCACTCTGTTCTTGAGAGATTTGGAACTCTTGTATCTTTTCTTCTATTCTTTTTATGCAAATTACTTATTCTATGATGTTTGCTGCATCCATGTCTGAGTAGTTTCATAGTTAGGTTGTGGGGTTTTCAAGGGATTGATGATAGGTTGTTA
>JAHZTW010000002.1:24032147-24138052 GCA_020283515.1 Alliaria petiolata
TTCATCTTTGATTGCTTTAACTCTGAAATTTAGGATTGATCACCTAGATTTCGAAACCCTAGGTTGTTTAGCAGATGCGAAAGTATTGTTATTCACTTAGCGATTAAATCATTAGATGAGCATTGAATCTGTTCGCAGCGACAACTGGTTTAGGTCTTTGTGAACAATATCGAACCTGAAATTAATGCATGTTTCTATCTTTGAATTCGCAGCGAAAGTTGGCTTTCTAGATTTAGGCATTGATAACATCTGCAGCGAAAGCTGATTTGTTTGTGCTTGGTGTTTCGAGTTCTAGAACAATTAATCCTGATAGTAATCTAATCTGCAATCTTGAATTTTCCTGAGATACCTCACTACCTAGCGCTTTGTCTTCCTTGATTTTAAGAACCTGAATCGAATTGCCTTGTTTGTTTTATTACTTTTTACTGCTTTCCTATTTTACTCTTGGACTAAAATCTAAATTAGAATTTGTCTAGTTACTTTGATTCTCTGTGGAATTCGATCCCTAAGCACTGCAGTGATCTCTTAATTTGAGAGAATAGCTCAGGGTTAATTTGAGCATATCACTTCACTCTCGCCTTTTCAATTTGGTTATACGGTAGGAATCAGCTCTTCGGATGCTGGTTCTTCCAGAGCTTTATTGAAATCTGGTAAGCCAAGAAAGAGGCCTTTCAGAAATAGAAGGAAGAAAGCTGAGATGTTACTTATCAAACAAGGTGATGATTCGATTGAGGAAGGATCAATTTTCAAGGCTAAAAGGAAGGTAGTGGAAGATATAAAGAGCAGTAATTCTGACTCGAGAAGAGTCAAATCAGGGATGGTCCCAAAGGAGGGACTGCCCATCGATCAATGAGCTTTCTAAGCTGGAATTGTCAAGGATTGGGGAGTCCTCAAGACTTGATAATTCCTCGCCTTAAGGAGCTGCGTAAGAAGCTATTCCCGGAGGTGTTGTTCCTGATGGAAACCATGAATAGTAGAGATGCTCTTGTAGATATGCAAGTTTGGTTGGGTTATGAAAGGGTATATACGGTAGAGCCTGTTGGTAAATGTGGGGGTCTTGCTTTGTTCTGGAAGAAAGATGTACATATTGATCTTTTGCATGTGAATAAGAATTTTTCTGGATTTTCAAGTTCAGATGGGTGCAGTTTCGTTTTTTATCTCAGCGGTCTATGGTAATCCAAATCCAAGGGGTAGAGATGTTGTTTGGGACAGATTATCAAGGATTGGTGTAAATAGAGTGGCCAGTTGGTGTATGTTGGGTGATTTTAATGAGATTCTGCACAATGGAGAAAAATGGGTGGTCCGAGAAGAGAGGAATTGTCCTTCTGGCCCTTTCGAACATGCTTCGGGCTTGTGAGATGTTAGAACTGGTCAGCCATGGTAATAGCTTTACATGGGGTGGATGGAGATATAACCATTGGATTCAATGCAAACTAGATAGAAGTTTTGGTAACAAAGAGTGGTTTAAACAGTTTCCTCTCTGCAATCAAACTTTTCTGGATAAGAGAGGATCTGATCACAGGCCGGTACATGTTAAACTGATGGCTTCCCAAGATGCGTACAGAGGTCAATTCATATTTGATAAAAGGTTTCTGTTTAAGCCTATGGTCAAAGAAACAGTGGAAAAGCCGTGGTTAGGTGAGACGGTTTGTGGTTATGTATCTGTGGCGGACAGGTTGAGAAAGTGCAGAAGATCGTTGAGTAAATGGAAAAAAGAAAATAACATGAACTCAAGAGATAAGATTCAGCAGTTGGAAAGATGTTTGGAGGAAGAACAATCTGCAAGGTTTCCTTCTTCGGGCCGAGTAAAAATTTTAAGACAAGAAGTATGTAGAGCGTATAAATAAGAAGAGTTATTCTGGCAACAAAAAACCAGACAGATTTGGCATAAAGTGGGGGATGCGAACACAAAGTTCTACCATGCATCAGTCAATGCTATTAGAGAGCGACTGAGGTTAGAGATGCTGATGGATGAAAATGGGGTAGCTCAAGTGTCTGCTGGTTCGATGGGTGAAGTGGCTTGCCAATATTTCAATTCTCTATTCAAGTCCTCAAATCCATCGTGTTTTGACTTTTGGTTTCAAGACTTTAAGAAGAAAGTGACTCCGGGTATGAACATGAAACTTATTCAAACTGTCTTATCTCAGGAGGTCAAAGAGGCGGTTTTTTCAATTAAACCATCAAGCGCTCCGGGTCCGGATGGCATGACTTGTTTGTTTTTTCAGTCTTATTGGAACATCATTGGAGAACAGGTCACTTCGGAGGTTAGAAGATTCTTCTCAACTGGGGTTTTTCCAAGAGAATAGAATTTCACTAATCTGTGTCTTTTGCCTAAGATAGTGAAACCGGTGAATATGAAAGACCTAAGGCCGATCAGTTTGTGTTCAGTGCTCTACAAGATTGTGGCGAAGATTTTGGTAAAGAGGCTGCAACCATTCCTATCTCAATTGGTATCTATCAATCAATCTGCTTTTGTGTCAGACAGGCTCATCTCTGATAATATCTTATTAGCTCATGAAATGATTCATGGCCTAAAGACCCATCCGGCAGTTGAGTCTGATTTTGTTGCTTTAAAGTCGGATATGTCTAAAGCGTACGACAGAGTGGAATGGAGCTATCTGAGAGCATTGTTAAAAGCTTTGGGGTTTGACTCTGTCTGGATTGAGTGGGTAATGTTTTGTGTTTCATCGGTTACATATTCAGTGTTAATCAATGATCAACAGCACGGTTTAATCATCCCCAAGCGTGGTTTGAGGCAGGGGATCCTTTATCTCCCTTTCTGTTTGTCCTATGTACAGAAGGGTTGTCTCACTTGCTAAATCAAGCGGAAAAAGGGGTTACATCGAAGGTTTTAGATTCGTGGAGTCGGGACCTAGTATTCATCATTTGTTGTTTGCAGATGATAGCTTGTTCCTGTGCAAGGCTATTGCGTTTCAATGTCAGTCTCTGTTGAACATTTTGAAGATTTATGGAGAGGCTACTGGTCAAACAGTAAATCTGGACAAATCCTCCTTAACCTTTGGTGAGAAAGTGGATGGAGAGATCAAATTACAAATCCAAGATCAATTCAAAATTTACCATGTTGGAAGAGCGGGTAAATACTTAGGGTTGCCTGAGTGTTTCAGTGGTTCCAAAGTGGATATGCTAGGTTTCATCAAGGATAGTGTGAAGAACAAATGCTCCAATTGGTTCTCAAGATCACTGTCACTGGGAGGCAAAGAGGTACTTTTGAAATCAATAGTTACAGCTCTTCCTGTGTTTGTGATGTCTTGCTTCAAGTTACCAAAGGCAATTTGTGCGAATCTGTCGAGTGCGATTGCATCTTTTTGGTGGAATTCTGTTGAACACAAACAAAAGATCCATTGGATGAGTTGGGATAAAATGTGTTTACCTAAATGCCAAGGAGGATTGGGTTTTAAAGATTTGGAGTGTTGCAATGAAGCCCTGCTAGCCAAGCAAGCTTGGAGACTGTTGCAAGACTCGGATAGTTTAGTGGCAAGATTTTTGAAAAGCAGATATTTTGAAAAAGAAGGTTTTCTTCAATCGACAATGGGAGTTCGTCCTTCCTTTGCTTGGAGGAGTATTTTATGGGGAAAGGATTTGCTGCTCAAAGGTCTAAAGTCAAGGGTTGGCAATGGTAAATCAATTAATGTATAGTCGGATGATTGGTTGGATACAGATAATGGAAGACCACCATGGAGAAGAAATTGTACCTTTGATGTGGATTTAATGGTTTCAGACTTGATTAATGTACGTCTGAGAAGGTGGGATTTGACAAAACTGAGGGAGCTGTTTGTTCCGGAGGATATAAGAATTTTGATGCAACAACAACCTGTGCCTTCGGTGGAGGACTTCTGGATTTGGAAAAGTTCAAAGAACGGAGATTACACGGTAAATTCAGGGTATTGGGAAGCTTTTAAGGCCAAACATGAAGTTTTGATTCAAGAGGCAGCTGTGCAACCATCATTGAATGGCTTGAAGGAAAAAGTTTGGATGATCCCAACATCGTCAAAGATCAGAAATTTCTTATGAAGAGCTTTGAGTGGAGCGTTGGCAGTGGCTGAAAATTTGATTCATAGAAGAATGAGGGAAGATGAAAGATGTCAGATTTGCGGTTATGAGGGGGAATCAATTAACCATGTCCTTTTCAGATGTCTTGCAGCACGCCAAATTTGGGCTTTATCTGGTGTTCCGAATCCGTGTGGGGGCTTTGGAGATTCGCGGTATTTGCTAACATTCATTATCTGATGTCTATATCTCTCAATATCGCGGTTCCTTTAGAGTTAAGGAGAAGGTTCCCTTGGGTGACTTGGTACATATGGAAAAACCGGAACAGTTTTTGTATTGAAGGAAGAGAGTTTATGCCTATGGGTTCCATTGATAAAATTATTGAGGAAAGTAGGGCGTGGGAAGAAGCGCAGAAGTGGGATAACGGTGTCTTGGTTATAGAAAGGAGCCAGATGCAGAGGAAAGTTTTCAAGTGGCGTCCCCCTGATGATCTTTGGCTGAAATGCAACATTGGTTTCAGCTGGTCAAAAACGAAAAGATTAGTTGGGGCAGCTTGAATTGTAAGAGATGACAAAGGAATCACTATTTTACATAGCAGAAGAGCTTTTGGGAATGTGATTTCGATAAAGACTGCGTCATTCATCTGCATTGCTTGGGCTATGGAATGTATGGTGAGTCATAAATTTAGAAATGTGGTTTTTGCATCGGAAGTTTCGCAGTTGGTGTCTGCGGTGAATCGTCTGAAAGCTTGGCCTTCTTATAGGTTTGAATCAGCTGAGCTTTTGTTAATATTATCTAATTTTGGCGATTGGAGATTTGAAAAGGAAGAAACCAAAGCAAACTTTGGAGCATCTCTTATTGCTAGAAGTGTGGATTGTTATGATCTTTTTCAGTCATATGTAGCAGTTAGTCATCCTGTTTGGTTGACGGATCTTATAGAAGGTGAACGGGTTGCTTCGATGTCTTAGTATGGCTTGGTTTTATTTTTTTCATCTTTCGTTTTGGAGTTCGGGTTCTGAGAAGTTGGGTCTCAGAGTGTTGGTATTTTTTGGGGTTTGGTTTGTATATTGACTGTTTCTCTTGGTGGGAGAAGTTTGGTTGAGTTAGTTTTAACCGAGTTTGTGTTGTAAAGTTACCATTTTCTATAATGTTATTCAGATGACCAAAAAAAAAAAAAAAATAGAAGAAATGTCGTAATGGAATCTCATAATGGCCAACTATGATTACTAGAGTTACAACGTCTCGGCTCTTTATTGGCTCCTACGTCTCAACAAATCAAATGAAAGACACTTTTTCTGTATTTTAAAACTGTAAAACAAAGAAAATCTCATCTGAAAAAGTTAAAAACTAGATCGAGTAATTCAGTGACAGTTTTAAAGGTAAACAAGATATTCCGACATCAAAGATTCAAAGACCTTTTGAAAATTTATCTAAACTTTCAGTCTAAATTCCCAAAAATATTCGTTGTTTAGATAAAGATAAAATAAAATAATATATACAGAATTTGGGAGA
Organism: Alliaria petiolata; assembly: GCA_020283515.1. NCBI lineage: Eukaryota > Viridiplantae > Streptophyta > Magnoliopsida > Brassicales > Brassicaceae > Alliaria > Alliaria petiolata. The sequence continues at coordinate 24,037,668 of JAHZTW010000002.1, forward strand.
AGACTACAAAAGTTATAGGATTTAGAGGAAGAAGATATAATGAACACGCAATAATTAATGAATTAAAAAAGATTCACATAAGTTTAAAAAGAAACATTGTTGTGGACTATACGGTACATGATTTAATAACGATATATGTTGGTTTTACAACTTTTATTGAAGTTATCTGTTTCAGTGCGTTGGCTAAAGAAAGTTATAAAGAAAAGCTTATTTTACTTTTAGAAAAGAACATAATGATCCGACCCTAGGATAGTTAAACCAAAAATAGCCAGAGGATCTAATTTTAGTAAATCATAACTTGTACAATTTCTTGAGAAAAAGTGTGGACAAATGGTCGGAATCTTGGTTTGCGGGTATCAAATCGTTAATCTTCTATTTTGATTAGAAATACATTTTTTTGTGTAAAAATCATGTTTTCATAGATCTCTCTTTTATCCTATTTCATTTTGCGGTTGATTCATTTTATTCGATATTCTTTTAGTTTTCCATTATTTTGGAGTTTGTTCAAAGTTATTGTTCCACTAAACTCAATTTGTTTGTGTTTTGTAGTTGAAATACGGTTATAAATTATAAGCTAAAAGAATTAATAATTTGAATACCATTTTTGCAGTTGAAATAATTAAATTGTTGTGAATTTTTTTTGTTTGTTACTCCCTCCGTTTCACAAAGAGTGTCATTTTGACTTTTGATTTTTGTTTTACAAAGAGAAACTGATTTAGTGTATTAACAAAGGGCATAAAAGAGATTTACAAGTTTTTCTTAATTTGTGTGAAAAATGTTAGAATGACACTTTTTGTGAAACGGAAAGAGTATAACTTATTATTTTATTACAACTACAAAAGACAGTTTTCGATGAACAATATTTTCAGTTCCACAAAATTTCAATATCATGACGATCACGATAAACGATTTTATTTTCACCACATTAAAGATTTTTTATAAAATTATTTCATTAATCTTTATAAATCACATTTTTTTGCAATCGAATTTTAAAAATCTTGGTGCACAAACATTAATGAATTATTTGTTAGCCAATAGAGTAAATGGCTTCCACATATTGTTTTGAAATATATATATATATTTTTTTTGATCTACATTGTTTTGAAATATTATGAATGGCTTTTAACGTGACAAATTATTAGATATTAATGTCATTAACCCATAGTGAGACAAGATCGATCCAATCCAATGACACGGTTACAAAAAAATTTTGGTTATTGGACAGAAGTTTTTATAGCTTTAAATGATTTATGAATCTTTTAAATATGACTTATGAGTAAATGCAGAACTTCAATAGAGAGATATTTGGACTATGTTAACCAACCAAACCTAAAAAGAGTTATTACAAACAATGCCCAAGTAATTCAGCTTCTTGGCCCTAAAAATGAAGGTAGATTTTATATAAACGTCAAACAAAGATGATTTCAATCGAATTCCCTAGAAACCATCTAATAAACTGAGAATAAGAAAATTTAGTCTTGAACAAGCTGGTTGTGTATACCGAATGTAATCCATAAGAAGAGCAAGATCATCCCAACACTATTCAAGAAGAGGCATCATCATCATCAAACATTGGCGTTCCCTCTTCTTTGAACCGGCTTGTATATCACCACGGTGACATACTTAGACCTGAACCGATGCGAGAAACCGAGTGCTACAACGGATCTTGGAGCGTCTCGGTTTTCGATGTAGAGATGGTTCAGGACGACGTTCTGCGGCGGAGAAGCCAATTCCGTGCTACCCGTACTGCCTAACAGAGTGTGTTGAAGGTGTGGAGGTACGGCTGGAGGATCTCTTGTCTCATCTTCGGTCGCGGAATACACGTTGTTGTAACTTGAGACCGGCGATACAGGTACTTCGAATCCCGCAACCGTTGTGTCCTCCTAAGTTTGAGAAGAAGATTAAAAAAGAACGGAATTTAAAGCTGAGGGAGACAAGAGACAAGAAACTACTCTGTTTGTTGGTTCAAGACAAAGGCTTACATGATCATCAGGATTTTGGCTGTTCATGTTGAATAAGATTGCCACCTAGTGCCTGAAACAAATATAACCGCAGTTTAGCCCGTAGTACAATGAGAATAAACCACTGTAAGTCAAAGTCACACACAGTTCAAGGGCCATTCAAAACCATTCTTGCAAGATTTTGTTTGGATCTTGCAGCTTGATTAAAGGCCAAACACTAGAGCAGAAGTGAAATCAGTGATGCAAAACTCTTTGTCTAATCAGGTAAATTCTAGTCAAAGAAGTCCTAAACCAATAGACAAACTTAAGGATTCAAAGACGCATACACTTTCTTTAGCATATTTTTTCCCATCCTTTTCTTCGAAGTTAGTACTAAGCTGGACAAAGAGATTCAAGAATCAATAGACCACAAGAGTTAGAAATGAAAACGTATTGATCATTTAACCACAACCGAAACAAGCTGCCTTGAATCAATAAACCGTAGAAATAGAAATCACTTCTTCTTTCGCTCGCAGACTTAAGCTACAACATTATCATCCTGTACATTCCAAATCCCACAAGAAAACCATTACATGACGGATTGATACTATACAAGATTTAACCATTACATGAATTCATTTTCACGGTTCTTATCTGACTAACGTACGGACACAGATCAATAAGAACAATGTCTCTCAGCTAGAGACCGTTTAATCCTATAAGCAGAACCACATCGTTAAGCTTTTAAGGATTAAGAAATGATGTAAAGAGCATCCGAGATTTGAGGGCTAAATCCTAAACCACAGATTCAACTGGAAGACAGCAATCAATCCTATACTGACACAATCTGATGAAACACACACTTAGCAACCATACTACAAACTGAAACACACCTTCTAAGTCTAAAGATACATAACAACGAACACAAGATCAGAGGTTAACACATGATCTGGAGTCTAAAGAACTCACCTTTTGGAAGCTTAAGGACTTCGATTAGAAAACGCAGCAGCAATGGAAGTTCACACGATCCTTATAGCGATAATTTTTCACAAATCCTTAAAACCCACCTGCGAAAAACCCATCAGTGACGACGACCCATCAAATTGATAACACAAGAACACCAACCTCGCAACAAAACCCTAGAAAAATCACCGGAAAATTCCCGAATCGAAACTGAGGAATCAGCCGCAAAAAGATGAAATTTAAAAACATTGGTATTCGAAGTTCTTCGATATCAACGGAGACGGGGAAATTGGGAGGCTTTAAACATTAAGAGAACGAAAGGAAGAAAACGAAACAGAGAAAGAAAGGCAGCGAAATAGAGAAAAAGGGTCTTTTTTTTTACCTAAAATATTTGTTTGTTGAGTGATTGATTTATAGAGCTCCAAAGCAAAGATTGTCTTCGTTCTCAGATCCTTGGAACGGTGATGAACACAGACTGCGACAAGCATCAGCTTTTGTTTTTTTGCTTATTGGCTCAAACTTTACTATACTGAGAAAACATATTCTTTCCTCTGAAAACATTTTTCTTCTTCTTTCTAGGGAAAACCATTTTACTCTTTTTTCTTTTAGTTCCCAATAAAATAAGAGTTTTTTTTTCTCTTTTTCCATTTTTTTTCTTTTTCCATTTTTTTCTTTTGTCCTTATGTTCAAAAGTAGAAGTGGGCATTTTATCCGAATCCGAAAATCTGATCCGGAATCCGACCCAAAAATACCCGATTCAAACCGGTTTGGATCTCCCACAATACCTGATCGGATATAATTGTCACTGATTTTTGGGTACCGGATAATATCCGGACCGATCCGGTATCTGAAAAAATATTCGAACTATCCGATTTTTAAGCTCTTCTTAGTATACTTTTGTTTTATGTTCTTTGTACTTATGTCCTTTAGTGACAATTTGAAGTAGAAACTTAAATCTTTATTTTGCTTTAGAATCTTGAATGTTTAGTTTGCTTTATAATCGATATTATTTTGGTTATTTTTGAATTTTCATATTTATATTTTATGTTACTTTCGAGTATTTTTTTTACATTTGATTGTTTTCAGTTACTTTTCGGACAAAAGTATTACAATCCGAACTGAACCCGAAAAAATTAGATCCAAAAAATTATATCTGAACCCGGAGAGATCCGAACCGAATCCGATGCGAAATTTAATAATACCCAATCGGTACCAAAAGTTATAGTTTCAAAATACCCGAAATCTAAAATATCCGATTCGGTATTCCGAATGGTCACCCTAGTCAAAAGAAAGAGAATGTAGAAGAGCATAAGATACTAAAGTTAATTAATTTTGATTGAAACTTGGCCAATCCAATTGGTGTTCAATCATCTTCATGAGATCCAAACAATCGGTTTCAAATTTCACTGAAAAAATGTTTTTGTCAATAAGGTCCATAGAAGTCTTTTATAGTTCTGTATGAAGTGGCGATACATTACATTCCTAGAAATTACTTTCAACCTAAGAAGAAAAAAAAACTATTGTCTAGAGGCATGTAAATTTTTTATTTCTCTTGCACTTTAATATGAAAGCCCTTTTTATTAAAAAAAAAAAAACCTAAGAAGAAAAAACCATGGTTATCAAGAAAAAATCAAACTCTAACTAGGATCTTTGTTATCCAAGATGCATCAATTTGGCAAACTAGAATTAAAGATTGGGCTTTGAACTAAGCTAGTGTGGTTGTCTTCTGATACCTCCGTACTAGGTGTTTTTCCGCGCCTTGCGCGGAATAAAATTTTAAAAAATCTTATTAAATTAAAAAAATAAATTACATGATTTATGTTTAAATTTTATTAATTATATATACAATAACAGCATATGTTAAAAAACAATTCATTTTTTTTTAGTGTTCAATTATTAATTATTGATTTTATATAAATTTAAAATTAGTAACATCATATTGAAGAACCAAAAAATATTCATATGTACCTATTTCAAAAATAAAATGTATGGTAATGCTTTTACATCAATTTGTATTTCGAATTTTTAGTTAATTTTCAGTTTTTTTTTCTTTACTTCATCTTACAGTTTTAGTCATCTTCTTTAGCTTTTTCTTTTTCTTCTCCAACTTACCGATCTTCTTCTCTTTCTTCTTTCTCTTCTTTTTCTTCATCATCATGGTGTTATTCATCTTCTCTTTTTTTTTTTTAGTTTTGTTCTTCTTCTTCATTGTCCTTTATAATTTCTTCTTCTTTCTCTCACTCGTCTTTTCATTTTTTTTCTTCTTACTTGTTTCATCATTTTTTTTACTCGTTTTTTCATTCTTCTTCTAACTCGTCTAATAATTTTTTTTTCCATTTCGTCTCCTCCCCCTCCCCCTTAGTGATTTTCTTCTTTCTCTTTTTTTTTTCATCATCATCGTATTATCCATCTTCTTTTTGTTTTCCAGTTTTATTCTTCTTCTTCATTGTCTTTTCTAACTTCTTCTTCGTCGTTTTATTCTTCTTCTTCCTCTTACTCGTATTTTCATTCTTTTTCTTCGTACTCGTTTTCTCATTCTTCTTACTCGTCTTTTTTTTTCTTACTCGTCTTCTCATTCTTCTTCATCATCACCTTCGTCTCCTTCCCCCCCTCTCCTTCCCCCTTTACTGATTTTATTCTCTTTCTTTTTCTTCATCATCATCGTATTATCCATATTTTTCTTTTTTCGAGTTTCATTTTTCTTCTTCTACATTGTTTTTCCAACTTTTTCTTCATCATCTTATTCTTCTGCTTCCTCTTACTCGTCTTTTCATTCTTTTTCTTCTAACTCGTTTTCTCATTTTTTTTCTTTTTACCCGTTTTCTCATTCTTCTTCTCCATCACCTTCGTCTCCTCCCCCTCCCTCCCCTACCCCTTACTAATCTTCTTCTTTCTCTTCTTTTTCGTTATCATCATCGTATTATTCATTTTCTTCTTTTTTCAGTTTCATTCTTCTTTTTCATTGTCTTTTCGAACTTCTTTTTCATCGTCTTATTCTTCTTCTTCCTCTTAGTCGACTTTTCATTCTTTTTTTTCTTATTCATTTTCCCATTCTTCTTACTCGTCTTTTCATTCTTTTTCTCCATCACCTTCGTCTCCTCCCCATCCCCCTTACTGATCTTCTTCTCTTTCTTCTTTCTCTTCTTTATCTTCATCATCATCGTATTAACCATCTTTTCTTTATTGTATTCCTCATTCGTATTTTTAATTTTCTTCCGGTTTTTATTCGTCTTTTCTATATCGTCTTCCTCACCTTTTCTGACTTTTTCTTCATCAGCCTCTTCTTATTCTTTTCTTTTTGTTACATATATTTTGGTTTTTTTTAGACTAAACGTTTTTTTCTTTCTATTTTTTAGATTTTAGAATATTTTATTCCTCAATGAATATTTATTTGATACAATCAATTTCCATGTTCTTTTTTTTTGTTAATCTTAAGGTGCAAATGATGGACATATTAAAGGAAGAAAATTAGGTGAAAATGGTTATTCCTTTACATTTTCTAAAAATTTACTCCCTCCGTTTTTTATTAGAAGATGTTTAAGAGAGAATTTTTTGTTCTAAAATAGTTGATGTTCTCGAATTTCTATGTAAAAATTAATTGTATTTTTGTTGTTTTGACTGTTTGAATTATGAATCCTATTTTTTTATTGGTTAAACTGTTTTGGAATTAACAAAAAAACATGTTTTATTTTGAGAGAATAGAGAATTAATTGATTTCTTAATCTGTGTGCAAATCTCTAAAACATCATATAATAAAAAACGGAGAGAGTACCATTTAACATTAATTACCATTCCTCTCATTATGGTGGGCTCTCACTTAAAAGTTGAAAAATAATTCTTGTTTTTCTAATTTTGTTACTGTAAAGGAGAGTAATGAGTTGAAAAAAAATTGGGGAAAAATATTTTTTTCCACTAAACATTATTCCTCTAATTCCTCTAACTTACCACTATTTGCACCTTTAATAAAATATATTATTGATCACTGATTATTTGTCGCTTTTGAACTGTAGTACATTTTAGAGCATTTTATTATAATCTGCTATCATTATCATTATCTTTATCTAATAATTTATCAATACTCAAATGATGTGCTAGTTTAATATAAGCAATGTCTATGATCAAATTCATTGTGACTTTTACCGTAACAAAACTTTTATTATCTGTAATCGCTATGCTTTATAATTGTTAATAATCTTGCGATGAATTTTTTCAAATATTTATAGGATTTTGTCAAACAAAAATAAAACTATTACATGTTTGTTGTCTTTATATTTTAAAGAAAGCGATTAGTTAGAAATTTAGAATGTTATTGAATATAATTATTCAGTGAAGAGCCTAATTTCATTTATCTCAAAAATATGATATAAAAATTTAACTACCGTGATCATATAGCAATCTATCTCCAGAACGTGTCTATCTTTAACTTTGATTTAGAAAAGCCGTGTTCCAATTTGGACGCGCCAAATTTAACACTGTTTGCTTGTTCATGACAGGAACTTGAGGATGAAGAATATCTTTGTCACTGATTAGCTATATATTTTTTACATAACAGTCAACAGTGTTACCTATATCGCTAGTTACAAAAATGATCAGAGAACACCGATTTGTCTGTGTGTTTAAACACGCCTGCCTCTTTGGGATTCTGGTGGCCTAGATGTGTCTTGTAAATTCAAATTTTCTATCTTGATTTCTTGGTAGTTCCGTTATAATTTTCCAATACCATTCCTCTTCTCTCCCTGCAACATAATACAAAAAAAAAACAGAGAAGACCAAGATGTCAATACACACAACACAACACCAACTTAAACCTAAAGAATCACATGAGAAAAGAGCACCGAATAAATAAACCACCTGCATATCCCGAAATCCAGAAGTGCTTTAAAAAAAAATATATAGAACCATAGACAACAAAAGTGAGTATGAGATTTATTAAAATTAATTGGCTACGACATCAGAAACATGCTTATCACACCCTAGAAAATTAAACATGATTGGACCGTCTTCAGCACCCCTAAAATCCTCGACCTATCGAATTTTCTTTTTACACGTTTTGAAAGCGACTGTAATACAAGATCGGATTTGTCTCGACTGATTTAACAATAGCAGCAGTAACCCACTTCTCAACCTTGATATCAAAATGATAAAATATACAAAAAACATAGGATATTCTCATATTAACACGAGTTTAGAATAATACAAACAAATACCTCGTTGGACTCAACAATCGCCCTTATTGTCTTCCTAGAGTTCTTAGTAAAGAACTCATCTTTCCATGACCGAGAAGACCCACTCGAGAGCTGTCCACCATCATCGCAGTGTGATCACACAATTATCTGGAGGCCGTGTATAAAAAGAAATCAATTTAATAAAATAACAATAGTCTATATATATATATATAAATCAAAAGTTAAATGTGTTAGAGACACGGCAAATACCTATAAAGGAAATCATAAATAAACATATAATTAAGATACCAAGTCAAGAAAACAATATCGAGACATGCCTGTTTATATTTATAATACCTCTATACTAATTAACACATCCAAAACGAATCACACAAACAACAACCGAATTGGTACGCTGCTCAACATAATTAAGAACTTGTTGTTCAAAATCACCCCACATAGTGCAAACCAAATTTACCCTTCTGGGTTATATAATAGACAAAAGTAAACACTCGTAAGAACAACTAAAACTCATAAAATATATTAAAAATAAGGCACGTTACATCACATAAGGTAACATCAAGCTTTTTTGTTGGCTTCCCTCTAGCATTAATCTCCGAGAGTTTGCTGAGATCAACAATTTGACCTATTACATCTACATCACAAGACAAAGATATTGAGTTACTAACAAAACATAACATTAAACTGGCATACGATTTTTATAGGAAACCAAATAACCAATCATCATAAATAAGATAAACCAAATAGCCAATCATCATAAAATAACAGACGCACTGATTAAAACATCATTCGTCATACCCCAGTAAGGGCATGTACTAAAGAGAGAAGTTACTGAAAAAAAAAACTTGTCTCCCTCACTAATAGAACTATCGAATTTAGTGACCAAATCGTCACCAAATAGAGGCATGTATCCGAGAATCCTTGAAAACAACAGTGCAATTAACTCGAGAACCTATAATCCGGTCAAAAGCAGAGTACTCGCCATCATGTTCTAGAATCTAGAAGGTGAGTAACAAAAAAAAGGTCACGAGGAAACGTCTTCACCGAAAAAACCCTAATACGGCAAATTGTTCTAAGAAGAGATAGGAACAAAAGAATTTAAAAAGTATATATAGGATCTGAGTGACCTAGAGTTTATGATAAACTCGTGACCTAGCAAACCGAGCGGCAATGATAATCAGTATGAGAACTAAAACACGATTTAATATTAAACAAACAAGTAGCTAAAGAAGACACAAACAACACCAGAAACAGAAACCTTTTTTTTTGGTACGAAGAAACAAAAACCTACGTTTCAAAAAAGAAAAGAAACAAAAACCTTAATAAGAAGAAGAATTCATCCATGTTTAATAAAAAAAAAAAAGAATAGACCAATAGATTAGATTTGTCAAAACTATAAAAGAGAAATAAAAACTCAACAAACTTTCAATATTTAGGATTATGTCGACGACTGTTAGCTCTGCTGTCTGCCAAACTAAACAATTAGAGAATCCAATTAATGGAAAGGACGATGTAAAGAAAGGGAACGCAAAGTAAAAAAAAAAAAAAAAAAAAACTGAAAGCCGAGTAGTCTCGAGCTTGTTTATTGAGCCTACCTAAAAAGAATCTTAAACCAGAATAGAGAATCCAATAATATACTACACTAATCACCTTCTTACTGCGTTCGACCCTTTTTCACTCGTTTGAAGAGCTTCTCATCTAAAAGGAACAAAAAAACGTAATCACAAGCCTATATTCAGAAACACTACAATCGAAAACACGAACAAAAAAATAAACACTAAGCCGTAAAACAACATAACAAATCAAAGCTCCCAATACAAACCACGAGTAGACGTGATATCAAAACAATATTTAGAAGATGAACCATCACGACGGCGAGCATACATATTATGTAACTCAAGTAAACAATGTAACCTAAACAAGTCTCAAGTATTTATAGAATTTACAATCTAGGGTTCAAGATGTAGGAGAGATATATAAAAGGTCACAATAACTTAGAATCCACGAAGTACTAGCCGTCCTAAACCTACTTAACCACATGAAAAAACCGATTTTGTCAAACCAAACAGCTAAACCCAAATTATTCATTAACGGTAAAACGGTAAAAAAATCTGTGAGAACGAACGTGGGAGCGACACATCAGATTTCTACTTCGCAAATAATATAATAGATTTGCAGTTCTCCAAATCTTTGTTTCATGAGAAAAAATTTCTTTCCATTTTCTTTTTTGTTATTTACTTTTCAAATATACCAAATATTTACAAAAAAAAATTGTGAAGTCAAAAAATTTTAAAATATAACTACTCGAAAAAGTCTCGAAAAAAATATAGGAGACAAAGTTCAAACTTGGATGACCGGTGGGTATTTATAAAGTATATGACTAATATAAACAAGGGAAAATTCCATAAACAAACCTGAACTAAATTTCATTAAGCTTTTTAATACCCAAAGTATTTAGGTGTCCAGAAAGAAACCTGAATTATTTTTTGTACCCAACTTAAATCTGCAAGTGTTAATCGTATACTTAAAATACATCATGTACGAAACAGAGGTTAGCGAAAATATGAACGGCGTTTTGATTCCGTTACGAAATTAACTACAGTTACACGTAACTGAACAATGGTTAAAAATTCGACCCAAAAAAAAAACAATGGTTAAAATAAAACAAACCCTCTCCCGAGAAAATTCCCAAATCTAGAAAAAAACCTAAAATCCCCAATTCACTGATGAACCCTAAATCGATTTTTCTAGTCTAAATTCGAACAAAATCGAGGAAGATGAGGTACGATTGTAGGCGAAATCTTCGTATTAGTGGTAGTTGTTGGTTGATTATTGCATATCTCTGATGAATTTTGTTTGTGCAGGGACGACGAAAAGTTGAAAATTCAGATTCACTACGGAGGATTCATGTCGAAAGAAGGGAAGAAGCTGTGCTATAAAGGTGGTTCGACTGCACCAGATATGCTGGTAGATCCCGACTTTCTTACATTCAATCTTTTTGAAGATTTTAGCCGAGATAGAGAACAAGTAGTGAGCGATGTGGACAAATTATGGTATAGACTGCCTAGTGAGGATATGTCAGTGGCGAGATTGATATGGAAGGATAAGGATACTGAGATTATGAAGATGGCTTTAGAAGCAAAAGAATGTGGAGAGGTTTACATCTACATTGAACATATTGTCTCTCCACCAAATGTTTTTGTTGACAAGTCGAGTTTGGTGCCTTATGTTTGTGAAAAGGATAATGCTGCTACTGAAGAATGTTTGGATGATGGAGAGAATGCTGATGATGAAAACGGTAGTGACAGAGAGGAAGAAGAAAGTGAAGAAAGTGATGGAGAAGAGAGAGAGGAAGAAAGTGACGATGAAGAAGAGAGAGAGGAAAAACGTGACGAAGAAGACCGTGACGAAGAAGGTGGTCAAGAAGAGAATAGAGAGAAAGAAGGTGGAGTGCAATCTGATGATGAGAATCAGATATTAGGCGAAGGAGCAGCTGACTCGAGGTTTGAAAACTTGTTTGCACTAGCTTAAATAGAGGTTCCTCGAATTTGTGTTGAGGCTAGTAAAGCTACTATAGATGATGAAGCTTGTTATGACAGTGAAGTTGAGCTAGAGAGACTACTTCCTCCTTGTGAATATCCAGATTCTCCTGAAGATACTGATGAAGAATGGGCGAATTGGCAGAAGAAGGATAACCGTGGAAGACCTCGTAAGGAAGGAAAAAGTAAAGGTGATTATGATAAGCCTCCATACTTATGGCTGATGCAAACCTTTAACAATGGGGATGAGTTCAAGGATCAACTACTGAGGTATGTTTTAAAGACACAATATGATGTGAAGTTTAATAAATGGCATCCTCAGAAGCATTCAGCCGTATGCACTCACGAAAAGTGTAAATGGAGGATATATTTCTCGATGGAGAAGCCTATAAGGAAGTGGATGGTTAAAGTATACGAGGACATTCACAATCATTTGCCCACAGGAAGAGCTAGAATGCTGAAACAGGGAACAATTGCAAGGCTTTTCAAAGAAGAAGCAAGGCGACGACCTGAGATAAGGAGTTGTGATATCAAGGATGAGTTGATGCACATGTACAAGATATCCGTTTCAATATTTAAATGCAGAAAAGCCAGAAGGATCGCCTTAGATATGGCGTTAGATACTCAGAGACAACAATTTGCTAAGTTATGGGACTATGAGGCTGAGTTGGTGAGAATTAACAAAGATGTAACAACATAGATTGTAACCGTTGAGAAGGATGGAAGACAGGTTTTTGAAAGCTTTTATGTCTGCTTTGAACCTCTAAGGACAACTTGGAAGCAGTATTGTAGGCCTTTGATAGGTTTTGATGGTGCTTTCTTAAAGTGGGAGTTGAAAGGAGAGATATTGGCAGCAGTTGGTAGGGATGCCGAAAATAGGATTTATCCTATAGCGTGGGCTGTAGTAAGAGGTGAGAACAAGGACTCTTGGGAATGGTTTATTAAAAAGTTACAGTTTGACTTATGCTTGGGTGTAGGAGATGGAGTTACCTTCATATCCGACAAACAGAAGGTATACTTCTTCACAGAATCCCTTTTTAGATGATTTCTACTATGTTTAAAGTACTAATAATTGATCATTGTCTTAAGCAGGGTTTAAAAGTTGCTCTTGCAACTGTTCTTCCAAACGCCGAGCATAGAAATTGTGCAAAGCATGTCTACGGTAACTGGAAAAAGAAGTATGCTGATGTTGACTTCAAACCCTTTTTCTGGAATGTGGCGTACAACAAAACAGAGGGAGAGTACGATTTGCACATGAAGGAGCTAGAAAGTTATAACGAGGAGGCGCATATGGATTTGTTAAAGCTTGAACCACACACTTGGTGTCTAGCTTTCTTCACGCCAAACGCCAGATCCGCTAATGTTTGTAACAGCTTATCGGAGAGCTTCAACAGGACTATCAAAGGAGCTAGAGAATTGCCTTTGATTAACATGCTGGAAACAATTAGGAGACAAGCAATGACGAGTATTGCCCGAAGATTTAAAAAAGCAAACAGCTGCATACTTCCTTTCCCGAGAAAGATCGGAGATATATTGGAAGTACATAGGGAAGAGAGCAAGGATGCTTTTGTACTTACAAGTTCCGATGGTTTGTTTGAAGTTCTGCTGTACGGATGTGGGTACGAGGTTAGTCTTCGTCTGCGTCATTGTATTTGTCGTTTCTGGGACTTAACAGGCATACCTTGCTCACACGCAATTCGTGTTATCAATGAGAACCACCAACAACCAGAAACGTAAGCCATCTCGATTCTTATTACACGACTGTAATTTGGATACTAATTTGTTTGTGTTAAAGTTTTGTCTAATCAGTTTTTTTGTTGGTTTTTTTAATTGCAGCCATGTCTATTCTTATTACACGACTGCAGTTTGGATAGAAACCTATAGGAAGAACATAAAACCAGTTAATGGAGAAATTTTTTGGTCTAAAACTGGTAAAGATCCCATTGGAGTTCCAGGTTTCAGAAAGATGCCAGGGAGACCTAAGAAAAAGAGGATGAAGCCAGCACACGAGTCTCCTTCCAAACCAAATAGAGTGACCCGAGGTGGCAGGATAGTAACGTGTGGTAATTGTAAGAAGGAAGGACATAACCGTACTACTTGCAAAAATGATGAGTTTATGGTGCAAGGTCCAAAACGCAAACGTGGAAGACCTCGTAAGATACTTGTAAGTGTAGCTCTTCCTCCATAACATTTGTGTTTAAATTTACTATGAGATGTTTCACATATTACTCTTTACCATGTCAGGATGATGGAGCCAACAACCAATATCGCAAAAAGAAACGCAAGACTACTCAATCTCAACCTTCCCTTCCACCACGTACGCCTAATCAATCCCAAACTTCCATTGCACCACCTTCATGTACTGCGCCTCAACCATCAACAAGGCAACAATCTCAATCTGAAATTGCAGCATCATCATCTCATGCACCTCCTGGAGAATCATCTAATGCATCTCCTAGACGTCCTCGTGGTCGTCCTCCTGGAAGAGGACAAACCCATAAGAAAGTGACCATTCCAAGAGGAATTGGCGTGTACATGTGCCCCTTTACTGATCGAATATTCGAGTGTTTTGGCTCTAAGTCAAGAGAGATATGAGTGGCTCTTCCCATGGTCCAAATGCACGCAACTAGTGTCTCTTTTTGTTGTTCTTAAACCATTAAGTATCGGCTTTATTCTATTGGTTTCCAAACTCAGATTATGTTGTTTTGGCTTTTGTTTGTACTCAGTTACTTGGTTTTTGGTTTTAGGTACAATCAGATGTTGGTTACTTCTTTTTAGGTACTTGCTTTTATTTGTAAACTCTGGTTATGATGTATAAATGCATCTTTCTTCTTTCAATTTAGCTAATTGGTTCATGACTTTATTACTTTTCGAAAAGAAGATTGAATAGAAGACAAAAGGGACGTTTCATTACAAAACAAAACACCAAAAACTCATTACAACAAGGGAACAACAATACCAAATCAAAAACTAAGTTAGAAAACACAAAGCAATAATACATCCGAAGCATTACCAAAGCTAAGTTATCAAACACAACAACTTACTCACTTCAGAGCATTGACAATTACAGTCGTAACACATACAAATCCGACCCATGATATTATCACAAACTGACGAACAAGCTTCTCCTTTTCAATGCTCGATGCAATTTCTTGCTTCAACTTGATGTTCTCACTTTCCATTTTAAGCTACATCTCATATTTCTGGGTTTTTGATTCAATTTTCTTACCTTCTTCACTTTCAGTAGCTTCACCGACCAAAGCTCTCAGCTTCTTCAACTCCTCGAATTGCTCTCGGATTAAATCTCTGGCTTCCAACAATGAAGTTTTCTGCCAACCGTGAGGCTTCTCAACATCGAACCATCTGAAGAAATTGCAGGAGCCCCAATTTGCATCTCCACAGCCATAGAACCTTCTCCCTGGATTATCATCCGTCCATGCTTTCTTCAACATCGACGGCTTCCCACAGTGACATCGCACTTCACCCATTAAGCTCGATCTTCCAGTGTTTGCATTGGAGCCACTCCCAGAACTCTGGCTTCGATTCATCTTCTTTGTTGTTGTTTGACGATAAAATCTCTACAAAATCGACTTTTCTATGAAAGAGAGAAGGGAACGTGATTTAGGGATTTAGGTTTTACATTTGGGGATTTTATCAACTGTGTTAGATAATTTTTAAACCATGGATAATAAACAGAAGTTACTGTTTGTTTAACACCGTCTACAGTGCCGTTTACCTCTGTTAGCGAGTCGTTGTCTAACGAGCGTACGACCAACACTTGAAAATTTAAGTTGGGCACAAAAAATAGTTCAGGTTTCTTTATGGGCACCTAAATACTTTGAGTATTAAAAAGCTTAATGAAATTTAGTTCAGGTTTGTTTATGGAATTTTCCATATAAACAATACTAGAGAGAAAACCTAAACCATACATAATCGAATGATACTTGGAAGAGAATCACATTACATGCTCTGATCCTCGACCTAAAGAATATACAGTAAAACTTCTATAAATTAATATTGTTAGGACTTCAAAATTTTATTAATTTAAAGAGTTATTAATTTATCGATTTATAGAGATATTTTATAGTTCATATTTTTAATGTTCATCAAAATACAAAAAAATATCCTCAACAATGTAAAATTCATTCAGAAAATATCATATCAATAATTTTGAAAGATAAGCCAACCAATATTTATAAACTTAAAATAGCAATATAATCACATTTTACTATATTACATTATTTATATATACCTAAATGTATAATTATTCATTTATATAATTATTGGGACTATATTTTTACATAGAAATTCTAAAAAATTATTATCTTATTATCTTATCGAAATTTGCTAATTTTTACATTGGTCCGACTCGAAACAGACAAAATTTATTAATTTATTGTGATTCTTAATTTATGTAGTATTAATTTATAGAAGTTCTATTGTATATGACTTGGTTCAGAACCTCTTAATTACATTTAAAAAAAAGTATATGACATTCCAAATCATTACTACCAACCTTTTTTTAAACACAAAATTTGTGAAGTTTGACCAAATTTATAGATAAGTAGTTTCTTACAAACTTGCTTTCGAGTAAATAAAATTCAACAAATTTTTTATAGTATGTGATTATTGCAACTGCAGCTTTTGTATTTACGTTTGCATTCACATGAAAAAATTACCCCAAACAAAATATTTGGCAAGAGGATTATTTAATTAAATCATATTCTTAAATCCCATACAGAGCGGCAAGAGTATTATTTACAAGATCTTAGTGAACTTATTTCAAGTTCAAATCACTCGTGGCCGCAGCCGGAAACAGAGGCCAAGCTCTCGGCCCACCTAGAAGAAAAGCCCACTCAGACAACAAGGCCCACAATTCAGAATGGTCAATCAATCCTCACGCTACGATACAATGACCATTCCCTGTGTCTTGTGATCAATGATCACACAAAAAAACTTGACTTCAAGTTTCTCTTTTCTCGTCACCGTCACCGATAAGCTTCCCTGCAACAGTCACAAGATTAATAGAAGGATTTTCACAAGATTTATCTATGAGAGTTTCACCTTTTAAAGATGGATTTTCTTTTTCGGCTTGTGCGAAAAAGAGTTTGGCTTTATGTGCCACTTCGGCTTCAAGAACTGCCTCCAACATAAGATCAGAACCTCTCGCACTCTCTGCAACCAAATGAATTAGGGCACATATTTCTCAAAACCAAGGCGTCGAAAACGGTGGCCTCTGAGCTATAAACATTTGGAAAGAAAAGACGCAACCAAGAGTTCAGAAGATTCTTCCTCTACCTTTGCGATTAGGGAGCAACTTTGCCATTTCAGCTGAAACCGGAAGAACATGTGAGGGACTTGAATCGGTGCCTAGAGTGTGACTTTTGCCACTGACCGCCTCAGATAACCGTGCAAATGTCGTCGCTTGGGCGTGTAGGTTAACCGAAGCCGACGACGACGAGCCACTAAATTCTTGAGCCTTTTGAGGGCATAAAAGAGAGAATAAAGAGTGTGAATTTGACACAACTACTAAAAAAAAGAAGAAGAAGAAGAGAAAACAAATGAATCAAGAAGACCTTTGTCCAATGATCTGCACTCTTATGTCTTTCTTCACCGTTGTTGACCAATGTAGCATTCCCTAAAACGACAGAACCAGATAAGGAGCAAGCAGGAAAAGTAGTGAGTTAGGTTTATACTTTATACCATTGGTGGTCGGATTAGATTCTGGAGAATGGTTGTCCACTCTTCGAGTCAAAGGACTAGAATTGAAAAGAGAGAAACTTGCTCCATGGCTAATAGCATCCACTTGTGCTCGCAAATCTTGAACTTCTTTCGAAATCTAAAACAAGAGCAAATCAAGAATGAGAGAGAGATACACAAGACTTTGCCTACTGATTCTTACCCTCAAAATTCACTACAAAGAAGACACCCTTTTGATTCAAGATTAAAGGTAAAACAACAAGGATCTTGAAAAATTCAAGAACAGAAGAGAAAATAAGAGGAACCTCTTGCATTTGAGGCTGCTTCATGACGCCGTCTATGTGACCACGAGCCATTTGAATGTAGCCAATAGCTCGTCCGAACAATCTTCCTCCTGTTCTAGCGATAATCGGAAGATCCTTTGGCCCTGTGAATCGGAATTCACTGAGTCGAATACTTTGTAATTTAGTATCGAAGCCTTTCTATATAAGATCGATGAATTTGGCAGAAGAACACGAAAGATCGAACCTATACTACAATCTCAATCAGAGACTAACCTACAACAGCAGCAGTGGCACCGATTATGATTAAGATCTCACCGTAAGAGAGCCCAAGCATTGCTTCCTTCTCCGGCGTCCGATCGCCGGTTTTCTTCTCGCCGCCTTTAGTTCCTTCGGCATCGGTGAAGAAGAAGTCTTACAAGGCCGAGATATAACTTTTTGGGCTTAAATGATTTTGGGCCGTGAGTTCAGCACAAACCCACCTAAACTCAATAGCTAACGCTTTCTTCCCATTCTCCAGGTTAAAGAGCGTTTAAAAAAATATTTGAGTTCTGAAGAGAGAGGGAGGACATCTCCTAGCTTTGAAGAGATCAGAAATGGGTTTTACGTTGTAGAGAGGAAAGAGACGCAGCAACAGGAGAACAAAAAACAGAGAGATGTCAACAAGGATATTTATGCCTGCCAGGTGTTTGACAGAATGTTGCTGCTGATATTTACAAAGAAAAAAAAAACGAAGAGGGAGTGTAAGAGAAAGGGAATGAAGGTCAAGCACGCACTGGTGTTTGCACAGCTGCGATGTAGACATAAAACAGTTTTGCAGAAGGTTGCAAAATGGAAGAAACATAAATTCAAACAGAAGCACAACAAGCAGCGGGAAAAGATATGGATGGTCTAGTGATGTTGTTAGATGACAAAGAAAACAAAATGGGAATATTAGCATGTGGTTTCTGGAAAGCTTTTCTCGTTTGTTACAACCGTATGTACGAAGGTTTTGATGGAATGGAAGAAACATAAGGCCAAATACAAGTACACAAACAAGTACAAGGCTATGTACAAATGGGGGTCTTTATGAAAACATGTCGTCTTTCCATTGAATTTCATATTAAAGCTCAAGCATACTAAAAAGCACCTCAGGGAATGATGAAAGAAAAAGCAGCATGGGTATCAAAAGGCTTACCAAATGCAACAATTTTCTTAACAGTCATCAATGCAACAATGTTATTGAGGTTGATGAAAGTGTAAAAGAAGCAGTCTTTGACAAGTATCTGCAAGGTTAGAGACTCATTTGAGTCTCTCATCCAATATAATATTGATATTATAAATATAATTTAATTTAACAATTATTTTTAGTTTTACAAAAAAAATTAAACCAATTATAAAAAGCCATGTGTTTTATAAGTCTCTCATGAGTCTCTCAGAGTCTCAAATGAGAGACTCATCTCATTCTCTCTCTTCTTTTTTTATTTTTTTCTTTTTTTGAATGGTGAGAGACCCATTGAGAGACTCACATTGCGTATGGTCTACGGTTTGAAAGAAGCACATGGAAAGTAGCGGTTCAGAAATCCAAATCAGTGGTACTAATATTGGTTACCACAAATCATTAATACAACACAGTCACTACTCCTCCATTAGAACAAGATTACATAACAAAGAGCAACAAACAGACACTACTCATCCAATAGATAACACAAACATGGTTCTTGTACAAACTGACAAACCCATCACAATGAAGACAAATACTATATACTCAAAGATACATAGTTTCACCTTCACGAAGAAGTTCTGACAAAAACCATGCTGCACTGAAACCTTGTCGGAATGCCTCATTTGCTTTTTGAGGTTGGGCTAACATCACTGTTTTCCCCTTTGTTTGTAGATCCATCATCATACACCTGAAATCGAAATCACCTGTAACAAGCAATATGACATCCCCCTTCGGTGGTACCTTACCAAGAATGTTATAACGTCCATCGTTATACATAAATCTTGTTAGCATAAGATCACGAGTCTCATGTTTTTTCTTCCAACAGTCTTTACAAATTACGTTCATACTACTCTTCTCTTCACTAGCCCAACTAGCACAACCATTGCATAGACAATATCTCTCAGGAGCATAGTTGAAGTCAATTCCATGTACGTTCAGACACAGATCAATTTCACCACAAAAATCAACCTTATGCACGAAGTAGTCAGGATTAACACTGTGGAGAGAGTTGTTGATATTGTTTACCAGTAAATCATTGTTGTTTTCATTAGGCAAAGGTACTTTGTTTAGATAAAATAACACACTTGGAACGCCTTATAGTTTCACCGATTGTTGCGGTTATCCTATGTTATGTGTCTTTTGAATACATCAATGAAGTTTAAGTAATTGTACATTTCTTTTCTGACTGATCTCTAATATAGCTTAAGTTCTTATGATATATGCTTGTTAGTACTTATTACATCAACTGAGTGGTTTGTACATGAAAAATGTGATAATAGTCATCTTCAACATAATTCTCGTCTATTTTTTCTATAAAAGAAATTCCAAATAATTTTTGCAAGTCACCTCTTAATTTTCTAGATTTATGACAACTTTAATATATTCATGTAGAATTTCACTGTATTAAACATCAATTATCAAAACTTTATTCATTGTACACATACATTAAGTTCAATCGCTTAAGCAAAACTGCACAAAATTCTTACATAAAGTTATAGCTTACAATATAATATAAACTTTGCCTCGTCTACGAAGAAATTTAAAATTTAAAATTATTTTCTTTAAAATTATTTTCCAAAAAAATATTTCAATTCAAATTGCTCCAATAGGTCTTTCCCACTGAAAACTTGACGATGTAATAGTAGTTGTGATTTATGAAAACTTTTAATATATTCATGTAAAATTTCACTGTATTAAACATCAATTATCAAAACTTTATTCATTGTACACATACATTAAGTTCAAATCGCTTAAGCGAAACTGCACAAAATTCTTACTAAAGTTAGAACTTACAATACATAAACTTTGCCTCGTTTATGAAAAAGTTTAAAATTATTTTCCCAAAAAATATTTCAATTCAAACTGCTCCAATAGGTCTTTCCCACTGAAACCTTGACGATATAATAGTAGTTGTGATTATCATTATATATGGATATGTGTTCCCGCCTACTAATAAAACACATGATAATACACATATTACATGAAATAGACATATGTATCTAATGTTGACTCGCAAAGAAATACAAAACATCTAATGTTTTTTCACTATTTTGTTAAACCCAAACTTTCTTAGGTGCACTATAAAGAGCTAGTTTCCATCTCTTTTACCTGTTTGACCAGAATAGATTTTAGACAATACTGATTCTGTAAGACTGCCACTTGGGCATACAAACCATATGATAACACTAAATAAATATAGAGAAAACTTGGTAAGACATATTAAATATTTTGGATAGATCTTCCCCATATATGCCACTTTAATGAAAGAGTCTTGAAACTTTTATCCATTATGTTTTTATTTATCTATTTGGTTGCATCTTTTTAGATTTTTCATTTAAGTTGAGTTTTATGCTAGTTATGACTTGATCACTTAAAATATATACTTTATGCATTTCATGCCATGAATGTGTTTGTGAAAATGTTTGAGACAACTTTTATGAGGTCTACATAACTTTTAGGATGTTAGTGAACTAAATTAATGGTATTGATTATCTACCTGCAAACAAAACAATAGATTAATTTAATAATTAGTAAAGTTATAATTGACATGAAAGATAATTAGTAACATTTGTGAATTTCATGTTTTAATATAGTGTTTAATCCAATCTATGACATCATTGTTTGATTGTCAATTCATCCTGTCTAATGTTTTTATTTTGTTTTTACTTATTGCATTTTATCATCTTGCATCTCTTAGCCTTTAATGATCATCTTCATTGTGAGTCTTTCAATAGATTTCTAATCATTAAAAAATAGAAAAAGGAAAGAGAAAGATGGATCTCTCAAATGAAAGATTATGAGAGACTCTTAAAAAAAATTTATATTGCTCATTTTTCTCCTATAAAAATGAGTGGCTCAATTCTTTTTAAAACTTATAAATTAATTATAAAATATACTGTAATTACATCTAAAATGTTAATATTATAACAAGAAGTCCAAAAGCGTCTCTCACCAATGCAAATGCTCTCACCCTTCATTTTTAGTCAAATTTTGGGCCCCCACTTATATACAATACCTTAATGCTCATGAGTATTATTAGCGTTTGTATGTGAAGGTTGATTGTCTATATATATTTTTTTCTCTACATCTTTATGTGGGGTTTTTTTTTCTAATATACGCATATTTAAAATGTTTATTATTTCAATCGTTTGTACAAAAAAAAAATATATGAATAGACAATTTTTAGAAAAGAATTTGCCTCAGGTCTCCAAAAAGTGTAGGCACCGCACTGCATCCGAGGAGCGATAACTTACAAGATTATGTAGAGCTGAGGGGTGAGTATCAACAATTTATGAGGCCCTGACTACAAGTAGCCTTGAAAATAGGTGACCGCTTCACATTTGATTTGGTGCTTAGCGGCTTTCTGTTTACTAAGCAAATCACCATAATGTATTTTTGTTGAGGGCTCAGAGGAAATGTTTTAACAACATCAATTTCTTCTAAAATAAGTACAAATCAAACCACAAAATGGTATAGAGAATCAGTTTGGTTCCAAATGTAGGCAAAACAATGAGGAGAAAATGGACATGGTCAGCCAATTATTGAAAAATTTGTATGGTCTTCTGTTACTGCCTGTTTATCGAAAAAAGCTGGACTAAAAAACATGATCGTAAACACTTTCAACCTCAAAAGTGACAAAACAATGTGTAAACAATTTAACCAATCCTATTAGTATGAATCTGGTCCAGTTTCTTCCCAATTGGATCATTTTCTCTCTTGTTCCACCAAGTGAAAAGTGGACCTATACAAGACAAATCTGACACAATTTTCAGCACTACTTGCATTGGTCAACAACAACATGGTAAGATTTAAAATTTAATTAGGCATGCAATCAAAGATTTCTATGGTTAATGACATATTCATTGTGTTTCTCTTATCCCAAAAAAAAAAAAAATGTAACTCCAACATTTTATAGTTAGTTCAGGAAAATCATGCAACCGTGTACACAATTTTTTTAAAAAAAAAATCATGGCGAATCTCCAAGCCATTTAAACAATATATAGTTTGAAATATAGACAAGTGTGTAAGTGTGTCATATTTCATAATTCATAAATGCAAAAACAAATGTTCGACTTTGATTGCAATTTCAGAAACTCACGGACTTCCCTACTTGTTCTGATTTTCCCGACCCCATCAACACTTTTTTTTGTTTCTCTATCAAATTTTGATTAATAAAATTTCTTTCTTCCCAACTAAAAAAAAATCTCCAAAGTGCCAGCCATTTTGCCCCTGTCCTCTCCTACTTACTCTCTTCTCTTTTGCTTCCAGCCATCGATCACGAGCCCATTTATGAACCCTAACCCTAAACCCTAACCCAATGTAACATCTCCCTCCACTTATATATCCCTCACATCAATCATATATACCAAACTCTCTCAAGAACCAAAAAATTAAACCCAATGTTCACCGCAAGGTTTCATATTGTCATCATCACTCTAAACCTTATAGTCCTGTACGCGGGAGGGCGTTTAATACCACCTGATAGCGTTCCAAGCACGTCCATGAGGCCTTTAACAGTCGATGACACAGTCAAGTTGAATCCGAGGAATCAGATTTTCCGTGGGACAGAAGTAAAGAGTTGTATGCCTAAGGGGTTCCGACCAAGATCGGCTCCGAGCCGGTTTGTAAATTATCACCCTCTTGTTTCCGCCAAGTGTTCCTCGTCCAAAGCTACCTCAGGGTCCAAGATATCGCCTTGATTAATTTTCTTTTCTAATCTAGAATTTAACTATGCAAATAAGAATATGATGTTGTTGATTCTTTTGGTGTTGATAATTTATGAAGAAAGTATATGTAATGCAAGTGTATGTGTTATTTTATATATTTTTAACATTCATGGAATCAAAGAAAATGTTGTTGTTAATTTGTCACATTCTTGGACGGAAGGTTTAACTATTTTCTACCATGTATGTGGTGGTGCCGAATAGATCATAACTTAGTCCATATAATCTTTTCGAATTTGGAACTAAAACAGCTTAAGTTAGTTTCGTCGAGACTGACCTTGAGATATTTGGAACTAAAACAGCTTAATTTAACTAATTTGTTTTTCGCTGTGAATTACTCCTCTAACAGTGGTTTTATACAACATGAGTTCGTTAAGAAGTCTTCTACTTAATTTACATGGATTCATTCCAAAATTTATTAATGTGTATTATAATTTTTTTCGCTATAAATTACTCATCTAACGATGGTTTTAGAATTTTTCCTCACTATAAACTAATTTTTCAAAAATAGTTTTATACAACATGAATTCGTTAAGAAGTCTTTTAATTAATTTATACGGTTTGATTCCAATTTTTTTAATCTGGTTGTAAATATATATTTTGTGAGAAAATAAATTTAATATTTAGAAAAATGCATCTAAAGCTTAACAGATGAAGTTAGCAATTAAATACCATTTTGGTGGTTTATTTCTTTGTTATATACAAAACTTTTTTGAGAGTAATATGCATTATGTTAGGTGGTCACAGTGTATTCAATTTAATATTTGAAGTGATTTGTAATGATTTGAGTTTTAATGAGTTTTATATGATTTGGTTGAATTATGAAAGTTGTTAGGATTTGTTATTAAAGTTATATAAATCCCAGATAAAACCATGAGATTTGAATTTTTATATTTTTAATTAGGAAACTCCATTAAAACATCTTAAAATCACTTCAAATCTTTTAAAATCTACTATTTAAAATATTTCTAATAACAGTGAATTTGATTTAGTTTTTACAAATTCTTGATTGACGTACATGAATTTAAAAAAGACATTTTAAAAATTATTAGTTGAAAAATAAAAGATTTTAAAAAAACCACACAATCTTTTAAAATTATTAATTCAATACACCCCAGAGTTTAGTTTTTTCTTTAAGTTGGAAAAAATATATTAAAATTTGCTTATTTTTTTTGTAATTTGTTAACACATTTGGTTCAGACAAAAAATAATAAATCTCCCAATCCATTGTATTTCTATAATTGCAGAACCCGAAGAGTTGAGACTTGAGCTCACTCTTGCTCTCTCTTCAGCAACGCAAGTATCACTCTTCTCAAGAAGAGAGAATCCCTTTTTGCTCTCTGCGTCTCTCTCGTTGGATCTACTTCTTTCAGATCCAGGTTTGTCTTCTTCCTCTTCCTTAATCTCATCATAACTTGTGTTTCTCCAAAAGGGTTTCTGCTTCTGTTAACTCTTCGTTTAGGTCCTGAGCAAAGTCACAAAGTAAACAAAAGAGAAAAAAAAAAGCTATGAGCTTGAAGATATCTGTTTCATATTCTCAAAAAATGCAGAAATTGAAAAACAAAAATAGGGTTTATGTGAATCACTCGCAGTAAACTTTTCTGGGGTTTTCGTAGTTACTAAATTAGGAATCACTTCTCGTTTTGTTCTTAGTTAGTCATTAAAATCGAACTTTAGTGAGCTTATGGCAAAGCAGAACATGAGCTTAGACTTTAATTAAGCGATAATTTCCCATTTTAGTTACTTTACTTATTGGCCTTTTTTGCTTTGGTACCATTTGATTATGGAACAATATACATTTTACTGATTGTAGGTGACAAGTAAAGGTTGAAATTTTTTTAAGATTTTAGGAAAATTTGGGTTCTTGAGTGTCAAAAAATGGAGGAGATACTTTACTTATTGGCCTTTTATGTTTTGGTACCATTGATTATGAAACTATTAAACGTTTTACTGATTGTAGGTGACAGGGAAAGGTTGGAACTTTTTAAAGATCTTTGGAAAATTTGGGGTTCTTGAGGTTTAAAAAATGGAGGAGATACAGTCTCAATCAGATCTTTACCGTTCATCTTCGTCTTCTGCAAGTAGTCCTACTAGCAGAGTCCCATCTAGTCACTTCTTCTATGTAAGAAAACCAGGTTCTCTTAGGCAACCTATATCCTTTGAAGACTCTCCTGAGTGGGAAGACACTGATGCTGATGTAAGAATGGAAGACGAAGCTGGTGGTGGCGATTCTATCAACGACGCTACTGCAACTCCCGTTTCTCCGTCGCTGTCGAAACTCAACAGCGGGTCAATGGCTTCTCCTCCGGTTATGCCTGAAGGAGGAGGAGGAGGTGGAGGTGTGGGAATTGTCGTTAGGAAGATCGCTGGTGCTTCTATTGCTTGGAAAGATTTGACTGTTACTATGAGAGGGAAGAGAAGGTATTCTGATAAGGTGGTTAAGAGTTCGAACGGCTATGCGTTCCCCGGGACTATGACGGTAATCATGGGTCCTGCGAAATCCGGGAAGTCTACACTATTGAGAGCACTTGCTGGTAATGCCATAAGCATTTGACTATATTGTCAGTATAAACATTGTAAATGAAGAACTCTTATTTTCTTGCTTTTTGTTCGTTTTTCTCATGATCTCATGTTTTATAGGAAGATTGCCTCCTTCAGCAAAAATGTTCGGCGAGGTGTTTGTGAACGGCTCAAAATCACATATGCCTTATGGATCCTACGTGAGTCACTGTTGTTTTTAGTTTTCTTGATCTTTTCTTCTTTCAGTTTGTTAAACTTTGTGAGTTCCTTTTTGCTGCAATTGCAGGGGTTTGTTGAGAGGGAGACACAACTGATTGGATCGCTTACGGTTCGTGAGTTCCTGTACTATTCGGCGCTTCTTCAGCTTCCAGGTTTTCTCTGTCAGAAAAGGAGTGTTGTGGAAGACGCGATCCAGGCCATGTCTCTGAGTGATTACGCAAACAAATTGATTGGTGGTCACTGTTACATGAAGGGACTCCGAAGGGGCGAAAGAAGACGTGTCTCTATTGCTCGTGAGCTCGTGATGCGACCTCATATCTTATTCATCGATGAGCCTCTTTATCATCTTGACAGGTTCTTAACCAGTTCAAGACTTTAATGTTATTGTATAGTAGAATCTTGCATTCTGAAATTTGCTTTCTTTTTTGGCTCTCTTAATAGTGTTTCGGCACTGCTTATGATGGTGACTCTAAAAAAGCTTGCGAGCATGGGATGTACACTTGTGTTCACGATTTATCAAAGCAGTACCGAAGTGTTTGGTTTGTTTGATAGAATCTGCCTTCTATCAAACGGAAACACGCTCTTCTTTGGGGAGACACTTGCTTGCTTACAGGTACATGTGTAAATAATGTTTTGAACTTGAAAGATTTACTCATATCAAGGCCAAAAAATCACTCTCTAAATTCTTATGTTTACTCGTGACATGTCTCCTTGAAGCACTTCTCAAACGCTGGATTCCCATGCCCGATAATGCAAAGCCCGTCGGATCATTTTTTGCGGGCTATAAACACAGATTTCGATAGAATTATTGCAATGTGCAAGAACTGGCAGGTACAGCTAGAGAATTCTAGGATTGTGTTTCTTTCTTTCTTGTAACATTAGTTTTCTGATATGAGCTGAAATGTTAAAACAACAGGACGATAATGGGGACTTTTCAGCTGTTAATATGGATACTGCTGTTGCTATCCGCACTCTCGAGGCGACTTATAAATCATCTGCAGATGCTGCCTCCGTCGAGACTATGATACTCAAACTTACTGAAAGGGTAAACAATTGTCTTGTTTCCGAACTTCATAACTGTAAATATACATCTAACGTTAGTAGATCTAAGTTTCTTGTTTTATTTTGCAGGAGGGCACACAGCTTAAATCCAAGGGAAAAGCTGGTGCTGCTACGCGTGTTGCAGTGCTCACTTGGAGATCGCTNAATGAGTTGAGAAGGCGAACAAAAAGCAAGAACTAAGAAATTAGATGTTTTTTAGAAGAAATTTGCGGAAGGTTTTGATAATCTTTGAGGAACACAAGTTTTTTTGCTAATAGAAAGAAGTGTTTGTTTGGTAAATCTCAAGTCGGTTATTTGGGTCATGTAATATCGCAGGAGGGTGTCTTTACAGACCCAAATAAAATTCAAGCTGTGTGCAGGAATAGCCATTTTCGAAATCAGTGAAAGAGTTAAGAGGTTTTCTTGGTCTTACTGGATATTATAGAAGATTTGTGAAAAATTATGGTACCATAGCCAGACTTCTTACTGAATTATTGAAACTAGATCAGTTTGAGTAGACTCCTCATGTGCAATTTGCATTCGAAACACCGAAGACTGCCATGATCTCTTCCCCAATATTGATTTTACCTGATTTTGCGGAGGTTTTTGCAGTAGAACCAGATGCTTCCGGCTTTTGTATTGGTGCGTTTTTTATGCAAAATATTAGACCAATTACTTATTTCCGTCATGGTTTGAGTGTTAAAGAGCTGCTGAAACCAATATATGAACGTAACTTGATGGCAATCATGTTAGCCATTCTCAACTGGATGCACTACTTATTGGGGGAGGCGAATCGTTGTCTGAACTGATGAAAAGAGTTTGAAATATATGTTGGAACAAAGAGAGGTTTTTATGGATTGTCAGGGGTGGATGATAATATTACTAGGATATGATTTTGATATCGTCTATAAGCGTGGTGTTGAGAATGCGGCTGTAGATGGTTTATCAAGAATGGGTGTTCTCGTAGCTGAATCTGTGAGTGTTTCTTTTTATTGGCTCTTACTCTGCCATTTCCATTGCAACTACATGATTTGTACAAGGAGATTGATGGGGACAAGGTGATACAAAAGCTGAAAGCCGCGGTTATGGCCAATATTGTTGACACATCAGGGTACACTGTGGTCGGTGGTAAACTCTTTTACAAGAATATCGTTTGATGATCTCTCAGAACCCGGATCATTTACCTTTGATTATCTAAGAATATCATACTGGATTAACAGGTGGACATTCAGAGGTTTTTAAAACAACGAAACAGATTCAGACTTCCTTTTATTGCAAACACATGAAAAAAGATAGTCTGAAATCTCTTTCGAAGTGCGCAATCTCGCAAACACATAAATACTCAACTTTGTGTCCTGCTAGATTGTTACGGCCATTGCCGAATTCTGAGAAAGTGTGGGAAGATGTGTCTATGGATTTTGTTAAAGGTCTTCCAAATTCACATGGGATGAATGTAATTGGTGGTTGTTGATCAGTTAAGTAAGTATGTACATTTCATTGGTCCATATTTCTTATCTCGTATGTTTTTAATAAAAGTTAGATGACAAAAAAAAAAAAAAAAATTGGTGACGATAGTTTGATAAATAGAAGAAGTGAATTTAAACCGTATATGTGTTCCCCCGAAAACATTTTTTTTTGACAAAATCGATACAATTATTCTCTATAACAAATTTATATGTTTTTAGATTTTTAAGCTTTTCCGTTTGATAACCCAACCTTAGCCATAAGCCCATCAATAAACAAACCCAAATTCCTCTCAGACGATCCACTGCATCTCAACGCACCTTCCAAACTCATTTTCACCCGTCCGATCGATCCCTTGACTTTCTCCCTCGAGTTTCCACACATCAAACGGTCAATACTCATCTTCACTTCATCTCTCCCAACGAAACTCCGATCCTCACACAGATTCATCCCGATCTCCCAATCGTCAACCACAAGCTTCCGATTCGTAACCTGATCGGTCAAAAGCGGGAAACAAAGCAACGGAACCTCACACCAAATGCTCTCCAGGATCGAGTTCCATCCACAATGAGTCAAAAAGCCTCCGATGCTCGGATGCGACAGAACCGTCATCTGACAACACCAAGGGATCACGATCCCTCGATCTCCGGCCTCCGAATCGAAATTCTCCGGCAACGGATTGTTCTCGTCGGAGCTAACGATATCGGGACGAACCACCCAGACGAAGTTGACTCCGCTCGTCAGGATCCCGTGAGCGATCTCGACCAGATCTTTCTTCGTGACGTGTGCGTAGCTGCCGAAAGAGACGTACAGAACCGAACCGGCCGGTTTAGTGTTGAGCCACTGCGTGCAATCGGATTCTGACCAGAGACTCGTTGTGACCGAACCGGTTTTGAGATTGAACGGTATGATCGGTCCGATTGCGTAGAAAGGGATTTTGGAATTGAGAGCTTGAATCGTTTTGGATTCGAACTGGTGAATCGTGTTGCAGAGAACGAAATCGACTTTCTTCACGTCTTCGAACGCTTTGAAGATGATTAGGTGAACCACCGAGGAAATATCGGTTTCTTGTAGATACGACGCCGTGTCTTTCGGGTTTATTGCTTCTACTCCGGGAATGTAATCGATTAGATCGCCGCGAGATTCTGATTGACGAGAAAAAAAGAAAGAAAGAAACGGGTGAGATTTAGATAATTAGGAAAAATCAAGGATGAGTTTGGTAATAGTTTATTAGTTTTTGTGAATAAAGTGAATTTACGGACCTAATGAACTTGACTTAAACAAACAGGGGAGATTTAGATAATTAAGGGAATTGAAGGATGAGTTTGGTAATAGTTTTTAAAGAGTGTCCCTACAAGAAAGTTAATTTATGGACCCAACCACACCTGACATTATTCACATGCGCCATTATATGACAAATTAAAAGAGGCTTTTATGTGAAGACCCTACTTTCATTATTTTCCCCATATTTATATCGTTAGGCTATACTTTTTTGTTTTTTGTTTTTGTGATTTTTTGGTCGGCAAATCGTAACGCTTTTACTTTAATATTTTGTTTTTGTGCAACTACTTTTTAATATATATTTTTAAAAAATCAATAAGAAACATATAAAATAGAGTCACTTAGGTAAATCCGTAGATATTATTTTCTTAAGACTTATTTGAAATAAATAAAGTCCCTTAGGTAGATATCATTTTTCAGGCTAATTTTAAAAAATGATTACCATGTCAAAATTTCAGAATAAAATTTAAACTAATAACAATCATTAAAAGAAAAAACATGCGAATTAATAAACCAATTTAATTTTCGACCAATTTAAATTTTTGCCATCCATTGTTTTCACAAATATAAAAACAAAATTTGACTGTGAATGTACTATGTACACCACATAATAACAGAATATTCGAATATTGGACCGGCAAACATGAAATGAAATCTTTATATATAAAATATAAAAACATGAAATGAAATGGTCATAAATTTCTTTTTTCTTTCCTATTCAACAAGCAAATCTACATCCAAATCTATCTTACATTTCAAAAAAAAAAAAATTATAGACGTTGACCAAGAATTTACCCTATTCAACACTGTTTTTTCCCCCCGTGAAATGTGAAAGATCTACCGTTATTATTAACGAAACAAAATTAGAGAAAATTAGGGAATTAAATGAGGCAAAATCCCAAAAAAAAAAGAATGTAAAATCAAAGAAGAAGATAATACCTTGAGCACCAAAATGGCCATGCATCCGAAGAAGATCCATATGGTAATAGAGAGAAAAAACCAAAGCAGCTTCGGTCCAAAACGATACACAAACCAAACCGAACTTCCTCGCAACCACCGACGGCCACACGAAGAACGTGTCGGCGATCATAACATTCACACCTTCTCCGACAAGACTCGCCACAAGCTCCTCCACGTGCGCCGAGAACACGTGCAGCAGCGACGACTGGTACTGGTCATGGTTCAAAGAACGGTCAAATCCAATCGGAAGACCATCGGAAACAGTCGCGTACCGGATGTCAAGACCAGATTCCGATCTAACTCCGGCGAAAATATCACCGGAGTTTATTTGGTGGTGGTTGTAATGAGTGTTGACGAACGTGACGGTGATCCCCTGTGACGCTAGCTTGATGGCTAAGTGTACGAATGGGTTTACATGTCCTTGGAATGGATATGGGATCAAGAGAGCATGAAGATGATGATGATGATGATGATGATTGTTAGAGTTTTTAACGTCCGCCATTAAAATTGGGATTTTTTTTTTTTTTTTGAGGAGCTTTTAGGTTATGAGGAGAAGCAAAAGAAATGAGAGAAATTTAAAGGTTATATTTTGTTTTTGTTTTTATAAATTAAATAAAAAGAAGAATCTGTGATTAGGAAAAAGAAAAAATAAATGGGGGCAAGTTGAGAATAAATGAATGACTTTGCATTGATTCGCGGAAATGCCCATAGAAGTGGATGGTTAGTGGCATTTCTATGCATTTTCTCCTCTTTGGTTTTTAAATTAATATATAAAATCAAAATTGTACTAGGATTAATGATTTTATTTCCTGATAAATATCTTTGATCTAATCCAGTCAGATACCAGTAGGCTAGAATCTAGTTCCCAATAAAAAAAGGTTATGACTAGAGATGTCAATCGGACCCGCTGCCCGCGGGCCAGACCCAAGTAGAAATGAAGCGGGGCGGGCTTGGGCCTGGAAAATTTGTCCGCCTCATTTGCGGGCCTAGCGGGCAGACCCGTGCGGATATGCGGGTTGAGCGGGTAAAACCGCTGCGGAGTTGCGGGTCAGGCGGACAAAACACCGATTAGAACTCGATTTGCATGAAATCGATTCATCATCTCTAATTTCAATTCATCTTCTCAAATTTCTTCATCGATTGAGCATCAAGATCTACATCTCTTAGATTCCGCCATTGATCTCCATCTACTCTTATTTTCGATTGATATCTTCTCATGATGGCTATGAAAGTTTCTTTGCCGATCGGTCGGAAATAAGAGTATATGGACATAAAATTTTCCACTCAAACGAATGCCCCATCGAACTTAGCTTATAATTTTTGTCTGAAATCCTGCAATTTCTTCTCTGCGTCTGCTTTTGAGGTAAACTTAATATGTGTATTATCAATCTTTTTTTTTTTTAACCAATGTATTATCAATCTTTGTTCTTAGATTTTCACGATTTAAGTTTTAGGGCATGTTGTGTGTTCTACTTCTTAGATACATATGTTATTTATACTTTACCATTTTTGCATTTGGTTATACATTCACATGATATCGGCTGAAACTGTTTTGCAAATATTTCTATCGAAATATTGTAGTATTTTGGTCTCTTGTGTGCTGGATTGTTGTTTTGACCTCGCTGGGTTAAGACTTAAGAGTAGATAATGTTGAAACTGAAAGTATTAATCGATCAAATTTATTGTCAAAGTGGAGATTTTTTTATTAGCAAAGACTTCATAAATGAAACGAGGTATGGATTTTGTGCTTTTGCGCCTAGTAGCTTCTTTGGTTAGTATGCAAACACTTATCCCATATACATTCTTGCCCTTCTTTAAACATGTACACGTATTGCTTCACTTAGTGATATGAAAAACTGGTGTGTTCTTGTTGCTTCTCTTATTTCATTTTAGAATTTCAGTTTGATTTTCCTTTCATGACCTTTTGTGAATCAATGTCCGCGACTGTTCTAGTGGACATTGCTCCTTGATTCAAAAGCCTTTTTCTTTGTTTCCGAGATCAAGAGGAGAGACGGAAAAAGACGGAAAAAACCGTTGGTGACGTATTATATCTAATCTAGAAAGACAGGAGTTGTATTAATGTTTGTTCAGACAAAAGTAGCCACATAAGAGGAAGATACTCAAAACTCTGATTGCTTGTGTTTTGTATTTTTTTGTTTCTTCTTCTGTTTTGTCCTTTGTGTTCTGTACCAAGGCTGTTTGAATTTTCTCTTACTTTGGTTTTATTTCCGCTTGCTGAACTTTGGATTTGATGCAATACGTTTACTTTGTTTGGATTTCATGACCTTTTGTTGCTTCTCGGATTGGTTTTTAAGTGTTTGATGTTTATTGTATCTTTGCATATCTGTGAATTTACAAGAAACGTAGCTCTGTTTTCTTCTTCTTGTTTATGTGACGTTCTTGCTTAGATCAGGTTTAGTATAGCATTTCGAGCTGGATTATTGGAAGGAGAATGGTGCGGTCTGGTTTAGTATAGCACCGTGCAGATAAGTTTTCATTGTAATCTCGATAGATTTTGAAATTAAAGATTTCTGTTACTTTGTTAATTGTTATGTTAGTGCCAATGACTTAAGCGGTTGATAGTTAATAGGAAAAGAAATGAAGGAAAGGCCTTTGTTATTCCTAATACCTTGAACACAAGTCTCACCACCTCGTCGAGTTTGATCTAAAGACTACTGTTGCATTTGTGTTCATAAAATATCAATTTACGAAAAAAATGAAAGAGCGTTATGGTGGGACGTTAATTGACTCAATTACGTACATACATTACACATGTCCGCTCTCATACTTTTTTTTTGGAAAAAAAAAACTTGGCTCTCATACTTCAATTAACTTTTTTCGTTAAAATTTGGTGTCTCATACTTACATGTTTTAAAGTTTAACTCTTCAATCAGGTTTTACAAACACAAAAGTTGCAGGTTTTAAAGAGAAAAATTGTAGGTTTTAAAGTAGAAGAAGCCCGCGGGCCAGCCCGCGGGCCAGCCCGCAAAACCGCTAAATAAAGGCGGGGCGGGCTTGGGCTTATGTTTTGTTGTCCGCAACCCGCGGCGGGCCAGTCCGCACGGACGTAAAAAAATGGAACCCGCCATGGGCAAGCCCGTTTGGATGCGGGCCGGCCCGTCTGACATCTCTAGTTATGACCATTTGGATTAGGATTGTGAAGTTTCTTTAAGTTGCCGAGTCAAAGTGGTTAATTTGTCAAATATATAGTCTCCTAATAGTAAACTAGAAAGAGAAAGACTGGTATATCATTTTATTTATTTGGAAGAAAATGAAATTGAAATTGAAAGATGAAGTTAGGAAAAAAAAAACAAAAAAAATGAAAGATGAACAAATTTCTTGCTTGGGCTTTATATATTTTTATTTTTAATAGGAGCTTGGGCTTTTTATTCCTTCTAAAGTTTATTATACGCATCTCCTTCTATTATTTGCACGGATCTATTATTCTAAGAAGATGATGACGAATATAAATTTAGGGAACACTTTTAATATCTATATCTATATTTGCCAAATAATTTTGGTGAACGGAGCTTTCTCATTCAATCTCACAAAATATTACCTAATTACCTTTAATGAAAAACTATAATTATTTTTTTAAACTAATTTTAATCCGAATGCTAAACCTAATTAATTTTTGCGGCAAAACTAATTGGCGATTTATGCCCCATTTAATATAAATAATAAAAACCCTAATCCCTTAGTATTTATAGATTGTTTGATAGTTCTAAGTTATTTTGTATTTTATTGCCATTAGTCTTAATTTAGTATCAAACCCTAGGTGATGATATACAGAATCGGCCACGTTCTCCAACACGCTCTACCGAAGCCATAACGAAGCAAAATAGTTTTCTTCTCGGTCCCTTCTCACCAAGAGGCCACGATTTGTTTTCGTTTGATTATAAGATTTGGTTTAATTGGTGACATTTAGTGTTTGACGATGCAAGAGGCTACGATCTACTTATTGGTTCTACCTCATTATTTGGAGTTTTATTATTGGCAAAGATCATCTTTGTCTAATAGTGATTTTCAATGGTACGATTCTTCGCGGATGAGACTCAACCTCGATGGATATTTCGAGTTTAGGACTTATGCAACTAGCCATTCACTCTTGCCTGTCGGTTGGGTTTTGTGATTTGAAGAGGTGTCTTGAGGAGGAGGGAATATTTGTCTGATAATTTCTTAAGGATCTCGGATCGGATATATTTTTTTTTCGGATAGATATGCTAGCTTTTTTTTGCAGAGGATTAGTGGGATACATATGGAGAGTTTTTTTTTTTGCTAAAGAACATATACATATGGAGATTTCGTTTGAGATATCTGAGTAAGATACATATCTCTTCTACTTGGCTAAGATTCTGCTTCTGTAAATTGGTTCTTTGTAATATTTTCTCTTCATGGTATTCGTTTTCTTTGAATGTATTTGCCTGTTGTATTCAGTTTTGAAATTGCAGAAATTCTTCTGTTTTTTTTTCTTTTCATTTTTCAGACCTGATATGGATTGTTTTGGGATTTGATTGAGTGAATAATATATTAGTTGGTGTGCAGAGGATGTCGAAACAATATTCGAGATTTTAGAATAGAGCAAAAGAAAACATAAATCGTCTGGTTGGCTTAACTACGAGGTAGTTTCCGTTATCTATTCTTACATCTGCTTTCTTTTTCTTCGAATTTTGGTTTGTATTATTTTTGTTGCATTTTCCAGTTTTGCATTGATGTATGATGTTTTAATTTGTTCTGTTTATAGGTCATCAGTCTCTAGAGATCCTTAAAACTAATTCAAGGTGTCAATTCTTCAGTACATGTTCTTACATTTAAATTCGCTTTCTGTTTTAGTTCTCATGCTTCGAAAAATATCAATCTTGTACTATTAAATCTTCTGCAACTAACCGTTCACTCTTGCCGTGTTGTGTGTTTTTATACAAGGATCATGGAGCAGGGTCAATCTAACCTGTAGCCGCTTCGATTGTCAAGGAGGATAGGAGCCAACGGGAACCTTTTGCAGCAACGTAAGACTGATACATGTGGTCTCTTGTGACGCTCATGGCTATTTCTGCCGCAACTTTATTAAGGTTCCACCCTTTGTACCATTTGAAAGATCTCCATCACACGCCCTTGACAAGAAGGGAAGTAAGGGAACTTTTGTGGATGAAGAAAATCCTCTCTCGCTAAGCACAAGGAGGATTCAAAGATGATTTCCCTTTGCTTCAAATTTTTCATATTTTTCACTGCCTAAAAGAAGCTGAGAAGTTTGGCTTGATGCTGAGACGGTACAGAGAAATAAGATCTACGGCTATGAAAGATCACTTCTCCTCTGCAGTTCCTTAAGATCCAAGCAACTCCGCAGTGTTGATGTGGGATAATCCAAAGATGAGCCGATGTTGCATTTCAGGATATTTGGAGCTGGATTTTTCCATACGTCTGTGAATGCAGATACTCTTTGGTTGATGAGCTGTGATTCTGTGAAGAAACATTACAAGAAGTTAGCTGTTTTGCTTCATCCTGATAAGAACAAGTTTACTGGTGCAACATAGGCGTTTAAGCTGATTTCAGAAGCTTGGTGTGTGTTATCTGAGAAGGCTAAGAGAATTGATTATGATCAAAAGAGGAAATCTACACAAGTTAAACAGGAAAAGCGACACAAGCCAGATTTTTCATGGAATAAGCCTAAGCATGAGCCTGAGCCCGAGCCAGATTTCTCATGGAACAAGCTTAAGCATGAGCCTGAGCCAGATTGTTCATCGAAATATGAGAAAGATGGTACCTTTTGGACAAAGTGCAGTAGATGCAAACTTTGCCAAATTGCAGGCGGGATTTCGTTGCAACCGAGATAGTTTTGGAGATAATCAATGGGAGGCCAGTCATCAAGTTCAGTAAAAGCACAAGTGATACATCTTCTTTGGCTTCAGCATCAGTCTCTGATAGCGTAGAGGCTGTACACGAAAGAATGAAAAAAATTGTTTGAGCCTAATCTTGAGCCTAAGCATGAACATGATTCTTCATCGGAAAAAGACAAGGTAAGGACATGAGGATTTAGAAGTTTATATCTGTTGTTTTTCTATTGTGCATCAGGAATAGTTTTTTATTTGATCTTATGAAACTTGGATCTACAGTTCTGAAAATTGAAGAATATAAATGCAGATATGCCTAATAAAGGTAAGAGATTAGCTAATGTTCATTTGCTACGTTCCATTGGTATCCAATACCAATTTTATTCTTTCTCTTGATTGTTGATTAAAAACTTTTTTTTTCCTTTTCTGAGGTTTTTGAAAAACAGAAGAATTGTGACGGGGAAGCTTTCGGATGATGGGACCTTTACCCACTTGCTTAAGGTTTGATAAGGTCATCTATCTGATCAAAGAACAAAACAAGTGGTAAATCTTGAAACAGATATATAGATGCTTTTAAAAAAATAAAATATTTTTAAAATATGTAGCAACTAAAACCAGAGTGTCACAACAAGTCTTTGCAACAAACACA
Source organism: Alliaria petiolata (assembly GCA_020283515.1). NCBI lineage: Eukaryota > Viridiplantae > Streptophyta > Magnoliopsida > Brassicales > Brassicaceae > Alliaria > Alliaria petiolata. The sequence continues at coordinate 24,075,167 of JAHZTW010000002.1, forward strand.
TCATATTCCTCAGACTACTAAAATGGATCAATCTCATGAGAAACAATGAGGAAAAATAAATAGAAAATGAGGCTATCTTCATCAATGAGTAACAATGAGTAAATGAGGCTATCTTAATCAATGAGAAACAATGAGGATTAATAAATAGAAAATGAGGCTATCTTCATCAATGAGTGTAATGGAGACATGAGATTAATGTAGTAATGCGTCAAGGAGAACCCCAAGAAGAGGAGCGTCAATGATTCAGAAGAGAGTTTGAAGCTTGGTAAGCTGGAAAAATGTTTAAAGACTATTCAAGAATCATGGAATCATGCTGCATGTCTTGGGAAGCGAAAGAGTGTCTTTCCACAGGAATTATGGTCGGGTTTATACATGAAATCAGACAGATCAGCTCCAACAAGGATTGTGGTTGGAAGATTTGTTTAGTCGGAGAGAGTGTATGATTACGAAAATTTGTTAGTTACTTCGTGGGGACTATCATGGTAGGAATTTGAGGAAGTAGCATAGAAGAGTTTCTTAAGAAAGTGAAAGAGGGGTTAAAAAGGTAAGCTTCAAGGAAGAGTTCTTAAGAGAAGTCCATCAGTAATTTGGATCAATGATGTGTTTCCAAACCCATACAGTCTTTTTCAGAGGTCTTAATCATACGTCTTAAGTGAAGCTGAGTGCAATGCGCCAGACTCTATGATTGAGTTTATAAGTATAGATACAAGAAGTTTTTTGGCAGAAAGATTGATTTATGTTTTAGAAAGGGATTGGAGCTTCAGATGATATTTTTTGGATCAAATGTAGTAGCGGCAACCATTTGCGACCTACTGTATCAGATGCAGAGAACTTGCAAAAACAAACTGATGAAGAAGATTCGAGAATAAACAGAAATGTTTTTTAGAAAGAGTTTTGATCATCTAGAAATCTCAGAAGATCATTATCTGCTTCTATCTCATAGAGATCATTTGGCAAGTTTTTGTTGGAAGATCGTCACGTTTTTATAGGTACACATATCATGAGTAAGCATAAGGCTGTGAAACAGAGCATTCATAAATATTTGAGTAGTGATTGCTTACATTTTATCTTAAGAGAAATAGGAATAGTTGATATAGTCACTTTATGTTGAATTGGATTCCAAGCTTGCAGTGATAGCGAATGATGAGTTTCGGTAACATTGGTTACTAGCCAATATTTTGTTATTGCTTTTTTTGTTTGTTGTTACATATTGTTTATGTTTCTTCACGCTATTATCTATTTTATTATTATTATTACTTTAAAATTCATCTAATCTAATTGCAACATGTGAGAACTATAAAACGTTCTCAATATATCAAAAGATAATAGACACACACGATTCATAGTTTAAGCGAGACATGTTATAACTTTAATGTAATTTTTTTCTAAGGATTTTTTTTAATTGGATGTATGAATTGTTACATGTATAATATAAAATATATCAGAACACAATATAAACAACATATTTTGCTTATAAAAATAGTATCTTTTTCTTAAAAAAAATTATTAGCTTTGATTCCAAATAAAGCCAGATTATAAAATCGGATTTTTTCACTTTTAAATAAATTAATGTTATTAATTTTATTGGAAAAAAACTAACCCCGCACAAGGTGCGGAAAAACCACCTAATTGCTATTATTCGTATATGATTTTGGTAAGTCGGATTATGAACTTGTTTTGGGTGTTTGTTGGGCCGCTCGACTTTTGGGGAGTAAATAGATTTGTTTTGAGTGATTGTTAGAAGTTGACTTTCGAAAAATAAATAAATATGTAACATGGAAAGGAAGATCGTGGTCATTGGTGTGATGTCTTCCGATGAACTTTTAACGTTCAAGTAAGAAAGAGTTAGATTTGACCATAAAGGGAAAGCAATTAAATAATCTTAATTAGATGCGGTTTGTTGTTTTATGTGATTTAGTGAGTTTTTATGGTTTTAGAGTACTCTCTTTAGAGTTGATTAAATTTCAACTTGTTTGGTCCACTCGTATAAAATGTAAAGTGTGAATGTGTGATCTATACTGTTTTATCTTTATTAGGATTCTGATTGGTTAAGAGGCTTGACAGTAAACTTAAAAAAAACACTTTTGGATTAAAAATAGTGACTGTAAAACCTTTAAAAAAGTTTAGAAACGTAAATTGTTGGCTTTTTGAAAAAGGTAATGTAATAAGAGCGAGAATATGAAAAGAAACTGAGAGAAACTAAATAAGTGACTTTACACCACCTCCAATGCTAAAAACTTTTAAGAGCATCTCTATCGTTTAGGTCTGGACATTCAGATATTCAGATCGGATTTGGATTTTATTCGATCGGTTCTAGGTCTATCAGATAAAGTGATTTAATACCAATATAGGAACTGATGGAATTTCGATTCGGTTTCGATTCGGTTCTTATCGGTTCTGGTTCGGTTCGGATCTCAAACCTTAGAAACATTTAAAATTCAAAAAATTCTGGTTCTCATTCGGTTTCGGTTCGGGTCGGGGTTTTTACCCGATTATACCCGAAATAGTAAAAAAAATACCCATATACCCGAAATGTAACTGCATACCCGAAAAAATCAAATTAAAAATTATATTTTTTTTAAAACAGTGAATTTTCATCAACCTGTAAACTGATTTTCGGATCGAATGTACATCAGAATCGGTAACGGAAAGAAGATCTGAATAGCTGACTGTGAGATCTTCGAAACCTTAAGCAGATCGACTTCTGGATCCCTCTGGTTCGTCGGGAAATCGAATCACAAAACCCTCACTCAGTCATTAAAAAAAAAAATTCGGGTACCCGATCGGTTCTGGGTAGGAACCGGAACTGAACCGATACCCACGGTTCTGAAACTCAGGACCGTCGGGTAAAAAGGCTAATAACCGAACCCGATCCGAACCGGTTATTTCGGATTGGTTCCGGTTCGGGTTTTCGGGTTCGGGTTTTTTGCCCAGACCTACTATCACTCGTCTCTCACCTAAGTCTCTAACAATTAAAAAATAAAAAATAATCAAAAATAAGGAAAGAGAAAAAGAAATGTTTCTGGTATGAGAGACCTTGGTTCAATCTTTTTCTATTTAATTTTTAATTATATAATTAAACTATAATAATATAATATAGTTTAGATACTCTAGTTGAGATACTTATAGATGGAGGTGGTCTAACCCATCATTATTTTAATTATAAATTTTTTAAAAAATTAAATTAAGAATCTCTGTAAAAGTAATTAAAATTGAATGGCTCCAATGGTATAATCCTACTTAAGGTTCTTAAAAATAAAAAATATTATTTTGAAAATTATAATATTATAAATAGAATTTATTTTGTTTAAATTATTAAACATTTTATATTTTATAAAACTTAAAAATTATTCCATTTAATAAAAGTTTTTAAAAAATGACATAAAAGCATATTAAAAAACGAGAAAAAGATTAGTTGTAATCTTTGCGTCTCTCAAAATTTTGCCATATATTCTCAACCAAACCAGCTTTCAATTGTTGATGTATTGTTCGATCACGAACTCGATTTCGAATGCTCCTCATATTGCCGAGATTTGAAGGCATATATGTGGAATATGTGAAATCCACTTGTCAAGTTCTGTTTGATTCTGCTTCTGCAAATTCTGATACATAAAACTGATTGTATCCATCTCGTTCGTCTTCTACTATCATATTGCGCAGTATGATATACGCTTTCATTATCTTTCCAATTTTTACCTTACCCCAAATAAGAGCTGAGTTTTTGACTATGGCAAATCGAGCTTGTAAGACTTAAAAAGCACGCTCGACATCTTTACGTACAGCTTCTTGATATGTAGCAAATAAGGATGCTTTCAGACCTTGTGGAATTGGAATATATTGGATAAAAGTAGCCCATTTTGGATAAATACCATCTGTGAGATAGTAAGCCAAATGATACTCGTGTCCGTTGACAATGTAATTCACTTTTGGAGCTCGACCTTGTAATATATCATCAAAAACTGGTGAGCGATCAAGAATATTGATATCGTTTAATGTACTTGGAGGTCAAAAAAATGCGTGTCATATCCAGAGATCTTGTGAAGGTACAACCTCTAAAACGATTGTTGGCTTTCCAGATCCACGTGTATATTGAACTTTCCATGCGGTCGGACAATTCTTCCACTCCCAATGCATACAATCAATGCTTCATATCATCCCGGGAAATCCGCGTATCTCTCTAGTATCGAGTAGTCGTTGAAGATCTTCTGGTGTGGGTCTCCTTAGGTACTCATCTCCAAATAAATTTATGATTTCTTCAACAAAATGTTCCAAGAATGAAATCGCAGTGCTCTCACCTAGACGGAGGTATTCATCAACCACATCAGCTGCACAACCATATGCCATCATACAAATTGCTGCTGTAGATTTTTGTAGTGCAGAGAGACCGAACCTTCCAATAGCATCTCTTATTTGTTGAAAGAATGGAACTTCAATGGAGAGCCGATCAACAATACGCATGAACAAGGGCTTGTTCATTCTAAAACGTCGTCGAAATATTTGAGGAGGGTATGATGCATCTTCACTAAAATAATCGTTCCATAAGCGGATGTGTCCTTGTTCACGTTCTTTTTCAATGTAGGCTCGTTTTTTCTTTGACTTGACTGCTTCTTGTCGATCACCATGATGAATGAAAAGATTATCAAATGCTTAATCAAAAACTTGATCGAAATTATTATGGGAAGAAGATGTCATTTTGTGTGATACATTGTTGTAAGAATGTTGTGTTTTTTTGGAGAAAATAGTGTAGTAATAATTGGTGAAAAGAAAGAATGTGTTTGAGAAAAGGAAGTGTGTCTTGGAGAAAATAAAAAGTGTTTTTATGAAATGGAGAGAAGTTTTGGGTTTTTTGTAGTGATAAAAGTGTTGTATATATTAAGAAACGAAAGAGTGTCGGTTGAAAAGACAAATAAGCAAAAGCATACAAAACTAAAGATTGTCACATGGGAATATTGATTTGTAGTGTATAATCATTGAAAGCAAAAACATACAAAACTAAATTGTTTTGTGGTATGGCACAAGAACACAAAACATGTGGTGTCTTCTTCTTCTTCTTCTTTAGATCACCTGAACAAAGCAAATAACTCATTATCAGAAATGATTTTAACAAGATCATATCTCTCAAAAGACGTTAATGTTGTGACTGTGAATCTAAGAAAAGACGTGAAAGTGTAGAAACGATTAAAGTTTGTACTCATAAACTAATCAAGGAAGTTTGTACTCGCTTTATCAAAGTCCCTAAACTAATCATCTTTTAATTTCATTGAAAAAACTAGACAAGGAAGAGAGATACTCACATGTTGTGGTTGTGCATTCATGTCTGAAATTGCTCTCTTGTACCCATAAGCTCATGCAAGGACATAAAGTGAAACGCAAATCAATCAATAACAGAAGAACATAAACGGATTGAAAAAGAAACTCAAACAAGAACAGATTAAATTACAGAAAGAGATTGAAAAAGAGACTCAAACTCAAATTCATACAATCGATATTCTCAAAGCATAGAAACTAAAAAGAAACAAAATACAATAACATCGTTTCAAACTCAAACACAAACTAGCTTGCCAACATGTCATTAATTACCTTATACTTTAAAGCCATTTCTATTTCACTAAGTGGCTTTGTTTTTGAAAGTAGACTGTCAAGCAATTTATGCTTGCTAAGCTTCTCCTTCAAAGCAAAGTCCTTTTGCTTTATCTCCCACATGCACTGAAACTCCAAAAGCGCATTGCCTTCTTCTTCCACAGTCGTTGGCTTGCTCACAGACCTTTTAGATTTGGCCTTTGTTGCCTTAACACCAAGAGGCCGAGCCATTGCTTCATCCGCTCCATGGCTACTTGGCACAGAGGTTGATGACTGTGTGGATTGGTCATCACACTTTCTTCATTTTGACCTTCCATTATCTTTAGTAGAAGAAGATACATACCATTTCTGATCATGGCGAAGCTCCCTCCATGCATGCTCAAGGGAGAACTTGACCTTGTAATCATTGAAAAATATTTCGTGAGCCAATTTCATAACATCATTCTCATTCTGCCTACTAGATTTCTCTTTTGTTGCAGCATCATAACAGCCTACAAACTTAAATACACCCTCATTAATCTTCCCCCACCTTTGCTTACAGTGACTTAGCTCTCTCTTTTGCAGACCAGCAAGCTTTGGACTTGATGCAAAATATAGGCTGCAATGCGTTTCCAAAATGTTGCTGCTTTTTGCTCATTCCCAACAACCGGATCCTTGGAGGTGTTCAACCAAGCACTAATGAGCACCACGTCTTCTGTTGGTGACCATTTCAGTCTTTCTTTACGATCATAAATTGTGTGTGCATCTAGGTTTGGATAATCAGTCCATTGCTGCTTTTTGCTCATTCCCAACAACCGGATCCTTGGAGGTGTTCAACCAAGCACGGATGAGCACCACGTCTTCTGTTGGTGACCATTTCCGTCTTTCTTTACGGTCATCAATTGTGTGTGCATCTAGGTTTGGATCATCAGTCCATTGTGTACTGAAGACAGGGACCTCCAATGATCCAAGTTCTATACTAGGTGAACAACTCACATACTGATTTGGGTGTTAACTGTTTGGTTCTTGACTATTTAAAAGGTTTAAAAAGCTAGAAGATTCACTATATGAATCCATAACCTTGTTTCTGGTGGGAGTTAAAAGGAGAATGAAAGAGCAAAGGAGAAGGAAGGGGTATGTTATGTGTTAAACTCTTACTAAAGACTCATATATAACAAGTTGTTAGTATAGTTGAAGTTTAGGGTTTAAATTTTAATGGCTCGGGTTTAAGTGTGACAATACAAGTTGTTGTTAGTGTAGTTAAAGTTTCGGGTTTAAGTTTTAATGGCTAGGGTTTAAGTGTGACAATATAAGTTGTTATTAGTGTAGTTAGCAATCAATGACTTTACCTAAAACTAAAACAAGCAAGCATTGATCACATATAGCATAAGTATGATGTAGACAGAAGTAAAACAAGCAAGCATTGTTGTAGACAGAAGTAAAACAAGCAAGCATTGATGTAGACAGAAGTATATGGGAAAATGTACCTGCTATAATTGGTTCAACCAAAGGTTTTCTCACTGCTATAGCACATGTAAACGAATCCATCTTCGTTTTTGTAAGATTCATAGACCGAATCCATTAGAGCACCTGCAGAGAGAGAGAGAGAGAGAATGAGTAAGCATAACACATCAAACAAATTTGCCCAGAAAAACCCTACGAACAAAAACCGAGTTGCAGAAACTCACCTGTTTGAGGCAGAGTGTTGTTCACGAACACGAACAAGGTTTTACCATGAGACAAGTGCAATCTAGCACTCAAGATGTAGATGAATTGGCCAACCGACATGTCTCTTGGAACCAAAAACCTTAACATTTGAAAGGCAACTCCTCATATCATCTCTTCCAAAGAACATTCTCATAAACAAATTGAAACTCGATTAATCGGCTATTTAAATCCTAAACATGCGCATGACTACTTTGAAGTTATGGCATAACTTCAACTTAAGTGGACCAGATCAAACTAGATTATCAAACAAGTCATGATGAGCATGGAAACAAATTATGAAAAAGAGATCACGAAAATACAACTTATGATTAAACAAAAATCATGTTAACTGAATGTATAAACAGATAAAATCTTCTTGATTAGATCCATACGATCAGTTCCTATAAGCAACAATAGAAAGGAATCATCTACAAACCTGAACAATACGGCTTGCATCAAACTCAAATCCTTCACTAGATACAAAAGAAAGATAAAGTCGACTGCATTGACTAACTTCTGACTTTCACTTCTGTACTCCAATATCTTCTCTCTAAGGATAACACAAAACAATAAGATCAATTCATCAACTGAATCTAGAGAAAGGTACCAAATAAAGGATCATCAAATGTAAAAGAGATACAACAACTACGTTCCTCAAGATTTCACAATTGAACAAGAAAAGACCTAAAAGCATGCCTAAGGAGAAGAAGGAATCGAATTAAAAGTTGAAAGAATAGCATACTCAATCTGGAAGAGGAGTTTATGGGAATCGGGATCCTGAGGGGTGCTGGTAGAGAGGTTTCTCCAGCGGAGATGTGGCGCCAGAGATGGTGAAGGAGAAGGAGACTGGTTTCCCAGTGTAGAGGGAAGCGACGATGAAGACCACGACGGCCGTGGAGAGGAGAGAGAAGGCGAAGAGGAAGATCACGTAGCTAAACTGGAAGATGAGGAGCACGGTCCAGTCGTGACGGGAGCTATCCGAAGGATAGGGTTATGAGGTAGAAGGTTCTTGGGGATCGTTTCTTGATTGAGATCGATTCTTGAAGCAGTAAGGAATCGTCAAGAATTTGAGCTCTTATGGCTGTAGATCCATGGTGAGGTTTTCTTTTTGGTTTGGGTTTGATTGATCAGAGTTTCTCTCCTCCATTGTCACACTTGAGAAAAAAAAGAGGCGAGAAAGAGAGAGAAAGTCGAGTGAGAGAGAGAGAAATGAGATAATTTTTTTTCTTTTTTGTCTAAAAAAAATTAACCAATACAAATGGGACACCTATGCGGTTTTTACCAATTCTAAAACCTCCTTATTAAGAGCGTGTTCTTAAGATTATATTTGGTTTTAATTTTTTTTTTTTAATTTTTGTTTCTAAGAACCTTATATTTAGAGCTCCCATTGGAGCTCTTACATGCTAAGGATTCAAAACTCATTTTTGCAATTTTCTTTTTAAAAAAATATATAAAACAAAGTAGTATTAATATTTATACAAACTTTTATACGGAATAAAAAATATATACACGGTTGAAGATTATATTACGGGTTAACTTCAACTTGGTGGTTTGACCTGCATTTTTTGCAAGTTAAAGATAAACTTGCAAAAAAAAACCAATTGAAACATTAAAATCAAAAATTACGATTTTAACAAAAAAATAAATAAATAAGTACTTGTAAAACTGTTTTTTTTAAAAAGAAAAAAACTGTTAAAAACACCAGTGTGATAAAAAATCAAATTTTTTAATTTTTATGCAAAAATAAAAATTTATACAGTTCTAACCAATTCGAGCCCAAGTAAAGTGATAATAACTCAGCATGGTGAGTGTACAACCATCAGGGTTCGAGCAATATTGGTAACGACGGAGAATACTTCTCCATGCTTATCCGGCAACGGAAGCGAACCGATCGATGTGGAGTCATCGAGTGTGGTTTCCTATTATTTCCAGGTCTTTTGAGGAAGTTCTGATGACCCAACTACTATCCAGAGTCTAGACCATGCTCTCTCGGTGTAAGCCATATGAGGTAATCCAAATTAACTCTTAAAAAAAAAAAATATACCAATCAGGTCAACTTATGAGTCTTGAGCTCTCACCTCTCACCCATTTTTGTTGTTGTCATGGTTCATTGTAAACAGACCGAACAATGTTATTTGTTACTCTTTCCTTCTATGGTCGATTCTTAAATATTTGGGAATAACCATGGATTTTTTCGATCTGTATATATATAATTTTATTATACACTAGGCATTGTTCCGCGTTACACGCGGATTTATTTTACTATTATTAAATACAAATATATAGACAATATTTATATTCGATGTGATATTATGATCTAATTATTTACTTGAGGATACTTTGAAATCAACTTCTTTACATCCAAATGATTCTCTACTTAAATCACCAGTATCAAATTGTCCGAAGTTTTCTACTATTTCTCCAAAAACACACAATCCATTTACATTTAAAATTTTAAAAATAAATTTAGCTGTCAAAAAACCAAAAAAATCAGATGGCCGTAAACGAAATGAAAGTATGTATAGAGCCAAAATGAAGTGAAACCGTTTAGAGCGAAGACGAATATATCAACTAAAACCGTTTAGAGCCAAAACGAAGTGAAAGTATGTATAGAGCCAGGAACACAAACATAGGATCACGATGAGCACTCTAAATGCCATTTCGGCACCTTCTTCCCTACTTAACAGAAGAAAATCTCATTTGAAGAAAGTGTGAAATCTAAGACAACAAAACCAAGGCCGATAAATAATCCATTAAATAACGATTTGACTTGTAACGAAAAAATGCTGTACCAATATAATTTACAAACTTTTAGTAAGGAACGTATATGCGCTCAACTTCGTGGGACCATCACACAACACATACAAAGCATAGAAAGTTAGAATATAGATTCACCGTTATTATTAGAAGTATAATACACAATACACACCTTAACTATGAACCAAACTATAATAAGGAGATATGTAAGATGTCGTAGTAGAAACTAAATACATAGAATTCAAAGTTAATCTAATAAACCCTTTATCAAGGTTACCCAATACATTTTTGTATATTATTTGAAAGTGACAACGTCCAAAATTTCAGAAGAAAGAGATTGCGAAACCAACCACTCAGTCTTGAAAAAGTAATGCTAAGATCAGCTGTACAGATCTGAGAGACAATATGCAAGTAATAATAAAATTTTAAGATGGAGTTTGTCTGATTTTAAGCTACGAATTGTTTTCACATATGTTATTTTTTTCTTTGGTTGCAAATTTGTAGCTTATACAATTACAGCAAATGAAACATAATAAGATTCGAACTCAACTTAGGTAACCGGAAGTGGAGTGTTAATTGTTGGATCCTCCGAAGCAATAGTTTGGTAATTGGTTTGAGGATGAGCTGGAAGATTCGCCTTCCTTAGGTCCTAATATATGCCCTGAATTATTTTCTTAACAATTTATTCCCTCTCAAAGTTCTTGGACCCATTGCCACCTTTTAGCTTTCCTTGGGCCAACATGCAAATGCGATAGGTAAATCAAATTGACTGTATAACCTAATTAATCAATGCCAGTGCAGCCAACGTTTTAGCAACAACCTGGTGATGGTCCGTATAAGAAATCAATTGCTTCTCCTTCATTCTAAAAGCATGAAATACAGTATTAAGACCACGACATATATGACAAATGAGGTTGACTAATTGATGATGTAATCCTAAGATAGGGAAGCAAAATAATAAGTATCCATACCGCTCTAGCTTTTGAGAAAATAGTTTGACGACACTTGTACAGTCATACTCCCCCAACATTTGGTCCTACTTTTTGTAAAAGAAACAATGTATAGCCTCGTTTAAATTTATGCAATTAACCTTAATAACCGAAGGAAAACGTGATAATAAAAAGTTTACCGTTTCTCTGTGATTTTAACTTCTTTGTTCTTTCTTGTCTCTGCTTCCTGAGTGTATAACCTAAACCAAAGAAAACAAATCATATTTTGATTTGTTTTTACACTTAAACCACATAAACTCAGCACACAAATGAGAGTTAGCGCACCATTATTAAAACAACAAAATCAACATCCAATATTTGATAGATTCCTTTACGTACGATGGTTTAGTTCTTGAGAAGCAAGTAAATGGCTCCCATATGCAGTAATGATATAATAAGTTTTAGTATATGAATACAATATAAGATTGTTAATGTTGATATTACCCTTACATGAAGCTAAGGTACATATCTTTGTCGTTAATATTACTCTTTACCATAAGTTTCGTAGATCTTGACCGACCTTGAAGATATGAGAGCCAGCTAGAGAATCTGAAGTTCTGCAAGCAATTAAATCTATGAGGAATATATTTCAGACCCGATGCTTATTTTTAATAAAAATTTCTATATATCCCAACCAAATTCGGAATTGTTAATTGTAAAATGATAAGTTATAAAACAAAGGACATCTCGTGAGAAACGAAGAGATGTTAAGAGATGATAAAGTTGACAACCTGGGTAATATGTCACACGTAGTGGCGCACATCTCTTGAGAATACATGAGCCACGATCCCGTTGAATCTGGATTTATGGAAGACATTAAAAGTTGCGACCAGTTAGTCTCTGAGTTACTATGGTAAAATATGGAGATGGGAAACTTGGAAACCAAGGAGTATCAAAGCGTCATATTTACCTTCCTTTGGGTAGTCATGTATGAGTTCGCCTGATTTCTCCTCCAAGACAGAATGCATTGTAGAATTTGGAAGTGAAAACTGTATACAAACTGAAGAGATAATCAAACTAAATCCATAAGTTATCTCACCGGATTTAGAAATGAGAATCTGGGTAACCATAGGAGATGAATGGAGCTTGAAACAAAAGAGATCGTAGCATTGTGGGAGGTGATGGGTTTATGGTTGAATCTCTGTTTTAAGTAGAGATTTGTAGCATAAAGTTTTTAGGAGGAGCGGAAGAGACGTTTTCGGAGAATTTTTTGTAAGCGGTACTTTATTCAGATGACGTGTCTGGTTCTCAAATGTATAATTTTCTTAGGGAGAAGTATTAGTTTTCAGTCTCGGGATCGAGATTTTGCGTTAAACGTCCGTCGTCTTAAAGAATTTTAATAGAGGGCTTTGTGTCGATAATATCTGGGCTGGGCATTGAATTTTTTTTTCTTAAGCATAGATTATTTTGTAGTGCTGACGTATCACGATTTTAGAAGAATTTTTGCCGGAGCCCCAGATAGTCCTTTTTATTAGTATAGATATATATATTGTTTGAAATTTACATTATTAACTCTTATAAAATTTAGGAATTACGACCTCAGAATTATAAAATCAATGGAAAAAAGCTTCCCTTTTTTGGGCTTAGAACTCTCCTTCTCATTAAGAGTATCTCAATCTTAAGTTGATAGGTCTTTGTCGGTGGAAACACTTTTCCCTAAGCGATCCTATCCTGTTTATCACAAAAGAGGGCTTTTCTAATAACAATCTCCAAATCGATCTAGGGTTCTATCTGGGTTTTTTTCTTGAAAGTTTGGTGTTTTTTCAGATTTTCTGTTTCTTTTGTCGGGTTCTCAAGCTTGCTAAGGGCTAGTCTTCTCAAGCCTGTGGTTCAGTTCCTCTGTGTACGATGTCTCATGCTATGGATAAAGCGATGATGGCGATGTGTCTGGATGAAGATGACGAGCCGTTCGAAGTTCCTGATTCTCCAGAGTTCAGTTCGTGTGAGAAAAACGTATTGAGTTTAATGGGTAGAATTTTAAATCCTCAATGTCAAAAGGTGGCTAATGTCATTCTAGACATGCCAAGGAAGTGGGGAAAGTACGATAAGGTGCGAGGAGTAGCCATCTCCAAAGAGCTGTTCCAATTCTTTTTTAAGTACGAACATGATTTACTTGGCGTTTTGGAAGAAGGTGTTCATACCCACAATGAATGGGCTTTGGCGATAGAGCGGTGGGTTGAACATCCACCAGATGATTATCTGCAGTTTATCCCGCTGTGGGTTCAGATCAGGCAATTGCCTGTTAATTACTATACATCCGCTTTGTTCTATGCTTTGGGAGGTTTTGTTGGTCAAGTTAAGGAAGTGGCTTTTGATCCTACTGTGTCTCAAAGGCAGGAGTATGTGAGAGTAAAGCTGAGGTTTGATGTCTCTAGACCTCTAAAAAGGTTTAAGGTATTAACTTTACCACGTGGAGGTGGATCGTGTCAAGTGAGCTATCATTATGAGCGAATTCAAAAAAGGTACTACTCATGTCAAAGACTCAACCATGAGAAGGACGTTTGCCCATTGCTGGTAAAACAGAGACAAGACGATGCTGCAGAACGGAGGCAGAAAATTCAGTTGAAAAAAAATTTAGAACCACAAGGTCTAAAAGAAGATGATCCTTTGTTTGGAGTCTTAAAAGACTCCCAGGTTGGTATTGATAAAGTATCGGGAAGACCAAATATTTCAGAAGAAGTCTTGAATGAGATGAGACAATATATGCTGAGTGGCAATGAAAAGGATCGACAAATCAGGATCGATAGAGTGAGAAGTTCAGTGAGTGAAGCTGAGAAGGATCCGATTGCCAAAAAACTAGTGTTGCAACTTGAAGCCCCTCCGTCAATCACGTCAGACATAAACAAAGGGAAGGGGAGAGTTTTTGAATATGTAGAAAATGCAAAGAATCTGCCACCTATTGAAATCTCAAACAGGAAGTTGCTATCCTCGGCTATTCGGGCTGGGAAAGCAATGAGGTTATCGCCAGATTTGGAGTTTTCTCAAACTGAAAGTGCGGGAGCTAATTTTATGGAGTCTTCTTTTCTTTCAAAGGTGAATCCTTCGGCCAGTTTCTTGGCTACTTCTGATTCCTTTCAGTTTGGCTCAACGGTCAGAGCTAGTTTCTCTGAGGCTGGCTCCTCCGGGGCTTTACTGAAATCGGGAAAAGTTCGTAAGCGCCCTTACAAAAGCAGGAGAAAGAAGTCTGAGATGTTGTCTCTGAAACCGGATGTCCTTGAGGAAGGTGAAGTCCAACATAAGAAAGCAAAGCATAAAGTAGGGGATGATATTGTGAATGTATCTGATGATACTAGGCGTATCAATCAAGTGGTGGTCCCAAATGAGGGACCGTCCAAACCATAATGAGCATTCTCAGCTGGAATTGTCAAGGAGTGGGCCGTGCACATGACTTGACAATTCCTCGTCTCAAGGAAATGAGAAAGAAACATTTCCCTGAGATATTGTTCTTGATGGAAACGAAAAAATCTCGAGATGAAATGGTGGATTTACAAGAATGGTTAGGCTATGACAGAGTGTACACAGTGGAGCCAATCGGGTGGAGTGGAGGTTTGGCTCTGTTCTGGAAGGGTAGTGTGAATATTGATTTCAAGTTTGTAGATAAAAATCTGTTGGATTTCCAAGTTCAGTTTGGTGCGATGTCCTTCTTTGTTTCTTGTATATATGGGGAGCCTGTGAGAAAGAGAAGGCCTGTAGTTTGGGAAAGGTTGAGGCGAATTGGTATCAACAGGAAAGAAAGTTGGTGTATGATAGGTGATTTTAATGCAATCTTACACAATGGTGAAAAGATTGGGGGTCCGACCTGTAATGATTCAACTTTTGCTGATTTCAAAGATATGATTTCTGTCTGTGGGATGTCTGAACTTCCAAGGCATGGGAACCGGTTTTCCTGGGGTGGTATGAGGCATAGTTTGTGGATTCAGAGCTGTCTGGATAGATGTTTTGGAACTCAAGAGTGGTTTAAAATGTTCCCTGCTTCAAATCAATCCTTTTTGGAGAAAAGAGGTTCTGATCACAGACCGATTTTGGTTAGATTGGTTGCTTCTCAAGATTCATATAGAGGTCAGTTTAAATTCGATAAGCGGTTTCTTTTCAAACCTTTGGTTAAAGAAGCTATCTTATTGGCCTGGTCGGGTAGAGGTAGAAGAGAGGACCTCTCAGTATCAGATAAAATTAGGTCTTGCCGCAAAGAACTCAGTAAGTGGAAAAAATCAAACCAGGGTAATTCAAATGATAAGATTGCTCATTTGGAACAAGCACTTGAGCATGAACAATCGATTCATTATCCAAACTCTGCTCTGGTTTTCACTCTGAAAAAAGAGTTGAGTGGTGCGTATAGAGAAGAAGAAGTTTTTTGGTGGCAGAAATGTAAAGATCAATGGCTAAAGGTTGGAGATCGAAATTCAAAGTGGTTTCATGCTGCTGTGAAATCAAATAGAGAAAGAAAAAGATTGGAAAAGCTGTTTGATGAAAAAGGAAATGAACATAGATCTGAGGCTGCAAAAGGTGAAGTCGCTGCTAATTACTTCAGAGATTTGTTTAAATCTTCCAATCCGCCGAGCTTTGATTCTTTTTTCAAGGGTTTGTTCCAAAGGTTTCTCCGGGTATGAACTTACAGTTGACTCGGTTTGTGACAAAAGATGAAATTAAAGAGGCGGTCTTTTCTATTAAATCTTCAAGTGCTCCTGGGGCTGACGGTATGACTGGGCTTTTCTTCCAGCAGTATTGGGGTATTATTGGAGATCAAGTTTCAGCTGAAGTTCAACAGTTTTTTGAAACTGGAGTTTTCCCATCAGAAAAGAACTACACTCATCTTTGTCTTTTACCAAAAACTGTGAATCCAACAGTGATGGGGAACCTAAGGCCGATCAGTCTTTGTTCTGTCCTCTACAAAATTATTTCCAAGATTTTAGTGAAAAGACTTCAGCCTTTTTTAGCTGACCTGATTTCCCCATTCCAGTCGGCTTTTGTTCCAGAGAGGTTGATCACGGATAACATTTTAATTGCCCACGAAATTGTCCATGGTCTTCGGGTTCATCCGCAAATCTCACAAGAATCAATGGCTATAAAATCAGATATGTCAAAAGCGTATGACCGCGTAGAGTGGAGCTATCTAAGGTCTCTTCTAAAAGCTTTGGGTTTTAATGAAGTGTGGGTAAATTGGGTGATGTTCTGCGTTTCATCGGTTACGTATTCGGTGCTAATTAATGACCAAGCTTATGGAATGGTGATTCCACAGAGAGGTTTAAGACAAGGTGACCCGTTGTCTCCTTCCTTGTTCGTGTTATGCACCGAAGGTTTGACTCATCTCCTCAATCGAGCTGAAAGAATAGGTATAATCAATGGCATAAAGTTCTCAGAAAATGGACCATCAATCAACCATCTATTATTCGCTGACGACAGTCTGTTTATATGCAAAGCTAATGAGGCAGAAACCATAATTCTACAAGGTATACTCAAAAGGTATGGGGAGGCGACATGTCAGGTGATTAATCTAAATAAGTCTTCCATATCGTTTGGAACTCGAGTGGAGCCAAGTATCAAGCAAAAGATCCAAGATATATTTGGTATTTTCAGTGAAGGGGGTGCATCAAAATATTTGGGTCTCCCCGAATGTTTTAGTGGCTCTAAAGTCCAAATTATGAGTTACCTTAAAGACAAGATGAAGGCAAGACTGTCAGGATGGCATGAAAAAACATTATCTCAAGGTGGAAAAATGGTGCTTCTAAAGACAGTGGCAATGGCTATGCCTGTCCACGCCATGTCGTGTTTTAAGTTACCTAAAACAACTTGTGATAATCTCTCTAGTGCTATGTCTCAATTCTGGTGGAATTCTGTAGACCACTCGCGAAAGATTCAATGGGTAAGCTGGGAGAGGATGTGCCTCCCTAAAAATCGGGGTGGCCTTGGTTTCAGAGATATACAGTGCTTCAATCAAGCCTTGTTAGCCAAGCAGGCGTGGAGATTTGTTCAAGATCCGCACTGTCTTTTGGTTCGTGTACTTAAGAGTCGCTATTTCCAAAATTCCTCTTTCTCGGAAGCAACATTAGGTTCGCGGCCTTCGTTTGGATGGAGAAGCATTCTTCATGGTATGGAGCTTCTATTAGCCGGATTAAAGCCAATGGTTGGAAATGGAAAATCGATTCGGGTTTGGATTGACCGATGGGTGGATGATAATGGTCTCAGACCACCGTGGAGGAGGCAGAGGTTTTTTTATGTGGATTTAATGGCCAAGGATTTAATTGATTTCCAGCGCAAAGATTGGGATCTTCAAAAGCTCCAATTCAACTTCCTACATGAAGATGTAGTTAGAATCAAAGCCTCAAAACCGGTGGTAGATAAGGAAGACTTCAGTGTTTGGAAACATAATAAGTCTGGGGATTACTCGGTTAAATCTGGGTATTGGTTGGCTTGTCAAGTTCAAAATGCTCAGTTGATGGAAGAATCCAAAGCGCAACCTTCCTTAGTTGACCTCAAAGTTCAGGTTTGGGATCTCAAAACTGAACCAAAAATTCAAACATTCCTTTGGAAAATGTTGAGTGGAGCTGTACCCGTGGCTGAGAGGTTGGAGAGCAGAGGTATGCGTGTTGATGGGGAGTGTCAAATTTGTGGCTGCGAAGGTGAATCAGTCAACCATGTCTTGTTCACTTGCGATTTTGCAAGGCAGGTGTGGGCTCTCTCAAGTGTGCCTGCCCGGTTAACAGGTTTCGATCTTGTTTCTGAGTATACAAACTTTAACTACCTGCTCTCTTTAGGAAAAAATGTTATGATTCCTTTACAAATTAGAGAAAGTTTCCTTTGGGTTTTGTGGTTTATTTGGAAAAATAGGAATAAGGTGATCTTTGAAGGGTTAGTGCTCTCGGCTTTTGAGGTGTGGTTACAAATACAGGAAGCTATGGTTAATTGGTCTATTGCTCAGACAATTGAAGTAGAAGTAGAGAGACTAGAAATTTTGGAAAGTAAGGCTGGGGTTAAGGCTTGGAGTCCACCGGAGTTAGGTTGGGTGAAATGCAATATAGGGATTGTATGGTCAAAATTTTCCAAGGTCGGTGGAGCGGCTTGGGTTTTGAGAGATGAGAAAGGCTTGGTTATTTTACATAGTAGGAGGTCTTTTAGTGGTGGTGACAGTTTCTTGAGCGCAAGTTTACAAGGTCTTCTTTGGGCAATAGATTGTATGGTTAGTCACAAGTTTTCCTCGGTTGTATTTGGATCGGAAATAGGAGATTTGGTGGGTGCGGTTAATAGGCCAAAGGCATGGCCATCCCTTAGTTATCATGGCTATGAACTTCGAAATTCTCTTAGAAGTTTATCAGCGTGGCAGTTTTTAAAGGAAGAATCAAGTGCAAATAGAGGAGCTTCTCTCATTGCTCATAGCATTACAAAGGAAAATTATTGGCAATCTTATGTTGCGACTGGGCCTCCCCGTTGACTTTCCTCTGTTTTTGAAAATGAGAGAAGGTAATCCTCTTTTTGTTGGCTTTTCTGGGTAGAAGATTGGGTCCTCTTTCTGATGTAGGAGTTTAGACTAATCTTGGTGGTTTGGGTATATATGAATCGTCGGTTTAATTTGTCTGTTGTTCTCTTATGAAAGACAGTGATATTGTGATTTCAGACTCTGTATCAGTTCTTTTAAATCAATATATATCATCTGTTGAGAAAAAAAAAAAAAAAAATTTAGGAATTACATTCAAGTCTCTTTCATTAAGAGGCCCAATTCTCAGCCCATCAGGTAATAATATTACCCAATGATTTGGTTCACATTAATGATATAACTTGCTACACTATAAATAGACTTGCAGCAAAATGCATTTTACTGATAACTCGCTGCACTATCTATCCAGCAAAATACAGATTACGAAACATGTCTTCTTTGCAGTGAGGTTCTTAATCAAGTCTCCCACATCTTATTTAATTGTCGATATAGTTTGGTAAATGCGCATATCTATATATCATTTTCGATTTTCATGTGATTATACATTTATACTGCAGTTTTTTACTTCCTACCAATGCTAAGCCTAACTTGGTTAATTTGATTAACGTGGATCAATATATCAGATTTTAATGGAACATATGAGAGATCAAAGCTCTTGCACACTCAACTTCCTTGTCTCAAGATCAACTCTCTCCTCTCACGTTATTGTTCCTCCTCTTTCAGCATCGACCAAACATAAAATTCAATATTTATCAAGCTATTTTATATCTAAAATGTTCAACTCAAAAACATTGGTAAACAACTACACATGTTAAACTCAAGAAAGAAAAGTCCTTTTTTCTCTTTGGCATCTTACGACCGCTCTCTCAAAATTGAATATAAGCTTGTACAAGCCGGTTTATTTTAGATCACTGTTTGCCCAACATGTTTTTCCAAGTGGGTCACACGTACCAATTTGCATGCATAATAACTTTATTATAAAATGTGTTTTTTTGCTATATTATACTATTATTTTAATATATTCATTGGCTGTTGTGATTGTGGAGAGCAATAGGGCACGACCAAAAAGCATCAATTTATGTTTTTTTTTTCTTTTCATTTCGACTTTAAAGCATAGTTCTTTGAATTTCCTTGACTCTTAAAAATTTGGAATTCAACATTTATAATTTTATAGTTAGGCTGTGTGGCAAACAAATACATAATAGGTTTTACAGCTATGATTTCTTTGTCTTCATGGTATAAATTTGATATTACACAACAATAAAAGTAAGGTATAGTTATATATATATATATATTTCTTGTATATATGTATATACATAGGTATAATATACTCACTATGTTCCAAATAAATTGATGTTTTCATGATATATACTAACTCAAAACATCAATCTATTAGTTTATCGAGAAAATCAAAAGTCAAAAAGAATTACCAAACATCGATAGCTCTCTGTCATCAAGAATTCTTCTGAGGAGAAGACTGAATCCTTGTTCATAGTTCGAGTTTCTGTTGGAAAGACATAATTTACGACTTAACATGTAATTCAAATGTTGGTTCCAAGCCAACAATGATTATGGATCAAAGATCCAGATTTGTTTTAGTTATAAAAATTAGATTAAAGGTTCGGAACTTTCTAGTTATTAAAATATATATAACAAACAAACACAAAGTTTTGCTCTATCATCTCCACCATCTCTTTTAAATTGTGGAAATTTGTCGGTTTGTGAATTTATCATCAATTTCTATGACAACCGGTCCATAAATTATGATGGTTTATCACTTTCACAGATTAATGCCAACAGGCACGTATGATCTTTCTATAACAGTGTGAGTTGTACAAAAAGTGACTCCACATTCAATTAACACATATCTCCATATATATATATAAAGCCACGTTAACTAAACAAGCAATCATCAACTTGTATATTGGATTATAGTCTGTATTGGTTGATTTGGTTTAAACCTAACTTTTTGATTTTTGTGTTTATATATATAGAAAATATGTTGTTGACATTACTAGAAACTAAAAAGCATGATATTTTTTTTTTGTTTCATAAAATATTTTCGTAAAATACAAACGCAAATTTATTTATTTTTCTCACATTTCCCATATACGACTTTGCAAGAAAATTTTAGTTTTAACATTAAAAATTGAGCTTTTTTATTTATAAATCCCGAACCAAAATCAATATTAACCATCGAGGCCTCTAGAAAAACATGTATTCTCATTATTTTAGGCGTTAATGATTAAAGAAAAACTCGATCCCTGACTTTACCTATATATATATAGTGAATTCTCAATCCAATCGAGTGTGATTCATTTGATGAAAAAAACATTTTAAAAAACACCACTATCATTGAAGAATATATATAAAAAATGGAATCTTATTTGAACACTACAAATGTGGAGGGTAGATTGCGATTTCCATTTAAAGAAAAGACTACAAGTGATTGAGTTTTATTTTGAAGAAAAATACACTACTATCATATTCAAACTTTAAAAACCAAAAAGAAAAACAATAGAATCTTATTATTATCGACCAAACTTTAAAGGGCAATGCCCATATTTAGACCGGTCCTAATCTCCCTCGTCCAGGTCATGTGTGGAGGGTGCACTGATTGAGAAACTACAAGTACGGATTGGTGTACATTGTCCTACCTTCTCTTTTGGTTTTATGTACACTGTCCTACTATTAACATATATACATTTGTGTTAATATCTATATATTGAACAAAATATATCTACAGTATTTAAAACCTATGAGTGACGTCTCATATCTCTTCTCCACATCAACTTTCACTTTTCCTGATCTTTCCAATGCAATGTTTAACACATTCGAAGCAAAACTTTCTAAAAAAATATCTGTCCCACTTCCGTTAAGACATCGAGGTTTGTTTGTGTCCAGTCTAGGCTTCGTACGTATATTATTACAGCATAATCTTGCATTGAAACAATAGATTCCTGTAGGGTTATTCTAATAAACATTTTTAAACACGTGTCCTAAAGAATAGTACTATAGTAGTGATAACATTTTATTTTAACTCTAGGGTTTTGTAACAAAAAAAAAGATGAAAATAAGTTTTAGCTAATAAATTATCTTTTCAAGCGCACTAAAACAACATGCCTTTAACAACACCACACTTTTAGCTAATAAATTACCTTTTAGTCAAATTCGAGTCTAAGAGAACTAAAACAACACACTTTTAATCACTTATTTTACAATATAAAAGTATTTCAAACCACTGGGTTTTAGATAATTTTATTCATTTACAAAAATTAATACTATACTATATAACTTGTAAAATTCACCGGGAAATTTGCATCTTAACTGTTTCGTAATGCAAGTTTGAGGTGTGAGAAGATAGATTATTCGTTATATACCCAAATCATAGTTAATTTAAAGCTTGAAATGCTAGAATCCTTACGAGTCTCTTTAATAAAGTATCCAGTTTTATTATTCAATATCAAGTAGACCATATATATAATAACTACGTCATAAATCCTAACTCCACTGTTGGGTCAATATCGTCCGGAGGCGGCTTGGCCGGCAAGGTACCATGAGGGCTCCATCGTGATCGAACCCGTACTCCTCCTCCGCCCGTTCTAGAAGCTTCCGGAACACCGGGTGTTCTAAAAACATCAATGGAACAACAAATCTTTGTGTTGGCTCATAATATCCATCAACAGCTATCACCGCGAAATGACCTTCCTTCACATCTTTTGGGACGCAATCACGTCCGTATTCGTCGGGACAAGGTTTCTTGGCCGAGGAAAAGCCTTTGATCTGCACTAACCTCTCTACAGCATTCTTGAGCTTCACGATTCCACCCATTTTCTTCTTTGACGACTCAACTGTGATCATTCTTTGCCTGGCCATGATAACAAACTAGGTTTCCTTTCCTCTCTTTTTTTCTCTCTTTTTTTTTCTTGTAGGTTTTGGGGTTTCTTGGGAAAATATATGTTTCAGGGTAGTCATGTAAAGGGTAGTATATATAAGGAGGAATGGTGCAAAGAGGATAAGAAAGAAGAGGAAGAAGTGAGAAGGAGAAGTGAGCAAGGGGAGACCAAAGCATGTGGCTGAGTTGGTTTGCCTTTGAATTTTCCACGAAAACGGTTTCCATCGTCAATTTTAGTTTTGATCTCCTTTATTTTTACAGTATGTAAAATTTAACAACGACTATGGAGGAAAACATGGTGTTCTAAAATACGGCATGTATACAAAATATGTTGTACGGTGAAAAATTGGAGTGTTAAAATGAACTAGTTCGCTCAACTCGGCTCAACTTACCATGAACAAAAATATTTCACGTCTTAACTCGGTTCAGCTTATTTATTATATGAGTTTATATCATAAACCCAAACTCAGAAAATCTAGATCATGACCTAAATGAACTAATACTAAATAAATATAATAATAATTTATCAAATGCTAAATTAAATTCAGTGTCTAATAAAAAGAAAATGCAATGATCTTCAATTTTTTTTTTTTGAATCCAAGAGTTACATGCTCATCATCTTCATCTACTATCTATTTTGGTTTGTATCTTTAATATATGTTATATAATAATATAATAATGTTAAAAAATACATATAATATTTAAATCTTAAAAAGAAAAATTTGTTCGCGAGCTAGCTAACGACTTATTAGAGCTAGTTCGCACAACTCGCCAATTAAATTAAACTCGATTATTTAACTTGTTTATTGAATAAGCCTAAAAAACATAACGTAGACTCATGAAAATCCGAAACTGAGTGAGCTCATGAGCTAATGAACTGAAAAGGGCATATAGTTTTTAAGTGATAAAGTAAACTAAAAGGTGAAAAATAAAAAGGTTTTATATACAACGTTTATATATCATAATTAATTAATTATAATATCATATACAGGTTATCAGATACAGTGACTAATAAAAAAAACTACGGCTATTCGTGTTTAATTTTTTAGTTGAGAGAAAGCAAATTTGGCATAGCAAGAGCGAAAAATTATCCAACTCACTTGGCAACCATACTAAGAGAAATCACTTTTACCACAACTATATAAACTATTTAAGATTCTATTTGGGACATACTGCACCCACAGCTTTTAACATAAATCCGTCCTTTGTATCATACAAGTGGTATGTATAATT
The DNA here is from genome assembly GCA_020283515.1 of Alliaria petiolata. Classification (NCBI taxonomy): domain Eukaryota; kingdom Viridiplantae; phylum Streptophyta; class Magnoliopsida; order Brassicales; family Brassicaceae; genus Alliaria; species Alliaria petiolata. Next base: position 24,098,736 of record JAHZTW010000002.1, read on the forward strand.
AAAACTTTACGTGACAGATGGTGTTGAAAACGTTTTAATACTATGACCGTAAATTTTGTAAGGCTCGACGTACGTTAGCATAGCTTAGCAGCCTTAGCTTGTATAGTGGGGTATATTCTATGACAGATTTGAATATATATTGTGACACATCGAGAACACTAACACAAACCAACAAACTACATACATATCCTAGTTAAATTCTAATATAGAAAACTATTATAAACTTAGTACTTTTCCTGAGAATTGTTAAGATTCTAATCAATTAACAAAGGATAATTATCACAAAAATGTTGAGTTATGGTCAACATGTCTAAACATATACATATACCGAACGAATACATAATAGTTTAGTTTTGATTCAGCTTCAAATTGGTTTGCATTCCGCATGTAGAACCTTCCGCTACTAGCCTACTATACTCCTTCCTACAATATCTTGCTTTGCAAGGATCCAGTGATACGCCATTAGATCTTATTGTCTAACTCTTTTGAATCAAATAAAACTAGAAATCTATATAAACGAAATAACCATTTTTAGCTCCATATTTTTTCACGTTCAGTCCAGTGTTTATATACTCAACAAGAGTTCTCCACCGTTGAAGGTTTGAAATGACATTTCCAAAAATGCACAGTATTGTGTGTCCTTGTGAACTGTGTAATAGTACTGTGCAAAGTCGTGGTCGGTAGCAAAGATTTCGATCATATTTAAAAAAAAATATCGTGGTCGGTTTCGCACTGCATTGTTATAAAAGATTTGTACATGTGATCAAAATGATCGATGATTCCAATTAGAAAGAACAAAATATACACATATATTTCGATATTTAATGACCGGCCCGTTTGAGAATTGAAAAGATCTATCGATGTACAAATAACAACTCGGCGGTAAATTAAATACCTAAGGATCTTGTGTCTCGAAGGATCTATCTCACATAAAATCAATGAAATAAGTACGTAATTATCAGCCACTGATATGTCTAAATCATTATAATTGATTAATTAGCACATAACTATGTCCTCCACTGTTAATTCAATCATAGATAACCACTATGTTTACAAAATATAGCATTACAAAGAAGAAGCAAGTTAAAAAGAAAAGATAATCACTATGAACGTCTCAGGGGTCATATTGGATTTTGATGATTTGGGAGAATTTCATTTTTTTCCCAAATCTCCTCTTATTGAATCTAACATTTATAAAAATTATTCAAAATTCATGGTTATTGGATTAATCATTTGTAAAAATTCTCTCAAATCTCAGTTTATTGGAAAATAGGGATTTGAACAATAAAATATATCAAAAACAATTTGGAATGATTTGTAAGATAATTTGTAGTTAAAAAATAATAGATCCAAATACCACCTTATGAGATGTGAGAAAATAAAAAGATTAAACTAATTTGTTTTTTCTTATGAACTGTTGCGACAAAAAAAAAAGAAAGAGAGAGCTTACCCAAATCAGGAAAGTTGCCAAGGGTTTACGGGATCCGGGAACCACTTCCTCGTGGAAATCCCCTCTTACTTCATCTAGATCCGTCGCGGAGACGGTGGCAGAGCTGCCGGTAAGCAAGAGCATCGAGATTCTCAATAACAATCAGTTGGATTCACAGCTCTCGAGTAGAGCTGAGAGTAGTCGAGGCTTTGGGAACGGGAAGGAGAAGAAGGTGTTTCTGTACAATTGGAAGACGACCCAGAAACCTTCAAGCGACAAAAGTGGATTTTTCAGGATCAGTGAGTGTGTAGACGAAACTTTGTGGATCCAAGGTATTGTCAATGACGATGATGATAATGATGTGAGTGATGCGAGGAATGGTGGAGATTCGTTTCTGGTGGAAATCCGATCGGCTATTTTCAGGTGCAAAGACACGAATCTAGCGTCGCCGGGATTATCAAAGATCATAAAGAGCAGTTCTAGCAAGAAGAAGAGTAAGAGATTGGAGTTTTTTTTTGTCTCGGTATCATCAACCTAAAGAAGCTATTCCCGGCGGAAGAAACTCTGTGAAATCTAGGAAATTTCCAAGCAGCCTTCACACTGCATTAGGTTTAAGTGTAGTGAGAGATGAATCTGGTGATTTATCATACGAAACGAAACAGAGGAATTTAGCAACTCTGAAAATCCCCAGAAGATCACTAAAGCATCATCTCCTTTGCTTTTGAAACTTAAACATAAGAACTGGTCACGCTCTTCAACTAATTACTTGAGAGGTACTAGTAAGAGAGATGATTCTTCTCATACTTGTAACAGTACACCTGCATTGTCGACCAGCTCATACAATATGTATGCTATACGTAATCCCAGCACTGTTGGGTCTTGGGATGATGATGGTGATGATGAGTTGGATGATGATAACTTGGATTTTACAGGGAGGCAAGGTTGTGAGATTCCTTTTTACTGGACCAAGAGGAATCTCAAACATAGAGGTGGATGCATGAGTTGCTGCTCGCCTTCGTTTTCAGATACTCTAGAAAGACGGGAAGTAGCATTTTATGTCTGCCATTTTTTGTGGAGCTTGATATCAGAGGTATAACTTCGTTCCATATTTTTAAAGGATCGTGACTTCCATTTTTTCTTAAAGATTGTGACGATGAATGTTTAGCTTTACAAATTGCGTTTAATTTTATGCTTCAGGTGATAAACCTTGAGGTTTCGTGAGTGTGAGTATGAAGTTGTGTCACGTTTAGTTTTGATGATTAAGAGAATCAATGGAGTTACAGAGATTGCGGGGGTGACGATTCATGATGTTCTTGATACGTGTTACAAGGGAGGTAAAGGTTTAGCTTGAGGTTTAACCAAAGCCAAATTGCTATTATCTTTGCTTAAACCGGTTCTGATTTTTAGGATTTAGGATTTTATGTAATTGGTTAGTGGTCTTGATTTGTGGAAGAGTTCTTTTGATGTTGTGAAAGCATACATTTTTCATAAAAGATGGAGTTTTAGTTCGATCTGTTACATAGTTTTGGGAAGATGATTCCAATTTTCTTATTTCTTTCGTTACTTTATTTAGTTATATGATTTATTTTGTGTATTGTTGTTTATACATGGAGTCAATCGGTGTATCGTCTCAGATTCTCAATTATGGATCAAGCTATTCAGGAAAAAGAAGAACGAGGAGCTTTCCCTCTCTGTTTTTCATTATACTGTTGACAATGATAATGATAAACCAGATATGTTTGTTTTATTAAATAAATTGTAAAAACTAAAAAAAAATTATTTTTCAAATGTCCCCAAATCTCTTCTAATAACTTCGCAAAATTTCCTCAAATCTCAAATGTTTTTAAAATTTCCTCAAATTTAGATGATTTCCAAATTATCCCAAATTATTGATCCAATATGCTCTCCTTAAATTACAAATAAAGCTTCTCACATGCTTTAAAATAAGTAATTCAGTTTTGAGATTCCCTAACTACGTGTAGCTTAGTTTTCTATAAATAAACTCTTCTGAATGTTTCAAAGTTTATTGAACCCTTTTAATATGTTTTGAAAAAATTAGGATTTGTTTTTCAAAATATCAAATATCCATATAAGAAAACTAAAAATAAGAAAAATTGTAGAAGTTGATAGAAATAAAACCGAATTAAGAACGATATAGACACCATTTCACAAGAATTTTTAAATTTTATGTCATTTTTCATTTTATGTTAATCTACTAAAAGTGATACTTAGGGAGATTTCATTAATTTGTGGCGATATTTTTTTTTTGTTTTTTATGTTTGAAGTGAATGTTAAATTTATTCAAACCAAAAAACCTGTTTTACATTTAGTGCAACATAGATTAAAGATTTCCAAAACAAAAAGGGGTTTTAATACAATTTAGCCACGGGTCGAAAACCATTTGACGAGAGTTCCTTCGTATCTTGCATCTTGTCGCCGTATCGAAGAAATTCTGTCCCGGACAGCTTTGTCAATGAGTAGAGTAATCCAATTAATAGGAGAGGGGGTTTCACCATGTCTCCTGTTGTTCCTCTCCTTCCAGACGAAGGTGATTGTTGCTTGGAGAGCATATCGAAATAGAAAAGCATCTATTTTCGGCGCTTTAAATACCGAGAGTAGCTGAACTATAGAATCCCAGTTTGAGACATACTTGTGAAGAAGCAAGCCACGAGTTAAGGATTCCCAGATCTGATTTGTATATACGCACGAGAAGAATAGGTGGTCTCTCGACTCCGTCTCATTCGCACATAATACGCAATCTCCCATATCATTCACATTCCATTGTAATACTCTCGCTCCCATCATCAACCGATTGTGGATTGCGAGCCATGTAGTGAATGAGAATTTGGGGGTAGCATGTTGAAACCAAACTCCAGCATGCCAAGAGTTTGCCTGTTTCACATGTCGAACCTGCTCCCAGATAGGTCTGGGCATAAAAACCGGACCCGAAGAACCGACCCGATATGAACCGAATTTTTAGGTACCGAACCCGAACCGAACCGATGTAAATACCCGAATGGGAGCCACACTGTCATATCCGAAGAACCGATACCAAACCCGAACCGAACCGAGAACCGAATGGTTACCCGAAAATATCCGAAACACAATTATATACAAAATAAATATTAGTTATATTTAGATTTATAATAACAAAAATATAAAATATTATAATTATAAATTGAATATATCATTTTTCCGACGCCATAGATTTCTATCCATAACGCCAATGGTTCTTTTATGTTTCTGATCTTGGATGGCTGTCTCGATGGAGTTGAGAATACCATTCCTGTGCCTTCGATGCCTGTGATTGTCAAAAACCGATGCTACAGTGGCATTGATCGAGATTCCAAGATCAATAACTCCCCTTGCACCTGTGAGATCAATCAGCTTGCCCAATGAAGTCCAATTATATTACCAAAAAGATGTAGTCTCTCCACTTCTCACCTCAATGATATGAAACGGCTGAGCGAGCTCTCTTTGCTTAAGTAGCTTCCGCCACATCCAAGAGCCCGAGTTCTGTTTAAACCGAACTGACCAGAAAGAGTCCTGCTGGATTAGATACTCTTGAATCCAGTTAACCCATAATGAGTCCTTATTCGATAAAATGCGCCATATCAGCTTAAGGTTACAAACTAAATTAACATCGGAAAGAAGTCGAAGTCCTAGACCACCTTCCTCCTTAGGACGACATACATCTTCCCAAGCCATTTTTGATTTTCTTGGATTCAATTCCGGTCCCGACCAGAGGAATGCTGCACACAAACTCTCCACCTCTTTGATGCATGCTTTTGGTAGCCTAAATGAGGCCATCCAAAAATTGGTGATACTGGCAATAACCGAGCTAATGAGCTGCAATCGCCCAACATAAGTGAGATAACGTGCTGTCCACGTCCCAATTTTCCTTCTAATTCTCTCTAGTAAAGGAGCGCAATCATCTTTACTCATTCGCTTAGTGAGCAAGGGGAGACCAAGATATCGAACAGGTAATGAACCAGAAGCGAACGGGAACCTCGACGTGATTTCTGTTTTCACACTTTCACCCACTCCCGCTAGAAACAGAGTTGATTTCTCCAGACTGATTTTTAGACCCGACTGATATATCATGGTTTTTACCCATTTTTAGACCATGATATAAGTGTTTTTATAGAGTCTTTTGGCTATTTTCGAGTCTATATAGAGTCTTTGCAGGTTCAGGTACAATTGGAGCTAAATTGGAGATTTGGATACATTTTGGAGCTTAGTGGAATGAAGTCGGATTGAAGAAACACGATGAGTGGTGATCGACACCAGGATTTCCAATTTCCAGAAGCGAGAAGTTTCCAGTTTTTGAAGAAAAGGAAATCTCCAAGACTTTTCCTAATCTTCCAAGGAATTGAAGATGCGAACTTAGGCCTATAAATATAGTTGTCAAAGCCATTGTTTAGGAGAATCTCATACTTTAAGAATCATAGAAGTTTAGGGTTTTTGGAGAGAAAAATCAGACTCCTTTTGAGCTGATTTGGAACTCCTTTATTTTCTTCTATTGATTTCTTTTATGCTTTCTATTCAAATAATGATTTATGTTTCATTGATCATGTCTGAGTAGTTTGCTTGTTAGGTTTAAGGTTTTTCAAAGGTGATTGATGAATTGTTAGGTCGAATATATTTGTTAGGATAAAATCATTAGAGTTCTTCATCTGGATTTGGGTTTAATGCTTATTCTAGCTTCATGGCCTAGAATATGATCTTAGGTTAATTGGTAGACACGAGAGTGTTATTAATTGCCTGAACTAATGTTAGATGAGCAAAATACCTATTCGCAAAGAGATTTGGTTTAGGGATTTTGTGAACAATTGAACCTGCTATTAATGTTTGTCTGAATTGTTTGAATTTGCAAAGAGATTTGGAACTCTAGGGTTTAGACATAGATAATCTTCGCAGCGAGAGTTGGTTGATTTTACATTAGTGTTTCGAGTTCAAGAACAGTGCTTAATAATATCCTAACATTCTGTCTAGACCTACAATTTCCCTGAACCTAGCGTTTCGTCTCCTGAATTTACTAAGTCTTTAATTGCTTTCTGTTTTTAATTCCATCTTTCTTCTTAGCTTAATTCGAACTTAGAAATTTGCTGTGTGACTATCCCTTCCATGTGGATTTGATCCCTAAGTACTACAACTGATCTCTTAATTTGAGAGAGTAGCTCTAGGGTAAATTTGATAGCATATCACCGACGCCTTAGCAAACCCATCAAATATAGATATTATTCCCTCCAAAGATCGTATTTTTCCATCCGTAAAGACAATAATATCATATGCAAAGCATAAGTGTGTAAGTTTTTGATTCTTACACTTATCATGATAGGCAATCTTACCCTCCGCTGCTGCTCTGTTTAAATACATCGAGAAAACATGCATACTTATGACGAAGAGATACGGCGAGAGAGAGCAGCCCTGACGTAAGCCTCTATTACTCTGAAAATAGCCTGCAAGTTCCCCATTGACTTGAACTGAGAACGAAGGAGTAGAAACACAGAGCATAATCGAGTGAATAAATTGCTCCGGCAACCCCATCGCGACTAAAACGTTTTGCAAGAAACTCCACTGTACCGAGTCGAAAGCTTTGGAGATATCTATCTTCATTGCACAACGAGGCGAGATCGATGGTTTATGATAGTCTTTTACCAACTCAGTAGCCAGTAACACGTTTTCCATAAGTAGCCTTCCTTTAACAAACGCGGACTGATTTGGCGAGATAAAACCCGGGAGGATTTCTTTGAGTCGATTAGCTAGAATTTTTGAGATTACCTTGTATAGGACGTTGCAGCACGATATGGGACGATAATCTTTCATATCCGTTGCTTCATCTTTCTTAGGTACAAGGGCCAAAATCGTCAAATTAATCCCCTTAGGAAGGAATCCTTTTTTAAAGAAAGATTGAATCGCGACCGTGAAATCACGACCAATGATTCCCCACGCGAATTTGAAGAACTCCGAAGTATATCCATCTGGTCCTGGAGACTTACTATTCGGCATAGCAAACAGAACGCTCCTCACTTCCTCATATGTAACATCTCTTGTCAACAACACACTATCTCCACCTGAGCATCTATAAGTTAATAATTCCTCAAGCTGCTCTACTGTTGCACCCTCATAATCCAGAGGGTTATGAGTTAGAAATTCCCGAAAGAAGTGCTCTGCTTCATGTTTTATTTCTGCGCCTGTCTTGAGAATCACGCCATCTTGACCATGGATCTCTCGAATGCATTTTTTGATTTTCTTAGGGTCGCTGCTCGATGATACGTTTTGTTGTTTATGTCCCCAACTTGTAACCAATGTAGCTTAGATTGTTGTTTCAAGAACTTCTCCTCTAGATCCGCAACATGTTCCCATCGTGCATATGCCTGCTTTTCCTCAGCCATAGCTGTAGCCGATGGGTTTGTTAAATTTGTTTGTTGCATATGACATAAAGAGTCATATCTTTCCTTTGCTAGCTTTGGCAGATTACCCAACTTCTCCCTTCTCAGCACCCTTAAGCTCGGCTTTAGACCTTTCAACTTTTTATAAAATCGATAGAATGCCGATGTTGAATGAAACAACTCAGGGGACCCTTTCCAGAAATTTTCAACTACCGGAACAAAGCTCTCAAGAGATGTTAGAGCATTGACAAATTTGAAAGGTTGTCGAGCTTGTCTCTCTTCTGAATCAAGCATTATCCGGCCACGCAAGTGATCTGAGCACCCTCCTGCCTCAAAAACACAATACGATCTCAGATAATCTTGTAACCATCCCTCACTTACTAGAACCCGATCCAACTTCTTACAGATCAAACATTCATCCCTCTTGTTACACCACGTGAATTTAGGGCCATGAAAGTGTAGATCCTCCAACAAACAATGACGCGCTAGACTTTGAAACTCTCTTGTGCCTTGAGATATGTGAGGCGAATTCTCATACAGAGAGTGCTCATCTCCTGACAGAATCTCATTAAAGTCTCCCATCACCATCCAATTTTTGTTACGAAATAAGGCTGAATCGTAATGACTTTGAAGATCCTCCCATAAAGGTTTCCGATCTTCATCTACATTCAACGCATATATAAAAGAGCAGAAAAACTCTTTCTCTTGGCCCTCCAGCAAGACCGAGACAGTAATGACTTGGTCACTTTTAAAAACTGGCGTTAGCCGAACTCCTTCTCTCCACACTACCCAAATTCTTCCCAATTGGTTGAATTCGTAATTTGTCAAGAAGGACCAATTTGGAAAAACTGTACTGACTATTTTATGAGCCTTATTTTCCTTGACCCGCATCTCCAATAAGCACCCGAACTGTAATGAATTATCCTGCACCCACTTCTTCACAACGAAATGTTTTTCTGATTTATTAAATCCGCGCACATTCCAGAAGAACCCCGTCATTAAGATTTTTTGTTTTGAGCTTTTTTACCCGAAGCACTAGGAAGAGTTTCCTTTGTACTCTGAGCATCACCACCCTTTAGAAATTTATGTGCAGATTTAGATGTTCTCGGCAGAGGGGCTCGTGATTCCTCCTATCTCTGTTTCTTTCTGCCCCTTTTTGTTACATTTTGGACTAGACTTGCCTGTCCTCCACATTTCCTGATTCTGTTTCCTCTACTCCTTCTGCTTCATGAGTTTCATGTTCGTCGTCCTTTTCCAAAAGAGCAAAACGAGAAGGCGATGTAAGAGTTGGTTCAATATCGTCTTGTTTCTTAGTTTGCCTACCAGCCTTAGCCGGAGAGACCTCTGTCCATGGCGCATCATCTTGTGTCTCCGGAACTTTGTCGCTTGTCTCATCAATTTCACCATCCTCTTTTGCTTCTGAATCAGAGCTCTCTTTATCAATTGCTATCTATGAGTCTCCTTCCATAGTCTCCACTACCACCTTAGGATCAGAAGTAACAACTACTTCTTCCTGAGTTTCAGAGATCGTATTTTCCTTCGCCCCCAACTCGACCACCACCTCGGTTGTACTACTCTGTTTTTTTCCTTCCAAAACAGAGGAAGTATGATCCCCTACAATTTATTTACCCTTTTGTGCAATGCATTCCTCTTTTAGATGACCCCATTTCGAACATGCAGTACAACATGGCGGTAGCCATGGGTACACATACTCAACTACGGCATCGATTCCCATTTCTGCTGATTTGAAGCGGAATGATTTAGGTAGACCCTTTGAGAGGTCAGCTTCCACAAACACCCGCCCTTCATCAAAACTTTTGCAGGTTATAGTGTCGGGATGCAGTCTTTTCGGGTCCCCTACCGGACTTGCTATGAAGCCTAGGCCATCCCATGAAAACATTCTTCTCGGAACATTCTTTAATATAACCCACAATGGAATCAACTTTATTTCAGGTTGTGCCTCCTCGGCGATGGGGGACCACTTTGAAACGATCATCGGAACATCAGCTATATTCCACATACTACGGCGTAAAATCCTTGTTCTCAGAGCACTATCCGTAATCCGAAACTTTACTGTAGTAGCATCGACGACAAACACATCGACCTTAATCGATTTGTTTCCCAGAGGCCAAATCTTGTTAACGATTACATGTATTTTTGCAACATGTGGTGCAGCTGACAGAAATTTTCCAACGAGAAAATCCTCCCACAGAGGGGTGGAGTTCTCGATAACGCTAGTCGGAATTTCCACACATGGAGAGCCCTCTAACTCACCAATCGTGAATTCATGTTTCGACAAACTTGGTTTGTTTTGAACAATAGCAGACCACGATTTTACCAGTCCCCCTCCTTGAGAACCAACTGTTCCCGGAGAGACGCCAGCTTCCGCCACCGGCAGAACCATCGGAAGACACCGACGGCCAGCCGTCAAACTTGCCCTTCGAAAGAAGTAACCCAAAACCCTAGAATCGCCCTTTGTGTCGCCCTTACCACGTCAGCTTGATATCGCCCAAACGGTTTCTTATCTCTTTCAACATGTTTTTGTGGCGATATTATAGAATAAGATTGATTATCTTTTTTCTTAAGTGCCGGATCCATCCATATCGTTGAACGAAAGTAAACCCACAAGTCGACAATGAACTGAAACAAAATGGCACTGACATACGTACTAATCATCTCGTACCAATAATCGTTTCTAAAAATATAAAGTTACCATAAATAAAAATAGTCGTCGGCATTTTAACACATAAACGTGTTGCAATAAAAAAAACGTCATTGTCCAAAAAACCGACCAGTGAACGTCGTCACTCCAACGAGAGGGAACTTGTTGATAATATCCTACTTCGTGACTATATAATATATAGCAACACCATCTTGATCTGACATAATGTGACCTAGTGACTAGACGTATGATTGCATAAAATAATTCCACATTTGCTTATTGAATTATTATTATTTATATGATTGAAAAAGTTGGGAAAAAGCGCATATAATAATGTCGTTAACAGTCAACAGTCCAAATTTAATTTTGAAAGCTATAGTTCAGTCACCCGCTAACTTCGGGCTGGTCCGACACGATTCTCATTTCCTTGTTTTCAGTATTTCTTGATCTGCACTTTTTGTTCAGCTCTATCGGTACATCAACTCGCATATACTTGCCGTGAATAATATATTTGGTAGGATATTTTGATTAAAAAAAAGGTTGTTATACGTAAGTCTTAACAAAAGGTTATATAATGACATACTAATATCTAGATACCACTGCAAACCAGAATACCGACTGATATAATGACATACTAAATATTTATTTTGGCGTTATCCATGGATATAAAGAATGACTAATCTTAAAGGTCAATTGGATCAACGACATAAAATGAAAAGTTAATTAGGCAACTAGCATGACCAATGTTTTTTCTTTTTTGGAAAGTAGGAAATAAAAACCATTTTAACAAAGTGTCAATTGGGAATATAACGCCTTTCACCGCGAATATATGTTAAAATGACGCCCTCTGTAATTTAACGAAAGAACTAACGCTTTGCACTTGTGTTATGACCCTTTACCACCTCAAAATAATGATAATGGCAATTGGAAGAGATTTTCTTTCTGACACATACTCTCTCATCTCCCTCTTCACATTTTTTGACGAAAAATCTCTCTCTCTCTCACACATTTTCTGTAACCACAATAGCTTCCATGGCTTCTTCTTCATTTTACTCCAGATCTAGTCTACCTTCAGCTTTTCTTGAATCTACGAAATCATACCTCAACTTTGAAGAAATCGTGTTGAAGAGATGAACGTAGCGAGTGGTAATTGGTAAACACGTGTATTCTTTTAGTTAGTTATAAAATTTATGTATTTTATTTATCATTTTCGTGTCCCATTAAAGAGTAAGGTGAAAAAAATTGAAAATTCAAATAAAGAAGATGAAGAGTATTTTTTACAGGATTAACATTTAACAATTGATATCAACATATAGAAGTTTCCAAAATTTAAGAAGGTTTTTAAAAGAATTCCAAAAATAAAAATAGATTACAAAATTTACACTAATTAGTTGGTTTCACCAATCTTTAAGGAGGGTTTAGGGTTTAGATTTTACAGTTTAAGAAGGGGGCTAGGGTTCACCAATCCTTAAGATGGGGTTTAGGGTTTAGATTTTATAGTTTAAGAATTTAGGGTTTAGATTTTATGGTTAGGATTTCTATATGGTTCAGCCATATATTTGTATATCCGTTATTTGTTTTGTTAGTATTTGTCTAATATATATGATATTGTTTCTAGAAACATTTTGTTATTTATAGAAATCTATATATGTCTATTATTAGAAGTGTTATTGTATATTTGACTGCTTATAATTTTAATAACAATTCATAGAATGAACGTAATAAATCTACTATTATATATATAAATATTAAAATTATATCAAAAGGGTCAGAGTCTCCATAAATGTCAAATCAAATTCACTAATAATATCTTCAAGAGATAAAGTGTTAGTCTTATTGGCGTAAAAAGTATAATGGTCCGAAAGCGTTAGTTTCTAAAGGCATTATAAAAGAGCGCTATTTTAACATATTAACGCGGTCAAAGGCGTTAGTTCGCAAACTCATCCTTTAACAAAACGTTTTGGTATTAAAATTGCTATTCAGATAAAACCATTTAAGGATTATCGAAAAAAAGGAAGATAAATAAGTGCATAGACTTTTCGTTCCATTTTCTTTTCTTGGAATGGATTACTAATTTGTATGTTAACATTGTTATGCAATTGTATTTGACTTGTTAAAATGAACTTAATTATATTTATGTTCAATTTTGTTTTGAAATATTCCTAACTAGTATTTCCTCCGTACGCGATAACAAATAGTTAGATTAACTTAATATAATTTTTTTAGTAATACAAAAAACTTAATATAAATTTGGAAATGTAATCTATTTCTCTGTAATACTTGTAAAATGTATACATATTTTTTTAAAATATTTGTAAAGCATATGAAAATAATTTTACAACCCTTTGAAATTTGAATGGTCAAAAGTTTTGCATCTAACCTTTTAATAAACACATGAACATAACATATTAACATGGGTTTTGTTGGTTATATGGTAAATTATGAACTTGGATAATTATTGAATCGCGTACGAGAACACTTTTTTTAAAGAGTATTTCGACCCTTATTAAGTCTTGGGTTACACAAAATCCCGTGTAGGATAAGACAACCAAAGTTCTCTCTTGTTCTAGGCAAAGATACAAGAGATACACTAGAGTTCTAGTGTTTATATGTAATTTTTCAAAGATCTTTAATAATCTATTAAAACACAGAATCTCTCTCTTCCTCTTTATTTTTTTTTTTTTTTTTAACTGCAAATACATCTTTATTTATATAGAATTGTTATAATCAAAATACAATTTTTCCGTTCCAAATAGGAGGATAATCTGAGCCGGAGAAGAATAAACCATTGGGAGGGCCAATACGAGCTAAAGTATGGGCTACATCATTACATTCCCTTTTCACATAAGCAAAATCTACATTTTGAAATTTGTGTAACCATGTCTTAATGTCGTCGATTAGGTTTGACATACTAGAATCTTGGCAATCATTGCGCATTAATTTAACCAAAATTTGACAATCTCCTTCAAAACAAATAGAGTCATAGCCCCTGCTCTATGTATTTTGGATGGCGCCGAGTAGAGCTTTGCCTTCTGCTTCCAAGCTTGTAGTTGTCACTCCTAAATGTAAAGCTCCCCAGTATTTATTATGACCATTTGAATCCCGTATTATCCATCCGCATGTAGCTTGGTTTGTTTGTATGTTAAAGGCAGCGTCATAGTTGCATTTGAGGTAGCCTAACGTAGGGCGCTTCCATAACGGCGGTGGAGGGCAAGGGACCGGTCGTGCAGGTGGTGTAGAGATGGACGTGAGCCACTCAGTTACATCTGCTCTAGCTTTGTTAATATCTTTAACAACTTTTATTTGTTTTTGTTGAAAGATTAGATTATTTCTAGCTTTCCATATATGCCATAGGATCCTAAAGGGTAATAGCTTATCTAATTCGGAGAAACCGGTATGTGATTGTGCATCAAGGATCTAACCAATAATGGTTTTAGTGTCTGCGGAGGGTATTGTGAGAAAATTGAAAGGTGTTTTTGATCGTCGCCAAGTGGATAGTGATACCGGGCAACTGAAAAATAGATGTTGTATTGTTTCGGGCTCCATACCACATCGAATACATGTATCATTAATGGGAATTCCGCGACTTTGGAGCCTGGTAGTGGTTCCAACTGCTTTCGACAGAATCCGCCATAAAAAGTGCTTGATTTTAGGCATGATAGGAAGTTTCCAAATTTTTTGTTTAAGGATCGGGTCGCCATGGGGGATTGGAGGAGCAACAACTTGGGCTTCAGGTTGATGTTTGAGGAAGCTATAACCTGATTTCATCGAATATTCTCCATTCTTTGTATAATTCCAGCAAAAGCGGTCGTGTCGATTGTTCTGACTTAAATATAAGGTTTTTGCTAAGTTAGCATCTGCATCAGAGAGTGTAGAAGATAATGCTACCTCATTCCACTGCCGGTTTGTACCATTATAAGTAATCAAATCTTTCACTAATAGGGAAGGGTTGCCAGTTTCCTCAGTCGCAGGTCGAGGGGGGTGAGAGGGGAGCCAGTTGTCAGAGAAAACCTTTGTATGGTGACCATTGCCGATGATAACTCTAGAACCCTTTTTAATGAGATCAAGACCGCAAAGAATAGAAGACCAACCAAACGATTGATGTCGTCTAGGAATGGCATCAAAAAGATGGCTGTCATTAAAATATCTAGCTTTATATAATCTTGAAAAAAGGCAGTTTGGGTGGTGTAAATGTCTCCAAGCTTGCTTTGCAAGTAATGCATCATTGAAAATTTCCAAGTCTTTAAATCCCAGACCGCCTTCATTCTTTGTATATTGTAGGCGTTTCCAAGCCACCCAAGGTATGCTTTTAGAGTCCGGGTTTTTTTCTCACCAGAATCGCGTAAGTATACTGTTGATTTCGGAGATGACTTGTTTCGGTAATTTGAAACATGACATGGAGTAAACTGGCATTGACATAGCAGCTGACTTCATGAGAACTTCTTTTCCAGCAGGAGAAAGGAACTTAACACTCCACGAGGATGTTCTGTTTTTTACTCGGTTAATGATATTGTTAAAACATTTCTTTTTTTTTACGGCCAAATTGTTCTGGTAATCCGTGGTATTTCCCGCCACCACCATTATGAGAAATGCCCAGAACGCGTTTCAATCGTTCTTGTTTGGCACCTTGAATACGTGACCCAAATGTAATCATAGATTTATCATGATTGATTTTTTGTCCCGAACATTTTTCATAAAGTTTAAAAATTTCCGTGATAGTTGAACAATTTTTTTCATTAGCCTGACAGAAAAATAGTGAATCATCAGCAAACAAAAGATGTGTGATTCTTGGAACCCCATTACCAATCTTAATGCCATTGATTTTTCCTTTCCTCGCGTTGATGTCAAGTAAATGGCTCATTATATCAGCACAAAGTATGAATAAGTATGGAGAGAGAGGATCTCCCTGTCGCAAACCACGTTCTGAAACAATGTGTCCTTGAGGATGACCATTGATGAGGACAGAAAAGGTAACTGATCGAACAGTGGCCATGATCCATTGGATCCATTTGTCATTGAAACCAAAAGCTCGCATAGTATCTTTAAGGAAATTCCATTCAACTCTGTCATATGCTTTTGTCATATCGATTTTTATAGCCATATATGTTTGTGAAACACACTTTCGGCTTTTGAGCGAATGCATTAGTTCATGCGCTATCATGACATTGTCAGAGATTAATCGTCCAGGAACAAAAGCTGCTTGCGATTCAGAGACAATTGTATGTAAAAAGTTTTTCAGCCTTGTAACTAACACCTTAGAAATGATCTTGTAGGAAACGTTACATAGAGAGATGGGACGATACTCAGAAAGAGTAGATGGAGATTTAGTTTTTGGAATCATACAAATGTTCGTGTGATTGACGTGTTCTTGCATATTTCCGGTTTCAAAGAAACGTAGGACCTCATTTGTAACATCGTTGCCAACAATTTCCCAACATTCTTGGTAAAAGCGTGCTGTTATACCGTCTGGTCCCGATGCCTTATCAGCACCGATGGAGGATATTGCGTCATGAATTTCTTCCCTCGTGACTTCTCTGGTAAGCATATTATTAATATCCAAAGTGACTGTTGCCTTGAAGTCTTGAAATATGTTTTTATCGGAATGAGAGATCTCGCTTGAGTACATATTTTGAAAATATAACTCAGCATGTTTACCAATATCACGATCGCCATAATATGTATTACCATCACCATCTTTAAGAGTTAGTATTCTGTTTTTTGAATATCTGGATTTGGTAACGGCATGGTAAAAGTTTGTATTTTTATCTCTGTGTTGTAACCATGAGTTTCGGCTTTTGAGATACCAATGTATTTCCTCATTGCGGTAAGCTTGAGCAAACTCTTTACGGATTTGTGGGATGCAGTAAGGAGTTGGGTCATTGGTCGTTAAAGCAAAATCAAGGTCCATGAGTAGTGAATTAATCTGTTTGGCGGAGTTTGTTTTATTATTTCGCCGGAAATAAGCCATCGAAGTTCGGATGTTTCTAATACGATCATTGAAACTGGAATTGCTTCTTGTTGTTGCTATACTCCAATGGGATTGTATATAGTTCTTAAACTCTGGATGTTGGAGAAGCCTTTTATCAAAATAGAAGGGTATTTTGAAGGATTCTTGAACGTAAGCAATGGACGTTATTATTGGGCGATGATCGGAGGCGCAAAAACCTTTGAATTCAGCAACTGAACCGGTAAACATCACCATCCATTCCGAATTGGCTATAACTCTATCTAAGTAACATTTCACGTTATGACTTCCTCTTGTTCCCCTCCATGAAAAACGATTTCCTTTATGTTGAATATCATGGAAGTCACAAGAATTGTACATGTTTCTAAAATCTTGGAAAGTTCGGTTGTTCCGTTGTGGTCCTCCTTGTTTTTCATGGTTTGAAAGGATTTCATTGAAATCACCAATGAGAAGCCAAGGGCCTGATCTATTTTGGTTCATACGTTCAATGCGTTCCCATTAGTCATGTCTTAAAGATTGATTTGGATCACCATATACACACGACAAGTAGAAAAACATTTCATTATATTGAACATATACATCAATCATTTTATTCGAATGATACAACGGGATAATAGTTAGATTTTTTTTCCAGAAAATAGCAAGTCTCCCACTATGTCCTTGTGGAGTGACTGTAATCACGAAATCAAAACCTAATGTGGTACATACATCACGAACAACATCACACTTATTCATAGTTTCTACTAAGAACAACAGATCCGGAGAAGCCTTGCGAGATAATTCCTTTAGCCTATCTTTTGTCAAAGGCGCCTCTAATCCCTGGCAGTTCCAGGAGAGAAACTTCAAGTTGTTCTTCAGAGACGTGAGGGAAACATGTCCCCTCGGTTTGTTGGTTGGTCCACGCAGTAGGATTCTTCGGAGACACTTGGTATCTCTATTTTGATCGGAAACAGGACCTTCTGATCATCGTCGATGAGAATTGGTAATGCCTGGCGCTTGCGTTTGCTTTCAGCATCAAAGTTGTCTTCAACCAATTTGTCGTTGATTGAGTCCTTTTCACCGTCTTCATGTTTACGTTTTGATGCTTTAGTAGAGTAATCATTTTCTCCTTTGTTGTGACAGATAAAAGCATCGAAATCTGAGGACATTTCCGAGAATTGTTCAGAGGAAAACACACCTTGGTTCGTGATGCCTGGAATCGTTGGTGGTGGAGAGTCATCTGTGAAACCACGGTGATAGGAAGCAGCCATGAAACTGGATTCAGCGTTGTCAAACTGTCGTAGCATTTCTTGCACTTTGTTTCTCTTTGTGGAGTCAAAGCCAAAATTTTCTTCTTGGTCCACATAGTCTTTTAGTATGGTAACGAATTCCCCTTCTGTGAATTTTCCTTTCTCCATTTTAGCCTGTAGATAGCACCATGTTTCAGAGATCATGTCTTTGTCTTCTTGGATTTCAAACGGAGATGCAGACATTCCTGGGGATTCCATGATGGATAGGTTGACTTGATTATTGGTCTGTGGCATTATGTTTGTTTCATTGTTTTGAGTAGAATCTCTGTTTCCATTCTCGTCAGCATCATTCTTATCATCATTATCACCATCGGGAGGATCATCATTGATGTCATCATCATTAAGAAGAGGACATTCCTTTGCTTCATGTGTCAGTATCCCGCATTTGATGCAGAAGTTTCGGAGCCTTTCATACCGGAATTTGAGTATAGTGTTTTCACCGGGAGAGAACTGGAACATTCTCTGGTACCGCAGTGGTGTTTCAATGTTCCATTGACGTTTAATCCGGACGAAATCCACAACATGGGCTGCCTCGTTGAAATCAATATCTGCAACAATTCCTCATTTTCCAGCAATGTATTCAACAAGTGCACGATTGAGGAATTGAGGAGGAATCCCGCGGACTTGAACCCAGAAGGGTATTGTGAAGATCTTGTGACCACTTTTAGCGCCTCTTCATGAAGATCTTGTTACCACTTTTGGGTAACAAGCATCCATTCGTTGAAAGACCACGGTCCACGCCGGAGAACGAGGTTAACCGCTTCATCGGATTGAAAAATGAATTGAAATTTTTGGCTCTCGATAATGCGTCCAATGATTGCATCGCTCATGCCCCAGAGTCGCGGCATCTGACTAATCAGTGCCCTCATATTCTGCTTGTTGCGGTTCACCAACATACCCACAATTGCATAGCGATTTGCTCGCACCACTTCGGCGCAAACGGATGCAGGTAATGCAATTGGGGTTTCATCTAAACCCAGATCAATATCTTGTAATCGTTTACGTAGGTTGTCACTCATGAGAGTCAGATTTGTGTGTGATCTTTTCACGGAAACGGAGTTTATATAGGTTATCCATGGCGGTTGAAATTGCAGAGGAGAGATGAAGATTCCACAACCGTCAGAGAAACTGCTCCTCAACGGACTAAAACCGACGACATAGATCCATGAGAATCGGACTGAAAACCGTCGGACGAAAGCACCGAAGGCAACACGAGAAAAGTGTTCATAGAAATCGATTTGGGAGAGAGAGAGAAAGTTTAGAGAGAGACATTTTTTTTTCTTTCTTATACCGTTTCTTGTTGTGATTTTGGCAAAGTCGACAACTCTTTTTATAGGAAACCAAAGGTTACCTCGAAAGATTGCAATGGTTGATAGAGTTGCAATTGTTGGTCACAAACAATTGCAATGGTTAGTCACCGAAGGTTGTAACCATAAACACAACAGTTGCAATGATTCACCAACAGTTGCAATGGTTAATCACCAAAGGTTATAACCATAAACATAACAGTTGCAATTATTTATTTAAACGATTGCAAATATTCATTTAAGCGATTCCAACCGTTCGTCAACGGTTACAACGATTCACTTAAATTTCCAACATTCCTCCCCCATTTAAGTGTAATCATAGATTCACTAAATTAAATAAACAACACATAAATCAAACTCATGCATAAATGAAAATGTCGTAACGATTGAATTTTTATCTTAGTGATATTACACGTTCCAAATGCCCGAGAATCAGGATGTCCTATGGATTGAATCCTCTCATCTCATTTGGGCACATGAAGATAATACACACACAAATTTCCACACTACTCTAAGTGTTTATACTTGACACTATTATAAGTCATGTGTCCCTATCCATTCATGAGTGCATACAAAGCCAAGTCCTAGCTTCTTGAAGCGGCCACACTTCACACTGTAGATATTTTAATCGTGCACTAGTAAAATGCAATTTTTCAAAATACCTATTAAGAAAAAATTTCAACCTATCCCTTTCTTGCAGTTCCAAGCACATTCCTTGAGATGATATGAAAACATGTGCTTCAATCTTTAAGTGTGAGCTTTCCACATTGAATTCAGCCTATAACGTCATATTAGAGGGGAATTGGGTATCCCATCACCAAAGATTTCAAATGGACTTTAACCCCATCCCTTTAGCCGACTTAGTTACCAAGTCCCTAACTAATCCTTTTGTCAAGTGATCCGCTAGATTCTGCTGAGACCGAACAAATTATATGGTAATCACCCCATGAGTGATCAACTCACGTATCACACTATGTCTAACGCCCATGTGTCGCGACTTACCATTATACACTTGGTTATAGGCCTTAGCCAATGTAGCTTGACTATCACAGTGGATAGATATCGGTGATACAGATCTCGGCCACAATGAAATCTCGTAAACTAAATTTCTTAGCCATTCTGCCTCTTTACCGGCAGCCGCTAATGCTACAAATTCAGATTCCACAGTGGAACTCGTAATGCAAGTTTGCTTTTTATAAGCCCATGAAATGGCACCTCCCCCAAGCAAAAACACCCAACCACTTGTAGAAGAATGATCTTCCACGTTGGTGATCCAACTTGCATCTGAATACCCTTCTAGTATCGAAGGAAATCCATCATAAGACAAACCATAATTTATGGTTCCTTTCAAGTACTTCAGCACCCGTTTTAAGGCTTGCCAATGTTGAGTACTAGGATTACTAGCTGTCTCTTATACACATCTAGATGTGTATAAGAGACAGGTTGAGTACTAGGATTACTAGTGTATCTACTCAACCTTCCTACAATATAAGCTATATCTGGCTTGGTGCTCGTCATGGCATACATTAATCAGCCAATTACTTGTGAATACTCGAGTTGTGACACTGCTTTTCCCAAGTTAGGCATAAGCTTCACACTCGCATCCATGGGAGTGCTCATTGGAGAACAATTCTCACAATTGAACTTCTTAAGCACTTTCTCAATGTACTGAGATTGCGTCAAAGATATTCTTTTGTCTTCACGTTTGATTCGAATTCCAAGAATCACATCTGCCTCTCCCATGTCTTTCATGGCAAAACTTGATGACACAAATGCTTTTGTATGCTCTACTTGTCTAAGGTCGGTGCCAAAGATCAACATGTCATCAACATATAAACAAATGATTACTCCATTACCGGACTCATCAAATTTGCTATATAAACACTTATCTGACTGATTTAACTTAAATCCACTTGATAAGACAACCTCATCAAACCTTTGATGCCACTTAGATGCTTGCTTTATTCTATACAATGACTTTATCAACTTACACACCTTATGCTCATTACCAGGCATAATAAAACCTTCAAGTTGCTTTATCGTGTGAACTGATACAAAATCATTAGATTCTATGATACAAAACCTATAAGCTTTTGAATGCTTAGCATATCCAATAAAGATGCAATCAATGCCTCTTTCTCTAGAATTCTTTCTTTCACAACAATCACGTATTGTTGTTCATACACATTCTAACCCAAATAAATTACATTCTTAATCTACTCGATTCATGAAGAATCTAGAGAATTTTTTATTTTTAAATTTAGGCATACCAAACTCATTTTATTGCATAAACAAATATGTATTTTCAGACAAATCAGAAACTAACACGTGTCGGTTACTGTTTATCTTCTCCCTAACACATTGTTTCACTGCAATTCGGCCGAAACTTTCGACCCCTATATCTCTCTAAATACGTAACCAAATCAAGTGTTCTATATACCTATAGAAAGATAATTTCAATATCTACACACGGAGGCCAAGATCACACAATTCTAAATTTTCTACAAAGATATATTAACGAAACAGTATTACCGGTTTTCACACTATCTATCCAAATTCGTGCAACATATTGCGATTCTCTACGAGATATTTTTCAGAAATATTCATATTCACGGATTCACCATTTTCAATCATTCTAAGCATCAACCGTATTCTCTAGTTCACCATGAATGAGCGTGACTAACACATATCACTTTTAATCCATGGTTACTAAGAACATTAACATGCCAGAACCGAATCCTAAATTTTTGATACCAATGTAAGAGACTAATGCGGAAGCGTGAAAACGAAACTCATACCTTAGTCCGGTTTAGCGATGAATATGGCTTGGTATCTGAAAACAGACACAGAGATCGGGGAATAGATTACAAACAAAACTCAACCTCTTGTCACCGTTCAAGTGCCATTCCGGTTGATGTCTTCAAGTTTTCTCTCTCTAAAACTTATTCAACTTTCCAAACTTGGATGTCATCTCTCACACAGACACACTAGCCATAGTTCATAAGAAAATATTCTTTAAGATTGTTGGTTATATAGTAACCCGGATGATGAATTATGAACTTGGATAATGATTGAATCGCGCACGAGGACACTTTCCTTAAAGAGTATTTCGACCCTTATTAAGCCTTGGGTTACACGAAATTCCTTGTAGGATAAGAAAACCAAAGTTTTCTCTTGTTCTAGGCAAAGATACAAGAGACACACTAGAGTTCTAGTATTGATATGTGTTTTCCAAAGATCTTTAATAATCTATTGGAACAATAAATCTCTCTATTTCTCTCTTTCTTATTTCTCTGTTCTTGTAACCGTTTCTTGTTGTGATTTTGGCAAAGTCGACAACTCTTTTTATAGGAAACCAAAAGTTACCTCGAAAGATTGCAATGGTTGATAGAGTTGCAATGGTTAGTCACCGAAGATTGTAATCATAAACACAACAATTGCAATGATTCACCAACAGTTGCAATAGTTAGTCACCGAAGATTATAAACATAAACACAATAGTTGCAATGATTCATTTAAACGATTACATATGTTTATTTAAGCGGTTGCAACCATTCGTCAACGATTACAACGATTCACTTAAATTTCTAACAAGTTGAGATTCTCTTGGTGAGTTGGAGTTCTCTACTTCTTCATTCGTCTTCAACCGTCGTATAAAACAAATCTCGCCCAATTTTTTTTTTCTTTCTCTTATCGTTTTTTCAATTTTTTTTTTTAATTTAGTAAGATTATGAAAAACATATTTTGTGATTAAATGAAAATAGTGGAGTGGTGAAAGTGGGAAGTTGAATTTGGAGAATTTGGGGATCGTGGATTGAAAAACAAAAATGAGAGATTTTTCATTTTTGTTTTAAAAAAATCATTTTTGACCAAAAAAGGTTTGATTTAAGAAAACAGAAATGACACTTGTCAATCCCACAATTACCAACTGATTTCTGCTTTATAGGTATAAAGATTAAATCACGGTTTGTGCACATTTAAATACAAAAAATACATATATGAGTAATTCAAAATTGATCAAAACATGATTATGGTTTATTCTGTTGACCAAGAAAACCGAAAACCGTAGTATACAAACCGAATTAAACCAAATTATATATGGTTTTAATATGATAACTATTTTTCAAAAACCAGGAAATTGGAAAACCAAAAAAACTGAACCAAGACCAAAACCATAGAAAAAAGACCAAACCGATATCGAGATTAAATCACTTGACAAAAAAAAGAAATAAGAATTTAGGGGAGAAAATATATTGAAAATAAAATAGAAAAGAAAATGTTTTTTTTAGAAGCATCTGTTTGTCGAAACCGAACGAAAAATATTGTTGAGTGGACATATTCTGAATGCATTTGAATGTGTTTGACATTCAGAATGAACACTTTTAGAAAGAACACTTTTAGAAAGAAAGTGAAAATGTATTTTTATCTCGCCATAATATATACAGTTAAATGTTTATAAAAAAAATTCTGTTACCTCAATATTTCATCCTGTATTTTGTTTGATAGTTACCTGTTTCCGATCCTTGTCCCATAATGATACGCTAAACGGACACTCTTAGTTCGTTACCATAGGTATTACATTCATATCTTGAAATGAAAAATATACATTGTTATAAAAATTTGTTATCAGAGAAAAAAATTATTTTGTTTAAATGTAATATATAATCACTACTAGGTGATCGGTCCGCACCGTGTGCGAGCTATAAAACATTTTATATGTTCAAAATATAATTAATTATGTATTACCAATAACATTATATAAATATTTAATAATAAAAATAACGATAAATCAAATAAAAAATGTTATAGATTTAAATAGAAATTGAAGATAAAAAGCCATTAGCCAAGATTTTAAAATACTTTTTAGATAAAAAGTGTAGATATGATAACTAAATAAACTGAAAAAATATTAAAACATATAACAATTTATTTATATTTTAAGGTTTAAATTTTTATAGACATAAATAGTTGCAATATTAAATTATTGATTAATTTCTTATATATTATGTAAATATTATATTTTTATACATATACAGTAACATATAATTGCAAATATAAAAGTTATATTAAATAATAATTAAATTTTTATAATATTATCTATACTATGCTTTTTTCTCCTTACACAATATAATCTTGCCAACATATATATTTTAAGTATATATTTTTCCTTCACCTATTGCTAATTAAACCAAAATGTGTTTTATAATCTTTATTTATCATAAGAACGGGTAGGTGGTTGGCCCGCACATTCGTACGTACCAACCACCTCACCTCTCTAAGGTCATATAGAGATTTTAAAAAAAATATAAATTGTTTAATAACTAAAATTAAAATTAGACTGTAATCGAGGTTAACAAAATGCATGCACGACAAGTTTGCATGCGATTTTGACTTTTGCATAATTAATATTTATATCCACTGCATATTTGTGGAAAAATCGAAGTATGTTTTTATGTGTTAAAAAAACTATATGTTTTTATAATGTATGGTTGAATTTTAAAAAGAAAGAAATAAATATATTTTTGCATGTAAGTATGAGTTAAAAATAAGTGAATTGTAATATTTAGGTGTTGGTTAGCTTTTCTGATATTTTCCGTAAACGTTATATTTTTATATGATGCAGTTTTTGGCATTTAAGAACAATCACGAAAACCATTACTATCGTCTTTTATGTAATCAAAATTTCATATTTGCAGCATTTTATGATATATGGTTTCAAACTAAAATTTATATTAAATATTAACAAAAATATTAAAAAAAAAATTTAAATTTAAAATATAATATTTGACTTTATCATGAAAATATATATAGTACACTGTGTAATTTATTAGTAATTTTCCTTTTCATTAAAAATTATAAAATTATTTGTTATAAAATTTGCGAAATCATATTTTATAAAATTCTCTGTTGGTTTGATGAAGAAAATAAATTTATTATGGTTGGCATGCACGCATGTGTTCATTATAAAATTTGAGCCGCACATGTGTTTATTATAAAATTTGCTTCTTAAGATTTTTAAACGACTCCGTAAAATAAAGCACGAGAATGTTAAGGAAAAACAAAACTGTAGAGATTTATTTTTATTTTTTTTATTTCTATTTCTTATTCTTGTTTTATCTTATTATAATTTACTAGGTGAGTATCCGCGCGATGTGCGGATTTTTTTCTATTTCTTTCGTCTGTTGAACAAATAATTATAAACATATTTGGTATTAGTATAATCATTTATGTATGTGTTGCTTTTAATTATTTAATTAGCTTCTTTAATTAATTATGTATTTTCCATGCTGTACACATTTTATGCTTACTTTTTTTGGTTTAATGATGTCTAACACCAAACTATAATGTTTTTTTTTGTCAATTGTGCTTGTTAAATTATTTGTTTGGTTTATTTAAAGTTAGGAATTTTTTTTTTTTACCCAAAAGAAAAAGTTAGAAAGTTCGTTAAAATTCAGTTGACAACTTATGAGAAAGTAACTTTTGTGTTTATGATTATTTTAGTTTTTAGTTAGTGATGGTGTAATTAGAGTAATTAAAATCTTTAAGCTAGTGCATGGAATTCCTGGTAATTAAAATAAATTAATGTGTTACCTTATCAAATTATTAACTTTCTCCATCTTCTTGAGCAATTGGAAAGCTTTTGTTTCGAGTTTCGTTTCATTCTTTTGGCTAATGGGTTTCTTTTTCTTTAATCCTCTTGTACCCTATGAAATAGTAATTGTTGGTAGGCTGCTTCTATGTTCTGACATATGACATTCTTATCTCATATGGGTGAGTGGAAAAAGTAATCCCTTCTGGACATACTTTAAATAGCAGGAAAGGTAAAAAGAATTACATCTCCATTGTTATTAAGTGGTATTAGTATGATGATGTAGTAGTATTAAATGGATGGCATGCAGTTCACAATAACTTATATATATGGAACCAGAATTTTGTTTAAATGCAGCTGTAATAGAAGCAACAATCTTATATCTTAGCCTTTTGTGATGGTATATTGGATATCCCTTGTACTTATGGGTTTGGAACTTCTGACAGAGCCGGCTAATCGAGCTTGTTGATTACATAACCGAGCTTCTGACCATCTGATAAAAACTCCTCAAACACCAACGTCCTCACGTCACCTGGATTTTTTTGGTTTTAAATCAAAATATTCATCAAATCAGTGGCTCACAATTACATCCCACAGCGTCACTTCATCTA
This sequence comes from Alliaria petiolata, assembly GCA_020283515.1. Classification (NCBI taxonomy): domain Eukaryota; kingdom Viridiplantae; phylum Streptophyta; class Magnoliopsida; order Brassicales; family Brassicaceae; genus Alliaria; species Alliaria petiolata. The sequence goes on from JAHZTW010000002.1 coordinate 24,124,983, forward strand.
CAGTTACTTGGTTTAAACAAAAAATAGCCTATAACACCATCAAGGAAGTCCCTTAAACCACAAAAAAAAATTAAATTCGAATAACCCATCTTGTGAGAGATTAGGTTTCATGAGAACAAATAGATTAGAGGACAGCAAACTTAGAAATGTTTTCATCTGAAGAATGACATGAGCTGGTGCAGAGAAAGATAACATCTTTCCATAGCTCAGAGCCTCAGAACATGAGCTTAGAACTTAAAAATTGAAAAAGGTTTCCCTTTTGTTAAATCTCACACTCAAGGAAACTAAAGAAGCCATTGATGGAATTTCCAAGTCTGAAAATCCAGTTTACCTCGCTTCTCTAATTTGGATCAAGGTAGAGCAATGTACGATACACTAATCCCCTAAGTTCCAAGAAACTCTGTTCGAATGGATGGATTTAAAATCCCAAACTGAGGAACCAAAATCGGTGGTTCATATAAGCGTAACCTTACCTCAGAGAGAGTCGATTGGAGAGAAACAAAGAGAGACGAAAAGCTCTCTGTCATATTCCCCACTGTTGCTACGATGTGCCTCTCTTGGTTCCCGCACTCCGTTACCTGCAAATAACATTCACTACACACAACAAAGACTATGAAATTTGGCTGTATAACCAATCAGTAATTGTAGACAATAATGTGTGAAGTTAAACTTACCCATGAGAAGTGACCGCTGTGGAATTTCTGATCTTTTGCTCCGAAGCTTACTCCACTGCACTTTTCGAATCGTATTTCTTTCCAGGCGGAATTAGATTGTAGTTGAGGTACATGGCAAATCATTTTCCAATTATTTTCGTTATTCTTCAGTGATGAAACACATTTATAGTAATATTGAAACACATTTTTAATAATATACGCACCTTTACCATTTCAGGTTTTTTTGCATTGCCGCAATGGGAACCATTCCATGAGTGGTTCTTGTATATCGACTCCTTAGAATGTACCCACTTTCATGCACATATACGAAAAGGGTATAAATTCGATGGAGCGAGTAGAGATTCGAGCCTAAAAGGTGATGCAGGTGAATTCAAAGAAGTTGAGTGTCAAAAAATATTCAGTAATAGTTTATAAGATTCAGAAAGACTTTCTTTTGATGAGAACGAACCTTAGTGTTTTATTTGTTTAGTTTGAGTTTTTGTACCTTTGTGAGCTGTGTAGCATACATGGGCTTTAGAAAACACCCAAAAAAGCAGCGTAGGAAACTCCATTAATGTGGTTTTGAGTGATCTGTAAACATAAAAAACACAATTGTGACTATAGTGTCGTAGTCCATGTTGATAATACTTCATTTCAATTAGGATTTGATAAATGGAAAGTAGATTATGATCCAAGATACTTCACAAAGCCCTTGAAGATATAAATTCAACAAATGAACATATTAAACCAACCAAAAATGCTCATAAGCTTACACAGTCAGGTACCTTGAACACTGGCGTAATGCGTCTGTAAAAATCTAGCAGTGACACTAAACAAAATTCACTGGTTAAAGAGTGAGAATTGAACGTTCTCCTCTGAAACACATGACGTTGCTGACCCTAAAATCAGATCTTCTGCAACGATTATGAATGACCCTAAAATCAAGTGAATCCGAAGGATAATATTTTGAGTCGAAAGAGGACAACAAACCGTCGGCTAAGTTTTTTTCAACAGAGGACAAACCTAGGGCGAAATTTGTTGGAATCTGTCCGGGTTGTCTCTGGTAAAATAGTTTGAGGAAGTACCCTTGCCGGCTACCAAGTCGCTGCCGGCTTTAAAATATGAAGTATCTCGCGGCTAACTCCACCGCCACTCTTCATGTTCTGTGAAGCGGCGCGGAAGCTAAGCTTGTGTAGGGAGAGGAGGAAAAAAAACTATGAAAATCAATGGGTTCGATTTGTAGTGGCGATGAAGTTGACATTGGAGATAACGGTAGAAGGCGATACGGTTCGAAGACAAAGGTTTTTTTTTTTTTGGAATGCCACGTGTCACGCTCTACAATGCTGACGTGGTGTAACCTGGAGAGTGCCTTTGAGCTTTTATATAGTAGATTTTTTCATCTTGTTACTTTTCATTTTATTTTTGATCTCAAATTTTTGATTTACAATGAGACTATATATGAATATGATATAAACTTTTTATTTATTTTGAAAAAATAAGAGATAAAAATGGTATAGCCTATTTACTATCGTATTGGATAATATATTATTAAATCTTATATAAAAATATAATGTATATTGGTTGTAAAATTTTTATAATTATATTTTATGAAATTTATTATGAATATATGTAAAAACAAATTGATCATAATAATAATTATTTTCTGTTAATTTAAATTTATTAATTTTAGAGTTATAATCTTGTGTATTCATATTTTAATTTAATAATTTATTTAATTTTATCTCAACCAATCAAAACATTTCGTTTATTTTAGGAAATTTGACATGTCACATTTATATGCCATCAAAAAAATACACTAACTTTGATTCTAGAGGTGGTAAATCAGCTTTTTTTTCATTAAAATGGATTTTTAATTAATAGAAAGGAGGATAAAGTTAAAAAAAATACAAAAGGAATTCATATATTTTATAGCCATTAATGTGTACTAGTGTAAATAATGAATTAGTTTTTGTGTAATTAAAGAAAATTATATACAGACTCATTATTTCGATGAAGAGAAACAAAGTTTACTAAATTATTCTCGTGACGACGCGTTATTTATCTTTATATATTTTTTTAAAAAAATCTCTCATTATTTTGTTTTTAACATACTAGTGATTTCCATCCATTAAGTATATTTCTAATGTTATTTCTATTATTTTTTAATTTGATATACTCTTTTAAGGTTACATTTTTCTACAAGACCTATACAATTTGAAATATTCAGGAAAAGTTCGAAACAAAACCCCTAACAAGTTAACAAAACACATCCAAAATAAGTTTGTAGAAAATATGGTTCATGCTCCTCTCCATATGAAGTGATTAAGTGTGAGAAGTCGATTTTTATTGTGGTGTCGACAAAGCCTGACTTCTCACGTTCCTTTAGTACATTCATTAAAAAAATAAAGTCTAATGCTGGAGTAAGTTTCCGTTATTATACGCCTCAGGGCATTCTGTATAGACTATAGTTGCCATATGAGTGTTCTTGACAAATAGGTTTCGATCATAGTTCATAGTTCATAAAAGATCAATATTTTTTTGTAAAAGATGTTCAATGTACCTAAGCATCGTCGGTCATTCAATCAGATTCAATTGGGATCACTCAAATTAGTCAAATATCCTATAAAACATCATCTTAAACTAAATTATTGGTAAGAAATTAGAAATGTGTGTTATTATTTTATTTTTTTTCATCAGAATTATATTATCAAAGTGGAGTACAAAGGTGCGATACAAGCTGCCACATTTTTTCATTGAATTGTTAAATTTATTCATCAACAAAATGTTTAATTACAAGAGTAACATATGTCTAACTTTTTAAAGAAAGATAATCTCTAATGTGTTTGTTAAAGCAGCTCATAAAATTAAAAAAAAACGTATGGAAAAAGGAGAAATAACTCTTATAATGTCAAATTTCTGTAAATTGATGGTCACACCTTCTTCTTTTTTGTTTTGCTATCTTATTATATATAAAGAACATTCTTTTAATTAATACACGACTCTAAAATTACGATATTTAAAAGTGAAACCTTCACTAAAATGTGTTCTCATATAATGTGATAGTCTTAATATCTTATAGTTATAGAGTATAGACCATCACGAAAATATATTTCTCCTGACTTTAGTTTTTCTTTTTTTTATGTTCCCTATTAGTTATATATATATACTAGAATAGGACCCGCATATATGCGGATTTTTGATAAAATATTTTAAACCCGTAAAAATAAATTAAAAACAAAATCGATTAATTTATAAAGAAAAACGAATAATCGAATATTTTTCTTTTTATATTAATGATCAAAAGAAATTTAATGACTAATAAAATTTAAGAAAATAATAAAATTTAAAACCCGTTAAAAAGCATAATCTCATCACTACTAATAAAAATATATGAAAAACATAAAATGGAAACCTAAAAATTATTTATTTATTTTAATTTTCATTTATTTTCAATTAAAAAATTCAAAACACAGAATCTGTTGCGGATCCTAAGCAACATTAACCCTACTTCTCATATAGTTCACACACTTTATCAATTATTTTGTTTCTGTTCCGCTGCATTAAAAGCTTGGGTATTTAATTTGAGTCATTCGAGTATGTTAAGGATCTTTCCGTTAACTCTCTTCAAGCAAATAAAGTCTCTCTCTCTCTTCACATTCATCTCTCTTATATGATACTAGAATAGGACCCGCATATATGCGGGTTTTTAGTCAGATATTTTAAATTCGTAAAAATAAATTGAAAATAAAATCGGATGATCTATAAGGAAAAAAATAAAATATTTTTTTATTAATATTTCTAAATATATATAGTTTAATATTATTATATTAATTATGTTTATTTCTAATGTCTTATATATATGATTATTTATCAAAAATTTAACAAATTATTTATCCTAATTTTTCATAATTAAAATATATATTAGGATCTTCGTATACGCAGATTTATAATAATAAATTTAAAACCCGTTAAAATATTTTTTTTTAAAATATAAAACAAAATCGGATAACTATTGAAAAAAAATATATGAAAAACACAAAGTCTAAATCTAAGAGTTATTTATTTATTTTAATTCTTATTTATTTTTATTTAAAACATTCAGAACACATAATATGTTGCGGCTCCTAAGCAACATTAAACATACTTCTCACATAACTCACACACATTATCAACTATATTTTTCTCTTCTGCTGCGTTAAAAAATTGGGTATACAATTCGAATCTTCCGAGTATATTAACGATCTTCCATTAACTCTTTTAAAGCAATTAAAATCTCTTTTTCACATTCTTCTTCCATATATGATATATGTGCTCTTTAGAAAAGTTATACTTCTCAGAACTCGCATCAAAACGATCTTTACATTTTTATTGCTATCTTTCTCTCCATTGAGCTCATCATCGTCTAATATCATATCATTAGCATGTAGAATATTTTTTAATTGAAAGTTTCTATTTTCCTTAAATTGAAATAGATCCTTTTGTTTTATTTTTATTTCTTAAATTAAAATATATTCTAGTTAATTTAATTTTATTTTTAATCTAAATCAATAAATTTGACTTTTTTATTTTTTATTTTTTATTTTTTGAAATTTTCTTTTTTCTTTAAAAATAATATTTTATCGAGACACATGTAAAATCTAAATCGATAAACTTGACACGTGTCAAAATCTTATTGATTAATTTGCCACATGTCACGATCATATTAATAACTAACTTTTATGTTTATTTCTTTTAGTAAAATTTGAATATCTTATTTACTTTTGTTTTTATTTTCTTTTTCTTAATTGAAATATGTTTTTTTCCTTTTCTTTAATTTATTTCTCTTTTAAAAATAGTAGTATTTTCCTTTTTCTTTTATGATTAGTATACTTTTTATTTATAATATATTTTAATCAAAACACGTGTTTAAATCTTATCTATTAATTTGTCATGTTTCACGATCATTTGAATTAACCTATTTTTATCATAATTAGATCTATCATAATCTTATTATGATAATCTAATTGGTTGAATTTTTTAACACGTGTCGAAATCTAATTGATTAACTCGCCACGTGTCGCAATCATGTTAATTAGCAACTTTGACGCATCATACTTTATATAATAAGATAGATTAGGATCCGCGTTAACGCGGGTTTGTAATAGCAAAATTTTAAACACGTTAAAATGATTTTTTTTTTAAAATAGAAAACAAAATCGGATCAATATTTTAAAAAAATATATATTAAAAAATAATCGAAACGTAAGAGTTGTTTATTTATTTTAATTTCATATGTTTTCAATTAAAATATTCAAAACACATAATCTTTCGCAGATCATAAGCAACATTAACCCTACTTCTTTTGTATTTCACACATTTTATCAACTACATCTTTTTCTGTTCTGCTTCATTAAAAACTTGGTTATGCAATTCGAGTCATTCGAGTATGTTAACGATCTCCCTCATTAACTCTCTCCAAGCAAACAAAGTCTTTTTTTCTCTTGATAGTCATCATCCGTATATGATCTCTCTACTCTCTATATCATAGTTAATCTTATTAGAAATATAACATAATTAATCTTATTTACTTTTTTTCTCTTTTCTTAAATTCTAATAGATCTTTTTCATAGTTAATATAAATTCTAATATTTTTCGAGACATAGTTAATTTTATTTACTTTTTTCTCTTTTCTTAAATTCTAATAGATCCTTTTCATAGTTAATATAAATTCTAATATTTTTCGGGACACGTGTGAGAATATTGAAATATATCATAGTTAATCTTATTTGCTTTTTTTCTTTTCTTAAATTCTAATAGATCCTTTTCAATGTTAATATAAATTTTAATATTTTATCGGAACACGTGTCAGAATCTGAATCGAATGAAGCGCCACGTGTCGCGATCAAGTTAATTAGCAATCTTATTTACTTTATTTTTTATTTTCATTTTTTTAAATTGAAATAAATACTTTTTATTTTCCATTTCTTAAATTGAAATAAATACTTTTTTTAGATATATACTTATGACACGTGCCAAAATTCGATTGATTAACTTGACATATATGCGGGTTTTTAATAAGATATTTTAAATTCGTAAAAATAAATTGAAAACAAAATCTGATAATCTATAAAGAAAAAAAAATTAATTTTATTAATATTTCTAAATATATATGTTTACTTCTAATGTCTTATCTATATATAGATAATACGATTTATTCTAAAATTTTAACGAATTATTTATCCTACTTTTATCATAATTAAAATCTATATTACGATCCACGTATACGTAGGTTTATAATAATAAAATTTTAAACCCATTAAAATAATTTTGTAAAAAAAAATAAAACAAATCGGATCACTACTGAAAAAATATATAAGAAACACAAAATCTACATTTAAGAGTTATTTATTTATTTATTTTAATTCTCATTTATTTTGAATTAAAATATTCAAAACACAGAATCTGTTGCGGGTTTACACACAACATTAACCATACTTCTCATATAGTTCACACACTTTATCAACTATCTTTTTCTATTCCGGTGCGTTAAAAACTTGGGTATACCATTCGAATCATTCGAGTATGTTAACGATCTCCCCATTAACTCTCTTCAAGCAAAAAAAAGTCTTTCTTTCTCTTCACATTTCATCTCCCTTACATGATCTCTTTGCTCTCTAGAGAAGTTATGCTTCTCAAGACTCGCATCAAAAGCCTCTCTACATGATTCTTGATATCCTCCTCCTCATTGAGCTTATCATCGTCTAATGTCATATCATTAGCATCTAAAATTTTCTTTCGTCCTCCTCATTGAGCCTATAATCGTTTAATGCCATATCATTAGCATCTATAATTTTTTTTTTAATTGAAATATATCCTAATTAATCTAATTTATTTTTTGTTTTTAATTTAATTTTTTTGTTTCTTCCGTATATGATCTATTTGTTCTCTATAGAAGTTATGCTTCTCAAGACTCGCATCAAAATCTTCTCTACACAATTCTCAACACAATTCTTGCTATCCTCCTCCTCATTGAGCTCATCATCGTCTAATGGAATATCATTAGCATCTAGAATTTTTTTTTTTAATTGAAATATACCTTAGTTAATCTAATTTACGTTTTTTTTCTTTTTTAAAATAGTTGTATTTTCCTTTTTCTTTTAGAATTATTTTATTTATTTTTCTTTTAAAATTAATATTATTTTCCTTTTTCTTTTTTAAAATAGTAGTATTTTTCTTTTTCTTTTAGGATTATTTTATTTATTTCTCTTTTAAAATTAATATTATTTTCCTTTTTCTTTTATGATTAATAGATTTTGTGTTTATAATATATTTTAATCAAAATACGTGTCGAATCAAAATACGTGTCGAAATCTTATCGATTAACTCGCCACGTGTCACGATCATGTGAATTAGTAACTTTGACACATCCAACTTTATATAATAAGATATTATTATATTTTCCTTTTTTGTAATTCTTTTAGTTGATCTTTCCTTTTTTCTTTTCAAATATTATTTGATTTATCCTTTTTATTATATTTATCCGTTTTGCAATTTTTTTTTTCTATAAGATAAGATAATAATATTATTTGATTTATCCTTTTTATTATATTTATTTTTGCAATTTTTTTTCTATAAGATAAGATAATAATATTATTTGATTTATCCTTTTTATTATATTTATCCTTTTTGCAATTTTTTTTTCTATAAGATAAGATCATATTAGTTGACACGTGTTAAAATCTGATCGAATGACTCGCCACATGTCACGATCATGTGAATTAGCAACTTTGACGCATCTTACTTTATATAATAAGATTTCTGCTCTCTAAAGAAGTTATGCTTCTTAAGACTCGCATCAAAAGCATCTCTACGTGATTTTTGATATCATCCTCCTCATTGATCTCATAATCGCCTAATGTCATATCATTAGCATCTAATTTTTTTTTAACTGAAATATATCCTACTTAAACTAATTTACTTTTTCTTTTTAATTTTTTTTTGTTTCTCCCGTATATGTTCTCTATGCTTTCTATAGAAGTTATGTTTCTCAAGACTCGCATTAAAAGTTTATCTACATGATTCTTGATTATTTACCTTTTTGATTTTTTGATTTTCCTTTTAATATTAGTAATTGATCATACAATTTCCTTAATTTAAATGAAAAACATAAACGAAACTTATTTTTCTTTCTCTTAATTTTCTTATTTACCTTTTTGATTTTCTTATTTTTCTTTTGGTATTAGTAATCGAAAAAGAAACTTATTTTCCTTTTCTATTTCTAATACTAATTTTTTGATTTTCCTTTTATTATTAGTAATTGATCATACAATTTCTTTAATTTAAATAAAAAAACATAANTAGTAATCGAAAAAGAAACTTATTTTCCTTTTCTATTTCTAATACTAATTTTTTGATTTTCCTTTTATTATTAGTAATTGATCATACAATTTCTTTAATTTAAATAAAAAAACATAAAAATTTTATTTTCCTTTTCCTAATTTTCTTATTTACTTTTCTGATTTTTTTTATTTTTATTATTAATCGATTTGTAAACATTATGTTAAAATCTAATTGGTTGAATGTTTTTAACACATGTCAAAATCTTATCGATACATTTGACACGTGTCACGATCATGTTAAAAACTAACTTTGATGCATCCTACTTTATATAAAAAGATATACGCCTACATTTATATATATGTTGTGATCTTCTAAATACTCCGGATCTTTCGTCGCCTCCAAAATCACATAACGTAGCAAGAGCTCTGATCCTCCTCACTGAAGAACCCTGTACCTGGGCCTTCCATGTAACCGTAAGGCCCAGGCCCATGATTGAAACCATACCATGGTAGACCCGGAGACCCGCCGACTCTGGTGATTCCCTCCGTATTGTCGTCTTTCTTCTTGTCCTTCTTCTTCTCAGGCAAGACATGGACGGTTTTGTTCAGCTTCCTTCTCAGATTATCCATCACAGACTTAGCCTCCATCGTCCCTGTGACAGTTGCTACTTCCTTCTCCTTGTCCATTGTCACCTGGAAGACACCTGTTTAACAAAAAGTTCAGTTTCATCATCATCAGTCCAACAATGTTCAAAAGCAGAGACGACGAGTTTATATCTATTCTTTAGGAAATGAGAAAGTCTTACCTTTGGTCTTAGATAGAGTCTTGTGAATCCTCGTGATGCAACCGTCACATGCGCAGTTCAGCTTCAGCATCACCGTGGTCACAGCAATCTAACAAAAGAGAGTCAAAGAACAGTAACTCTCATAAGTTATTACTTTGTGGTATCTATCGGTTTCGTGGTTCTCCTATTTGGAAGGCTAAACTAGTTAATCCATATGAGCACCTAGAATATAATAACTACAGTACTTATCTACAAACGAGTAATCTCAGAAGAAGAATGTTGCTTGAGACGCAAGTAAGTATTAGAGACAAACAACCTTATAATCAATCGAGTCTGAACGCATGGCTTATGAATGTAATTAGATTTAAGAGCATATACCATAGTCTTGTTCTCAGCCATAGTCTTGTTCTCAGCCTGTTTGTCACAGTTTACTTTTGTTTCTTTCTTTGGCTTTGGAGATAACAGCTCGATCTTCTTCTTGCTCTTCTTCTGCAGCTTCTCTGCAACCTTCACCGGATCCATAAACCCAATCAGGGTCAGATTGTTCTCAACGGGATCCGCTCTCACTGTTTCAACTCCTGATACAATTACAAAAAAAAAAGCAAATATGAGTGTTTTGAGCGATCGATTGCAATTTGTTCTCTAAGGTAACACCAACAGATAGATCATGAACCCGAAATCGTTTTATTTTGAGCTCAGATTCCTGGAAAATTCTGAAGAAATCAGTCATGAAACATAGACCCACAAAATCGAAAACACTAGAGATTACACAATTCTTCACGATTGCTGCGATTAAAATGGCGGAAAACAAATATAAGAACGATTCTGAAACTAGATCGAGAAAAGGGGGATAAATCATAAAACATTGAAGATTTTGGGGATTTTACTCAGAGACGGAAAATTAAGTAAGAGTGCAGAGAAAAAAACAGAACGAGATTTATATATTGAGAGAAAACATGACGACGCGATACTGAAGATTTATTTTTTGGGGATCGATTCGATTTTCTAGGGTTCTTACCTTCCAAACGACGAGCTAATCCAACGATCCTCGCGATACAGCCATCGCAATGCAAATCGACCTTGAGAACGACGGTCACCGGAGACGTGCTCTGTCCTTTTTTCTTCTCCGCATCTCCGTGGCCACCTACGTTGCACCGGGACGGATACGGGGACGGAAAGCGGGGACGGGAACGGGTACGTAAACGGCAAAACTTAAAAATCTGTAAAAACGGGGACGGCATAGGTACGGGAATACTATAAAGTAGAATATCTATATATATTAATATATATATATATGATATCATAAAATGTCGTTAAAAATAAAAACTCTTGCATAAATCCCAAAATAAAATGTCATTAAAAATAAAAACTCCTGCATAAATCCAAAAATAAAGTCGTAAACAGCAACAAAATACATAAGCTAATCAACTATCACTGAGCCAACTCATTTTCCAAATCTGGATCATCCAGAGAGAGGTCTTCCAACTCCAAGAGCCCTTCACCTTCCACAGAATCAAATTTATCACCACCAATGTCCCACATCTTGGTCTTTTCATCTTTGGGATTCCTTGATAATAGACGTAAGTTATTGTGGATGAAAATCAAATCTTGAGCACGACTTGTATCCAACCTGTTCCTCTTTAGTGAGTGAATGAATGAGTAAGTGCTCCAATTTCTTTCACAGCAAGAAGATGAACTAGGTTGTCCAAGCAACTTAAAAGCTAAACCCTGAAGAAGAGGAGTTTGGGCACCAAAGTTAACCCACCAATTCTGAGGCTGCATCAGATACATTGATGTAATGCATGCTAAATCTCCAAAAGGACCATTTCTCATCGAGAATAAGGCATACTCATTCATAACCTTAGTGTGATCATCATCATTAGGAAACAGTCTTCGAAAACACCTCATCCTCTGAGCAGATATTTATGCATCCCTATGTGGAGCAATTCTTGTGGAGTCTTCATTTAGCCATGTGTCACTATAAAACCTTCAAAACAAAAGAAAGATTAGCCAATTACTAACTATACTCCACGTACAAAACAAAACACTAGTAGTATAGAATTTAAACGTATAAAACATAAAGCAAATACCTTTGATTTAAAGAATGAGCTAGACAATGGAGAGGGGTGTTATTCTTTGCCCAACGAGCCACCAAAATATCATAAACAACTTCATAGAATGGAGAAAATTCAGTCATTGAAAGTTTTTCTCTCTTGTAGATCTCAATCCTTACTTTCTCAATCATGGAGTCCCACATCTCATATACCAAGTGAAGACACGGTTTGTCTGTGTCACAAAGCCTAATCATCTCATATATAGGCCTTGTGAAATCTAGAATATAAGAAACCTTGTCCCACAACTCTTCATCCAAAATCTTCTCCCTTACAAAGCTTGCTTTCCCGATGTCATCTTCTTTATAAGAAGTCCACTCATCACTTATGACCATTGCTTGAAGACCCCTTTTAATAAGCTTTAACCTCTTAAGCATCACAATAATAGATGCAAAACGAGTATCACCAACAGACAGCAGTTTAAGAGGGGAGAACTTGTTAAAAATTGATAATCGCATATTATGGTTCATGATGAAGTGCTTGATTGCGAGACCATCTTCATGAGCGGTTGTTATCCAATCGCACTCAACATATGTTTCCTGATTGCTTTCTGTATTCTTTGCTGCACATATGTTCTTCAATGCAAGATTAAGAGTGTGGACAACACATGGTGTCCAATAGATGTGAGGAAACAGACCTGAAATAATCTCTCCGGCTCCTTTGCAATTTGCTGCATTGTCAGTAATCACTTGCACAACATTCTCATGACCAACCTCGTTGATTACTTCTTTCATCAAACCAGAAATAAAAAAACTATCTTTCACTTCACCTTGACAGTCCACAGCTTTCAGAAATATAGGACCACTTCCAGAAGTAGCCATGAAGTTGATGAGAGGCTTCCTTGTAGGATCACTCCAACCGTCTGACACAATGGTCACTCCTTTTTCTTTCCATGTTAATTTAAGTGGCTGTAACATCTTCTCAACATGGGTTTTTTCTTGCTGCAGTAGAGTCGTTCTGAGCTTATTATAGCCAGGAGGTACATAGCCATCGATTTTGTTGGCTGCAGCAAACTGATAGGACCTGTAGTAATGTGGATTCTTCGCAAGATTAAAGGACAACCCTCCAGTGTAGAACATTCTTGCGATTTCTTGATCCAGTTGTTCCCTGATCTCAACACCAAACGCTTTAACAAGAGGTGACAAGCTGGGCTTCCTTTTCTTAGATAAATAATCTGTACCATTTTGAGTGTCACAAGGCAAA
>JAHZTW010000002.1:24149991-24183786 GCA_020283515.1 Alliaria petiolata
AATTTTACTAATCTTTTGGATGAGAAAATTCCCTAGAAATCTAATTCAACATGATCAAGGTTGAAATTAGCATTAAGAGCATTAAACAAGAAGAGATATGGAAGAATCAACTCATAGACATCAAGACTAACACCCTAAACACCCTAGATCTAACCAACCTTAGATTCTAAAGAACTACTCACAGTTCATGATCAAACCAACAAAAACTTGTAAAAACTTGATAATAAGCATTAGGAAGAGTAAAGGGAAGAGATTAGAGAAGAAGAACTCTTGAGTTGAAGTTTTTGATCCAAAGGTCTTGCAAATAAAATCACCAAATAGAGAGAGAGTTTCTGGAAAAGTTTAGAAATAAAAAGTCAACTAGATTATATTGATCAACAATGTATTTTCGTCTTAAGTAAGCAAATCTGCGGGTTCCATATCGGTGTGATCACACCGATACAGCAGGCAGATACGCGTATCGGTGTGATCACACCGATACAGCAGGCATATACACGTATCGGTGTGATCACACCGATACAGCAGGCATATACACGTATCGGTGTGATCACATCGATACAGCACACCGATACTGCTTTCTTCATGTCCTTTGCGAGTTTTGCTGCATGTTTTCCTTCTGTTCTTCCCCTTCTTTGCTTTCTTTCTCATTCATCAGCCTCCCAATAGCCTCTTCAAGCTTTAGAATACCTGAGAAACACTTCAAATGCAACAAATATACAATATCCTAAGTTAAGACTCACTAAACTCTAAAATGAATGCAATCTAGCTTAAAACTATCTAATGAATGCATGTATGGATGCAAAACTATCATATATGAGTGTTAAAAACATGCTAAAATGAGAGACTATCAATTTACAACCAAAACAGTTTTCAAAGAAAAGCAAGAAATAAAACTATCAAGACTATCAAGACTATCATCAATAATCTTGCATTACGATGGGATCCAAAAAAATATATAAGAAATAAAACTTTAGACTCAATTAAAACAGTTTTCAAAGAAAAGCAATCTAATCCGACATGAAACAAGTGTCCATGTGTACTGCAATAATCAATGAATTTTAGGCAAAAATACATCGACCAAAACGTACGAGGTTAAACTAAACTCGCAAAAATTGAGACATTCGTGTGATTGAACGAACCAAAGGGATGTGGTCTATATAAGGTGTAAGTGGTAAGGCCAATTAAGATCGAATTTCACTATACTTTCCAAGAAGGCAAGAATATCCGGAATTTTTGTATTACTTTTTTTTTGTCGTACATTTTTTTATTACTTATTGTGAACAAATTACTTAATCAAATAACAATTATAACTTAAAAAAAAACCCTCGAAAAATAATAAGCCAAGTTAAAGTTGTTGGTCATTTGCTATCTCATCTGATAGCTCAAATGATGCAAAAATCTTTGACATAGATTTATTTTTCTTCTTCCTTTTCACTTTCAAAACTGAAGCGTCTTGTACAAATTCTTATTATCTTTAGTCAATCAAATGAAACACATATACATTTACAATTAGATATACAAACCAAACCACTGTACACTAGATCGATCCGATCACTTTTTAACAATTTATTGAAGTCGTTGAACCAATGATCCAGTCGTTTTTACGGAAAAAAACATCGCTATCTTATTCTTGGCAGAATAAAATTTAGGGGTTTTTAGCTTAATAACCATATTGCAAGAAAAAAAAAAGAATATACCAATGGAATTTTGGAAATTAAATGGATAACTATATCCCAAATGAAAAAGATAAAATTATCCTTTATGGCTAAAGAGTGAGTTGAGAAGAGACAGAGAGAACGTTTTGTACTATTTTCCCTTGTTCTATATATTATTAATATGATTATCCAATTGATTTTGTTTGTTGTCTTAATTTCATATTATTATTTGATTGAATCTTACATTAGTACAAAAAAACACATATTTTTTTATGCATACACAGTGATTTGAATTTGGCAAAATAGACCCATAATTCTTAAACAGATGAATAATATCATTGATAAAAACACACATATAATGGAATATCATTCTATATTATGGTAAGAAATACTATATAACTATCTCGGTTTGAAAAAATGAAACTATTTACCATAGTCTTTACTGATTTTATTATATAGGCGAAATCTTAAACTCTATATAGAAAAGTCTCGTTCCAACACAAAAAAAATAAGTTTCAAAGACAAAATATAATATAATATTAGAGTAAACTAAATAAATTTTATTTTGAAATGATTGGTATATTTTATGGTTTCCATGTAAAATTAAACTATACTATATAAATATATAAGATAATAAAGACTTTAAATCTTAAAACAATGTTAAAAAGACATACAAAGTAACTCAAACTTATTGATAAAACAGCCAACAAAACTTTGAAAAATGGAATAGAATGACAAATAGTTACCATTTTACATAGACTTCAAATTAAAAATTACTAGTCTTACAAATAGCCTAATATTAAAGTAGTTCAACCAACAAATTCGCATGAACCATCATTTTAAGCCAATCTACTACATTCCATTGATCACATATATCGAATAGTATAGTGGCGAAACATGAAAAATAGTATAACATTTGAGAAGAAAAAAGAAATGAGGGCAATTTTGTCATTAATACATATTACACACAAAACATTATAGCCAATCATTTACTATGGTTACTTCTTTAACTAGGTTTGTCATCCGCGCTACGCGCAGGAATTTATTATAAATTAATTTAATACATATTTTGATTAAGTTAATTTTATTTTAGCTAAAATGCTATAGTATAATTTTTATATAATATTTAATTATTTTACTTAATTTTTAGAATTTTAGGTCTGAAATTATTTTTAGCTTTATAATTAATATTTTTAGCTTTATAATTAATGTTTTCGCTAAAGTTACATTTTCTGAAAAAGTTTATGGTTATATATCTAATTTGAATACATATTTTTGCTTAATATATATTTTATATTATGAATGCATATCATGATATAACAATTTTTTAGATATACCGAGATCTAATTGAGATTGAATCTTAGCATGTCAAGACATGGATTATATCAAATTTTTGTTACAAAAAAGTTTTCGCCTCTGTAAAGGCTATAATAACATGAGGTTGTTCAAATCATCATTTTCTCTGATTGTGTTTATATTTTTTTCTAAGAATTTATTTGTATCTAGTTTTAAAAATGTTTTGTTTGATTGAACATTTGTAACTTAATATTACAAATAAAGCACTTAAAAGTGTAACAAAATAATTAAATACTATTTAATGAATACCATATTGACATGAAAATAAACAATAATGCTTCAATTATTTCAACAAAATAAAATATTTTTTTCACCATCTTCAGCTTTATTCATAAAACCACATAATATTACGATTTGTAATTTTAAATTTTATGTGCACATATCATCAACTTTATTTTTGTAAGACAATAATGTTTTTGTTATAACTTATATAAATAATGGTGTTGAAATTATTACTTTATAATAAATAAAGTGTTATTTTTTTGTTATAACTTATAAAAAACATTTTATTATTTTGTTTATAAAAAAATTTAGATGATATTTATATCATTGAAACCATTGTCGTTTATTATTAAACTTTTCTCATCTAATATTAATATTTTTTTTTTTGTTAATAGAAACTTATACATATTTTCTTTATATTTTTTATATTCTATTAGCTAATATCACATTAGAATTTGGAAAATTTCCTAATATGATATAAAAAAAAAAGTAATGTACCCCGGATACCAAACACAACTGTGGTGTGGGCTTCCCACTCACGTTCAAAGAGTGTAGGGTTCATATTATCGTCAATTAACACATTTCTTGATTTTACGTCCCAATGGATTACTATTTGTTCTCATTCCTTGTAGAGGTATTACAAAACCTGAAGCTATTCCTTTAGCTATCAGAAAGCGCACGCTTCAAGACAGAACGACGCCACATCATCTCGGTATATTGTGGAGTAGCGCATCTAAACTCACCTGGACATATAGTCGTACACTAGAGATTGATATTGAATCTTAGCATGTCAAGATATGGTTTATATCAAATTTTCGTTACAAATTTTTTTTTTGCCTCTTTAAAGTCTACAAATAACATGAGGTTGTTAAGATCATCATTTTCTCTGATTGTCTTTATACATTTTTCTAAGAATTTATTTATATCTAGTTTCAAAAATATTTTATTTGATCAAACATTTGTAACTTAATATACCAAATAAGGCACTTAAAAGTGTAACAAAATCATTAAATACTTTTTAATGAATATAATATTGACATGAAAATAAACAATAATATTTCAATTATTTCAACAAAATAAAATATTTTTTTTATTATCTTCAGTTTTATTCATAAAACCACATATTAATATTACCATTCGTAATTTTAAATTTTATGTGCACACCCTTAGAGGCATATATCATCAACTTTATATTTTTAAACAATAATATTTTGTTATCACTTATAACAAATAATGGTGATAAATTATTACCTTATAATAAATAAAGTGTTATTTTTTGTTATAACTTATAAAAAACATTTTATTATTTTATTTATTATAAATTTTAGAGGATGTTTATATCATTGAAACCATTGTCGTTTATTAGTAAACTTTCCTCATCTAATATTAATATTATTTTTTGTTGTTAATAGAAACTTATACATAATTTCTTTATATTTTTTATATTCTTCTAATTAATATTATATTAGAGTTTGGAAACTTTTCTAATATGATGAAAAAAATTAATTAAATTCAACAAATATAATTACTTATAAATGATGATGTGGACCAATAGAATTTAATCTTTTAAATCCTATTTTTTTGTTTTTCTTGCCATCAATCTTTTAAATCCTATGTGGACACCTTTAAAAGCATAAAACATCAATTTTTATTAGTTACTAGGGGGTTTCCGCGCTACGCGCGGATGTATTTTAAATTATTTTTTTTTTTTACTTTGATTTTAAAATATGATTTTACTATTAATTTTTGTTCACATAAAAAATAAACATAATTTTTAATATATTTATTTTGTTTTTCATATCAATTGGATTGGTTTGTTTCATAAAACAATATAGAACCAAATAAATACAAAGGTTTTACAAAAATAATTTTACCTTTTAAAGCTTTTTTAACCTTTACATGTAGTAAACAATTAAAGGAATTTAGCTTACATGTTATTTTATTGTTGTTGTAAACACTAATAATCAATCAAACTCATGTCTTTTTGTTCCTATCCTTCCTCCCCCCCTCCCCTTTATACACATAAGAATCAATCGTTTCTCACTTTTTTTTTATTATTATCAGGAGGTTTTGAGCCGAAACTCGTAATTTTCCCAGAAACCACAACATATAATATTAGTTTCATCACAAAAATCACTCGATTTTGTGATCTTTATTTGTCTAAATATTTTTTTCAGTCGAGCTAACAATACTTGGTAACTTTTTAACTAACACATTGGAGCTTTTGCCAAAAAAATCTAATTTTGTAATGTTTTTTATTTATTTGCAGTTCGTTCTTCCTCATATACTCGCAACTTCTTTAATCTTAATTTACCCATGTGTCATACATTTATGTAGCTTGAAGCATTCTCTTTGAACTAACACTTTGTCTTGTTGTTGATTTGACTTTTATGTTTATAAGTTATAGTTTGTTCTTGTGTTAATATGGTAGTTGTTATAAAAATATTTGACAATGCTTTTTCTTCTTTGCGGTCTTTAAGATCTTTAATCTTAGGAAGTTTTTCATTCTTCTATAAGTGAAGTTTGTAATGGACTATATGAACGATAAGGGTAATTTGGGTTTTATAATTGGGATAACCCGAAATTGTAAGTTAGATTGTAATTTTGTAATATTTTGTGTGGAAAAAAAAACTGAGATAGCTGAAATGGACCAAAAGAAATTTGCCGAGAGACTAAAAGGTGAACTTGGATTGGACCATATCGATTTTCACTCATTTTTTTCCGGATGGTAATTATTTTGAAAACATATAAATCTTAAAGAATCAAAAAAGAAGAAGAAGAATAGAACCACCAATCAAATTCTGATTTCATAGTTTCATATTACAATTGAAGATACTGCCATTAACAGTCAATTAGTATAAGTTTTTGCCAATCAGAACATGGATTAATGTTTTTTATAATCCACTTCTAAAAATACAAAAATTACAATGTATTAGAGACACAAGCCCAAAGGAGCTTGAATAGTTGAGAAAGAATCACATGGAGGTGTAGGTAGTTGCTCAATTCACCATAGAAAATCAGCATGAAATCGTTGGGTCTAGCTTGGAGAGCTTGCATGACTCACTGAGAGGTTCTTTTGTCTTGGAGAGTTTAGCATATTCTCTCTTGTGACCTTTCTTTCTCACAAAGAGTTGGGTTTTCCTTACCCTTAACTCAACTAATGTCTCATGACAAAGGAGAAATGTTCCCACAACAACTGAAAATCCTACTCGCTATCATCTTCCTATCCATTAGCCACCAAAAACTCTGCACTTCAAAAATCTGCCATTCTCTTTGGCATTTCATCGAGCATCTTGTGTGCATTCAACAAAACCAGAAACTTGCAGCCATAAACCCGTAACAACCTAAACCAGCATTCTTCATCATAGCTTCTTAATTCCAAACCTATATCTAACCCATTCGGCAAATCCTTACACCACCATTACCATATCAATATATGCCATATCCACCATATCAAGCAACCTCACGTGATAACGAGCATAACATATCTAAACAACCTGTTTTTGCACAAGTATGTTCTCTGTTACCTTGTTTCCAGAGAAAGAGTTGTTGTAAGAACGGCTCTGTGTTTCAAGTTTCAAGCTTCAGAGACACGTGGGCTATGATTTGAAGATGTCGATGATGTCTCTGGTTCAACGATGATGATGCCTCTGGATATGCGGAACTGAAGGTTGATATTTGAAGAAAACCCGGATCTAATCTCTGAGCTCTGATACCATGAAAGCAAACTCAACGAAGATATATTTATGCTCAAATGAGCTTAACAAAACAGAAATCTAAGACTTGAAATGAAATAGCTCGTTGAGCTTTATTGTGCTAGAGAGAGAAAGGTAAATACTTTGGATTTGTCACCAAGAGCTAAGAGATTTTGATTATATCATAAAATGTGTAAGAGGAGGAGAGTTGCCAAAACGCAACTCTCAAGGTTACAAACAATAGTCTCATAAGAAGATATACTAATGCATTGCAAAGAACACTAAACATATTGGGCTATGGGCTTCATTAGACTTGTTTCATCACAATGGGCTTGTGTCTCTAATACAATGCAATTAAAAAAGTGCGTATGCATATAAAAATCAGTTAAAAAATAAATATTATTTCCAAAGTAATCACAAACAAATTTGAACTTAAAAAGAAGCTTAGCTGAAGTAATATGTTATTCGACTTCAAATATACTCACTTAAAAGTGGGTGTAGAAGATGGCCCACCGGATCCGACATAACATTTTGTTTGCCCATGGTGTGATTAACTACTCTCCATTACCGCCTTCATCGTTGTTTTTGTTAACCTTTCAAAATGCAATCGTGAAACAACTCCATGATCTAAAAAGAGTCCATGATTCAATATCACTGTCAAGATACCTTTAATAGTTCAGTAATTCAAATATGTGGGCATCTAGTAAGACCATTTAATCGGTAGGCATACATTTTCTCACCTCATATTCGTAGTGACTCCTCCCCTCTCCAGCAATCCTCAATCTCTTGACCTCTGTACAGTTCAACTAACGCTGCAAACTTCTTGTACAATTTCTCTTCCCCTTTCAGAATAAGAAGGAACAAAAAGTTGTATGTGTTACGCATTGATAAGACATGTAATCAACTTCAATACATCAAAATGTTTCCCTACTTGGATCACAAGTATCAAATTGTGCAAAGTTTACAGCTTTTTCGATGAAACTTAAGAGTAGATTTATGTGCCAAAAACCAAGAAACAAATTATATGGCCGAAAATACCTTTGTTTGAAACAAACTGATCAATTAAAACAATTAAAAGCCAAAATGAAGTGAAAGTATGTATAGGGAAATCAAGATCACGATGTGCACTCTGTACATTCTTCCTTATTTGAGAATTGAAGTTACTCTTTTCTGAGGAAAGTGGTATTTGCAAATCCAACCTTGAAGTGACCTGAAATCGAAGACAACAAAACCCAAGGCTAATAAAGAATCTGTTAAATGTCGATTGGACTTGTAATGAGAAAATTATGTACCAATAATAGTATAATTTACAAACCTTTAGTAAGAAACATGGGGTATGTGCTCGTCTTCGTGGGGCCATAACACAACAAATACGTAGCAAAATATATTGAAACAGAGATAATTCATTATAAGAAGTAAAATACATAATTTACCTTAATTATGAACCAAAACTAATAATATAGACGTATCTAAGATGTTGTAGAGGAAACCAAAAACATAGAACTCAAAATTAACATAATACCTCTTACCGTACACATGATGTGGGTGGGAGTTTACCCAAGAGAAAAGAGGTTGAGAACCCAAAGGTAATTTCAAAAATATTTAAGAAAAGGTAGGTCAATAATTAACTTGATCGTAAGCCAAGTCGACGGGATCCCAAGACGGAGGATAACATAACGCCTCCAAAGCTTAATCTTCAGAAGCCTTCAGCCTTCTTCTTCTATATTTCTATATCTCATATACATAGCCCTTCTTGATCGATTCTTCTTCGATACCCTCACCGCAATTTTTGTTTTCGAGCCGTCACCACCATCTCTCCCCATAGGCAATAGCATTAGCCAGAAGAGTTTTTCAGATCTGAGAAACACTTAGTAATTGTGACTTCAAACTAAACGGAGGAAGAGGGATTGACATTAATAATCAATACATGAGTGAGAAGGGGACTAATCCGCAGACGTGTTGATACGTTAGTTCTTATTTTTCTCCCCGAAGAGATATTAGCTGATGTGGCAGCGTTTTGTAGTAGTTTTAGACATAAGAGACGATGATTTGGCAGCATGGGAGATAGGCTCATTTTGCTGATGTGGGTAGCCTCAGGAGCCTCAAATTGTTGCTTTCATTTAGTATAGATACTAGTGTTTTGCCCATGCTATGCGTAGATTATATAGTTATTTTTTTGTTTTATATATATTTGATAGAATATTTTTAATTATTTTTGTGTTTTATATTACTTTGGTTATTTTTGGTTACAAATATTTTTGTTATGTTTTGAAATTTTTTTGTTTCCTTTTAATTTGGAAAGTTGTCTTCGAACCATATGGATAACAACTGATTTAAAATATATATAAGCTAATTTATTTATCAATTGATTGGAACTGGTAACATTTGTTATACTGATTTGATAACATATTTATTTAAATTTGGGTGTGAGTTATTTGCTTCAAGCATAGCGTAGTAGCACCGTAACCATATCATCTTGTGGATTTATGAATCTTTAACGTTTGTTTCTTGTGTTTTTCCGAGTTTTTGAATAATTTTTTTAACTTTTGTCGATAAATTTGTCGAAATAAATTATTTTTATTATTCTGTCTATTCTATTTCTAGGTGTGACAGTTTCTAATCTTTTTGTTTTATTTATTGGTATACAACTTTAATTTGATACCAAAAATTTAGATAAATGATTTGGTATACGTTTTTCCATTCGGTTAAACCATTTTCTATCCATATTTCGGTTTTTCTTAAACATTGACATTTTGTAATTTACTTTGGTAATGGTTTATTTTATTTTTACTAGGTATTTTATCCGCACTACACGCGGATCTTTGTTAATGATTTAGTTTAATCTTCTTTTTTTGTTAGTAAATTTTAAATTATCAAACGCTTAATAGATTTATGAAATTTTTTTTATATAAAAATATATTAAACATACAATGTATCATTTTCTCCTATTTGTATTTGTTTATAAGATTGCAAATTTTGTTAAGTAAAATAATAATAAGTCAATTAATTTTTTACTTGATTAAATAACTAATTTGTTTTTAATACGTTGAGTTATATGTCATGTGTGTAGAAATAATAATAGAAGAAGAATAATTTGACATTTTATAAACTTGAACAAAATATTTTTTAATATATATGATTATATCGTATCTTTCAACATATTTTCCTATTTTTTGTTAAAAGCCATGTAACTATTTATAATATATATGCTTTTATCATATCTTTCAACATATTTTGCTAATATGTATTGTGAGATTCGTACAAATGTATCTGACACAATCAAAGAGGAGGATCGAGATATCGCAAACAAAAAGCTGCCTATAGCTTTGTTGAAATATGTTGCTATAACTAATAATAAAAAAATAATAATAATAAGTCAATTGATTTTTACTTGATTAAATAACTAATTTGTTTTTTTTAACACATTGAGTTATATGTCATGTGTGTAGAAATAATAATAGAAGACGAATAATTTGACATTTTATAAACCTTAACAAAATATTTCTTTAATATATATGCTTTTATCGTATTTTTAAACATAATATAATTTCCTATTTTTTGTTAAAATCATGCAACTCTGACAACATATAGAGCACATATAGTTTAATTGCTAATATGCATACTGAGATTCGTACAAATTTATCTGAGATAATCAAAGAAGAGGATCGCGATATCGCAAAAAAAAAGCTGCCTATAGCTTTGTTGGAAGTTTCAATGATCATACAAGACAGCTTCTTGCTTCTCCGTCAAGTTTTTCATATATTTTTTCTTATATTTTTGTTCCTTTTTTTATCTTTCAAATCAGTTTTATTTGCAACCTGCTATTAGTAAATACTTTTTCAACTTTTTTGGTTGGTGTGGGGTCTTTGAACCATTTATCATTGTATTAACTTATGCATGTTTTCTCAATGTTATGATTTGCA
Source organism: Alliaria petiolata (assembly GCA_020283515.1). Classification (NCBI taxonomy): domain Eukaryota; kingdom Viridiplantae; phylum Streptophyta; class Magnoliopsida; order Brassicales; family Brassicaceae; genus Alliaria; species Alliaria petiolata. The sequence continues at coordinate 24,160,843 of JAHZTW010000002.1, forward strand.
TAGCATGTCTAGGTTTGATAATTTACGTTTGATTCATAACACTTTCATACTTTATTATCTAAATGGTATTCTATGAGGTGTTACTCATGTGTTGTTTATGTGGTTTTAAATATCGGTAGTAGCTATGTATATGAAATCAGACTTTAATACTTGTTGTGTTTAAAGTGAAGAGTTACTTGTGTAGTGTTTTCAAATATTACTTGTATATTTTTGGTTGGATATAAACTGCTAATACACTATTGTGGATGTTTTTACTATACATTTAAATATATATATATATATATATTTGCTTGAATGACCTGAAAAAAGTTAATTTGTATGCATAGTATTCAATTTTTTATGTGCTATGTAATGACTCACTATGAGTGTATGGTTTTATATTTTTATTTTGTATATTCTGTGTCTCATAGACTGTTTTTTATCTTTTAAATAAATGTCTATCTAATAACTTAATATTCGGATTTTGAATTTACCGCAAGTTATTATTGAATTCATTAAATTTTATGTTAGCCTCATAACATAAAAGCCTATTACTACGAAGACATGGATTGTAGTTTAGTACTTTATTGTTGTTTTGTGTCTCTTAATAATTTTTTTTTTATAAGTTCGTTGAAATCCAAAAACAGAAGTGATTGGGTAGAAAAAGACCGAAGCAACAATTATTTTAGTAAGCACTCTGTATTTTTTTAGAATATGTTTGGTTTGTATATTTGTGTAACTTATAGCAACTTTATATTATTATTTATAGTCGATGCCAATACATTAGAAATAATAAATTTCCTAACCTAAATTTTAAATTTATTTATTTTTGTTTGTTAGTTAGTTAGATCTTTTGGTATTAATTTCTATTTTATTTTGACATTTACTATCATGACTATGTTTTGATATACTTGAGACATAATTTGTTCTTTTTGTTTTAAATTAAGCTCTTCTATTGTTGATTTACTAAAGATCTAGCTTATAAATATCAAGTTAATTTTCTTTTTAGATAAATTTTCGTTTGCTAGTTTAGCTTTGTTAATGTTGATTCCATTTTATTTTTACATATATTTTTATTTTATGTATTGATGTTCTTTAAGATATAATTTGCTTTTGTTTTATATAGATTGTTATTTTATTTTGAGAAACACGATTTTTATATTTTTAATATTTTAATATTGATTTCTATTTTACTTTGACAGATACTATTATGTGAATGTATTGACATTTGTGTAAGACATAGTTTCCTTTTTTTATTGTTAGTTACCTTTTATGTTGTTTTTCCAAAAAATTAGTCTGCACATCAAGTTACTTTCTGTTTTTTATATATTTTTAACATTGATTTCCATTTTAATTTGACATATACTATTATGTAGAGTTATTGACATTTTTTAAGATATACTTTCCTTACTTTTTTGTTATTTAGATTTTCTATGTTGATTTTCCAAAAAACAATTGTTTATATATCAAGTTAACTTTTTGTGTGATTAATCTAATTAAAATGTTAATCATATTGAATATTTTTGTATTTTTTTGTTAGTTAGCTTTTTATGTTTATTTTCCAAAAAATTAGTCTACACATCAAGTAAATTTCTATATTAAAAACATTTATAACATTGATTCCCATTTTATTTTGACATATACTATTTTATCGAGTTATTGACATTTTTTAAGATATAGTTTCCTTATTTTTTGCTATTAAGCTTTTCTATGACAATTTTCCAAATAAATTTGTAATATATCAAGTTTATTTTTTGTGTTTTAATTTAATTAAAATGTTAATCATATTTAACATTTTTTGTTTAATGAAAACGCTGATTGAACTAATGAGATTGAGTTTTTTTCGCCATATGTGAACGTCTTCAATGACATAATGCATCAACATATCAAGTTAAATTGCATTTTTTAATATTTTTTGTGTGTGTTTAATTTATTTTAATTTTTAATCATATTTAATTTATTTTGTTTAATGAAAACCCTGATTTGTACCTATGAGATAGTTTATCCGTCCTGTGTGGACGCACTCAATAACATAATGCATCAAGTTTCATATTTTCGTTATTGGGTTTCATATTTATTTTTTGTTAGATAAGCTTTTGTGACATTGTGTTTCTATTTTATTTTGACAAACGCTATAGATTTGTATTTTTGACATAACTTTCAGACTTTTATCTGTTTTATTAGTTAAAATTTATTGTCTTAATTTTCTATTATACTATGCTAATTTTCCATTTTTGTGAATTTAATTTATTTAAATTATTAATTATATTTAACTTTTTTGTTTAATGAAAACGCTGATTTATACCAATGAATTGAATCTCTTCGATCCTATGTATTTTTTTTTTTGTTAGTTCTATTTTTTTTATTGATTTTCCTTTTCTTTTTTTGTTAATCTTTTTTTTTTTGTGCAACTCGTTTTTTGTTAATCAAATAGCTTTTTATGTTAATCTTCCAAAAAATAGTTTAGTTTTTGTTATTTAGCTTTTTTATGTTTATTTTCCTTTTTGTTTTTTGTTAATAATTTTTTATGTTAATCTTCCAAAAAATAGTTTACATATCAAGTTAAATTCCATTTTTTTTTATTTTTGTGTGTGTTTTTATTTTATTTTAATTATTAATCATATTTAACATTTTTGTGTTTAATGAAAACGCTGATTTGGACCAATGAGATCGAGTTTTTTGTCTCATGTGGACGCCTTCAATGGCATAATGCATCAACTTTTATATAGTATAGATTTGATTTGGTATTGGATTTAAAATTACCACAAATTGATTTAATTAGATTCAATGGAGAAATGCCGATTAATTACATAGGGAAAATATTATCATTTGAAACTATATAATTGCAATCTAAAACTCACACGCTAACAACTTATATAATAGACACACTTAATCATAAGATCAACGCAAAATAGAGTCAACATGCACTAACAGAGTCAATAACTTACTATAATCTTGAAGACCGTGCCATAGATTTTTCTGCATCTTCAATTTTCTTCTAAATTTTGAAATGTGTACCAACGCCTCAAAAATGGTTTGACCTTTCAGCATATATTCTCTCTAAATCCTTCTTGAAGTAAAACACAGCTTCAAGCATGTAAAACTGTTCAGTTTGATAACATTTAGCCATGGGCCACGGCTATCCTCAACCGAGAATCTGTTCATGTAAGTAGGAGCAACAATAAGGACCAACGAATCACTGATCGGAATCGGACTACAAAGCATACATTAATATTAAGAACATTATATATATAGTCCTGATGCTTAAGACTATAAAATACTTAGAGAATCATGAGATCAAAAGCAGAAACGTACAGTTGCATGCAATCACCTTGTTTAAGAAGGTTGTTCCTGAATTATACTCTGTCTACACACATAAGGAGAATCCAGAATCTGAAATGCTTAGTATAGCACATGGGAGAATCAAGAGATCGAAAGCAGCTACTTAGGGAAGATGAATGCAACCAAGAAGTCTTTGGGAAACATGAAGAGAGGAACTTTGATCGTTTGACTACAAACAAATCCTCGACATGCTTATATGAGAGCAAGTGTGATCTTTAAGCTGTTGCAGAAAAGTTATGAAGATAGCAAGTTAATTATATAAACAACCTATTTTTAGATATAAGATTTCAGATGTAAAAACTGGTTTACTTTTGTAAGTTCAGGTTATAACCGGAATGACTGTTTTGTAGAGAACATATTATTTTGGTTACTTTGTAAGTTTTAAAAGACACTAAATCATGGAAGCTTCTATTTCACATGCCCCAAATAGCTCCTTATAATTCTCACAATTAGTGATAAACCATATGCGCATATATCCATAGATTAGGTTAACGACTAATTGGGTGTAAAGTTTTTTTGGGTTACCTTACTGCGTGAGGACGATGCTTCTGCTCTATTCTCTATTCTGACATCTTATTCTTCTCGCTTCTGTGCTCCTTCCCGATCATCTTCTCCTCCATTGGTTTGTTTCGTGAAGACCTGTCTGGGTTCATCAATTGAACTTTTAAGGGAGAGTAATCAGGAATTGGATTTAAAGTTTTTTTTGGGTTACCTTACTGCTACGTGAGGACGATGGTTCTGCTCTACTCTGCCATCTTATTCTTCTCCCTTCTACGTTCCTTCCCGATCATCTTCTTCTCCTCCCTCGGTTGCTTCTCTGATGGAGTGGCAGAAGCAATGTAACGAATTGAAGGAAAAGATCTCCAGGAGAACTCTTGCAACAAAACGGATTTGACTTGAACGAGCAAAGATTCGGACAAGACAATGGCTAGAGTACTCTTCTAAGTGCTAAGCGAAGGCAAAGCTCTTTATAGGAAACTTGAGATAAAAAATAACATAAGCGAAGGTTTTCTTATATAGCCATGAACAGAACTCAACGACCATTAGGAAACCCAAACACAAAAGGAAAACAACACCAAAAGGAAATAGGAAAAACAGAAAATGAAAACTAATTTTAGAGATCACGTAAATACCAAAGCACAAAAGACGTGATTCCTAAATGGGTAAGGATGCTCTGCATCATTCTCTTTGTAGAAATATCTGAGAAGTATTTATTGAGCTCCATCTGGGTAAACCAAGAGCAGGTTTGTTTCGTAAAGACCCGTGGCTGCCGTAGGGTTCATCGATTGATTTTTTAGGAGAGAGGTAATCAAGAATTAGAGAGAAAGTGACGCTTGGAAGATGAATTGATTTGAGGGGTAAATAGATTATATGAACAGTTTGAGGAAAATGAATCATGAAGTGGAGAGAATTGGAAGCGCATGCGAAACCATAAAAGAGATGGAATGGATCTTGAAGAAGTGGCGAAGTGGCCAAAGCGTTTGATTAAACATGTGGAGAGGATTTGACCATTTCTTATGTTCTCATTGGCTAACAAAAATAACTTTCTCTAGTGCTCCTCTTATTTTATTCTAAATTCATGGCGTTGATTTGGAATATGTAAAACAAAAATGACGGAGATGGTAAGGAATCTCCTTTATATAAAAGGGATAGATTTTGAGGCTTCTGGAGGCCTCCACGTAGGCAAAAATAATAGCCAAAATAATCGGCCAATGGTTAACTCAAAAACTGATGTGTCACCTTTTCGACCAATAACATAGAGACAGCACGAAACTGATTTGGGAAGGAGGCTAAGCGAATCGAGATGGTTGGAGTTGTTTCTTGTGAATTGTAACGGACGGAAAGTTTATCTGTGAAAGAGCAATGGGTGCTCGACTTAACGTGTATGAGTGATAAAATCATTTAATGATGTGGCTCTATGTTATTGGTCAAAAAGGTGACACATCAGTTTTTGAGTTAACCATTGGCCGGTTATTTTGGCTATTATTTTTGCCTACGTGGAGGCCTCCAGAAGCCTCAAAATCTATCCCTTTTATATAAAGGAGATTTATCTTCCAATATGATTACCAACAGACTCAACCCTGACATTTTGAAGGTCACAAGCTTAAATAAAAAATAAGCTGGTTTGGTTTATTATTAATATTTTTACTTAGATGCGGTTTGAACTCATGAGCTATAGGTAGAAAAGAGTTTTACTTGCCACTAGACTAATGACACTTTTTACCAAACGAGGCCCAAATATTTTTATATATAAGAGGGCCGCAACCATGGACTTGACCTGCTTGGTCTCAGGGCCGGGCCTATTTACTAAACATAATCTCTGTAAAAATTATCATTACCCAAAATAAAAAAAAACATATTTATCCCAAAAAAAGAAAAAAAGAAGAAGTACTACTGAATAGGAATTAGTAACATGATATTTTAGTTTCTCACCGCCGCTATTTTCTCTTTCATACTGTACATATAACAAAATCTATATTGCCCTTATTTTTTTTCAACTAATTAATAAAAGTGTTTTCTTTCTCTCTTTAGATTTCCCATAAAAACAGAAGAAATAAGAAAAAAAGGAAGAAGAAGGAGCTGGAGGCACTCATATGGGCCATGCATTGCACGCTCGACCCAAGGCGACTGTCGGTGGTTTTTGTCACAGATTGTTCCGAACTGGTGAAGATGGTGTCCAAACCAGAGGAGTGGCCAGCCTTCTCATTGCATTTGGAGGAGTACGAGAGAAGCAGGAAAGAGTTTTCATCCTTCTCTATCTCGCATATCCCACGCGCACATAACACAAAGGCAGACAAGCTAGCACGAAGTGCTCGAGACTACCTTTATCATCTAGATTTTGTAAACTCGGTTCCCCTGGTTTGGTTTGCAGAACCGTTCTAGAAATCAAGGCTGTTGACAAAAAAAAAAAAAAAAAAAGGAGAAGAACGATGGAGGATGGTGAAGCTGGATGTTGGTGATGGTTTCAGGACGACGGTGATAGTGGCGACACATGGGTACAACAGTAAGGGTGGTGACAACGGCGACGGTGGTGACGACGATAGTGACGATTACCTTTGTGAATGGTGCTGATTTAACATAGTTAACACGATAATTTTTCATAGTTAACACGATAATTTAACACGAAGGTGGTTAACATGGTTAACACTACTTTTGGGTATTGCCATTTTCGATCAAACCGCAATTGCATAACAAATCTTGCAAAACAGAATTAAAAAAAAAAGAAAAAAAGGTTGGAACAGAATCCGGAGGCAACTCAACGTGCCACCGGGAGTCACCGAGCAATCCGGTTGCGACCGATGATAACCCTTGCCGCGAATACAATTTCCGGTGAAATCAAACACAACGCTGATTCTTGAACACTCTGAGCTAAATCCGGAGAAGAAATTGAAAGCAACCGTGAGATTTATCAGATTACTCGAAGAGCAGACCAAATCGGGGAGATCGCCGGAGAATTTGTTGTGTGCGAGGTTTAAAACCTTGATCTCCGATTAGCAACAGATCGTATCGAAGACTTCAATGTCGGAGAACAATCCAAGGGATTCTGGTAAACAACCGGTAACTGGTTATTCAAGAACAAAACCTCTTTCAATTTCGATCCTGCGATGTCGAAACTCGTCGGAATTTTGCCAGATAATTTGTTATTACTTTTAATTGTTTCGAGATTTTCAGGAATCGAACCAGTGAAACTATAAGACCATCTCCATTGGTACATATCCATATGTTTTTAAACATTTTTTAATATAAATTGTTTTTCTTTCTTTTTTTTAAGAACTTTTATATTTGATTTTAATTTTTTGCTCTTCCATTGGTAGAACCCCTAATGGGGTTCTTAAAAAAAACACACGATGCAGTCAATTCTAATTTAGTATTTTAGGAATACATTCTAATCTTGACCCACTAATGCATCTACACGTACATGACCGAAGTGCCAAAGCATGTCGGTTAGAGCATTGTAGAAGGCAGAAGCGGTTGATCCATCCATTGCCTTAACCTCATCAAATAAGCTATGAGCTTGGACCCAAACATTCTCTTTATAGCCCATGAGAAGTCCATGAGCTACACCATATACCTTATTAGCAAACAACCTAAGCTCTTCTAGCAGCATTGAAGCCTCTTCAAATGAGTTGCAGCGACTGCTCTCAATATAATCAGGTTTAACAAGATAAGAAAACTATCAGCAAATTTTCAGCAAGACTTGCATATAAAGCTCAAAAAAGAAACTTCACAAACTTTCTAGAATGTCTAACTACCCATGTGACTGACAACATTTTAGAAGAGTACACCAGTGAGAGAAAAGTAAACCCAAAAATCAAATTCTACATATCAAAAGGCAAATTCTACAAATCAAAAGACAACTAAACATTCCATAGTTGCAGATCGACCAAAGGGCATCGATCATGGAATTGTAAGTGACAACATTCAGGCTGATTCCTTCTTTCGTCATCTCATCTAGCAAAGAAACAGCCGACTCCACCAGCCCATTCTTACACAAAGCATCAATCAATGCACTATACAACACAACATCAGCTCTTAGACTAGCACTCTTAAACTCCCTGAATATCTCCATTGCCTCTTTGTACAAGCCCCCTTTCGAATACACATCGATTAAGGTTGAATAAGTCAGTCAATTTGGCAGTACGCGCTCCTGTTTCATCTCAGCGAAAACACTCTTCATTTCATCATATTTCTCCAGCAGATTATCCAAATCAGTATGACCTTGTCCACACAAGATACCAAGCAGATCCACTCAACAATCACGTTTAATAAGCGAATAAAAATGTCAAATCTTTTAACTAGAATCATGTATCCAATCTCTTTAGCAAATCCTCGTTTCAAACATCAGTATCTAGGCATAAATGATTTCACATAATCAAAACTGAAGCAATCGTTTGGCCAAAAAAAAAACACATTTAGGCAGGAGAGATATTTTGACAAACACCTTAAAGACACAAGAAAAGCAAAACGTATGAGCACCACTCGACGATGTAAGAAGAAGAACAAAAAGGGAGCTCCTATACGAGCCATGTCAGAACATTTTCAATGAGACTTTATTTTTGCCTCTAAACTCTATTTTTAGAGTAAAAGCATCTCCAATGGTACTATATATCTTACTTCAAAAATAGAGATCTCTATTTGTAACTCCAAATTTGGAGTCACAAAAATTAATTTTGTGTTAAATGTTTAATTTTAATGAAATCAAAATTTATTTATTTATTGTTAAACATATAAGATAAATGGATAAAATTTGTATACTTGTAAAGTAAAAAGACCTATAAAAAATTATTAACTAAAGAAAAATAGAATATAATAAAAATATTCTTTTTTAAAGTGAAAAATAGAGTTAACCATTGGAGCAAACCTACTCTCTATTTATAGAGAACTCTATATTTAGAGTAAAAAAATAGAACCAACCATTGGAGATGGTCTCCCATAATTTAAAGACAATAAACCCTAAAACCCGTAAGCCTAATGATTTAGCAACAAAAACAACCAAGAATCCAACAGTCACATTCATAATAAACACTCAGACAGAGAGTAAAACCAAGAGCTGACACAGACGAAGACAACACTCAAAAGATCGATTTGATTCATAATAAACACTCAAACAGAGAGTAAAACCAAGAGCTGACACAGACAAAAACAACACTCAAAAGATCGATTTGATTCACCTCTTTGGTCACAATGCAGAGGCGACCATCTGCCATTCCATAATCTACGAAAGTCTTAGCAGCATAACCCGCAGCATTTCCTCCACCAATTATCACAAACATACCTAAAAAAGAAACGAAATCAGGCAATCTCAAAACTCAATTCAATTCGTTTTTGCAAATTCGAAAAATTAGAATACTAACTCGCAATTCTCATTAGCGTGGGAGGGATTAATCGAAAGGCGAGGCAGTGCAGATCGAAGAAGAAGACCAAACGGCGGTGGAGTAGACGAATTCCGGCAGCCAAAAAATCTTCTTCTTCGTCGAAAGAAAGAACAAATAAAATAAATTGTTTTTTTCTTAAAATTAGCCTATCAAACAGCATACTGACATGTAGGGGTTCTCAACATTTTTAAAACTTCTTGAATAAGAACCAGTTCTTAGCATTAATCATTTGTTTTTTAATTTTTTAACTTTAAGAACCTCTTAATAACTCTTTAAAAACTCCGATGGAGATGCTTTAAGAACTTGGGATCGAGTTTTTGAAGAGAATCTAGGTTTTGAAAGAATCTGGGATTTGACCGGAGAATTTATTGCTATTGAGATAGAGGATAGTTAAATCTGAGAGAACATATATATCTTTGAAAATGGTGCCTTTGAGATTTGCTTTGTTAAGATCTATGACGATTACAGAAAACAAGACCAGAAAATCCTTTTGTAAGAACTCAAAAGTACGTGTTTGGAGTTGCAACAAAGAAGTAAGCTTTTCAGTTGTATGCTAAAAGACAAAAAAAAATCCTTAATGAAATCATTAAATTGCACATATTGTAAATATCACTGTAGGTAAAGGTTAATTTAAAGCGTGCGATGATATAAAAAAAAAAAAAAAAAAACAGAAACTATAAAGTGTAATACTCATTTTAATGTGCTATTGGTTAAGAAAATGGCCAAATTGGATTATCTTAGAATGTAGGATCACAAAATCCCATTAATAAAATCGATAATTTGGTGTTTGAAAAATGGTAATAGTGTCTTTAGTAAACTTATTTACAATAAACATATATGATGGGTAATTCATATGTGCTGAACGATAAATTGACAAATTGAGACCAAGTGAGATCAAAGCCAAAGAGTTTTTTTTCTTTGAACGGTGATCAAAGCCAAAGAGTTGCCGATACAAACTATATAACTTGCAAGTTGCAATACAAAGTTCTGTATAAACCATGTATCATTTTGAAACAGTAAAAAAAGTTTTAAGTTATTTGTTTTAAATGGAGATTTCACTACAGCTTTTCTACTTCTTTTTCTTCTTCTTTTTTTTACTATAACTTTTTAAGTAAAAATATTGTTTTATCGATGAAAGAAAGAATGAAGTAAACAAAATAACCAAAAATGATCCAAAGTCTTGCAATTTAGTGACGGCCCATAAAGCCCAACGACTTTTTCTAACCTAACGTGTTGTGTCTTTCGTCTTCCTTAATTTTGAAAAACAACAAGAGGCGGCGATGTCGAGGAATAAGAAGAGGGAGCCGTCTCTCTCGTTTCTGTCGTCGCTTCCCTATGATTTGCTGTTAAACTGCGTGTCACGCGTGTCAAGGTTGTACTATCCGACTCTCTCCCTCGTCTCCAAGAGCTTTCGATCTCTGCTAGCTTCACCGGAGCTTTACAAGAACCGGTCACTCTTGGGCCACACCGAGAGTTGTATCTACGTGTGCATGCGGTACAATTGTAGTTATCACTGGTACACCCTCTGCCGGAAACCTGATCAAACCCTAACCAATGACACATCTGGGTATGTTTTGGCTAGAGTCCCTATAATTCCCGATTCTCCTCCTGCCAACTTTATGGGTCTCGTGCGGTTGGTTCTAACATCTACAGCATTGCCAAAAATTCCACTAGCGTCTCGGTTCTGGATTGCACGTCTCACACGTGGCGCGAGGCTCCAAGCTTACAGGAGGAGATATGGACACGTTCTGCTAGCGTCCTTGATCAAAAGATATATGTAGCAGGACGCCACAAAGATGGCGACTCCCTTTCCAACATGTTCGAGGTGTTTGACACAAAATCACAAAGTTGGGATCCTCTTCCCATGCCTTGCAGCGAGACAAATTGTCAATTTGCGTATCCCAAAAGCGCATGTATTGACGGAAAGTTCCACGTGACGACTGTCTCCTACAACGAGGTGGTTGCTTACGATTCCAAGGAAGGTAGATGGGACCTTATTAAATCATCGATGGTTAGTTGGATGTATACAGAGTCTCATTGCGTGATAGATAATGTTTTGTACTCTACTATGAGCGGAAAGTTCAGATGGTATGACACTAAGGTAAACTCGTGGAGAGAATTGAAGGGTTTGGTAGGACTACCTTGCTTACCTGATGATGATCATGTTGATGCTGCTAAATTGGCTGATTATGGTGGAAATATGGTGGTTTTGTGGAACCGGCCTTTTTACCCCTATGAAAAGAAGATTTGGTGCGCAGAGATTGCCCTTGAAAAGCGAAAAACAGGTGAGATTTGGGGGAAAGTTGAGTGGTTTGATCATGTGCTTATAGCCGATGCAGGATTTTATATCGTTAAGGTTGTTGCTGCTACTCTCTGATGAAATGCGTCACAAGGCTTGAACGTGTGTCCGTTTTTGTCATACTATCGTTTTATATCGTCAGGGATAATTTTCTTTTGTCTTGAACCAATCTTTCAGTAACTTAGCTTTTCTACTTAGCCATTGAGATGAGGTTTGGAGTTCAACTATATGTAGTAGTTTTTAACGTTTTGTTCATACTATCGTTTTATATTTGGAATGCGTGTCTTCTTTTGGTGTATGTATGCAACTATATATGATGCTCTCTTGTTGAATGAATATTATGCTGCTTATTTTGTGACCAAAGTAAACGCTTTGAAACAAAGCTCGAGTTTACGGAGCCGAGACCAAGCAGATGATTTTCTTTTTTTTGCACATAGGTTTGTTGGCAGCCAAATAGTTCAAGAGGGCTTGTAAGCTTCGCGTTAGGCTTGACCAAAGCCATTTCGTACTTGCATGATCACTACATAGCTGTTCTGCTGCGTCATCAGGTTGTGCTAAGAGAAAGTTGTAATTTTTACTTGTCAAAGCGTTAGCAACCAATATGAAGAGTTTCTTTTATTGATGTGTCTGTTTATTTACAACCAAAACAATATCATCAATAATCTTGAATTGCGATGGGATCCAAAAATATATATATAAGAAATAAAACTTTAGACTCAATTAAAACAATTTTCAAAGAGAAGCAATCTAATCCGACATGAAACAAGTCTCCATGTGTACTGCAATTATCAATGAATTTCAGACAAAAATACATCGATCAAAACGTACGAGGTTAAACTAAACTCGCAAAAATTGAGAAAACATTCGTGTGACTGAACGAATTATACCAAAGGGATGTGGCCAAGATCGAATTTCACTATACCTTCCAAGAAGGCATTTTTTTATTACTTTTTTTTGTCGTGCATTTTTTTATTACTTATTGTGACTAAATTATTTAATCAAATAACAACTACAACTTAAAAAAAAACCTCGAAAAATAATAAGCCAAGTTAAAAGTTGTTGGTCATTTGCTATCGCATCCAATAGCTCAAAAACTCAAATGATGCAAAAATCTTTGACAGAGATTTATTTTTTCTTCTTCCTTTTCACTTTCAAAACTGAAGCATCTTGTACAAATTCTTCTCGTGTTTAGTCAATCAAATGAGAGTGCGGAGTCACAAGAATTGTTGTGAGCTGCTTGGCTCGCATATCAAAATCATACTACCCAAAGCTCTGTCTTGTCGCCAAGAGCTTCCGCTCGCTCGTCCTCTCCATAGAGATCCATAAGGTACGAACCCAACTTAAAACTCGAGAATAATGTGTTTATCTCGGCCTAAAACTGCGCTCCCGTCCTTGCCTAATCTGGTTTAGTCTCTCGATAAAACCTGATCATCAAACCCTAACCCAATGCACAATTCAAGAAAAGTCTACTGGAAATTTATTGGTACCAGTGCCCTCTTCCTATTCTCATCTCCCACCAAACCTACTATGCATAAGGGTTGGTTCAGAACTCTACAAGTTCGGCACACGGAACTCGTGCTCCTCGTCGGTTGTGTGGGTCTGTAATAAGCTGACTGGCAAGTGGCGTGAAGCCCCAAGCATGAGTATGGCTCGCAAGGAAAAGGACGCCCTTATGTGCGTCCGTGATGGGAAAATATATGTAATGGGAGGTTGTGGAGATGATGAATTATTAAACTGGGCTGAGGTCTTCGACCCAAAGACTCAAACCTGGGAACCTTTACCGGACCCTGGCCCTAAGGTCCGGTTCTCTTCAAGTAAAAATTGTACTTATGCCTGGAGAGAATATTTATGTGAGGACGGCCTCTAAGGCGAGGAACTTTGCTTACCTTCTAAAAGAAAACAAATGGGAAGTTGGCCTGAATTGCTTGAGTGAGAATTGCTTGCATGATAATACCAGTCAGAAATAGCTCGTTCTCTTTTCTGTTTATGTCCTCTTGGGTGGGCCCCATGGAGCCTGCGACTTGTTGAGTCGGTGGTCCTTGGATGTGTGCCCGTTATTATTGCCGACGGGATTCGATTGCCGTTTCCTTCCGCCGTGCGTTGGCCTGAAATCTCACTCACGGTGGCGGAGAGAGACGTCGGGAAGCTCGGGGAGATTTTGGAACACGTGGCGGCTATTAATTTGTCTGTCATACAGAGAAACTTGGAGGATCCGTCTTTTAGGCGGGCTCTTAGAGCATGTGCAATGGTTAAAACTTAAGAATTGGTTCTTAGTTAATATTTAATTATAAACGGAAGGAGAGAGAGAATGACAAGAGAGAGAAAGGAAGAAAACAACTAAAAATTGGTTCTTAATTAAGAATCAAGTCTTCATTATTCATTCAATTTTAATCTTTTTTTATTCTAAGAACTCACTTAAGATCCACCATTGCACATGGTCTCATGTTTAATGTGGCAAGTTATGTAAGCTTTGTCAAAAGAATTGAATAGGACCATCTCCAATGGAGACACTTGGGTGTCTTAAGTCTAAAAAAGAAAAAGAAAAAAAGAAAAGAATAATGACATGGTAACTCTTGGGTGTCTTAAGGGGAAGAAAAGTCTTATTTAAGATTTTTTTTAGGGTGTCTTATGACACGTGTCACGACACGATTCGTCACATATTTTGTTTTTTTTTTTGTTTTTTTTTTAAATCGTATTTTCTTTTTCTTTTTTCAACAATCAAATTTTTTTTATTATTATTTTAAAATTTTAAAACATTCAAGTTAAATCTCTCCATTGGGATGGTCTAAGCTAAGAAAGTTCTTAACTTAAATTAATAATATATTTAATATTAAAATATGTTTAAGATCTTCAACAAAAATTCTCCATTAGAAGGTCAAACGCTTTCATGTAAACAAATACTATATTTTTGACACGTGTATATTAATACTTTGAGAATTTTAAAAAAGATTCTTAAAACAAATTCTAGATTTTTGTATCACAATTATCAAGTAGTCTATAACTCTAAAACTAACAAAATAGTCCTAATTTTAAACGCTACATTGTAAATTTCTAAATTTTAAACAAAACTCCTAAATTCTAACCAAAAACAAAATTGTGATCTTAAAAACTAAACTTTAAATAAAAATAATTTATTTCCTTTACTTTAAAAGAACTAGATTATTTTGTATTTAAAAAAGTAATAGTTATCCTTAAAAATATTTAAGATTTCCTACCAAATTTGAACCAGTGACATTAAGATTTGCTATTAGGAGATTTAGGTTAAACCCAAAGTTGAATATGCTATAAGTTTTCACATTTATTATTAGATATTAAAAAAGTGTTAGTTTTTAAGAAATATTTCCTTTATTTTTAAAGAATTAGTATTTTTTTCTTTTAAATTAACCTATTTATAAAAAAGATTTTCGACCTACCGGATTCGAACCAGTGACCTAAGGATTTGCTGTTAAGAAACCTATTACAGTCCTCCGCTCTACCAACTGAGCTAAGGTCGGATTTAATATAAGTTTCCATATTCATTATTAAATATTAAAAAAGTGTTCACTTCTTAAAAATATTTCTTTTACTTAAAAAAGAATTATAGTCTATTCTTCTATTAAAAAAAAATATATTTCAGAATTGTGGATAAATAACAGAGAAAAGTTCACAAAACATTAAAAGATCGTTCCTGCTCAAGTCTCTGCCTAAAAAGAGCAATGAATCCGAAGTGGAATTTGAAAAGCATTAAAAAAATATGCTCCAAAGAAACTTACATGGCCAACAGTTATTTCATGTTGCTTATTTCGACAAGTCCCTAAAGTTTGAAGGAGAGAATATAATAAAATTACATCCAATTTCTTCGCATATTAATATAACAATTATTCGCGTCCGATTGAGAATGGACACACTTACAGTTTTACTAGTTGCGCAAGGTTTTGAGAACAACCAAAATCTTTAGGAAAAACATCTATTTCGCCACGAAAACTATCCTATAACACCATATGCACCTCAAACTAAAGTCTAGTGCTAAATATCTCTGAAAATAAAGTTAAAAATCTTAAACTCCTCTAAATAAAAGTTTAAAACTTATATACCCACAAAATAATAGTTCCAAAGTTCCAAATCTCATAACCCATAGACTTTGGTTTTAGTCGGTGTACTATTTATTGAACAAATCTTAACCATGTAATACCGAGATTAAACCCAAAAAACCCGATTACATCTTAAAACCATGACATTACCCGACCGATAATTATAAACCCCTTTAAATTCATTAATCACAAAATCCCCAAATAAAAACTTTCCAAATCTTACGAAGACAAATCGATAATAAACGTAAAATCATTAGACTGAAAAACAAAATCTAAGAAAACCCAGAAGAGAGATTGGAGACCTCGTAAAGTGGGATTGGAGAAGGACCTATCGTGATTTTCGAAAGATCCGTCAGATAAGCGAGAAGAAGACTGAATTTTTCGTCTTGTCCTAGTCATTCTCCTCTTGCTTGACCTTAATTTCCCTCCCACGCAGCTCTTAGGCGTTGATTAAAAATGTTTCATGTTGATTAATAGACACGTGTGTAGTGTGATTTGCAGGTTAATCATGGCTGCACAAGACCAAGACCCATATATGCACAACCAAGATGGCGATCAATCTGCAAATATCAGGTCTGATATGTCAGTTCTGATCCAATTCTTATTCTGATTAAAAATGCAAACGCCTAAAATGCAGGTGCTTCCTTCAAGATCTCACCATCGCACAGATGAGTTCTTTTGGAGGCTATGTTCTAAGCGGCATCAAAATCTCTACCACTTGTTTTTGTTTTCAAACCAACCCCATTCTTCTAATAGACATCGTTATGCTTTATTGAAAATTGTAACAACTTCTTCAGATAACCAACAGCTCCATACGAAACCATCAGCCCCTTACACTTCCTCCAACATTCTTATCAACAAAGGGATGCAACCCGATTCACCGATCATTCTCTTAGTCTCATTCGATGTGGCAATCCTGCAAACCGTTGAAGATTTTTGTTGCTCGAAGTGAGATTCTGAAGACATTCCGCTGCATATTCTTTAGATCCCAACAGAATTCTGCAGTTAACGATTCTTTCTTCCGCTAGATTTTGTCTTACTTCAGGGACAACATAAATTTTCTTAAAAGTACAAGCGGAAGCTGCTTGAGAATCAGAGTCCCCTGTTTTGCAAATCTCGATCAACTGACTAACCCCTCCGTGATTAACAATCGAACGCGATTTCCCTGATGAAATCGACATCCTTTGCAACGAAACAATCGAACGTGATACACTAATAAGAAAAACCCGGATTTAGAGAGAAATTTGGTTACTTTTTCACGAGAAGAGAGAGAAGAATGAGACACATACAACTAGACAAACAATTTGGTGAAGAAGAGAGCAATCGATTTTGCAAAATTGATTTTAGGGTTCTTAGAATTTGAAAACTTTTGATTTGGGAATTTTTCGTGGCATTGTGTATTTGGGGCGGGTATACGGGTCAGGTTTTAAGTCGAATCGGATTTTTAGTTGGGTTTAATTTTGGAGTTTGATGGTTTGGTATCAGTTTACTTCACAAACCGATGAAACCAACATCTATGGTATGTAAGTTTTAAATTTTTTTTTGGGGAGATTAAAATCTTTAACTTTGTTTTCGAAGATATTTAGCACGAGGCCTTAGTTTGAGGTGCGTCTGGTGCCATATAATAGTTCTCATGTAGAAATAGATAGTTTTCCCAAATCTTTAATGTTCATACCTTTTGAGAACATCTTTGGTTTCGCGCTCCGGCCTATTACATTTGTTCATTGTCTTCGAATTAACAGTTAATGATAAGATACTCTTAGAGTTACATAAAGGCTCGACTCTGCTGTTAGCTATGTAAGTTGTGATGAAACAAAGAAGCTTAGCTATATATTACACATAGTCTTGTACGTGTTTATTAATTTACACGATTATATTTGTTTTACCATGGTTCTGTAAGTGTTTTTATTTCACAGTTATACTATATACACTCGTATGAAAAAGTGAATTGATTACTTTTATATATCCCGGACTTTTACCTATTTAATTGAGCATTCTGTGAGTGCGATATGCAGGCTGAATCATTGTTTAAAAAGTTCAAATATTTAGTGTGCTAAGAGCATCTACAACCCATAATTGCATTTTTCATTGCAAAATACAATAATTGCAAAATGCAATTGTATTTCTTTCCAATCCATAATTGTATTTTTCATATCAAAGGGAATATTTTTAGTATATTCTTCTTTTCTATTTTATTATTAATTACTAATTATACATATTTTCTTTAACATTTACAAATTGACCCATTTATTTAATTTCTCTAAAAATTTCCATAAATTATAATATTCTTGAAATTTCATTATTATAATTTATAAAATAAACACATTACACTTTAAAAGAAGGAAATAAGCTACTTTTAGAGCAATTAAAGAAGACAAGTGCACAAAGACAACATCATTTGGAGATTCAAAGTAATAACTACGTCTTAAAAAAATTTAAGGAAAAAACAAATTTTTGTTCCAAGACTTGAACTCGATAAAAGATTTGAATCTTCGTGTATATGTTCAGAGTAAACAAACACGGATTTTACGAAAAATGGCTCAACACAACAATATCAACAAGATCCGCCTTAATCTACTTCATTTGACAATTTTTTTGGTGATTTAAGTGGATTCCGAAGCGATTTACCGGAGTATTAACTTATTAAGTAACCAATCATTGTTGTACTAAATTTATTTTCTGTTATTTTAATTTCAGTATTTTTTAATTATTTTAAATTTAGTATTATGTTTTTAGATTTTCTATTAGATAATGTTATTTATATTTTAATTTTATATATTATAGTGTTTTAATATTTATAATCATCAAAAAAAGAAATTATCATCAAAATAATTATTTATAACTCTAAAAGTAAAAGTATGTAAGATTTGAAGGACTATTTTATAAAAAAAGTTCAATTGCAAAATGCAATTGAAAATGAGATGGTGCCATATTTGCAACCAAAAATGGTATTATGCCATTTTGCAATTGAAAATGAGATTGGGTTGGAGCAGAATTTATTGCAAAATACAATTTGGCACCAAATTTGTTATTGGGTTGGAGATGCTCTAAGAGCAAATCCAATATATACACTATTAACTGGGTTTTATTGATTAATTATTAATATTTTGTGTATTTTATGTATATAAGACACTTTGTAGTATTTTTTTTTTTTAAGCATACAATAGAGACATTTTTGATAAGTGTCTTAAAATTTTTTTAATAAATTTAATTACAAACTTGTGTTAACAACTTTTAAAATATAATACATTTTCAAAAATATAATACATGGAAACATATAAATTATAGAAGTGCAATTTAGAAACTGGAGAAACCGCTCAATTGTAATCTTCACTTCCGCCAAATTTTTGTCATATATGGTCAACCAAATCAGCTTTCAATTGTTGATGTCTTGTTCTATCACGATGTTTATTGCGAACGACCATCATATTGCCGAGATTTGTAGGCATATCGGTAGAGTACGTCATATCCACTTCTGAAGTTCCTTCTCTGTGTTCGAAATCTGATACATCAATTAGATTGTATCCATCTCGCTCGTCTTCTACTATCATATTATGCAGTATGATAGATGCTCTCATAATTTTTCCTATGCCCGAAAGATCCCAAAAAGGGTTGGGTTTTTAACAATTTTAAACCGAGCTTGCAAGACTCCAAAAACACGCTCGACATCTTTTCTGACAGATTCTTGATGTGTAGCAAATAACGAGTATTTCGAACTTTGTGGAAGTGAAATAGATTGGAAAAAAATTGTCCATTTCGAATAAATATCATCTGTGAGATAGTAAGTCAAATTATACTTGTGTTCGTTGACAAAGTAATTCACTTTTGAATCTTTACCTTGTAATACATCATCAAAAACTGGTGAGCGATCAAGAACGTTATATCGTTAAAGGTACCTGGAGGTCCAAAAAATGTGTGCCATATCCAAAGATCCTGTGAAGCTACTGCCTCTAAAACGATTGTTGGTTTTCCAGATCCACGTGCATATTGCCATTTCCAAGCGGTGGGGCAGTTCTTCCACTCCCAGTGCATACAGTCGATGCTTCCCATCATTTCAGGAAATCTGCGTATCTCTCTGTTATACAGTAGTCGTTGAAGATCCTCTGCTGTGGGTCTTCTTAGGTATTCATTCCCGAACACATATATTATTCCTTTGACAAAATTCTTCAAGCATGAAATCGTAGTACTTTCACCGAACCCGAGGTATTCGTCAACCGAATCAGCCGGACACCCATATGCCAGCATACAAATTGCTCATGTACACTTCTGTAGTGCTGAGAAACCGAACCTTCCGGTAGCATCCCTTCTTTGCTGAAAGAATGGAAGAGCATTCGAGAGTCCATCAACAATTACGCATGAACAAGGGCTTGTTCATTCTAAAACGGTATCGAAATAAATGACCCGCGTAAAATGATCGTTCCATAACTTGATGTGGCATTCTTCGCGATTTCTTTCAATATAGGCTCGTTTTTTCTTTGATTTGGTTGGCTTTTGACGATCAACAAAGAGATTTTCGAATGATTCATCGAAAGCTTGATCAAATTTTTCATCGAAAGCTTGATCAAATTTTTCATCGAAAGCTTGATCAAAATTTTCATCGAAAGCTTGATCGTACGGATAATTGGAAGAAGAGGCCATTTGAAAATATAGAAAAATAAAATAAAGAAATGAATAATTTCTTGTAACAAAAAAAAGAGATGAATGTGTTGAGAGATGGAAAAAGGAGATGGAAAAAATAGATGTTCAATATGTGTTAGTTTTACATTTTATTTATATAGAAAAATTCTTTGATGTTGTTTCATTTACTACTGGTACATGAATTCAAAACAAATGCTTGAAAGGCCAATTTACTAGTGGTACAAGAATCCAAAACAAATGCTTGAAAGACCAAATTACTAGTGGTACAAATACCAAATAATTGTGCAAAGAAAAGCAAAAGACATGTGATTCAAAACAAATATCTTGTCATCAGTGCAAAACAAAAATCTTCTTGTCTTTTCCACACCTGCAAATTCATAAACTTATAAACATTTCAGAGAAATACAAAAATGCCGAAAACGCATGATACCTCACGAAGAACATCACTCATTCCAGTCTCTGAAGATGCGACCCTTAGCCTTAATAAATGCGACTTGTGAAATGTCTAGAAACCCAAGTATCAAATCAAATTACATGTCAGGAAGCTTTAAGCCCTATAAGTGATCAACTAAACAAATGAACTTGTATACTTCAAATGAATAACATCACAAACATCAGCTAAACAAAAAAAAGAAACAGTTCCACGAGGTTGATAAGACAGTAAACACGAATTCGAAATCCATTACATTCACATTGTAAGATAAATATGATTCTGGCCTAAAAGGGTACATTCACATTGTAAGGCCGAGTATTCATATACACATTTCATAGAAGTATTCATATACACATTTCAGACACATATGAGATGTTCATTCATTTCATAAACTTAAATATCATACAAGAAAAAGTGAATCAAACAACAACTGAAAGTGGAAAGCAAAGACTCGATGAAACGTAAATGCAATAACAACTAAAATTGAAAAGAAAGACTCAATCAAACAACAACTGAAATTGGAAAGCAAAGACTCGATGAAACAACACATATACAATATGTCCTGAATTATCTTGTTCTTTAGAGCAATTTCTATATCAGAAAGGGGCTCTGTTTTGCCGAGGAGAGTTTCAAGCAACTTTTTATCTGAAAGCTAATCTTTCATGGCTAAGTCCTTCTCCCTTATCTCCCACATGGTCTAAAACTCTGATAGACACTTGCTTTGTTCTTCCACAGATGCTGTCTTGGTAACTGCCCTCTTAGCTTTTACTTTTGCCTTTGATGAGCCTGCTTGAGAACATCATCATCATTTTGCCCATTTGTCTTATGTCTTTTTGCAGCCTCAAATGCTCCACAGAACTTGGAGACAAGCTCATTGATCTTCCTCCGCCTCTGGTAAGCTGATCTCTCTTCTCAGCAGATGCAACCTTAGGACTAGCATTATATAATGCTGCTATGCATGTCCAAAAGGCACCACTTTCTGCTCATTTGACACTACAACATCCTTGCTAGTAATAAGCCAGGCGCTAATGAGCACTAAATCATCTGTGGGAGTCCATCTCTTCCTCTTTTTACGCTCCTCAATTGTCCTTAAATCCTCTAGTGTTGGTTCATCAGAATACTGACTACTAAACAGGGAAACTTCTGATGATCCAAGAGGTCTAGTTTGGGAAGAAATCTCATAAGGGTGGTGGCTATCCTATTGGCTAAGGTCCATAAAATTTTGGGAACCATCATTGATGAGGTTTTGCACTGACTAACTTTGCTGTTTGAAAAAATAAAAGCAAGAATGAAAGAGAAGAAGTTGTTGAAAGAGAAGAAGTAGGTGAAAGATAAGAAGTAGTTATGGCTATATACATTAATATATAGAAGTAATCGTTGTGTGTTTATGTAGAGCACAAGTAGTTGTGCTCTTTGTATTAAGCATTCAATCGATGCATTGATTTACATGTACAAGTCTAATCACAGTTAAACTCAACAATCAAACCCTAAAGCCTAACAAACTCTAACAAAACATTTATTTCAGTTTCTAACCATATATTTACAATTGAACAAGGGTTGGTCATTTATTTTCAGTTTCTAACCATATATTTCCAAGATGAACGGAAGAAACATATGCACACAAGAAAGTTGCAGGAAAAGGTTTTAGAATAAACATACCTTGACACATGTCTTGGGGTTCCAAGATGAACGTCAGAAGCTGCTTCGAGGTGCCAATCGCTGCAAAGAAACAATGATCTAAGTCTATGCACAATAAACAGTACAAAACTGATGATTGATATGTCTTCTTGATAGGGTCAAAGTTTTATCCAAATAAATCAACACTGCAAGTGCACAACAATGCAATTTAAGTATAAGGGGTTATCGAATCCCAAATGAAGTAGATGCTACACTATGGTTTATATGTTCAAATTATGCTAGATCAATCAATAAAGTAAATTAAAACTACTAAGTAATCAGTAAACGAAATAAAAGTGATTAAAGTTTAGGGGACTAAGGCGCTAGGCAAGGGTAATTATCAGGTTGAATCAGAGAATGCAGAAATTATATTGTCAGGAAATTATTTAAGAACCGTCTAGAACTCGAAACACTAATTTAAAACCAATCAACTCTCGTTGCAGAAGTTATCTATACCTAAATTCTAGAATTCCAAATCTCTTTGCAAATTCAAACAATTAAGGAAAGCATTAAAAACAGGTTCGATTGTTCACAAAATCTCTAAACCAAATCTCTTTGCGAATAAATATTTTGCTCATCTATGATTAGTTCAAGTTATTAATAATGCTCTCGCATCTATTAAACAACCTA